>OZ004705.1:18396756-19035374 GCA_963924515.1 Vespertilio murinus | reverse complement strand
GTTCTTCATAAAGAATTATAAGTTAGGGTCATTCCTGCTCTGTAGTCTTGTCTATATTTTGGCAGCAGCGTGACTTTTATATGTGTAGTCTCTGTAGACTAACATGAACACCAACATGGATATATATTATGCCTGCATCTAGCTTCCTGACCTTGAATAAAAAGCCTTTCCTCTTGGATAAGAACCTATGGAAAGTCTTTCTTTACTCCCTTCACCAAGGCTTCAGTTACTATTTTGGAGATTTATTAAAAATTGAATGCTAAGTACAGACATGTACTTGGAAGCACTTGTCCCTCTTTTTCTTCTCTTTCTTCTTCTCCTCCTCCTTTATTTCTTGTTGAAATGAAGAGTGGTGACTTTCTATAGAATTTCTATACTAAGCAAATGAGGGTTTTTTGTTTTGTTTCTCCTAATGAAATAGGCTTTTTGGATTCATGCAATAAAAAGAAATGAGAACTCTACACTTTTCTAAAAATTACTTTTAGCTACTATGCCTTTTAAAAAATATATGAACCAATTTTTCAACATGTAATAGCTAGCTTATTCTACATATTTTAAATTAATTTATAAAATGTCACTATCTAGAAAATAGATATAAGTATTTATTTTCAACAGTAAAAAATACTGGGTAAATTAAATATCCCTAAAATCTAAGTTACTAAGAGAAATAATTTTTCTACTCAACTCTTTTCTGGGGATTGGATTCTCCATCACTGTGTATGAAATCTGAATACATTGAGGGAAAAATAGGTTTTCTTTTTTAGCCCAAAGACATGTCAGTGTTAGGTGTACAACCTGTCGTTGCATGCAGCCTTGTGAAGCATCCGGTGAAGATGTGAAGTTAAAGAAATGGCAAATGTAATCTTGACTTCAGAGTAAAGACATGGATTTACATGACTTTATTGGTAGGGGCTAGATCCAATTAATTTCTAAGTAGGTCCAACATGAAAAGTGTGGATGAGAAGAGTCTTAATCTTTCTAGAAGCAAATTAAGATTCTGCATAAAACCTACTATCCTCAAGACATCCTTATGGACAATTTTAAGTTTTAACAGTGCTAATAGGCTAACTAGAGTGATTAGCCAAAATGTATAATTATGAATTTAACTATCTTATAATTTATTGCTATCATGTTAGCTATTTATTCTTTTGCATGTGTCATATTTTTTGCACTTTTCTTTATAAATTTAAATGATTTCCTAATATCTAAATAGTAACTTGTTCATTTTTTTCTTAGCCTCTAATTTATTTCATTTATTTTGGGGGAGGTTTGTACGAACCATTCTATTAGAGCCACACCCAAAGATATAACAGTAAATCCAATACAAATATTGTATTTGAGAAGAGCTGGCTCTAATGTGAGATAATCACAATAAATATTATATGACATGATTTGAAATAAAAATGTTAGTCATTCTGGGTTTTTTAGTTTTCATAAAATAGTATTAGATTAGATAGTAGAATATCATTGAGCAGTCACCTAATATCTCTACATACCACAGTCTTCAATATTAATGTTCTATTGTACAAAGTACTAAAAAAACCTCTCAATATTGTGTTTCATTCATTCATTCATTTGCCATGAATTCTTTAAGGCCAACCTTAGCCAGGCACTATGCAAGCATCCTGAGATACACACATGCAGAGAGAGGAAAACCAAACCAAACCAAACCTTTGCTACAGTGAGGTATTAGATAGATAATCACATGACTTATTATACTCCTGTTTGGATAAATATAAGAATGATGAATAGTAGGTACCTTTAAAATGAAAAACATGGAGCACTAACTTCACCCATTTTTTAAAAAATTGCATTATTATATTCAAACCACATGACATCTTTCAATAAAATGTCAGACTAAGTTATCAGATTAGTTTAACATACGTTTTTTGTGTAGCCTCAGATCCATTCAGTGGATTCTGAAGAATGAGTTTGTCTACAGGTTGGAGCAGCCATCTTGGTTGGTAATGTACCTTGCATTTTACATTTGCAATAGTCCATGGGAATCTTGCAGCAAGGACACAAATTTGAGACTAATATTTTAATTTTAGACAAGAAGCCTAAATAAAAAGTATATATCTATAGACAAAGTGGACCCCCAAATTTTATTGCTGATGATTATTCGAAATAGAAACTTCCACATCCCCATGAGCAATTAAAATCTTTAGTACATAGAAACCATTGAGTTTCAAACTTGGTACTCTGGAAAAATTTCTTCCGTGCAATATTATACTTTTGTGAAGGCACCTGACGAAGGTCATGTTTAACAGGGAAACTGCACGGTGAGATTGCTTTCTTGTAATGGCAAAATTGGCAAGATTGCCTTTCTTAGAAATTCTTTGATGGATAAAAGCATGGACCATATTAATAAGCTGTTTAGGTTTAAGCTTTATGTCACTTATCATATATCTAATATTAAATATGTTTAATGTTTAATATTCCTGGTAGTTTTTCATCTGTAAAATGGGCTAATAATTGTACTTACATAATAGTGCAATTATTATGATTAAAAGAAACTGTAATGGTAAAGGGATAATAATACCTGTCACACAACAGGTATTCTAATGCTACATATTATTATCATTACCTACTACTTAATTATTATTACTGTATAGAAATTTAGGTGACATGTGCTTTTTCATTAATACTGAGTGTGTTTGAATCATAGCATACAATATGACTTTGCTACCACTCTAAAATTTTTGAAAAACTTAACTTGTATTATGTAATAATAATTTTGCGCTTGAATTGAAATGAGTAATACTGTTGTTTTAAGTCTGATTTTGTGACTAATTGTACCAATAACATCATGAATTTTTTATTCCAATATATATTTTTTTCTTTTTTAGTTTGTGAAGATTGGAGTTTGACCCTTACAATTTCTAAGTCCACAGTTTGTTTATTATCATTAGAGTGGGCTCATACAATCTATTGTAACTGTGAACTGTTATGTATGTAAACTAGAGGCCCAGTGAATGAAATTCATGCATGGGTAGGGGTCCCTAGGCCTGGCCGGCAGTTAGGGCTGATCTGTGGGGCAACCAGCTGGCACCTGCCTTGGATGGCCTGGTGCTTGGGGGCCAGGGGCAGCTTCTGCTTTTGGCATCTGCCCCCTGGTGGTCAGTGCACATCATAACGACTGGTCATTCTGACAGTGGTTCCACTGCATATTAGGCTTTTATTATATAGGATACTAGAGGCTTGGTGCACTGATTTGTGCACTGGTGGGGTCTGGCTAGCCTGCCCTGATGGGAGCCCATCGGGGAGGAGCCAGCCAGGGAAGAGGGGCCGCAGGCAGTTGGGGTGTTGGGGGCCTATCGGGTGTGGGGCCGGCCAGAGGGAGGGGCCACAGGAGGACTCCAGGGTGTGTCTGGCCCAGGAGTGGGCAAACGTTTTGACTTGAGGGCCACAATGGGTTCTTAGTAGACCAGAGGGCTGGAATAAAAGCAACCTGACCATGCTGGCACTCTCATCTTAGGCTGCTGGTGAAGGAGCGGAGGGGAGAGCAAGAGAACCCTCCGTTCTTTCAGCTCCACGAGCCAGATAGAACAGCCGAACGGGCCGGATCTGGCCTGCAGGCCATAGTTTGCCTACGGCTGGTCTGGCCTGTCTTGCTCAGCCCCAATCAGCCTGACCCCAGCAGCAAGCTAACCTACTGGTGGGAGTGTCTGACCCTTGGTGGTCAGTGCACGGCAGAGCAAGCAGTTGAGTGACCATAGTATATCATTAGCATATTACACTTTGATTGGTTGAGGGATGACCAGATGACTGGACACTTAGCATATTAGGCTTTTGTTATATAGGATATTCATCCCCTAATGGTGTGAATATGCCAGTGGGAAAAGAGAGAATGTAACCTGAAAACTTAAATTATATCCTCAGATTTACACATAGTAATTGCATGAGCCAGGGAATTAGGAGATATGAATTTTGAAAATGATGTGAAGGACCCCAAAAAAAGAGGTAAAGGAGGGAGAAAGTGTTAGAAAGATGGAGACTAACCATTGTGAATTTCATGAGCCACATAAACTCACTCAGGTGAAACACGAACCATCTGAATACACTGCAGTAATGGTTCCTCTCACAGATTCTCCTTCTTGAGGTCAGAGTAATGAGAATTAGAACAAGAATGATGAAGAGAGGCAATGCATTACAGAAATAATCTCATTAAAGTGTGGATACCTATAAATCTCAGGAATAATTCCGCAGTCTATTACAAGCTGAAAGGTCAGTGGGATACCACTTTCTTAGACTAGTTCCCGGAAACTGTCTGATGAAGACATATCGTCTGCTGAAAAATGTGAACATTTTAACAGGTTTTATTTAGATAGTTCGTTCTTTTTGTTCTTCACATTCAAGGTGATATGAAGATCAATTTAAAATCACTGTTTCTTTTTTTCTCTCCTTTTTTTGTGGTGCTATTTATACAGTAATTTAAAAAAAAGCATCTGCAGTGAATTCTGTGGATTACAAAAACAAACAAGCCAAAACATTAAGATAATAAAACAGACCTTTCTCTGAGTCCATAATGCCTTTCTTTTTAAAATTTTATTTTTAAAATTCAAAATTATATCACATTTTCAGTTTTACTTATAATCCAGGGCTAATTAATATATTTATTTTAGAAGTTCACATAGTTAAAGAATATACTTAGCACTTTCCCCCCCACTCAAATGTAAAAGTGAGGTAAGACATAATAGAGACAGATCGAGAGATCACAGGTATAATTTTTGAAAATAGTAATAATAATTTTCAATTTTATCACTATATAAATATCATTCATACTGATTGCTACTGAGAATAAATAATCAATATGAACCATGCTTTGATCATGTAATGACCAGATGTGCTAGAAGACACAGCAAAGTAATTTTGCTTCATGATGATGCACCATCACACACTTCAAAACCAGTTAAAGAAAGCTTAAAAGATTTTTGCCTGGGAAGTATTAACCCACCCCCAGCATTCACTAGACCTTGCTCCTTCAGATTGTTCCGATCGATGGCACACGCACTTTCTGAGCAGCACTTCAAAACACACAAAGAAGTGGAAAATTGGGTCTCTGAAAGGTTCGCCTCAAAACAAGAAAAGTTCTATTGGGACAGTATCCACAAATTACCTGAAAGATGGGGAAATATGTAGCTAGCAATGGACATTACTTTGAATAAAGCACTTTCGATGTTTCTCTTGAAAGTATCATGTTTTCTTTTATTAAAAAATCTGCCATTATTAACAACACACCCAGTATCAATTATACTCAAAGCTTAATCAGATGGTTAAAATAAGTTTATATTTTTTTGCAGTATGGACCCATTTATAGAGTAAATTGCTGTTAATGTTTCTGGTAAAATTCTATTCAGTTGTCAGGAGGTAAAATAACATACATAGGTGTTTGGAGCCACCCTGTGGCCATAATACAGTATATTAGAGAATATTCTCTGGCTTCCGTTTATTTTCCAACTGAGCATTGCACTTGGAAGCATTGCAACCAATGTAAACTTACATTAAGAGTTATAAAATGGCATTAAATATTAAATTCATGTTAATTATATTTACGTGTTTATATGGATTATCAAAATATTTTTTGCAAAAGTATAAGCACAATAATTAAACAGATTTGAGACAAGACATACGTTTTAAGCTAAAATAAACTTTCGCTGTGCAAGTGCAAATCCACTGTAAATACTCCTTAAATGTTTAACTTCCTGAAGGCATCATTTTCTTCAGCATCCTCTGGGGTGCAGGACAAAGAAACCAGAAGCTTCTTTGTTACTTTTGCATTTTTGAAAACTTCAGTGTAAATATGCAGCAGCCTGCATGAAAAACAGGGCTGATGCCAGCAACCCTTGATTATTGAATGTGGTTTTCAGTGGAAACTCAGACAAATTGGGTTGCTCTCATTTTTTTCCTTGAATATTAGAAAACGTGTATAATTCACATGGTGCCATGGACATATTTACCCAACATCAAACCTCTCTCACTAGGGTTTTTGTGTACTAATGACAAACTTGTATGACAGCAGGGCCCATAGATACTGCTTCTCTAATAATTTGCAAGGAAGTAAATTTAAACAGAAAATACAATTATTGCCAAAACCAGTTTGGCTCAGTGGTAGAGCGTTGGTCTGTGGACTGAAAGGTCCCGGGTTCGATTCCAGTCAAGGGCATGTACATTGGTTGTGGGCACATCCCCAGTAGGGGGTGTGCAAGAGGCAGCTGGTCGATGTTTCTCTCTCATTGACATTTCTAGCTCTCTATCTCTCTCCCTTCCTCTCTGTAAAATATAAATAAAATATATTTAAAAAAAAAGAAAATACAATTATTTTTTAGGAACCAGAAATCAGCACTTGTCCATTTTTAAATCTGACACAGTCATTGATTACTTATATGGTCTTAGCTCTCATTGTTCACTTTATTATCTGAGGGTAATAATAAACAAATTTGATAAGAATGCATTTTATTTGTACATTGCCTGTAGCAAAAGATGAACAAAACATATTTTCTCTCATTTATTTCTATATCTATAGCTATATCTATAATTATATCTATCTATCTATCTAGCAACCTAGGCAATTCATGTTAACATCCTATAGTATTACTGTTCATCATCATCATCATGAAATACTTTAATACCAAGATTGGACATGGTATCATTCAGTCACATTTACAGGCCACAGTATGAACAACTCCTGAACTACCTCTTTTGGGCACTGGGTGATTAACTGTAATGAAAAGAATAGAGGTAACTGGGAACTGCAAATAAATGTATAAAATCTCAAATACTCCTATGATGTTTATCTTTATGTTTGTTACATGTTAAAGCAAGAATTTGTCCATCTTTATAAAGCAAATCATTTTGTGTGTCTGTTTTTAACACATCAGGCTGACTTTTAATATAAAACAAGTGGTCAGAGCAAGTCATTTCTCATGCACAGCCAAGTCTGACAAAAACAAAGATTACTTTGCTTCCCATTAAACCATTTTCCCTCTGTCAACAAAAGTGCTCCTATTCTAAGAGATATTACTATTGATTTGCTTTTATGCTCAAAAGACTGCTAAGATTTTTTTCTATACAATGCTGTACACTGTTGATTATTTCAACCTCTCTCTCTCTCTCTCTATATATATATATATATATATATATATATATATATATATATATAGTTTTTATTTCAATTCCAAAAGGGAGACAAATTGAAATGGTGTATTTAGACATGTTTAAAATATAGATGAAAATTTTTGATGATGTAATGTTCACTTGTAGTGGTATTGCTTAGGGCAAAGTTATTTTGCAGATTGAATAGTAAATGGACAATCATAAATATAGAAAGACACATATGAAACCACCACCCTTGGTGAGAAAAACAACAACCCAAGACACTTTTAGCTAGACATTTCTAGTTGCTTCTCCATTTTAATCTAAAACATGGCATACCTGTTTACCCAAGATAATTTAGCCTCAGATGATAAGGGAAATTTCTAGCACTATCCATCATCCTGGAAACATTTTTAAACTTCTTAACTATTTTTAAAGGACATAGGACTAAAAACACATTGTCTATAAATCTTAATACTTTTCCCCTCAAATATGGTTATTTGACAAATCCTTTAAATTCTAGCTCAATGAATACTATAAAAGGGGTTCTTTCCTTCAGTACAAGTCAATACTACAGAAGAGCATGAGGTGCTATGAGGTTAAAGATAAGGACATACACAAATGTTAGAGACTAAGACAGATTTCCTTCAGGGATGAGATTAAAGCTAAACCCTCAAAGATCTGACTCCTTTTCTTTCACTCACTTGCTCAAAGATTTTCCTGCACAACTATATTTCCAGAGATACTTCTACATGGTAAATTGTTGTCACTCTAGAGTTGGCATGTGTGCATAGAACATTATTACCTCTGCCACTAAGAAGCGTCCTTCACCAACCAGATCTGAAATATCATGGCTGACATGTACACATAAGGAACTATTTGACATTGAAACTGGGACTCAAAAGAACTGCTGGCCCAGAAAGGAACTCACTACAGACTGACTCATTTGCCTCTCAGGATAACCATTAAGGCTTATCGCAGTTTAGGTTTTTATAAGGGTATTTCTTGGATCACATGACCTCACACATCTAGACGAAATAATGAACAACATAGACTGGTGAACAAAGATAGACCCAGAAAAAGAGAAGCAGCGATCAGACTCTCAAACCTCAGAGGGAAAGTAGGGGAGGGTGGGGGTAAAGGGAAGAGATCAACCAAAGGACTTGTGTGCATGCACTATGGACAATAAGGGGGTAGGGGAATATGTAGGGAGGGGTTTGGGATGGGAATGGGGGGATAAGGACAATTATGTGATACCATAATTAATAAAAATCAATTAAAAAAATAAAAATAATAAATAAATGAATAAAAAATAAAATAAAATAAAATTAAATTAAATTAAAAAAAAAAAAAGAAGCGTCCTTGTCTAGCAGATGGGGTAATGTGACTACTTCCTAAGTCTGCTGAAAAGATTAAGTAAAGCTGTAACTGTAAAATAATTGGAGTTTGATTAAAAATCTGTAATTGAAAAATTCCTAGTAAATATTACTGGCATTATTACTACTTACTAAGTAAAATCCAAATTTTTAAATCTATCTTTAAAAAATATATATTTTTATTGACTTCAGAAAGGAAGGGAGGAGAGAGAGAGTGAAACATCAATGATAAGGGAGATTCATTGACCAGCTGGAGCTCGAGCCTACAAACCGGGCATATGCCCTAACTGGGAATTGAACTATGACCTCCTGGTTCATAGATGGATACTCAATCATTGAGCCACACTAGTTGGGCCGCACTAACTTTGTTTGTATTGGTTACTGCTCCCAAGCTCCAACTGCTAAAACTCATAACTGTTCAGACAGGCTTCATGTGTTTCTTTTTTCTTAAGATGTTTTTTGAGTTCTGCCAGAAGGGTTCTCTAGCTTTGAAATACTTTTTTTTTTCTTTTATGATGGTTTTCATCTGCCTTAAGCGCTCTCTCTCTCTTTCTCTTTCTCTCTCTCTCTCTCTCTCTCTCTCTCTATATATATATATATATATATATATATATATATATAGCAGGTAGAACTTTTGAAACTGACTGGCATTGAAACTGATCAATCAGAACCAAATCTGGGTGCTATAGGGAGCCAATGGCTGCCTAGGAGGTGGAGCTTTTGATGCTGACTGGCATAGAACTGACCAATCAGAACCAAATTGGCCACAAAGGAGGGTAGTTGGAGGCAATCAGGCCAGGAGGAGAGGGAAATTGGGGGCAAGATCAGGCCTGCAGGGGAGGGCAGTTGGGGGCAAGATCAGGCTGACAGAGGAGGGCAATAAAAAAGTATAGTCCTAGGCTAATTTGTGTAACAAGTGGTTGATTATTTGAAACTCTTGTATTATTTTTTCCTGAGAAAATAATTTGTCCTTTGTCTCATAACCATTTATTGGCAAAATGCAAAGTAGACCTTATGTTATTACTACCATGCTATAGAGTAGTCAATTTTTTTTCACTGTAAAATTAAAACTCAAACTAGCATATATAATTGATTTCAGAAAAGAAGGGAAAGAGAGAAAGAGAGAAACATCAATGATGAGAGAGAATCATCGATCAGCTGCCTCTTGCACACCCCCTATTGGGGATGTGCCAGCAACCAAGGCACATGCCCTTGACCAGAATCAAACCTGGGACCCATTCAGTCTGCAAGCTGACGCTCTATCCACTGAGCCAAACCGGTTTCTGCTCTAGGAGATTCTTGAACAACCTTATAAGTGTGGTTTTGAACTCTATATCCAGTTGCTTTTTGTCCTCCATTTCTTTCGTTTGTGATCTGTTTCCTCATCTCGGCATTTTCGCTGCTTCCCTGAGTTGGTAGGTTGGGAGGATCAGCTGTGTCTATGCCAGGAGACAGCCTTATTCGACTAGACTTGGAAAGCTGCAAAAGCCTCTGAGTTCAGCTTGGATGGGGCAGTTTCCGGTGGAGCCTACAGCCTTGGCTTCCAGTTAGCCCCCCTCTCTGAGGTTCCTGAGTCTCAGTGTACTTCAGTGTCCTTTGGTATGCTCTGCAAGCACCTCTGAGAGAAAGGTGCCCTAGAGCTTCACCTGCTACCAGACAGTCTAGTCTCTCCCCCAAGGAGCCCACAACTGGTGTTCAGTGCAGTTGGAAGTGGGGTTAAGAGCAGTCCAGAGCTTATGTCTCCTTCCCGCTAGGGCAATCTCGAGGCCCAATCAACCATCTGTCCTCTGCGCGAAATGTGTGCGACTCCGGGGCTCTGCCTTTTGCTGCTCCCCTGAGCCTCCACCTTACAGCCCAGATTCCCTCTGTATGAGCCTGGGGCCTGAGGTTCTCTCGCACAACTGGGGTTCAGTGCTGTCAGAACTGGGGCTCAGCACAGTCCTGAGCTTTTGTCTCCTTCCAGCTAAAGCAATCCAGCAGCTCAGCGAACAGTCCGTCCTCTGCACGCAATGTGTGCGACTCGGGGGCTCTGCCTTTTGCCGCTCCTCTTAGCTTCCACCTTACAGCCCAGATTCCCTCTGTATGAGCCTGGGACCCCAGGATCTCGCCCAGAACTGGGGTTCAGTGCACTCAGCTGCCCTTCCTCTCGGCTCCGTCCTCTCCCCGCGCGCGCACCGAGTCTCCGTACCTTAGGCTTTTACAGCTCCTCTGATTTTCCTCCTGGTTTTCTCTTTCCTTCTAGTTGTAGAATTTCCAGTCAACTTTCCTGTAGTTCTGGATAATGTCCACTTTATATTTTAGTTGTATATTTGAAATCGTTGAGTGAGGCTGCAGTTAGGTGTTTACCTATCCTGCCATCTTGGTTTTTCTCTAGAAAATGGACCTATAATTACTTTCTTAAAACCAAAATAATTTTGATTTTTTTGTTTACAATCACAACACTTAATTTAGTAACCCCTACATTGTAGATGTATATTAAAGAAATCTATGCAGTAGATAAGTAGAATATATTTTATAGTTTACATTTTGCAGATAAATATGCTACATTAAAGATTAAATAACTCATTAAGAAGTGTTTATTCCATCAGGCAACATTTTCTATCTGTATTTTAAAGCATTTTTTATCTTTTAGATATACAAACTCCAAAGCATGTTTTTGTTTTTATTGATAGAGGTGTTTAATTGAAGTATCAGAGTTAGATTCCACATCTTAAATAAAAATTTTACCATTATGTTGAATTTTAAAAATAAAATCAGATTTTTGTGCAATTATTTGTGCTTCCTCATAAAGTACTGCATTTTGTAATTATAGTTTTTAATTCAATTAAATTTAATTTTGTATTGAAATTATTGGGGTGACATTGGATGATAAAATTGTATAGGTTACTGGTATACAATTCCATAGGTGTTTTTTGTTGTATTTCCCCCCCCCCAACATGTTTGATTGATTATCTTATTTATTAATATGCATAACTTGCCCTAACTTAGACCTACTGCATCAGAAGTTTTTGGAGTTATGGTATGACTACATGCTTTTTAAAATTCTTGCTGGGTAGCTTGAATGTGCACACCATATATATAATTGTAACTAAAAAATATGGTGACGTTTTTATGTCTGAGCCCATAAACTAATTCTAAATCAATCTTAAAAGGAAAAGAAACACATTGAAAATAACAAATATTTATTTTTGAAAGTGGGAACATTTATGGGGGCATTACTCATTTTGAAATATACAAATTCTTATTTTATTCTTTTTTAATTGACTCTTACTTTACAGCCATTTACTGTTTTAAGTACATATTATGTACAAATCTTTGTGTTATACACTGAGCAGAATACAACAGAAAAAGTAAGAGACACATTATGATACTGAGAAACAAAACAGCATAGGAAGTCCTTGGCAGTGCATAATTAAGTGTTAACATGTCTCTAAACCAGTATGTACTGGTGACCATTACTGTCAGGCAGAAAGCTGAGGTAATGGGGAGGTTTAAATTGTCATTTGACCTTGGTTTGGAGGATGTAGAGAATATATGTAAGGGCAGGTATTTCAGATTTTGCATCTCTGAGCAAAGGCAGGAATGAACACTGAGTTTTTGTTGACCACTTAGAAACCATCCTGAGGAAGCCATATTTATGAAGAAATTTACATACTAGTTTAAGGGGTTCAGATATGATTGAAAATGTGTGGGTTGTTTTAAAGATGTACTATTCTGAACATTTAAAAATATAAAATACATGTTACTTTATCCTAAACATGTTCCAACAAACAAAGTTAAAAAAGAATCAAGCAGCATTCTTTGCATTTTATATGCCTCAAAGGCATAGAAACCCAAATGCTTCAGTCAACCAAAAACTATTGTTTCTCCAAGGTATTTCAACATGAATGTAGGTGGAATTATGTTAATAAGTAATTTGTCTAATTCTGCCCATTCTCCATCTTTGGGAATTTTCTTTTTATAATCTTCACCAGAAGATACATGTATTGATTTTAGATAGAGATAAAGGAGGAGACAGAGAAAGACCAATGTGAGAGAGAAATATTGATTGGTTGCCTCCTGTAAGCTACCTCCTGGGGATTGAACTCCCGGCCTGGTTGCCCCCAACAGCTCTCCCCTGCAGACCTGATCTTGCCCCCAACTTCACTCCTCTGCTAGCCAATTTGGTTCAGTTTGGTCAGTTCTATGCCATCAGCATCAAAAGCTTCACCTCCTAGGCAGCCATTGGCTCCCCACAGCACCCGGGTTTGGTTCTGATTGGTCATTTTCTATGCTGGTCAGTGTCTGTGGGTCTATCAATGGCTGATCAGCAGCCCTGGTGGAGGCCTGGAGAGAAATGGAGGTGTGGCTGCTGGCCAGACTAGGAGAGAAAGAGAAAAGCAAGTGCTGATCAAAAGCTGCCAACGGATCAGTCCCTGCTTCTCTCTTCAGGCCTCTCTCTGGCCCTGATTCACAGCCCCCTCAGCAGTCAGTGCTGGGCCACCAAACCTGCAGCGGAAGCAGTCATCACTGAATTGCCATGGCAACCCAATGCTGACTACAGGGCTGACTTCTGGTTGGTTGAGCCTTGGTCTTTACTGGTCGTTACAACCCAGGGTTTTTATATATTAGGGTGTTTGTTAATGGGTTCTGGTGGTCACACTAATAAATTGCATGTTTGATGTGTCAGATAGTTATATTTAAGTTGTACATCATTTTAGGCTAATTTGTATAACCAGGGGTTAGTTACCGTATTTGCCGGCGTATAAGACGATTTTTTGGCCCTGAAAAATACATATTTGCCGGCGTATAAGAGACTGGGCGTATAAGACGACCCCCTAACATTTCCATTAAAAAATACAGAGTTTGTTATATACTCGCCGTATAAGACTACCCCCCACTTGGAGGCATATTTTTCAGGGCCAAAAAGTCGTCTTATACGCCGGCAAATTCGGTATTTGAAACTCTTGTATTATTTTTCCTGAGCAAATAATATGTCCTCTGTCTCATAAAGTAGAAATGATGTCTTAGAACTGTGTTATTACTACCATGCTATAGACTAGTAAAATTTTTTTCACTGTAAAATGAAAACTCAACTATCAACTTTGTGAGATGATACATATAATATACTAATATTATATTGTGTATAATATATACTCTAATATTATAGTTGAAGTTATCATTGTACTTTCACGAATAGTGATTATTTATATGTGTTAGTCTTGTTATTAAAACACTTTAAAGCCAATTATTAAATGTTAATAATTCCCATTATAAAGATAACTACCCTTTATGGAGAATTTCCTAAGTACTAGACTATACAGAGTGATTCACATCTGGTATTTCTCTTAATCATCATGTTAAAGGAAATGGGCAATGTTATTATCTTCATTTTACAAATGAGAGAACTGAGGCACAGAGAGGTTAGATGATTTGCACACATCATAAAGCTAGAAAGTGAGAGAGCCAGAATGCAAATTCCTAATATGGTATCTGCTTTCTATTAACTGCACCACATAGCAAGTACTCTATAACTGTTGAATTGATGAATTTTCTGTAGTCAAGGTAAAACAATGATATATATGTATTGCTGATAGAAAAAAAAAGTACGATTTATTTTTTCTACTCTTATTTTCTTTTTTATTTAATTTCTGTTTATTATTGTCTGACTTTTATTTTTTATTGTTGTTTTTTTTCAATGAGAGAAAATTGGCCTAAAAATAAGTAGGATTTATCATGTAAAAACACAACAGTGCCATATTTTGAGCACAGCTTTAATAATATCTACAGTTCAGTTATCAAAATATATGCATGATGAAGGGAAGATTTGCATTGTGGGTAGGAAAAAAAATCACTAAAACAGATAACATAAAAAGTTACCATAAATTCTTCAGTAGTCTTTATGCCATTCTTTCAGTATTATTTACTAACATTATTTTTTAATGCTCCTATTTGGGGAAATAAGGCATATATGATATTTTTGAAAGTATGTAGAATATTCCTAAAGTACACATAAAAAATAGTCACAATAGTTGCCTCTGGTTTCAAGGCTAAAGAGTTCATGTGTCTACAGTAGAGAACCATTTTCATTGTATATACATAATTTTGTTAGGAAGTGTTATAAATATGGATTAGGTTAAACAAAAACTAAACAAAAGGCTTCATAATTATTATAAAGCCTATTGACCATATGCCACATGAAAGATTCCAAACTCTTATATGTATAATCTAAGTTGACCCACTCCTATGTCAAGTGCATGTACACACAAATACACTACTAGTTATGACCCAGGAAACATTCAATAACATTTCTTCCCATGTGGCTCTAACTATCAAGGGATTTTATATTTCTCAAAAAAAATCATTATTAGAAAGCCTTATTGAAGTTATGACATAAACTTGGGTTTCTGAAACCTGATTCAGGTTATATTAATTTTGAAAAATGTGAGCTTTCATGTGGTAATGTGAATATACTTAATATATTTGAGGTGAATAAATATATATTGAAAAAATTAATCTCATTATTTTAGGACCCACTTTTCCATTGTTATCATTCTCACTTTCATGCTTCCACAGGTCTTAGAATAAGAACAGAGGGTGAGTCAAGGGCATGCACCTTGGTTGTGGGCACATTCCCAGTAGGAGGTGTGCAAGAGGCAGCTGATCGATGTTTCTAACTCTATTCCTCTCCCTTCCTCTCTCTAAAAAAAATAAATCAATAAAATATATATTAAAAAAAGAACTGAGAGTGGAATTATATCTCTTATGGGTGTTTGCTTCAAATAATGTCACAATGAAGTATGTGAATTATTTGAAAGTCTTAACAGATACAGAAGAGAGTTTGCTTTACTTTATACTTATTAATCTCAAGCATTTCCATTTTAATTCTCAGGCTATGTTCATTTTCATCCACTGCTTAGTTTTTGTGAAGCAAAAGAATCTGTATATAAAAATTGTATTAATTTGAGTGCTATTAGCTTTGTGCTTTTTGTTTGCAATTATTAATTTTGCGTTTAATTGTAAGCAAACACATTTATTATTTTAGGGGAAAAAATGTGGACAAGCCCATATGCTTATTTCATATATTTTTAGTAATATTATTCTGCAAATGATTCATATCCAATGTAGCAGGAAGTATCATGATATGAGAGCATAATTCAACATAAACACCCATGATGAATCTGAAGGAACCTCAATATTCAGTAAAAAATGTTGAAAACCATAATTACTGGGTATGAATAAAAGATAGTGATGATATTTCCCAGCTAAGGTTAACATTTTAAAATGTGATAGACCTCATTGATATGAGAAAACTCTATAGATGCCTAACATCAAGAGAGTAAGGCCTTCAAAAATAAAGCTCTCCATGTACTAAAATCTAGAGTACATATGTGGTAGAAAAATAGCCTTAGCCCTCAGTATGCTTTCATTTTTGTGAATTTGTTATATATAGTATATTTTAATTCATATATATTTGTAATCTTCCAGAATATAGATATCATGGTTAAATGTGAAGACTTCATGAAAACACTTGAAAAGAATGCACCCTCAGAGAAAGTTCAATAAATCGAATCACACTTTCTTTCTTTTAAATATATATTTTATTGATATTTTTACAGAGAGGAAGGGAGAGAGAGAGAGAGCTAGAAACGTCGACGAGAGAAAAACATGGACCAGCTGCCTCTTGCACACCCCCTACCGGAGATGTGTCTGCAACTAGTGTACATGCCCTTGATCGGGATCGAACCCGGGACCCTTTAGTCCGCAGACCGACGCTCTACCACTGAGCCAAACCAGTTTTGGCTCGAATCACACTTTCATAAATGGAAGACTTATCTTGGTTACGGGAAATTCATTCATTCCGCAGGCATTGAGTACTTGCTGTGTCCGAGCACTGTACCACGTCAGCTCTTGCTATTGAACCAATGTTAGTAAGACACCTGGTTCTTTAATTCTGGTGTGAAAATGTCCAAGCTTGATCACTTCAAATATAACTAAAGAGCAGGGAGAGTTCTGTACTTTGAAAAGATAAAAGCAGTATTGGGCCACTTTTTTTTAAATAGTCGAAAATTGATTTATTTAATGTTTTATTTTAATCTAAATCTTTTATGAACTTATTATATTTTCCACTCATGTTACTTCCATTAACGCTCTACTGAATAAATCAAGTAGTATGGCATTTACCATTATTTATCCTCAATTTATCTCTTTTAAACTTCAAAGGATGCCCTCAAACCTCGTATAATTGAAGTCTGAGGAGAGCTTGGTTTTCACGCTATCCACCTTCTTCATGATTTAATAGATGTCAGAGTTTCCAGATTGAAGATTCTAATCTTTCAGGTCTTCCCATACAAAGCTCTCCTGTTTCTTTAATGAGAGTTTAGTTGTCTTTCTGTGAGCAGTGTCTAGCTTTATTGTGCTTCTTTGAGGTCACGCAGTCTGCATTGTGTGAGAACATTGAATGAGTGCTTCATAGACATTCATAACAGAAGGACTGAGCATTTCGGAATATGGGTCCAGGCTGGCCCTTTTCACTAACCCCGGGATCTTTAACACGTGCCTAATACCTGGTGTTTATTTTGCTTTCATTAAAGAAAATAAATAAATAAAATAAAAGCTGAAACCGGTTTGGCTCAGTGGATAGAGCGTCGGCCTGCAGACTGAGGGGTCCCAGGTTCGATTCTGGTCAAGGGCATGTACCTTGGTTGCGGGCATATCCCCAGTGGGGAGTGTGCAGGAGGCAGCTGATCAACGATTCTCTCTTTCTCATTGATGTTTCTAACTCTCAATAAATCAATAGAATATATATATATATATATATATATATATATATATATATACATCAATAGAATATATATATCAATAGAATCAATAGAATATATATATCAATAGAATCAATAGAATATATATATATAAAATCAATAGAATATATATATATATATATATATATATATATATAAAATTAGGCATTTAATAGGGCTGACTTTCAAGTTCCTTTCTGAATCTAGGATCTCAGGAATGAAATTACAAAATTATTATTAAAAAATATTACTTTTTGTTGTGGTTAATGAAATAAGAAATATAATGAAATGATTTAGAAAAAAAAATCTTTGTGTGGTGATTAATATGGAAATAGCCACGCAGTCTACAAACTAACATAGAAACTTTCTCATACCTTATTGACCACCATACCCTGTCTGTGCCATAGCTTTCTTTAAATGCCTCAGAGAGCGTTAAGTTTTCCTTCCTCTTTGTTTATGTTGTTTACTCGTAATTTGATTAAACAACGTTGAGCAATATTTGGTAATTTTTTATTGATACATTTAAATATTGATTGAGGTAGTGGGGCAAATCCACATATAAAATAGACCTCATGGATGTACATTCCAGCGTGGGGATCAGACAATACAAATCTAAATAACGGAAATATTGAATAGGGCTGATTGCAATACTGCTGCAGAGGAAACAATGTAGAGGAGAGCGTGTTTTTAGTCTAAAAGTGGTTCCTTTCCCAAAACAGAAGACTGCTTCCGGATGGCCAGGCTTCTGTCCCCCACCGTGGAGCACCTAGCGAGTTCTCAGAAATATTGTGTGTGTCTGGTTGTGTCTGGTTTTTCCCTTCAACTTGCTGTTTGTTACACTTTGATAGTGGAGTGATGTTACAGAAATGTATTTCTTAGGGAAAAAAGAGAGAGCGAGGGCTTTCATTTCTCACTAGATAAGGTACAGTTCAGAAAGTGAAAAAAAACTAGTTTTGAGTGATACATTTTTCATTTTCTTCACTGATATAGTTGACAGTTATGTAAAAAATAAAATAAAAAAAAAGACACATGCGGTGAGACGGTGAGACAAATCCCTAAAAACACATATGCGTCTATTTCAAAGCACAGCTCATCCTGCAATTGCATTTGAAATTCAGCATTGCTCTCTGCTTGCTTTGTTTCTGATAGCCTTCCTTTTCTGCAACACAAGAGATACTCTGACCAGAGGATCGTTTCATTTCATAAATATTCTTGTTCCGATAATCCTTAGATGCTATTGAAAGACTCCCGCCCCGTCTAAAAAAAAAAAAATCAGTGTTTGAAGTTTTCCTAGTCTCTGTTGCTAACTTTGTGTCATTTCTCATTCATGGAGCGTTGAGATGATTGAACAGAGATAATTTTTCTTATTTTTTAAATTACTCGTGATTTGAAAGAAATATTCCACAAGAATGCACACGGCGATGACAGTTCTCTTTTAAAGTGTGTTAGGGAACTCACGCATCGTGGACTGTCGCTGCACATGTGTTCTGTTGTATATTGTTATCACCTTTATTTAATCCTCATTGGGTGTCGTATTTTATGTGCAATCGTCAGACACTTGCATGCTCAAGTGGTCGTTAGCTGTGCTCGGCAGCTGTTCGGGCCGTTAAATTACAGCAGCACGCCCCCGGGAGCGCCCGGCTGCCTGCAGCTTCGGGACCCGCTGGCTCGGAATTGGCTGCCAATGAGCACCGGGCGCCTGCCCCATGCAGGTGCTCTGTTCACCGGGCCTGCGTCTTCTTCCTGAATGGCACACAGGGCAGGTGAGAGAGCACACACTTCTAGTGGAGGCATGCCTTTCTTCCTAGTTCTTTCCATACACAGCATGGCGAGCATAGCACTCTTGGAAGCTGTCTTACTTTTCTTTCTTTCTTTCTTTCTTTCTTTCTTTCTTTCTTTCTTTCTTTCTTTCTTTCTTTCTTTCTTTCTTTCTTTCTCCCTCCCTCCCTCCCTCCCTCCCTCCCTCCCTTCCTTCCTTCCTTCCTTCTCTCTCTCTCTCTCTCTCTCTCTCTCTCTCCCTCTCCTTTCCTTTCCTTTCCTTTCCTTTCCTTTCCTTTCCTTTCCTTTCCTTTCCTTTCCTTTCCTTTCCTTTCCTTTCCTTTCCTTTCCAAGCCAGAAAACCATTTTATTACTAAAGCTCTGCCATATATTTCTAGTGGGTGCTGATGGTCACCTGCCACACTCGCACCAGGTTGTCTGTGTAGTCAGCAAAGAGAGTTTGGTTGCCGAAACCGGTTTGGCTCAGTGGTAGACCATCGGTCTGCGGACTGAAAGGTCCCGGGTTCGATTCCAGTCAAGGGCATGTACCTTGGTTGCGGGCGCATCCCCGGTAGGGGGTGTGCAAGAGGCAGCTGGTCGGTGTTTCTCTCTCATTGACGTTTCTAGCTCTCTATCTCTCTTCCTTCCTCTCTGTAAAATATCAATTAAAAATATATTCTTTTAAAAAAGAGAGAGAGTTTGGCCATCAGTGGACCAGGCCAGAGAGGTTCACTGGGGTGGCTCCGCCTTGCTGCTGGTACTGATAGCTTCTTGCTTCAGTTCATCTACAATGATCTTGCCTTCCAAGTCCCAGATCTTGATGCTGGGGACGGTGGCAGCACAGAGCCAGTAGCGACTGGGGCTGAAACTCAGGGCGTTGATGATGTCCCCACCATCAAGTGTATACAGATGCTTGCCTTCGTTGAGGTCCCACAGCATGGCTGGCCATCCTTGCCTCCAGAAGCACAGAGGATCCCCCTGGAGAGACAGTCACAGTGTTCCTGGATCCTGTGTGGCTGATGTGATTGGTCTTCAGCTTGCAGTTTGCCAGGTTCCACACCTCGACCAGCTTGTCCCAGCCACAGGACACGATGATGACATTGCTGCTGTTGGGCGAGAAATGGACACAAGACCCCCACTCTGAGTGGCTCTCATCCTGGACAGTATGTTTGCATACACCCAGAGTGTTCCATAACTTGATGGTTTTATCTCGGGAGCCAGAGACAATCTGCCGGTTGTCAGAGGAGAAGGCCACACTCAGCACGTCCTTGGTATGGCCCATGAATCGGTGCGTGGTGGTGCCCGTTGTGAGATCCCAGAGGCGAAGGGTTCCCTCCCAGGAGCCAGAGAGGGCAAACTGGCCATCTGAGGAGATGACCACATCACTAACGAAATGAGAGTGACCCCGAAGAGCTCGCTGTGGGATGCCGTAGTTGGTCTCATCCCTGGTCAGCTTCCACATGAGGACAGTCTTGTCTCGAGAGGCAGACAGTATCATGTCCGGGAACTGGGGAGTGGTTGCGATCCGAGTCACCCATCCATTGTGGCCATTGAAGGTGCCACAAAGGGTCATCTGCTCATTCATGGCAGTGGCGGGTGTGGGTGTCGCCCCAGTGACAAGGATGGATCTGGATACTTCAGAGAGAGCAGCAGCACAGCCACCACTGCGGCAGCCCTGCGATGACAAGTCTGTCTTACATTTCTATGTCTTAGAAAATGCCAGCACTACAATCGAATTTGCAAGTTACATAACCATTTTATTATGATGATGATGATTAATCCCCACTCAAGGATATTTTTCCATTCATTTTTAGAGAGAGGAAAAGACAGAGAGAAATATCGATGTAAGAGAAACACATCGATTGGTTGCCTTCTGCACTAGCTCTCACCCGGGCCCAGGTCAGGGAGGAGCCTGGGACTGAGGTATGTGCCCTTGACCAGAATTCAACATAACACCCTTGGATCTGCAGGCTGACTATCTACTGAGCTAAACTGGCTAGGGCTGTGGTCGGCAAACTGCGGCTAGCGAGCCACATGAGCCTCTTTGGCCCCTTGAGTGTAGCTCTTCCACAAAATACTGCGGTCTGGGCAAGTCTATTTTGAAGAAGTGGCAATTGAAGAAATTTAAGTTTAAAAAATTTGCTCTCAAAAGAAATTTAAATTGTTGTACTGTTGATATTTGGCTCTGTTGACTAATGAGTTTGCCGACCACTGGGCTAGGGGCATCACGTAACTTTATTTTGTTTCAGAATCCTCTCCATGATATGAAAAATTGAGCTGGAGGATTCCTATCATTTCTGAGTTTTACAAAATAGAATGATTCTAAAGAATAGGTTTTATTTTAAATACATGGGTACAATATAAATCTGACATCAGAGCAATATTTTTTTCCTAATGAAAAAATACATATCTTTGTGATTAAAATATATGAAGCAATGTTTGGTGTTTCTCGAATTCTGAGAGCTGCCATGCCACCATCACCACCACCACCAATAAATGCCTCTTCCTGTCCTACTAGAATTTTTAAGTGCTGGGGACCTGAAGAGGAGCCATTTAGAGTCTGTATCCAAAGTTTATGTGAACATATTTAAAGTGAATCTGATAATGTCAAAACTAACAGAGGTTTGGAAAGGTGTCCCATTCTCCAATCAGCAGCTGCAGGGCTTTGGCTAACGCGCATCTCTGATTCTGCACATTCTCATCTATCCTGATGCATCTCACATTCTGCAGCCTTCTAGTATAGAGTCTTTAGCACTTTACACAGCTAGCTATGAGAATGCCCCTTCTTCCCTGATGCTCCTCTCTTCTCCCTCCTTGTAAAGTCTTGGTTGTAATTTTTATCAGCCATGTGCACTCATGCCCACAATATTCAGAAGCTGAGAAATTTTGGTTAGCAATCTTTCACCACATCAAGGGTGTATATGTTATCAAAGGTCAGCAGAAACTCATGAGATTGAGTGTACTGACATTTTTCAGTCTTCATGCCAGCTGAAGCTTAAAATGGGTCTACCTCAACCTTTTCTCACCCAGTAAGTGAGACTATGTCTCTCTGCAGTGCACACATCTCACTTGGTGTAAAAGCCAAAGACTTTGCAAGAACTGGCAAGACCTCTTTATTGTCTGTCCCCCATCCTTTCTGTAGACTCATCTCTGCCCCAGGCCTTACAACCTTCAGCTACTTTGGTTTCTAACTGATCATATAGCATTCTGCCATGCCCCTGCTTTGGGTTAGGCCTTTGCATTTTAATGTCCCTTCTTCGTGGGAAGATTTTCATATATATTCTCCTATCTAATAAAGAGGAAATGTGCAAATTGACCATCATACTGTCACAAAGATGGCAGTGCCCATAGCCCCACCAGGGGGTGGCAAGTGCACGGTGTGGCTGGACCCAGGGCCAGCCCAAGGTGCAGGTAGGCCTCTGATCACTGCTGCCCAGCTGCCCAGGGATGCCTGAGGCTCAGGTACCAGGGCCATCAAAGGCTTGCACTGCTGACAGTGGCAGCAGCGGAGGTGTGATGAGGGCATTGCCTTTCCCTGATCGCCAGGTCATCTCCCACCCCTGAGGGCTCCTGGACTGTGAGAGGGGCCAGGCTAGGCTGAGGGACCCCCTTTCAAGTACATGGATTTTCTGGCACCAGGCCTCTAATATATATATCTAATTAGAGGCCCAGTGCAGAAAATTCATGCACAGAGTGTGTGTGGGGGTGTGTGTCACTCAGCCCAACATGCACTCTCTTCAATCTGGGACCCCTCGAAGGATATCAAACTGCCTCGACATCCTTCTCACAATCCAGGACTGCTGGCTCCCCACTGCTTGCTTTCCTGCCTGCCTTCCTGATTGCCCCTAACCGCTTCTGCCTGCCAGCCTGATCACCCCCTAACCACTCCTCTGCCAGCCTGTTTGCCCCTAATTCCCTTCCCCTGCAGGTCCTGTCACCCCCAACTTCCCTCCTCTGCTGGCCTGGTCACCACTAACTGCCCTCCCCTGCTGGCCATCTTGTGGTGGCCATCTAGTGTCCACATGGGGGCAGGATCTTTAACCACATAGGGCAGCTATCTTGTGTGTTGGAGTGATGGTCAATCTGCATATTATTATTTTTATTAGGTAGGATTCAATAGGATAGAGGCCTGGTGCATGGGTGGGGGGCAGCTGGTTTGCCCTGAAGGGTACCCTGGATCAGGGTGGAGGTTCTTTTGGGGTGTGGGACGGCCTGTGGTGGTTTGCAGGCTGGCCATGTCCCCTAGCAACCCAAGTGGAGGCCCTGTATCTGGGATTTATTTATCTTTTACAATTGAAACTTTGTAGCCTTCTGTTGGAATTTATTTACCTTCTATAATTGAAACTTTGTAGCTGGAGTGGAGGCCTAGACCAGCCAGAGCTGCAGAAGCTTCGTTTCTTCTATTGCCGGGGGAAACCCTCGCCTCCTGTTCTTTCCAACTCTGTGGCCACTGTTATTGTTGGGATTTAATTATCTTCTATCATTGAAACTCTGTAGCATTGAGTGGAGGCCTAGGCAGGCAAGGGCAGGTGGAAAGCTTTGCTTCCTCCATTGCTGGGGAAACCCAAGCCTCCCTCCTGCTCTCAATGCCCAGTCATCTTGGATGGGCTAATTTGAATACTCTCTTCTGATTGGTTGGTGGATGTGGTTGGTGGTGTGGTGGAGGTATGGTCAATTTTCATATTACTCTTTTATTAGATAGGATATATATATATATATATATATATATATATATATATATATATGCATATGGATATATATTTTTTACATATATATTGTACATGTATATCTGCAAAGGCAGGTTCACCCTCATTTTCTTCGGGGTTTTACTCACACATGACCCCTTCTGGAAGACTCTCCCTGCCATCCCTCTTTGAAATAGAAATTCTTTAACATTCCTTTGCCATTTTCCAGTTTTGGTGTTTCCTAAACACTTCTCTCTATATTTTACTTATTCCATCTGCTTATTATTGGTATCCTCCCAAGGAAATCAAGCTTCTTGAAGACTGAGTTTGCTTGTTTTATTTCTGCTGTGCTACTTTTTTACTGTGTTTACTAGAGGCCCAGTGCAAAAAAATTATGCACAGGTAGGGGCCCTAGAGGTGGCTGGTGGCTGGCTGCTGGTCAGGGCCTTTCTTCATTCCACTCCACCCCCTGGTGGTTAATGCACGTTATAAAAAGTGATCGAACCCCCCGTCTCCCTGTCAAACTCCTGAGGGGATACTTTGCATATCAGTCTTTTATATATACAGTTTTAACCTTCCAATATAAGCTCTGTACTAGTGACAACACTGATTTGTTTAGCTTCTTATCCTCTCAACTCACATGTATTGGTTGAAAACTTGAATAAATGTGGGGATTCTATTAGTTTCTAGATCAGGGGTGGGCAAACTTTTTGACTGGAGGGCCACAATGGGTTCTTAAACTGGACCGGAGGGCCAGAACAAAAGCATGGATGGAGTGTTTGTGTGAACTAATATAAATTCAAAGTAAACGTCATTACATAAAAGGGTACGGTCTTTTTTAATTCAATAGTTTTATTCACCGGATCTGGCCCACAGGCCATAGTTTGCCCAGCCCTGTTCTAGATGGTGACCAGTCCTGGAGATTCTAAGGTGACTCCGCCACTTCTTTGGTGCTCTTCCCCCCCCACCCCCCCACCCCCAGTATTGTGGACTAGGGATGAGGGGCAAGAGCATTTACAGACACACTCTAGGGACCATTTTCTTTTTTCTTTCTTTTTTTAAAAAATATTTTATTCATATTTTACAGAGAGGAAGGGAGAGAGATAGAGGGCTAGAAACATCGATGAGAGAGAAACATCGACCAGCTGCCTCTTGCACACCCCCTACCGGGGAATGTGCCCGCAACCAAGGTACATGCCCTTGACCGGAATCGAACCCGGGACCTTTCAGTCCACAGACGAATGCTGTACCACCGAGCCAAACTGGTTTCGGCTCTAGGGAGCATTTTCCCTGAATTGACCGGTCTGACTGTCATTGAGCTGATGAAGGAGGCTCCTTCCTCAATTAAACTGCTTTGCTGCATGCTGGCAGATATATCCACTTTCAACCTTAAAATGTTAAGTCAAATGCTGATAGTCCCAAATGTCGTGCATATTTGCTGGCAGCTAGACCTTGATGATAAGACAAACTTAAAAAGAGCTTTCCATAAACCTTCAAAAGTTGAAACAAACTGTTCAGAGCTAGTCACTTAGCTACATTCATTGCTGCTTTATAGGATTTGTGTACTTTGCCTGGGCCTTTCTATCAACATTCTTTATGTCTGACATGAATACTGACTGGTACAAGCCCCACTTACAATGAAAGGAAGGAAATAACACCCGTTTTCCCCCATAAATGTGGTAATTTATAACTGGCATATTCAGAGTTGGCTGCTTAGAGTAATCCTAAACAATACATAAAGGTCAGAAAAGTACAATTTTGACAAGAATATGCCCTGTCCTTACCATGCACCTAGAGGAATAGTTGGATCTGTATGATGTTAAACGCAGTGTTAATGTGCTTCTTCATGCTTAGAAAACTTCCTTTGTTCAAAGGGCAGATTTTGAGAAGAAACAGCTCATGATCACATGTTATGACTTATGTAAGTTTTTTTTATCTTCTTATCTTAACTGATTCATAAATAAGGCTTGCTCATTTTAGACAAAAATGAAAGTTTTTAATACTGTATTGAAGTTGCCATCAGGATATGTGAAAGCTGTCCCAAGTTGCAATATGCTATAATATGATTCTTTTCTTTTCTTTTCTTTTAAGGAAGTATTTTCTAATGTTCAATGAGTAGTCAATCAATCCCTAATCATTTACTGAGTTTATATTTTGTCTTAGATGTGGGGTGAGATGTAGAGGTGGATAAAAAACAATTACAATGATTATACTATGATTATACTACTTTTATGCACAAATAATCAATGAGCATACATGAAACCTTTTTCTTTGCTAAACTTTATATTTTTATTAAAGTTATAAATTTATATTAACTGCACATTTTAAATTCTAGCCTTGATTTTACTCTGATTATATTGATTTATAGTGATTGCCAGGAAGTACATGGTCCATCTTACTGACAGAGGATTTTTGAAGTTTGCAATTAAATCAAAATTAAGTAATCAAGTAATTATTCTTTTCAAAACATATTGAGGATAATTAAGAAACTAGGACATTTATTTACTGACACTCTGCAATGTCTCTATACACTTATATGTTAGTTAATTTCACTATAAAGTAACCTCTACAAAGGAAAGTACAGTTAAAGAAAACAAAGTGTTTCTGCAGATATTGAGTTTTGGGATTATGAATAAACATTTGTTTAAATTGTAGTGTTCAGACATTACTTAGATTTCTATTCTATATAAAAAAAGGCTATATGCAAATTGACTGAACAGCAGAACCACAGGTTGCTATGACAAGCACTGACCATCAGGGGTGCAAACACGTAATGCAGGAGCTGCCCTGGTGGTCCATGCACTCCCAAAGATGTGGTGCTGCTCAGCCAGAAGCCCTGAGCCGGGCTCATGGCTGGCAGGTGCAGTGGCGGAGGCGGGAACCTCTCCCACCTCCACAGCAGCGCTAAGGATGTTCAACTGCCAGCTTAGGCTCGCTCCCCACAGGGAACCTGCTTAAGCCATCAGTGGGACATCCCCGAGGGCTCCCGGACAGCTAGAGGGCACGGGCTGGGCTGAGGAACCCCCACCCAAGTGCAAAAATGTCATGCGCCGGGCCTCTAGTATAGTATATTCTTTTTATCTCCTCTATGGTTCTATAAAATGGCCAGTACTAGTTAATAGAGCATTTGTTTAATAAGTTAGATGATTATCACTTATTGTTTTAGCGTGTTCTATAGGGCTGTTCAATAATATATTAAAACAGTCAAATTTGAAAATAACTCAAAATATGAAAATTGGTAAGATTATATAAAATAATGATATGGATTTCCTAATGCTTAAATATTTATACATGTTAACTTGTTATTTTTAATTTGAAACGGCAGAAGCACAGAAAGGGTAACTCTTAAGTACCCTCTTGCACACTTTAACAAGATATAAATTAGACCCTCTTCTCTGAAAGAATATAAATTATGTGTGAGCATCCTAAATTTTGAAAAACAAATTTGGTCATAAATTATTTAGCTTAAAATATCTGGCATTATATACCAGACACATGAACTATATTAATGAAGTTGCAGATTTTAAACTGAACTATTCACTGGATTGAACTTGTGGTTTAGACTTAAGATTCAAATACTCAAAGGTTTAAATCCTTATTTATGCCTATTAAAAATGATTTTAGCATCTTCAAATAGGAGATAAAAAACAATGACACTCATATTATTAAATTAGCCCATTGGTAAATTAAAAAAAAAAAAAAACCTCACAAAATGTCCTAGTGTTTCCAATGTGCAAGGTCTGACTTGTATGAAAATACAGCTTTAGAGATTCAAATGGCAAATTTCTAGGAAATATAAATCCTATTGAAGTGACCATGAAAAGTCTTCATAACTGGCTGTTGTGGTTCAGTGGTTGAGTGTTGACCCATGAAACAAGACGTCACAGGTTCAATTTCCGGTCAGGGCACATGCCTGGGTTGTGTGTTGTGTGTGTGTGTGTGTGTGTGTGTGTGTGTGTGTGTGTGTCCCTCTCCCTTCCTCTCTCTAAAATCAATTTAAACATTTATGAAAAAAAATAGATGGTTTTTTGAGGACTGGGAAAAGTCCCCCATCTTGTCAATATGCAAACATCTGAATAAATGTCTTTTCTTTTCATCAACCCTTGACTCCCAAGTTTGGCAGCAGGTAGCTAAACTTGGGTTCAGTTACAAAATTAGATCAGGCATCTATTTTAATATTCCTAAATCACCATCCAGTCAGTGAATCAGAAATTATTTTGGGTCTTCCTCTGTATTTTCCTTAGCTTGAAATGTATCAAAGTTCTCAACATATGTAGTTATTTCTGTCTTCCTAGTTCTAGAAAATATCCAAACTCTTGTTCAGAAATACTAGAGAGAAGATATTTGTCCCGTGATCATGGTTATCACTCAGATGTATCCAGGACTGCTGGCTCCCAACTGCTCACCTGCCTGCCTTCCTGATTGCCCCTAAATGCTTCAGCCTGCCAGCCTGATTGATGTCTAAATGCTCCCCTGCCAGCCTGTTTGCTCCTAACTTCCCTCCCGTGGAGGCCTAGTCCCTCCCAACTGCTCTCCTCTGCAGGTCTGGGTCCCCTCCAACTGCCCTTCCCTGCAGGCCCAGTCGCCTCCAACTTCCCTCCTCTGCCGACCTGGTCACCCCCAACTGCCCTTCCCTGCAGGCTTGATTTCCCCCAAATGCCCTCCCTTGAAGGCCTGGTCTCTCCCAACTTCCCTCCCCTGCTGGACATCTTGTGGCGGCCATCTTGTGTCCACATAGGGGCAGCCACCTTGTGTGTTGGAGTGATGGTCAATTTGCATATTACTCTTTTATTAGATAGGGCTCTGAGTCTTTGAAGTAATTGAGATCTGAGGAATTCAACTAACTTTGGCTGAAGAGCCAGGTCTCTTTGTAGTTGGAGCATCATTTTTTCTGCCAGACCAACCAAAAGGTTTTTAATTTACATAATTATTGTAGACCTTAGGGTGTTGTGCATTTACGCAAGTCCTATCTACTCTATGATCAAGTAGGGACTGAAAAACGCTCTCTTGCAGCACCACTGTTAATTATAGAAATTGCATCTTGCACCTGAAGGTTGATTAATATTATTTGGTCTTAACACCCAAGGATCTCATCATGCCCATGGAAATAAGAGACCCTATTTTAACTGCAAAATCTCTTAGTAGAAAAATCCTAGTTAACAGAGAACAGTCTCTACAATACTTTTGAAAGATACTGCTGTGCCATTATCCATGTATTTCACAATACCCAGGTTAGAAAGCATTTTTTTTTACCCTCTCTTAAGCCATGTAAGGAACAGTTTGAATGAATTACTGATAAAACCACTTTAATTTCCTTAATTAAATGAATATTTTTATAGACAAAATATTAAAGAGTTTTAGGTATCTCAGAGTCTTCATTAAGTCCAGATTTTAATTAGGTAACCGAGCAACAAAGCAAAGCCATTATCATGCACAGAGGTTCATACAACAATTCTAAACTTTATGAGAAAGATGATCATATTAATACATGTTGTATTATAAAGTTGTTTGGTACGTTCAAAATTTATTTCCATGTATGTTTTCTGATTTTGCTGATAGAAATCCCAAAATCATTGCACTGTTTTCCTGCTTAATCATCTCTTCTAGAATTTGAGTTTGTAATTGTCTCCCTGGGGCATGTTGAACTCTGCTTCTAATTTAGATCAGGAGATAATTAGAAGTGGTGGAGGATGGGCATAATAAGAATAGTTTTCCCTTATAAGGTAAGTCTCAGATGAATTTGCTATTGGATTTTAAGCAAAAGCATTAAAAGGGCCTTCTTGGACTTGGAAGGAAGGGGTGCTTTTGCAAACAATCAAGATGTTTGGGAGTTTGTGGGGCACTTATCCATCTGGATCCTCTCTCATTTCTTTTCCTTTTTTTTTTTAAATATATTCTATTGATTTTTTACAGAGAGGAAGGGAGAGAGATAGTTAGAAACATTGATGAAAGAAAAATGTCCATCAGCTGCCTCTTTCGCACCCCACATTGGGAATGCGCCCGCAACCAACGCACATGCCCTTGACCAGAATTGAACACGGGACCTTCCAGTCCATTGGCCGAAGCTCCATCCACTGAGCCAAACCGGTCTTGGCTAAATCCTCTCTCATTTCCCATCCCCCATGTTCAGAATCTTGTCCTCAATTCGTTCACTAGCTTTCCTAGTGTGGTAGGAATGAGTCCAGGTATACAACCAACTTTTAAATTTTATAATTATCAGGATCAAACTTTTAAGTTTAGTCCTCTGCCTTAGGTCTATGACTGTAGATGATACAAAATTGTTTCATCAGTTATAAAATCCTGTGGTTTCCTCTCTGGGCCTTGAGCCAGAATTTAAGGCTTTGAGCTTGTTACTCGTTTTCTTCAAGCTGTCAGTACAGTTTGATACAACCAATTTACCTTCACAGTTCACACATTCGTTATGCCATTTAGATTGTTCTCTCAGAACAGCTACCTGATCCCACAATGCTTTGTGCTCAGTGGGCATTTAACTCTAGGTTACCATACGTCATAATTTAATGAGCTGTTTTGCTACTACAGACCATGTTGTGATAAAATTTTATTTTTAACTTTAGTTGGATGTTTGTAAGCCATTAGTTCTACCAGGACTGATAATAGAGTCAACATTTCTTCTATTGTCCTAAGGATTCCAGTGCTTGCCTGCAACCACTTCTACCAATTTCTGTCATTTCAGGTTTTGATGCATCAAGTGTGTGAGGTCAAATTCAATAGTGAGTTTTCTAACTGCAAAAGGAGGCTAAGAAATCTATGCTTTGGGATTATTCCTTGGGATTCAGGAATTATAAAAGTAGGTCATTCGATAAATTTGAAAGATATTTAAAATAAAACTTGTGAGCAGAAATAATGACAAATATGTAATTCAGTGATTCTTATCTTTCTTTTGGGCATTCGTTTTTTGTTTTGTTTTTTCAATTTTTTTTTCATTTGGTTCTCATTGCATGATTTTTCTTACTAATTTGTGAAAGTACTCTGACCCTTAGAGGTTTTAAATCCTTTATCATATACGTTGCATGCATTCTTTTCTAATATCTATAGTAACCTTTAAACATCTTTAAAGACTTTTGAAAACATCAATATCTATCATTGTGGTATGAGATTTTTATAATTACTTTTTCATTTATCTTGATTTATATTTCATTAGAATCAGAAAGCAAATCCAATTAAGCAAGTTTATTATATATAATATATGGCTAAGTTGACTCATGCATGTGTGATACATAGAAAACTTTCACTGGGGCCAATCCCATGCATTTTCGACCTGTTATTATTGTTCATGAATTTGGCTGATACTTCTATTATAGAGAAAAGGCAAATAGTGATATTAAAACATTGCTTCTAATTAATTTCTTTTCAATGTGCACAAATCTGTGCACCGGGCCACTAGTTAAACAATAATTTCCCTTTTACATTGATCCTATGAGTCATTTAGAATTCATGTTGATATCCCTAGACTATAAGAATCTAATTTTATCTCAAATTCACAACTAAATTTGTAAGCAAATTAGGCCGAATATATTCATTTTCCCATGTTTTAAATTATGTTGACTATTTTTTTTTAATTTGGTGAAGTATGAGTATTGAAAAATAAAAATCACATTAGCCAAGATCACTAAAGTATCAGAAATACAAGAAATGCCAATTTAGTCACTATTGCCTTCAAACCAAAAATGAAGACATTCTTGTTGAGTTAGTGCATTCCATTGAAAACCAAGGTGAAAATAATAATAGATGCTTAGGAAGACTCAGGATAAATACCCTAAAAATTATATGGCATTACTGTTTCTGATAAAAAGCGACTCTTTAAAAAAAACAAAAACTTATTGATTTGAGAGAGAGAGAGGAATGGAGGATAGAGAGATAGAAATATTGCTGAGAGAGGACCATTAATTGGCTTTCTCCTGAACACTGCCTACTGTGGATTGAGTCCTGGCCCTGGTTCATGGGTTGACACTCTTGGTTCATGAATTGACACAACCACTGAACCACACCAGTCAGGCAATGGAAGGTGACTTTATGAACTCTGAACCCAAGCATTCTTGCCTCTTACCGTCACCAATGTCCCTCAAGTGCTAATTTTTCCAGAAAATCTCTTGTCCAATTATCACAGAATAGAAATTATTAAGCCTTATCAATCACACACTTTAATGTAAAGGAGCTTTGTAATATTTTCTTCAGTTTCAGTTCAGTGTGTTGCAGGATGGAGACTTGGATGCTTGAGTGTACAGAGTATGTTTCAGGGAATTTGGTGTGAGATTGAGTCTGAAGTGTTGAGATTTTGGTTCTGCTAATGCCAGTTTTAACCTTTGGGGAAGTAATTTGCTCTATGATGACTCATTCCTTGCATTTATATAATTACTGATTTGGATTAGATGAGCTCTAAGGTCATTTTAAACTTCAAGCTTTATGAAAAGAGCTTAGAAATGAGAAAACAGAATGATATTCATAAAACACTTGGCTTACATTCTAAGTTTGCATATGAATTAATTAGCAAACAAACATAAGCTAATGCCTACTCTTTCTCAGGACTTTAGCCAGATCATAATTTCAGTCTTCATTTCTCTTTAAACTTACACATTTTTGTTGTGAGATTGGCTTTCATACTTAAGTTTTTATCTGAATGTGCATAATTCTAGGTGATGTTAGAATTCTCTGGATTTTGATTGGGAATAATTTCGCTCCCACTCCCCCATTGAACATTTAATAACATGTAGATCATGTTTTGTTGGTCACAGGTTTACACGGGGCATTACTGACATTGAATGGAGAGTGGCCAGGCTGCTGAGCATTCTACCTTTAAAAGGATGGTCTTCCCAACAAAGAATTAGCCAGTCTAAAATGCAAACAATGCTATTCTTAAAAATGTCTGATGTAAATGTGCTATGAATACAACTTGATGAATTTGCAGGAGGTTAAATTTGCCCTTTCTTTTTTATAATTTATGCAAAAATTTTTGACTGAAGAGATATATGTTATTAAATGATGGGGTATTAAATTTAATCAAATCATAATAAGAGATTTTTGTTTTTTCTAAATATATTTTTTATTGATTACAGAGAGGAAGGGAGAGGGAGAGAGAGAGAAACATCAATGATGAGGAAAAAAATCATTGATTGTGGGCCTTCTGCACACCCCTCTCCCACCACTGGGGATCTAGCTCACAACCTGGGCATGTACCCTGACTAAAATTGAAACATGACTGAAGCATGACCTCCCAGCACTTAGGTCAACACTTAACCACTGAGCAACACTGGCCAGGCTATGTTTTGTTTTGTTTTGTTTTGTTTTTTTCTCTCTAAAATCACTATCTTGCTTAGGTTTTTTTGGTAAAAATAAGATATATTCCCTTCATAAGGTACAGGAATGATAGTGCATATACTCTGAGGACAAGTACTGTCAATAGTAATGAGTCAAAGTGGAAGTGGCTGACATACATATTGAGAAACACAAGATATGGGCCTTAGTCCAGCAGTCTAATAGATATGTGAATTCAATACTTCTGTTTATTTGGGATCAATAAAAGCATTTGAATGCCTACCAAAAGATTATGGAGAACACATATAATTTTGTTTTACATCTAACTTCTCACAAAAGTGGACAATTGCTTGCACAATACTTAAAAATATGGAAAATATTAGTTATGTCTAGATTTTCCAGAATATTTGCAATCTAATGATAGCTCCTACTTTTACATATATCAATGGTACCATGTTTTATATTTGTTTATTTTGTACTTTATTTTCTTATCTTGTTTTCCAGACTTAAGAACTCTCCAAGTATAGAACCCATATTCAGTGTTCTCTAAAAATGCAAAAAAAAATCTTGAAAACCATATACTAACCATAAACCAAATAGACTGCTTAAAAACCAGATTTCTGATTCTCATTACCTTTGGAAACAAACAAAAATTATAAACTTTTAATGACTTACATAGTAAACATTTAAATGTTACTTGGTCTTAGCAATGTAAAGTTTTATCAGTCTTGCCCTAGCTGGTTGGCTCAGTGGATAGAGCATTAGCTTGTAGCCTGAAGGGTCCCAGGTTTGATTCTGGCCAAGGGCACATACCTGGGTTGTGGGCTTGATCCCCAGTAGGGGGCATTCAAGAGACAGCCTATCAATGATTCTCTCTCATCATTGTTGTTTCTATCTCTCTCTCCTTCTCCTTTCCTCTCTGAAATCAATAAACTAATATATTTTTTAAAAATTTTAAAGAGTTATCAGTCTAATGGATAGGCTTGAAAATAAGAATCCAAACTGGATTCTTAGAAATCAAATAAAAGTTAGAGAAGTCTTTTATATTGTTTAGAACATTATAGTAACTAGAAGAAGCAACATTCATGATAAATTAGAAAGCCTTGTTTCATTTGATTTGTTGCTAACAGAACATTGTTCTCCAATGTGCTAAACATTTTTCTGTTATTGTGACTGCAGCAAAGAGCAATGCTAGTAAACATTAGTCTCTTGGATTTATATAGATATTCAGGGACAGATGATGACCAGTTAAACAATAGATAAAAATAACAAAATCTGTGTGAAATAAATGAATTATGTGAAATGAACAAGAATGTCTTTGAGGGCTGGTTTTAGGTAGGACAGTCATAAGTTTCTGAGTTGAGCGTTGACAATGTTAAATATGTCAAATGTGAGCAAAGAGCTTTCTATGCAGGTAGTATTTTGTCCCCCTACCCCAATCCCAATCCACACACAAAAGCAAGGGGAAGGCAGAAATCTTCCGAACATGATGCATATGTTATCATCTTTTTTGTTGTGATCATATCATAAGTATATGCATATGTCCAAATTCATCAAAATGTATACCTAAATATGTGCAGTTTCAAAAATATATTTGGTATATATCAACCAAGTTGATTAAAGATGAAAGAAAGCGTCATTCTAAGTGAATGTTAATGGATTGGGAAGGTGGCCACCTTCATCAGAACATGTGAATGCCTCCAGATGCTTGACCTCTGCAGATGAAATGACATGATGTTTGAAGCCAAAGTCTGCCCATCTCTAGGCATTAGGAAAGTAGAGGGGGACTATGTTAAAAGATGAATCCCTATTTTCAGCCCTAACTGATTTGGATCAATGGATACAGTGTTGGGACATGGACTGAAGGGTCTCTAGTTCAATTCCAGTTGTTGGCATGTACCTTGATTGTGGGCTTGGTTCCCGTAGTGGGCTTGCAGCTGATCGATGTTTCTCTCTCATCTATGTTTCTAACTCTCATTCCTTTCCCTTCTTCTCTGTAATAAATAAATATATATATATTAGATACCATTAGCCTAATAGTTGTATAGATGTGCCCAGTTCTCTGTTTTCCTTATCTGGGAAATAAAATGAATGGAGTCCCTGACAACGACAAGGTTCTGAAAGACCCTGCAAAGAAAGTATGGAGGAATTGACCCCTATCCCATTTAATAGGCTCTAACATGTCATATTTAGTACTTTGCCAAATACTTGTCAATCATTTATTATTTCAAATTCAAAATCTGGATATACACATTTTCAACTACAGGAAATAAAGTTGGATGATTCTTACTTTTCTGTTTCAAACTAATATTGTCTAAATTTTGTTACCATATGATCAGGAGGAAGTGTGGCTACCATTTAAAGGGTTCAAGCTCCAGTTTTTATTTGACAACTAGTGGCCTAGTGCACAGATTCATGCACATTAAAAGGAAATTAATTAGAAGAAATATTTGAAAATTGTATTTGTCCTTTCTCTACAATAGAAGTGTCAACCAAATTCACAATCAACAATGACAGATTGAAACACCTGTATGTGATTGACCCCAGTGAGAGCTTTCTATGTATCACACATGCATGAGTCAACTTAGCTATATATATTAAACTTACTTAATTAGATCTACTTCTGATTTAGCTAAACTTTTCCCAGACCAACGAAGGACCCCAACTTCTCTTTCAGGTAATTGTCAGTAACACAGCAGTAAATATGAACATGAAGCAGATTGTTATTATAGATCATGCAGGGTGAACAAAGGATGAAACATTTAACTGAAGCTGTGTTTGACTATATTCTGCGCAGTGAAAAAAGCTGAAGTCATTTCTTGATTATTTTCAGTCAGGTCAAGTTCCTAAGCTTTCTAAATCTCTGTTTTCTGGCTCATGAAATGGAAATAGGATTCCACTGAGTCTCCTATCTACTTACTCCAGGATTTCTGTGAGGAACAAATGAGATGAGGCATAGGAAAATGCTTCACCAACATTTGGTGAAAGTGTAAAATTATGATCCTGGCTATAAAACAAGTCATTTTCCTGGGCTGAAGAAACTCCAAGGAGGCTAGTCAGTAGGAAGAGGAAGCCCGGCATTGCTACATGACGTCATTACCCAGTGCCCACATCCACCTTTCTGGGCTGGCCTGGGCTGGGGTTGCATTTTGCACCATGGGATCTTAGCAGTGTAGGCTGCTATTTGGTGGGTTGTTACTCTGGGGTTGTGGTGGGGTCTATGTCCCCTTGGGGGAAGCTGAGTGTTGCTTTGTGGGTGCTAGGTCTATGGTACTGTTTATTTGTAAATGGCCAGTGCACATCATGGCAGCTCCTGCGTTGAGCATCTGCTCCTTGGTGGTCAGTGCACATCATAGTGACTGGTCAGATGGAGACTTAGCACATTAGCCTTTTATATATATATAGGTAAGCTGTATTTTTCTATTTCTCTATGGCTTTAGAAAGAGAATATATTGCATGTTGTATTATGCAAGGCCCAATTTTTTAAACATGTCTTTCATTTATAGTTTTTTTACATTCTCCTAATCTATTTTGCATTTTCATTGCAGTGATGTACTCGATCCTTAGATCTCACAGAATTTGTCCTATCAATAGCAAGTAATAATTTTTAACACCTTCGGATCCACTGTGTTTGTGTTGTAGCTGTTAGCAACACTGACTATACAATAGAACCAGAAAACACCTTTCTCAAAACTATTATAAGACTATCTTTCTTAGCTGTCTGATCTGACTTTAGTCATATCTTCTTGACTCCATATTTTTACCTATAAAACAGTGTTCACTTTGCTATTTATGTATCTCTCCAAACAGATAATTCTTCAGATTCAAGATTGTATTTGCCATTTTTCTATTACACAAATGCTTTAGTCAACAAACATCTGTTTACTGAATACTTTAGCCCAGATGTTTTCAGTAGAGATGGGAAAACAACAGAAAACCAGGTCAATAAGTCTTTCTGCTGGAGGTCTTTCTACTCAAAACACAGTGAAAATATGTCACATCTACTGTGTATTGTATCATCACAAGAGACTAGTTCTTTAATGGTCCAATAAATTATTCACCTCAAAAGTAGTTTATTTAAAGCTTGAGACAATACCCAGGATGTTCTATGTAGCCACACTGTTCCAATCATGGTGAGAATGTCTTCACCAGCTGCCAAGGACATTCTTTCATTTTTATTGTAAGTAAAAAAATATAATTTTCTTTTAATTTATTTTTTTGTCATCAGTAAAAAGAATGCTTGCAAGCCAAACAATGGAGCAAAGAACACAATGAAAATGATGAACAAAATTTTGCAAGCTACTATACAGAAAAGAAAGAGAACACATAGAAGGAGAAAAAAAAAGATGATTTAATCTTTTTGCCAGGAAGCCTATAAAAAGTGAATCATACTGCTGTGAAAATGAGTCTTATTTGACCACCCAGTTATTTATACTTGTTTTACAGACATATTACAAGCAGAAAGTACAAACACATTTTCTCCTGAGTTTGTTTTTTAAGGTATTTTACTAACTCCAGCTGTAGCCAAACAAAACATGAAATAATAACAGTTCAGTGCTGATATCACTCTTCATCTCCACTCTCTCCTGCTGATTTGCATTTCAATTAGCTTCCTGTTTCAAGCAACTACCTCCAGTAAGGGTAGAAGAGAAACCATTACACTGCACTGTTTCAGCATCTTTTCTGTATGGGAGTGCTCCAGGGTTATCCTAGATGAGCACTGTGATACCCACAACCAGTTATTTGCAGTTTGTCTCAGGAAGGGAAGATGTGAGTTGCATCTCTTGGAGGGGCATATCCTCTTGCTTTGCAAATAGGGTACTGCACACTCCTGATAAAGAAATCCAATTATCCTTTAAAAAAGATTCAAAAGCATAATGGCAACATTCCATATGAGGCTTTCATTATCACATAATTTCTTGATGGATTAGAAAACAACCTTACATTCCCAGAGTTCAATGTGTATCATACCAATTTCACTGTATCGATTACCTAGGACCACACCAATACATTTGAACAAGTGAGAAAATAACTTTTCGAATTGCTGTAAGAAATATGTGTGTAAATCTACAGGATATATATTTTCTTCAGAATTTGACTTCAGAATTCCTAAGGACCACTGTGTTCAGAAACTTATTTTTTTTATTCCAAAATCATAGAACAAAATATAAAAATGTATAACATAAACAAAATTATAATGTATTGTGGTTCATAAGTTGTCTGAGCACTACTTTGTGTTAATAAAATAACAAGCTTTAATTTATTCAACTGTCATTGATTGAAAGACATTTTCTACATTCAATGATGGCAAAATGTGAAAAAAATGTATTTTTTCATTGATGAGATAAGATGAAAAGAAATGGGGTTTATAACAACAACAAAAGTTAAAACTTTAAAAAAGTTTTCCTTTTGGAAAACCATATCGCAATTGGAACCACATTAATTATGGCACTTATTATAATTTAAGGAGCTATTCTTCCAGTGGACCCCTTGTTTCTTTTCTATATACACTCATATGATCATAAGAAACAGATAGTTTTGTTTCCTAGACTATCCTTTTATAAAATTAATTTGTTTGTATATTATTGTATTAGTTATATATTAATATGTAAAGTCATTACAAAATTTAGATGCTTAAAGCAATATGTAGTCATATCTGTTTTGGCACTATCAGTGGATAGAGTGTTGGCCTGCGGATTGAAGTGTCCTAGGTTCAATTCTGGGCAAGGGCATATGCCTGTGTTGCAGGCTTGATCCCCAGTGGTGCTGGTGGGGGGGAGAGGGGGAAATGTAGGAGACTGCCAATGATTTTCTATCTCTCTCTCCCTCTCCCTTCCTCTCTCTGAAATCAATAAAAACAAACAAACAAAAACACATGTATTTATTGTCATACAATGGCTGTGGCTTAGGAATTCAGACATGGCTTATCTGGGCCCACTACTTTAGAATCTCCCACAGGTTATAATCAAGACATCATAAGTGGAACTGAATAGATGTTTGTGTGAGTTATTGGACTGAGAGTCTTAATTTCTTGATTGCTCTTGCCCTTTCCACTTGACCCTTTTCAACATGGCAACGTGTTCATGTAATGCTGCACACAGAGGAGGCAAGTGTTTCTAGTAAGATCATTCTTATTAGATCACAATCATTCTAATTAATTAATAAATCTTACCTTTAACCTTTTCTGTACTTTATTGGTTAGAAATGAGTCACTAGTCCAGCCCACGTTCAAGAAGACTGGATTAATGTGAGTAAGTGCAGGAAAAAGGGATCATTGGGAACCATTTGGATGTACAACTACCACAATCAACGTTATGAAAGGCCAGGTTTTGGGTTCATAATGACTGACTAGATGGCTGAACACCAGGAAGTACATGGAGCACCTCTAGGTCCCTCCCTCCCCCTCCCCCCCCCAGGCTCCCATCTGGATGGCCAGTGGGGAACCAAAGGACCCAGGCAGTGGAGCAGGGCTGGGGACTGGTGAGCAGGCACAAGCCTCCCTCTAGCCAGCAGGCTCCAGTGGACCCTCAGCTTCTTCTGAAAGGAATGTGGCGCCTCCACTGCAGAGCCTCCTGGGACAGGACTCACCGCTGTGAGAGGCTCAGAGCAGAGACTTCCACTCGGACCTCAGCGCCTGCAGCGACCCTCAGCCTTCGCTGCTGGGAGGTGGATAGAGAGCTTTAGCTTTAAAGCACAAACACCCTCCTCAGCAAAAACCTCCGCCTCCCTCTTCCACAGCTGCTTCCCTCTCTGCAAGAAGCTGCCATGCTCCTCCCCGCGGGCTGGGCGGGGCCAGAGCCTGAGTTGAGGGGTTCCATGATGGGGGAGGAGCCAGGCCAGGCAGCTGGGTCAGTGCAGGGATGGATGGAGGGGGGGCGGGGCAGGACTAAGGGGGCAGTCCTGGTTCCCTGCACTTCCTCCCTCAGGCATAGCCCTTCCTGGGGTTATGATAAAAGGAGTTGTATTTTTCTGACTCTGTCCCGTGTCTGTTGACTTCCCATTTTACTGTCTCAGCCGCCAGTTAATCCCTCTGGATGCATCATATCCAACCTCCAAAGGACCCGAGGGGCAGGTCCAACCTTCGCCCCATAGTTGAGGACACTGACCGATATACGCATGTGCCTCATGCCTCAGTGACAACTCCCGTGGGAATCCCCGGGTAATTACTCAGATTGTATATCTAAGGGTATATTTTCTTCTGTTTTCCTGTTTAATTCAATCCCAAGAATCAAATAATAGAATAAAGAATAAAATGAGTTCAGAGGGCTCAGCATTGCATTCCCAGGGCCCTTGGTCCCACCCAAACCGCAGGGCTCAGTTATCCTGAGGTGAAAGAAAAGGAAAGAGAAACTTGTAAGCTTTCCTAGTTCAGTCACAGAGACATCTCATAGCCACATACTACGGACACGGCATTAACTATGGATAGAAAGGACACAAAAGGAATAGAAGACGGAGCCATTTCCATTCAGATTGAAACCAAGTTAATGAGGCAGAAGAAATGCTGGACACCATGGAAGCATAAGATGGAACGGGCTGGTAGGGAGTGTCACACATTTCTCCGGGACAGCACCAGGACATGACGGGAGGAGGAAGGGGTTTGGGTGAGAGGAGGTACGTGGAAAGGCCTGGGAGTAGGAACTAGAAGGTGATAGGCAGAAGGTGGGCCCCACCAGGTGGTGACAGGAGGCAAGCCTGTGGGAGGTGGCCAGGCGCCCCCATCTCTGCTGAGGGGTGCATGTGTCTGTCCTGGGAGCGGCAGCTGGTGGAGAGGGAGGCTGTGGCTCTATGTGGATGAGTTTCCAAAGAGAGCTTCCCTGCTGCCACCGTGCCCGGCGTTCTCTCCAGGGCGGGAACACAGGATCATGTACACAGCGCCACGAAAGAAAAAGCATCCTACTCCCAACTTAGTCACAGACTTCTATTTCGGGGATCTATATCCCCAATGTGTCCACACATACATTTGGGAAAAGAAAAAAAAATTGCATGTGATAGGACTGCATCTTTAGAAAACCCAACTGATCACAAGCAGAGCACTTTTAACACCTAATGAGCCAAACACACTGATGAACAAAAATAGAGCCAGAGACACAAAGGCAAGAACAGACTGGAACCTCAGAGGGAAAGCGGGGGAGGGTGGGTGGGTGGGAAGAGATCAACCAATGGCCTTATGTGCGTATATTCATCACCCCTGGATACCGACAATGGGATGATGAGGGCCTGGGGGGGGGGTGGAGCTAGTAGGCTGGAAAAGGTTAATGGTGGGAAAGGGGGCCCATGTAAACCACTCAACAATAAAGATTTAATAAAAAGAGTAAAAAATAAAATAAAAGAAAAAAAGTAAAATAAAGTAAAAGCCAAAATAACTGCCCTGGCCAGGTAACTCCATTGGTTGGAGCTCTATCCTGTACATTGAAAAGTTGAGGGTTCGAACTCGGGTCGGAGTGTGTGCCAGAGGCCACTGAACAAGTGATGCCTGGGGGCGGGGGGCTCCTCAGACCTAAACACAGCCCAGGCCTCGCCCATGATCTAAGGCCCGTCCTCTGCTGAGTGAGGCCATACCCCCCAGCTTCCTGTGGAGTCCCTGGTCTCTGAGTCATAGGGCCACTTCCCCATGTTCCCCAGAATGCACTGCTCAGTAACCATCTATACTAATAGGGTAATATGCTGATTAGACCAGATGTCCCTCCAGACAAAGCCACGTTGGCAGGGGCTGAAGCAGAGGTGGTTAGGGGTGACCAGGCTGGCAGGGGAGCAGTTAGGCGCCAGCAGTCCTGGATTGAGAGAGGGATCCCAGATTGGAGAGGGTGTAGGCCTGGCAGAGGGACAGCCCCGCCCCCCTGCCATACATGAATTTCATGCACTGGGGCTCTAGTTATTAATAAGTCTGAAAAATAAGAGACAGGAATTAAAAAAAAATCTAGTGATCTTGTTTTCTTTTCTCCCCTGTAGCTATGTGTTTTTGCTGTTTTATTAAGTTATGAAAAGTCTATTGTTAGAAGAGCATATGCTAAACAGGAAAGAGAAAGACCAAGAATTCTAGTTTAATCACTTACTAGCTATATTGCATTGAACATATTAACTTTTTAAAAAATAAATTTTATTGATTTTTTACAGAGAGAAAGGGAGAGGGATAGACAGTTAGAAACATAGATCAGAGAGAAACATCAACCAGCTGCCTCCTGCACACCCCCCACCGGGGATGTGCCCACAACCAATGTACATGCCCTTGACTGGAATTGAACCTGGGACCTTTCAGTCCACAGACTGACGCTCTATCCACTGAGCCAAACCGGTTTTGGTGAACAATTAACTTCTCAGCCTTTAAGGATTTATCAAATAAATGAAACTAATACTTAATGTCATCTACTTGTGGGTATCGTGTGAGGGAAAAATGTGTTACTTTCCAAGAAACTATTGAATGACAACGCATATCAGGATTCATTCTACTTCCTAAGGACAAAAAACTAAGCAATAAATCATTCTTTCCCGGAACAGTAACTTATCTAAGATGAGAAAGAGTATTTAAGCTGTACAGAAATATATCTGGCTTATAGGCACTCAGCTAATGCTGGCCCTGCCTCTAGAGCTCTTTTTGTTTCTATTTTCTTTTACTATATATTGATTGCTCATTCTTCAGTGACAACAAAGGAGCAATTGCTCTACTCTTAGAAGATCAGTTAAAGGGCATCCTCCCTTTTATTTTTAGCACTCTCACCTGTTAGTTTGCATTGCTTTACCTCTTCATCATTTCCCATCAGCCACCCTCCCCTCCAAAAGTGCAGAAGAACAAGGCACTTACAGTCTTCTTGAGAAGTTGAACTGAGGAAAATAAAATGCTAAGGATGAGAATATTGCAGGAAATATTTATTAATGTTAGTATGAAGATTTCACCAGAAATAAATTACATCACTCTATAATTTCCATATTCAGGGATCATAATTCCATTTGGTAGAGCTACTTAACATTGCCATTCAGAAGAAATGTAATGTTTTATTCATGGATTTTTTTTTTAAATAGAGGCCAAACATTCATATTTATAATAGGAAAAACACATTAATATTTAAACATCTATCTCTAAATTTAATCAAATACAATTAGCATAATGGAAGTAAAAATACAGATGACCCTAGTCAATACAAATTTTAAATGGGCTATAAAACTACTGTTTATTGAAATTAAGATTAAAGAATTAAATTTACATTTAAGTACCAGTTTAACATGATATTATATTCTATAGCTAGCGCATGCATCTTAAGGCTTCTCTGCCTGTTCCCCCCCCCATTTATATAATTAGAAATCTAATTCACAGTATTTGAAGAATTAGCATTTGTGAAAGTACCTTGCTCAGTGTTGGGCATATTATAATTAGTCATATATGAAAGTTAATTTTCCAGAACTGTCTCAAGATAAAATTAGGCTCTACAGGCAAGTATCAACTAGCTAAAAATGTCAAGTGTGTGTGTGTGTTAATCTGGCATATTTCTGGATCCAGAACCCCATAAAATATGCTGAAAACATTTTCTGTGTTGTCTTCCATACTCCTCTGCTCTGCGCTCCTGTGTTGCACAATAGTGACTACCAGATGTTATTGTTTGAATTCTGGGTCTGATATAGAAAGAAGTGAACAGATATCTGGGAGGCAGGGAGTAGCTTAGCAGTGCTTGTGATGGGCACCTGACCATAGAGGCCAAGCAGGCTGACCTGAGAAATCAGTAGCTACTCAGCAGTAGGGAGGATGTCTCAAGCCAAGTTGGGGAATGTGTTTATGGGGAGAGGTCCAGCAGGGAAAAGGAGAGACCAAAACATTGCAGGGAAGCTCACATGGCTTAGTGGTGGCAGCACCTGGCCTCTTAGACTCCTGTTGGTCTCTGTCACAAGTCTCTAGTACCTAAAAATTACATCATAGGCTTTTGAGGGGTGATCATTTAGGTAGATACCCTCAAAGTTGTGCTGTCCTCTGATGCTGTGCTTAATACTTTCGGAACTGGACTAAAGAGGTCTGTTTGCCTGCACTCATTGAAGCCCAATCAAAAGGAGTTGAAAGCCAAGAAAATATATTATTTGAGGAAATGGCACCAAGCCTGGAGTTCCCAGGTAAGCTACTGTCCAGTACCCAGCTTCCTAATGGCTGCCAGGGGATGGGCTATATAGGGGAGGAATCATTAATCATGTAATTAAAGGAGTTGGGACAGTGGGTTATACTGATTGGTTAGGGCCAGGGTAGGGTGTAGTTAATCATTGTATCAGGTCTTGATAACAGCCATATCTTGTTCTAATTGGTCTCATGAGAGTGTGGGGCTAAGAGTCCTCCAGCTCCTAGGCCTAGGTCTGAAACACAGCTGAAATCAAGATGTAATCTTTGGTTTTAGTAAAATTCTATTTCTGTGATCAACATATCTGAGGCTTTGTTAAGACATTTTTATCCTGACCAGAATCTGATGTCCTAAGGGTTTTATGATTAAGGAAGGGGCTGAATGAACAGTAACAAAAATGGTTCATGGTAAAGAAATGGAGTTTCTGTGTGTATATGTTATAGGATAGGTTAGGGCAGGGGTAGGCAAACTTTTTGACTCGAGGGCCACAATGGGTTCTTAAACTGGACTGGAGGGCCGGAACAAAAGCAACCTGGCCATACTGGCACTCTCATCTTGGGCTGCTGGTGAAGGAGTGGAGGTGAGAGCAAGAGAACCCTCTGCTCTTTTGGCTCCGTGGGCCGGATAGAACAGCCGAACGGGCCAGATCCAGCCCATGGGCTGTAGTTTGCCCATGGCTGGGTTAGGGGCTCATCTCCCTGTTTGCTAGTGGGAGTAGGATTCTTGTGGTACTGCTGCACTAAGAATTTCTGGAAGCCACCATAGGAGGAGGAGATATAGTAGAAATCTTTACTTATGTGTGATTATCCCCCTAGGTTTCCAAAGAAGTCCCCTTTCTTTAGTCCAGTCATAGAAGAAATTGTGCTAGCGCTGCAGCAGAGCTAAAATCAGAGCCAATGTTTAGAGTTTTATTTCCGTGTTGGAGCTGGGTCTGGTCCAGCATCAGGCTGGCTTAGCTTGTGTTTCCCTGCTGCAGTTCAGAAGCCCATGGCCTGTGGGGTCTGCCCGGCCCTGTGTCATATGGGCAGCCTCAAGAGAGCCAAGAGGCAAGAGCCACTTGGGCAACAAGAGAGAAAATTCCTTTGTTTAGGGACTTATGTATTTCCAAATCTTTGATCCTTTGCAGTGGCCACACTTATTCTGGTCAATGACTTCTGTCTCCAGTTATGATTGGCAGGAACCTTCCCTAGTCACCTCCACTTTATTGGGCATGTGTCTATCTTCCCTTTGTTGGATCCCTGTGGTATGTAAAGTTGGAGCTTCCTGGTGAAGATGCCAAAATGTCATGCCTATAACGTCTGGCCTTCCCTTTTTTGCTCCTTTCCTATTATTAATAACTAGCTGCTTACATTGGCATCAGGTACATTTTCTAGAAGTGTCCTGTGGTAAGTCTGTCTCTGCTGCTGAAGTCAGACAGACTTGTCTTTTCCTCTCTTTCTTCTAGCGTTTGTTCTGGTTCATGAGTGCCTTTCTCAGACATGCTCAAATGTATGGGACCATGTGAGGCTGTCCTCCAACAACTCACCCAGACATATTCATCAGCCATTTCTGTCTACCATTCAGTTTGTGCCTCTAACTTTCCTCCCCACCCTTCAGCCAAGCCTCAAGGATGTTGACTAGAGCCATAGAAGAGGAAAACAGTGCCAGAAGCCATTTTAATCCTGTCTTTTCCCCTGAGAGCCCCTTTTTCAGAACTCACAGCTGTTTCCACCTTTCCAGTGGGGTTGGAATTCCACATTTGATCCTTAGTTCTCTTCATACTGAGGCTCTTATTAAAGCTTTACAAATTCAACATTTACTGATGCTTAAGGCATTTCTTCTACAAATGTGTTAAATAAAATGCAATTGGTAACTCAGTGCCAAGTAATCACAACTTTATTCTATACATACTCTTGGATCCTAACACCCAAATCTTCCAACCTAAACATAATGTTAAGTCAGTTGAAATACAACAATGATCAAAATATATCAAGGGAAGTTTTTTTTTAATACACAGATTTTAATATCTTTAAAAATTCTACTTCTTCAGTTTATAATGTTAATATTTCTCCCTGTTGAATTTTAAGCTTATTTGGAAGTGCTGTTGTGCCTTTAAATTTTAAGTTATATATAATAGTATCTGTTTTTTACTATGTATTAAATAGTTGTTCAATGAATGGATTAAGTGATAAAGTGGTAAACTTTTTATTTTATTTTTTAAAATAGATTTTTATTGCTCTCAGTGAGGAAGAGAGAGGGAGAGAGAAATAGAAACATCAATGATGAGAGTATTATTGATTAACTTTCTCCTGCATACCCCACACTGGGGATCCAGCCCACAACCCAGGCATGTGACCTGACTGGGAATTGAACCGTGAATTTCTGGTTCATAAGTTGATGCTCAACCACTGAGCCACACCAGCCAGGCAAGATGGTAAATATGCCTGCACTCCAGGGGGCAGCCTATGGCTCTTAAACTATAAGCCTGTGCAGCACTTGCTAGAACAACGTGAGATTAAAATCAAGCTTAAGAGGAAATGGTGCATTCAAAACTTGCACTAACACCAGATGTATGAACTTGCAGCCTGTGTCACAAGGCTTACTATGTACAGTAAACACATTTTAATAGTTAAAACAAATAAATTTAAAAAATAAAATAAAGTAACAATAAAAATGACAGACCTTATATATGTAAAAAATGTCATTATAGAGCACGTGATTGTGAATTTAGCAATTGAAGAGTAACACCTGTTGAGTTGACATATAGAGAAAGAAAATTCAAGACAGTTGACTCAGTTTCTGACAGCATGCATTACTGCTCCATACCTTTTCTCATTGCCACTGGTTTAAAATGTGACCATTTTTAGCCAGTTTCATTTTGTAGGAGTATATCTACGTTATTTAAAAAAAATAAATATATATATATATATATATATATATATATATATATAACCTTGTAACATACACTATTTGGGGTCCTTTCTCTTTATTTTTATTTTTATTTTATTTTCTGTATTGACTAAGGTATTACATATTTGTTCTTGTCAAGGTTATTTCAGTAGTAACCAAAATTCAAACATTGTCAGGCAGCTAAAAATTATAATAATAAAAATACTAAAAAACAGAAAGTTTGCTTTAGAATATAAATTTCCTTTAGGGCAATATTCAGTTAATATATTATCACTAGATAATCTTTAATATATAAGTCAGGCTAGGTGATAAAATATTTAAGGTTTTAATAAAACGCTTCAGCAAAAATCACAGAATATTTGCTTTCCCTTAAATATGAACAAAACTTTCATTTGTATGACCTCATGAAAAATTCTTCATATCTCTGTGAATGATACATAATTCAACTCCTTTTATAAAATCACTCATTGGACTTTTTAGACATCATTTTAAAAAGTATTGCTAATGGACATTTTTAGACACTAAAATGTAAAATGCAATATTTGGAATTCTTAAGTCATTGCTCTAATTTCTCAGTGATTTTACAAGGGGCTATTAGAGAGCTTAGCATGTAAGTCCTAAAAAAATACTACTTCTTCTTTTTGCATTTTATGTTCCAAATCTGCATTTTATGTTAATAGAGTGGGAACGAGAGAAGCCTGCTGGCGTCCTTCATAACTCTTGTTCTTGCAAACAGTAGAACTCTGTTGAGTTTGTTTCCCTCGTTGGCTTTCCCTATTTTTGTTCTCTTCCATCAGATACTTCTATGTCTAAGGCCCTTTGAGAATATCTTTCACACCTTTGTGTCTTTCTCTAAGGGAAAATGTAATCTTACTTCCGTCATCTAATTAGCAGAGTCTCCGGGCTTCAAGCTTCCACATCAATGCGAGTGTGATGAGCCAGCCTGCTGACAACAATGAGCACTTTATTCAATTGCACGCTCCCCCCAGCAGGCGGGGGCCTGCTGGGCCCTACCATTTTATGCACCATTTCATGGGGCCCTGTTTTCTGCACTGCAAGTGCCCAGGCCAAGCTGAGGATATAAAGTTCTAATGAGAGTATGTAATTTTTTCCCCCCCGAGCAAGATAGTTGGCACACCGTTAGGTGTTAGCTTTAGCCCGCTGTTTTGACAACTTAGAAGGAGCTGGAATTACAGAATAGCAGGACACAATCCTGAGCATTTAACTTAGGGCATGGTTTCCTTTGGAACACCGATGTCTCTGAATAAAGGATCCACTGGTGTGCATAAAATTTCAAACTGATGAACCTTTTTGGGGTATTGTATGTTTAGATTTATAAATAGTATGTGGTAGTTTTTTTCCCTTAATAATTTATAGAAATACACATTTTTAGTCTTTAGTTGCTCAATAATTTATAAAAGCACACTTCAAAATGTTTTTAATTATTCAAATACTTAATATTTGATAAAGGAAAATGCTAGGAAGGTAAATATCCCTTTTTAAAAAACGGCATTCATCCTTCTATAACAGGTATCCTGACAGGTGTGAGGTGATACCTCATTGTGGTTTTGTTTTGCATTTCTTTGATGATTAGTGATGTGAGGTATATTTTCGTGTACCTGTTGGCCATTTGTGTGAAGGTATAATCTACGTAAAGTAAGTTTGTCTTTTTGACAAGCGTATAGTCTCCTAACCACAATAGCATATAAAGTAGAAAACACTTCCCTCTCTCCCAAGGGTTCCCTCACATCATTTTGTGGTGATTGGGCCCTGGTCACCACTAACCTGTTGTCTTTTGTATCCCTAGACTTTTACCTTTTTTAAGAACGTCATCTAAATGGATGCATACACTATTTATGATTTTTGAGTAGGGTTCCTTCTACCGAGCGTAATGCATTTGCGATTCATCCATGTTGATGCACATATCATAGAATAGTTTGTAGTTTTTATAGACAAGGGACATGCCACTGTATGAATGTGTCAAAGCTTGTTGGTTGACTTACTCATTGGAGGACATTTGGGTTGTTTCCAATTTTTGATGGTAATGAATAGTGTGCGTATAACTATGTACATATGGCTTTATGTGAATAAATGTTTTTATTTCCCCTGGGCAAATATCTAGGATGGGAATGTAATATTAAATAAGGGCAGCTGACCATTTTAAGTAATTGCAGTTTGATTTCTAAAGTGCCAATGCTATGTTGCATCTGCACCAGCAAGGTGATTAGCTCTGCATCCTTCCCAAAACTTGGTAATGTGAGAGCTGGATTTGAATTCCGAGAGGCGTAGTGGGGGGATTGACAGTTGGGGAGAGGATGGGGGATGAAATTAGTGAAGCTAGGGGGCGGAAACCAGTAAATGTAGTCATACCTTCCAAGGGGATTGTTCAAATCCATTTTTATTCATTAATTTACAACCTTCAACACTTCAAACTTTGCCTCCAATGACACAATTATCAAAACAGAAAAACTGCCCTGACTGATTTGGTTCAGTGGATGGAACACTGGAATGTGGACTCAAAGGTCCTGGGTTCAATTCTGGTCAAGGGCATGTACCTTGGTTGCGGGCACATCCCCAGTGGGGAGCATGCAGGAGGCAGCTGACCGATGTTTCTCTCTCATCGATGTTTCTAACTCTCTATCCCTCTCCCTTGCTCTCTGTAAAAAAAAAAACAATAAAATATATTTTTGAAAAAACAACAGAAAAATTAGCTATAAGATCTTTGTTCTCAATAGGATTGGAATAACAAATGTATACTTAAAATTCAACATGTCAATGATATGTTTCAAGTCCAAAGCTATCTGTGGCATTTACATGCCTAAACATGTTTTCATTAATGTTTTATATAGAAACACACTTTTGTTAAACACACACATGCACACACACTCAAAACCTTACTATAGGTGTCCAAACACTTGCGTGGCCTCCAGTTCAGATACTTCCGGCATGTAAGAAATTTCCCTCTTCCAATGGTTCATCTTTGTGCTCAGCAGTCTGGAAGTCAGCCAGCTTGTCTTCTAGATAAGAGCATTAGTGGGTGAGTGTTAACCATGATAACATTGATTCATTATTAGATTATGCAGGACATTTCGGAGCAGTGACCTGAGCTATATTCCTGGTTGACACAGTTTGAGACTAAGCACATCACCTAAATGACTCTTGACACTGTTTTCTTAACTGTTGGATTAAGTTATATGATAAAACGTTTATTTCTGAAGCTCAGTTCAAAAAGTACTTGAACATGTGTCTGCTGCTAAGGTCAGGGCTAATTTCTCCACGAGGCAGAGTAGGCACCGAGCTCGGGGCCCTCAATGCTTTAAGGGAGGGGCCCATTTTAGTTTCTTTAAAAATCAAATACAGTGCTTTAATACATAATATGAATATGTGTAGTTACATAAATGCAGTTACAAGATACATCTCCTATTGTGTTTCATCATGGGAAAAAGTCACAAAGACAAACTTCCCAGGGTCTGTAAAAGCTATAACACACCTCTGGCTAAGAGGAAATTGTGGCTGAGGTTTAGGTGATTTGGATTCTGCATAGTGACGGGCCTGGGCCTAAATCTGGGTTTGAGCTAAGTCATCTTAGACTGTGTCATACAATAAAAGTGAAATTATTTCCATTTGTGAAAACATAGGTTCCCTATAGTCCCCTGGAACTTTGCACACTTTCCCCCTGTTTATGACCCATTAAATACTCATGATCTGTTATTCCAATTCAAAGAACGCAATCCTATCCTATTGCCATACCTCAGTTTACCTCCTTCATGTCTTTGCCATCTGTTTTCTCTAACCTGCATGCTCTCTCAGGCATGATTTTCTCCAAAAAGATTTTGCAGGCCATGTTTTCATCCGCACTGTTGAATCCTAGGTATCGAGAATAATGTCAGTCTTGTTCACATTCGAAAGATTTTTGTAGAGCAAAATGTGTGGCACGAGGCTGTTGAGCTCTCATGGCTGAGAGAACAACTGAGCCGAGGTGACCCCTTCCAGAGAATGGAAACTCTCAATGCACTCCATTGAGACAATCTCACACACACAATGCACAGGTAGTTGCTATTATTATAGAGCCTACTCCTCCTAGTATTTACCATAGAAGTATGAGTTTAGAGCAGCCGTGGGCAAACTACGGCCCGCAGGCCGGATCAGGCCTGTTGGGCTGTTCTATCCGGCCCTCGGAGCCGAAAGAACAGAAGGTTCTCTTGCTCTCCCCTCCGCTCCTTCACCAGCAGCCCAAGATGAGAGTGCCAGCATGGTCAGGTTGCTTTGGTTCTGGCCCTCCAGTCCAGTTTAAGAACCCATTGTAATCCTTGAGTCAAAAAGTGTGCCCACCCCTGGTTTAGAGTCTAGAGTCTAAACTTAGCTATTGATAACCTTTAAGAACTGAAAAGGTTAAATATTAGAAAATAAAAAATAAGCCTTGTATTATCTTTTTAGTGCTGGTGAAAACTGATGAAGGTGCTGTTTAGCATTGAGCCGAGGATTATGGAAAATAAGTTAAATCTAGTCCCTTTCTGCCACCAAAGAAATGGAATTTAGCTAACACAATGCTATTCCAGTTTTATATCTCAGCTGCAGATACATAGTTTAGGAGTTTATCACATTTTAGGTGATGGGTTTCACATAGATTTAATACTGGCTATCTAAAAATGGGCTTCTTAGAATTGTGCAAATATTGAAGCATAATTAGAATTGAAAATTACTGCTGATAAGATATTCTTTCATTTAAGTCTGACCATCTCATAAATGCATGTGACTAAGATGTTTAATGATTACTGTGCTTATACTCATGTAATAACTATATTTATACTTTTAAGTAGGTTTTTAATGGTCCATAAAATAGCCATGTTTGTACCTTTAGTATTTTTCACAATTTAGTGTTGTGTATATTTTTGCCCTTTTGGGTACAATAGTAACAACACACTTTGCAATACAATTAATTCCAATTTAGCCCATTTTCTACACACTCACATGGTGGACACTCTAGAGTGTATTGTTAACACGCCATTTATTAGTATATGCCCAGAATGTCTTTCTAGAAGTAACTTTGAATACTAGTTTACTAATAATACGTTAAATGAGTAATGACTCCCCCACCTCGGTAGGGATAAGTAATAAAACTCCCCAGCACTCTCTCCCCATCTCTTCGTTCATTGATTTTTCCAGAAGTAGTTCAATTCCTGGGTTAAAGGAAATAGGGCGCTAGATGGCTTTCATTCTAGCATCTTTAAGTTAGGAGAGCATTCTCCTTGAGAGAATTCTTTCTACCAATTTCCACATAATGAAATAAATCCAAGCTACAGTAGAATGAGACTTCCAGGAACAGCAGGTGTAATGTCACAGCTATATTAGCAGTGCTAACTTGATCGTGGATCAAGTTACATCTGGGACTGTCAGACTCACTGCCAGTGTTTAAAAAGGCTGCTGAGAGAGTCAGAAGAACACTCGGGTGCCATTCCCGAGCCTATTAGCAGAATCTTACAGAAAATGGTAACGCCAAGCTCTGTGTCTCTCTCACGAACGCCTTTCTTTCGCACTGCCATATGCTTTATCCACCCACCACCCCACATTTATATGGGTTATATTTGGTTTTTGCAACTTATCTCGTTAAGATGTTAGCACGTAGTATATCTGCAGAAATACATTGCTGGTCTCTGTACAGGTCACATTCCTGGAGAATAAAATCAATTTCAAATGATTTTGCTCGAAGGGGAATTTTAATCTGAGACGAATAGCCAGGATCAGATTCTTCTTGCAGTTCTCTCTACATTAGTAATGATCTTAGCAATAATATATAACTCATATCATAACTAGCAAACCTCTTGTTCTTGTTTTTTTTTTGTATTTTAGTCAACAATGCTATATAGATCGACAGTTTGACTAATGCTTTGTGTGAGTTCTGTGATGTTATATATAAATAGGATATAAGCATCTAATGGGGTAAATGGACCTTGACATGTTTGTTGTGCTTTCCTAGGGAAAGGAATCAAAATCCTCCCAAGGGAAATATTTAGAAGAAATGACAATATTCAACCCAGTTCAAAAAATAGTCAATGAACACAATGAGCAAACCCCAATATTAGTAACTTTGGATGCAATATGTAAGACTCTTATTCAAATTTAGAGCCTAAACAGTAATTCATATGCAAATGCATACTTAACATAGAGTGATACATATTAAATGTGGAATTATATATTTTCTATGAGATTAGAGCACAGTAGGTATTGTGTAATGAACTCTTGGAAAATATAATCAAGCATATGGACTCACATTATCTGAGTCCTTAGTGGAATGCTTTGATTCAATTATGTCACATAGTGCTTTATACAAGATGCATAAAATGCTATCAGTGCATAAAAGAAAGTATTTAGTATGCACTGGCTCATTTTAATTGTATAAACAGACCTGAAAAATGTACCTTTATTTCTCACTGTTGAAATTTCATTAGACTGTATTGGTGCTATGGAACTCTAAAAGGATTAAAATTGTTCATCCACAGAGGCTTGGGTTGGATTGCAATAATCATTAGTATTTTCTATTATGATTATAAATGATAAAATTAAAGACAAAAAGCAAGTACATTAAGATCTTAATCAACATAATCAACTGACTAAAGAATGATTAATTCCTTTTATTAGCCAAGGATGGATTGTAGCTTAATTGATCACCTGTGATGTGTGGAGACTTAATTAATAATTGAGATATGTCAACATGCCTATTATATTATATTACGTGATTTATTCTTCTTAGCTTCCTATATAATAAAATTAGTATGTTATGGAAAAACTCAATTGTTGTGATAAGTATTTCAGAAGAATAATGAAATCACTATGACTGTAAAAATAAAATAAGATTATATGAGACAAATGCCTTAAAGTTTGCATATAAAGGAAAATACAGTTTATAGTATAAGCAGTAGAATCATTGATATAATGTGGGCAGACTTGACTTAGAAAGATTCCTCTGGTTAAAAACAAAATTCTGCAAAAAGCCTGATTTTTCAGAAATTATACGTTTTGTTCTTCCACAGTAGTCAACTCATATCTTATTTTCCCATCAGTATAATAAGCTACATACCTGAATTTGTGATTCACTAAACAGGAAAATGGTGTAAACATATTCTGAAGATGTTTTAGGATTAGAGAGGTTTACAGCTTTGCTATTCAAAGTATGTGGTTCCAGCTTCATGGGCATTTCAGGAGAGCTTGTTAGAAATGCAGAATTTTGGACCCCCACCTCAAGCTTAGAACATTTAACAATCAGGAGATGTGATTATACAATAAAATTCAAAAGCATTGTTTAAAGCGAATACAGGAATGTAGAATGTTGAGAAATCCTATATAATAAAAGCCTAATATTCAAATCCACTGAATGATGGAATGAATGGTGGAATGACTGGTGGACTGTCTGCCGCTATGACACACTCTGACCACCAGGGGGACAGATGCTCAATGCAGCAACTTCCCCCAGCCCATGGGCCCTAGGCCAGCCAAGGCGGGTGCCAATGGGGGCCCCCGATTGCCCTGCCAGTTGCCCCACAGATCAGCTCTGATTGCTGGCCAGGCCTAGAGACCCTGCCCCCACCAATTTCATGCACCAGGCCTCTAGGGGTTTAATCATTCTTAAACTTTATGTAGTATTCATGCTAAATTACTTTTGAGCCTAAAGTAAGAAAATGTGACTTTGAAAGGATTTCTTGAAAATGAAATTTATTAACTGGAAATAAAATTATGGAATATTATTAATTTTTTTGTATTTTTATTCCAGGAAATACTTTAATTGTAGTCTCAACTCACTTGATTCTTTCTAATTATAACTCTGTTTACAATTTCAAACAACTAATCTTCCTTAAATAATATTTGTCACACTCTACCAATAAGATTTAAGTTTGATTTTTTTTTACTGTAAGTAAGCAAATCTATTCATAAGGATTTTTTTGTTTATAAATTACTTAAATGTTTACTGACAGCTATATGTACATAACAATGTGCTATCCACTAGTGAGGGAAATTCAATAAATTATAATCACCTAGACATGATTTGGAAATATATATTAATGGGAAAATAGTTTATACACATAAGAAATTACATGCCAGGCTTGAAATTAAATTTAAAAAATGGAAATAATATAGAACAATTCAAAAAACTAGATGCTGCGATGAAATAAAAGTTCAGATGTTATCTTCCCAGTAGAAGGCATGTTTAAAAATTTTAATTGATTTGGGTTTTGATGAAGTGAGTTTTAGAAAATTAATTTAGTTAATACCCTGTAGAATATATTTTAAATAAGAAAAATTAAGGTTACAAAAAACCCGTTGGTAGATACTTTACACTTTTTTGCGTGAAACAATGATGATTTAAAAGATGTGGTGACACAACACATATACTAGGAAAAAAAGAGCTGAGAGCCAAAAAAAAGCAAAAAAAAAAAAAAAAAAAAAAAGCAAGGGAACATATTGACTAACACTGTAAGAGGAGGTACTTGGTTAAGTGGAAAAATCAAAGATGATTTGTATTTTGAGTCAGGTTACTGGAAGAGTTATTATTTGTGGTATTTATAATATAGGAGCCATGTTTTGCAAAGGCTAATTAATAGTCTTCTAGCTACAAAACATTACCACAGAGAAGCATTCACAGAGGGCAAATTAATTATTGGTTTGTTTCACATCATTTCTTATTTTTATTTCTTTATTTTGTGTGTGTTGATCAATTGTTCCTTTTTTAGAGCCCTTTTAGGCTTCTAAGAAAATGAGAAAGTACAGAGCTCTCCTGCACACCCACTGCCTACACATGCATAGGCTTCCTATATAATAAAATTAGTATGTGAACATACTAATTAGTTATCAACATTTCCTTATTAGAATGAGGAAACAAAAACAAAAACAAGATGAGCCTACACATCATAACCACCCAAAATCCATAGTTTACCTTAGGGTTCACTCTTAGAGTTGTGCATTCTGTGGGTTTGGACTCATGTATAAGGATGAATGTATACTATAGACTCTTGAGAGTTCTACTAATATAGCCTCTCACCCACAGATTCCTTCCTCAGCCATGTCCACACGTTTGCTAATGAGCCTATCACAGGCAATCCTCACTTCCTCTATATATTTTTTTCTCACTGGCATTTCTTTTTAGTTCAGCATTTCCATTTCTCTGCTTACCATGCCCATCTGTTCTTGCATGCTGTCTACTTTATTCATTAGAATCCTTAGCATATTAGTTTCTTCAAATTCCCAGTGTGATAATTCCCACATCCCTATCCTGCCTGGCTCTGATGCTTACTCCGCCTCCTCAGTTGTGCATTTTGCCTTTTGGTATGCCTTATAATTTTCTTTTTTTCTTTTCTTTTTAATCTCCAGACATGATGTACTGGGAAATGGAAGGGTTGCAATCGTCCTTAGCAATGTGAGGGTTAGGTGTGGGGCAGGGGAAGCTTTCTGCAGCCCATGGTTAATATGGCCGTCTGTTAATGAGTCTTTGCCTCTGGACTGTGAAACTTAACAAGTGTTGCTCAGCTTTCCCCCTCCTTACTAGGGACTGGCTGGCATAGGGGGGTGGCTGAAGGGATATTTCCTTTTGCCGAGGTCAGTTGGGCGAGGGTAATGCTCCAGCATGTCAGGCTCAGGTTAATTAGTTTCTTCGGAGGCAGGCCGGGTAAGATCAGAGTGATATGAAGTATTTAAAAATGTTAGCTTTTCCCTCCCCCGTGTTGAAAGAATCACAAGGGGATATTTCTCAGGGGGTTGCTGTGGAAACCAGGTCAAGCTCCTGTAGGTAAATCACACAATATTGAGCCCCATCCCGATCTTGGGAGCAGTAGTTTATCCTGAGTCTTCCCATCTCTTCCGGATCCAAAATAGTTCAGCAAGACTTGTATATTAAAATCTATACACAGTTACTGTAAACTCAATAATGCATGCGTTCCCAATCAAAATCCCCACAGGCCTTTATATATAAAATTGAGTCCCAGCGTGTGTGTTTGAAATTGTGCAAGGAAGCTCCAGCCTCCCTTCATGTGAGGAGGCACCCTGCAGGCCCCTAAAGGAGTCAGACCAGACCAACGATGCAGGGGGCTGGGACCTGTGCCTGACTTCCGCCCCAGCCCCCCCTCCCCATCCCCCTGCCTGTGTCCACTCTGGGCCATCAGAGCTGCTGCGTCAGCTTGAGCAGGCTCCTCTGTCTCTGTCTCCACTCCAGACCTCACCTGCATGCACAACCTCCTCCTGTCCGGTCATCCCATTAGAGTGTCCCAGCCTAATTTACATGTTTATATATATTATACATTTTTATATATTAAGATTGTAAGATGATCATAAAAATTAAATTGAAAATGCAAAAGAACTAAAATAAACAAAAATTGTATAGGAAGATCAAATTTGGAGACCTAATATTATCTGATTTAAAGAAATTTAAATGATAATAAGACAGTGGGCCATTGATTAGTATAGACAAATAGTATAGTATAGACAAATAGATGGATAAAAGAAAGTCTGAAATTTTTGACAAAGGCACAAAGACAATTCAGTCAAGAAAGGATGGGCTTTCAACAAACGGTGCTGGAGCAATTGCTTATTCATAAGTAAGACGAGAACTTTCTGATCATACAGAGTATCATACGCCGACCTTGATTCACAGAGGACCATAAACCTAAATGACAATCTCACTCATTTGTGGGTTCTAACCTGACTAACAAAGTAGAACCAGAGGCATGGATCCATGGAACTGACTGACAGATGGCACAGGGGAAGGGCTGTGAGAACTGGATGAAAGAAGGTGAGGAGATTAACCAAAGGACGTATGTGCATAGCCCATAGACATAGACAATAGTGTGGAGAAGCTAGAGTGGAGAGGGGTGGGGACAGGGTAGAGGTGGGAAAAGGAGGAGAAAATGAAGGAGATATGTGATAGTAACAACAATAAATAAAACTTATTAAAAACATTTCTAAAAGCAAACCTATGAGAAAATTTTATTGACTTTTTAGGCCCAATCTATATTTTAAAAAAAGTTCATACATCAGTTTAATCAAAATTAGAAACATTTTGATTTTTTCACATGTATTTAATCTTGATATTGTTTGAGAAGATTTTATGAAATAATATTTATGTCAAATATATTTTAGGGATATTTTGAGTTTCTTAAATAAGTACTGAATAATGTATTTCACTATATAGCCTTCAGGAAGTTGATTATAAATAATAGAAACAAGAACAATATTGGAGAAAAGATGCCATGCTTATCTGGAGTGCCAATTATTTACTAACAACTTTTGTTAATACAATTTCCAACTACTAATTCCCAAAATATTGGGCTTAAGCTTCTAAAATAACAGGAAATGTTATAATTGTACTGAAAACAGTCACAGGTATAATTTCTGGCAAATATTATTCAAATGGAAAATTTAAAAAAAAGAGAGAGATGAAATAAGGATGACTTTTGCTTCAACAACTTTTAAAGTTTTCAAAAGAGAAGTTACCCTAAATTACACAAACTCTCATCTAACTCTCAGGGAACAGTATAAGTTTATAGAAAATAAGATCTAACATGTCTTGAAAAGGCATTTTAAAAGATAAACATCATTTTGGTAAATGTTCCTATTAGTTAGAATCCAATCAATTTTTGAATTTCTGTGGCATCAGTGCTTTGTGATATAAAACCGTTTTATGCATCAGAAAATTTCTCTGCCCCGAGTAGGGCATTATAAGATGTTTTTTAATGCAGTTTACATCTGTCACGTTGTAATCTCCACATGTTGTGGAGAGCGCCACTGCTATTTAATGCACTCAAGAGAAATACTGCTTAACCGTGAATCTTATTCCTAAGCATGTTTGCATTAACCTTTATATCTTCTTAACAATAAAACAATAAAAATAAACAGATTGCTTACAAATTATTATGGATCAAAGCATAAATGTCAATGCTGGAACACTGAGAATGCATTGTTCTATTAGAGAAGCAGAACACAATTCTTTTGGTGCCCAAACCACTTTATATAACATATTTTATTATATCCTGAAATAAAATCCATGCCAAACAGAAAACAAAACAAAACAAAAAAACCCAACAAATTGAAAATCTATACTAATAATAGAGACATATGCAGATTATCTGTTACAGCATCACTTCATGACCAGATCAGGAGGCTGTGTCCCCACCCTCTGCTCAGGCAGCTGCAAAGCCCATGGTAGGATAGGATACAATAGGAGGGGATAAGAAAAGAGAGAGGAAGGCAGGTCTGCATGCAGACAGGCCAAGAGGAGAAACAGAAATACAGAAAGGGAACAAGAAAGAGATGCAGGAATGAAAAACGGAAGGAAACTCGGGGCTGCACACAGGAGAGGGTGGCAACCATGGGTGGGGGGAGCAGGTGCACTGGCGAGGGGCAGGACAGGAGCCTTCCCCAAACTTGGGAGGAGGACAGTGGCCCTCCGGCACGGGCCATTGGCAGGTGGCAGGGAGGCGCCCATGGGTCCAGAATGGAGTGGTGGACAGTGGAGGTCTGGGCAGAGGTGCTCCTGCTTCGGGGCAGCAGCGGTGCCCAGGCTGTGCAGGCCTCGGCCACCCTCACTGGGCTGGGCGTCACAGGCAGGGAATGGGAGCAGGATGGTGGTGGGGAGGCCGGGAGGTGGGGGACAGTGAACACCTGGCTGGGGCTGGGGCTGAGCCCTAGGCTGGGGTTTAACGCCCTCTGAATGGGAGCTTTATGAAGGGAGAGAGGGAGGGAAGAACTTTACAGAGGAGTCAGTAGAGAGCAGAGTTATAAAAGGAATGTGTGAGCTGTAGGAGCTATAATGAAAATGAAGTATAGTTGTATACTGGGGACAGATTTTAAAAGTAGGAGTCAGAGAAAAAAAAAGGTAAAGGATAGTGAATAATTAGGCAGGTAGATAGACATTAAAACAGTGGAAGTAAGTAGAGAAGAATGTATGGGAAAGATGGGATGAGAAAGAAAGAGGGAGGTAAGAAAAGTTTGAAAGAGAAGCTGGTAGAGCTTAAAAAGGAGAATGGGAAGAAGGAAGAAATGGGGGAGGGAGCAGAGCAGGTCTGAGGGAGGAGGTGAAGGAAACATTAAGGTGGGAAGGAAGGAAAGGGAGAGGGAGGGCAGCTGGAAAGATAAAGGGAAGAAGGAACGTGGGCAAGGAGGGAGGGGAAGGAGGATGATGGAACAGAAGTAGGAAATAAGGAGGAAAGAAAAGTTTATAAATGATGAGTCAGTAGGAAAAAGTATTACATACAGGAGAGAGAAAAATTGTGTGAGAGGGAGAAGCCAATAAGAAAGTAAAATACAATTGTGTGTAAAGGGGAAAAGATTAAAAAAAAATTAATAGGGGCGACCAGGTCAACAGGGGAGGGCAGTTAGGGGATCATGCAGGCATGCAGAGTGGTTAGGGCAGGCAGGCAAGTGAGCAGTTAGGAGCCAGAGGTCCCATATTATGAGAGGGATGTCCAGCTGCCAATTGAGGCCCAATCCCACAGGGATCCAGGATTGGAGAGAGTGCAGGTCCAGCTGAGGGAGCCCCCACCAGTGCATGAATTTTGTGCACTGGGTCTTTAAAATAAAAAGTAATATTCAAATAATAATATAAATGGAGAATAAAATTTAATAATTATAATTTTAAAATATGTATTTCAATTCATAAATGTTGAGATATAACTACATAGAGGAAGTATAGTACTTGGATATTTGAATGAACTTATAATTAATTCATTCGTTTGTTCGATCAAAGGGTTTATTGATAACTAGAGGCCTGGTGCATGAAAATTCATGTCTTGGAGGTGGGGGTGTTCCTCAGTTTGGCCTGCCTCCTCTCACAGTCTGAGAGCCTTCAGGGGTGGGAGGTGACTTGGCAATCAGGGAAATGTGACACCCATTACACCCCTGCTGCTGCCACTGCTGGCAGTGCAAGCCTTGGCTGTCCCTGGTTACCTGAGCCTTGGGCAGCCCTGGAGAAGTGGCTTGCCTGCACCTCAGCCTAGCCCTGGGTGGCTGGGGGGCTGAGGCGACTGGGGGACTCGGGAGGCAGGCTCATGGCAAAGCCTGCTGTGGGCACCACCATCTTTGTGATGGCATGAGTGTTAAAATAGCATATCCCCTCTTTATTAGTTATGATATACTAGGCACACTATTCTGTTCTAGGCACAGTGAAAACAGTAGCAAAGAACCAAATTCCCTTCCTTCCTGGGATTATAACAGGAAGACAGTATATATACATAATTAATAAAGAGAGCACATGTACTATACTGGTATATATGACATGTTAGTGGTGGTTTAAGACATTTCTGCAGAAAACAAGTGTTCTACTGAAGTTGATACCTACAGAAGAAAGCATTCCAGGAAGAGGGAACCGATGGAAAGGTCCTGTTTGAGGAGGGAAGCACATGACATGAGTTGCAGGGTGAAGTGAAAAGGACACTGTGGCTGGAAAGCCAAATCTTGGGGACTAGTGAGAGGGATTAGAGTAGAACATGAGGTCCGAGAAGTGACCGGAAGTCATGAAACAAAGTACAGAATTGTAGGTCCCCGTCAGATGTTGGGTTTTAACCAAAGTGAGATGAAAAGCCATGGGAGTATTTTGTGCAGAGATGTAACATGGCTAGACTGGCATTGTAACAGAAGCACTTGGGATTTTTTGTTGAGGAAATAAATGCAGGAAGGGAGGTGGAGAGCAGTCAGGGCATCATGGAGTTTGAGACCTGTAGAGTAGCAGTGGGTGTTGTTAGAAGTGGGGAAATTTTCCAAACATAGCAACATGATTATATTCTTCTAGAGTCTAGAATAATAGATAATAATCTAGATAATAGTGTTCATTATGTTACAAACTGATTTGCTGTAGCACTGATTTTCCCCCTATTTTAGTTAACTCCGGGTGTTCCACAGACCAATCTTTGGGGAGCAGAGGAGAGGTCTTAAGCTGAAGGCACTCCTACTTTGTTTTTGTTTTGTTTTTCACCTTACTTTAACATTTGAGCAGGATTAAATGAGAAGTAAGGGTGACACTGTTTAAAAACCATTTACATACAATTGCATTACAGAACAGGTGCATGTTTTCTATAGTTTATTTATATCACCATTTTGTTTTTAATGTTTTAATTTATGTTAAATTGCTCTGGAAATATTGACATGCAAAATTAACTACATCTCTACTCTATATAGGGATTATAATTCCTGAAAGCCGTTAACGTGCCAAAATAGGAAAAGACATAAAGCTCAATGTGTCCCATCTTTAGGATGTGTTTGAAAGAAATCACTCACTATTTTATTTTCTTAAATTGTAGACATGTTGCTAGACCGAGCAATGTTTCTCAAATTAACCATTCTTTTATGTAAAAAGGGAAATGAATATTTTGGTTGCTGTTATCCATTAATCTTTGTCACAATAACTTTACACCGACAGCTAACATTCACAATGTTGTCAACTGACTTTCTCGTTTGTTTTTTTATTTGAAGCTTTTGGAAACATGTACAAAACACTGATGAAATGTTGGAAACCAGCTGAAACACAGTGACATTCAACCCAATAAAGTAAGATTGCTTTTCCTTTATCCACGCTGGGAATTTTCAAGGAGTGAACTATGACATTGGATCGATTTTTGCTGCTGTTTCTACTCTGGGTATGCTTGCCACACTTGTGCTCTCCAGAGATAACGTTCAGAAGGACTCCTGAGCCTCAGCAACGGATTTTAGGTCCACGCATACCGAGAAGTGATGGCAAAATTCTTCATCGTCAAAAACGTGGTTGGATGTGGAATCAGTTTTTCTTGCTGGAAGAATATACAGGATCTGATTATCAATATGTGGGAAAGGTAAGTTTCTATTGAAATTGAAAATATTTACATTCTTTCCTTATGTGTCTTATTAAAGAAAATTTGAAGGTCATCAAGAGCATCCTTCTCATAAATTTGATTCTCTAAGTATTAATAAAGCAAATTAAGTTTCTAGAATATAAATTGTAATGTAAAATACTATGGAAAGAATGAATATAACATGATAAAGGAATTCATTTCCTGGAAATCTGTCCCCTACCTTATGGATTAAAGCAGTGCTGGAAATTACAATTTTAGAATTCATAGCTAGAAATCAATGACAGTGACAAAACTGTGTCAGTATAGTCATTACAGTGACAGTGCATATAAATAATATAAAACATAAATAGCTTGCGTTCCTGTTGAATTCAGTAAGGAAGAAAGGACATGTTTAAAAGTTGTTTAACATTCTATAGAATGAAAAAGCAATTGTCATTAAAAATATAACCTAAAGCAAAAAAAAATCATATTTATAAGAAAACTTATTTCAGATATTGTGCTATTTGTTTTTCTTAAGTCTAAAAATAGATACAATTCTATAAATGAAAAAAAATAGGAAGGGGCAATACTAGTTCACTTATTGCAATATGTTGTAGGCAAAGATGAATTATCATTCTGTTTAATTTAAAAAGTTAGTGAGGAAAATTAGATGTGGTTGGGAATGGAATGAGAAATGTGACATACAAGTACTGTAACAATAACTTGTTTTTTACACTAATTGTATTAATTTCCAATTTTTTTCTTGGCACTATCTAAATCTAATCAAAATTAAATAATGCATTCAGAAAGAATTCACTGTAATAGTTAGGGTTATTATTTTAGTGGACAGTCTATGAAAATATGTCAAAGAAAAATGAGAACTTAAGCATACCAACAGGAGGAAAACAGATATAGTCACATGTGAATACTTCACATGTAAACACTATAAAATTATAATAGATACATGTGTTGGTGACTTTTGCATTAGCCCAAACATTAATAGCTTCATTCAAATAATTAAAAGTGTTCTAAAAGTTTTTTGGAGTAAGAAAAACTATTTTTAGAGAATACATGTTCTTTGATTTTAAAACACTTTGATGCAATTTTTTTTCATGTTTCAATTATTTCATTATATTTTATTAAAGTGTCTGGAAATATGGGAATGATGATATTAAAGGTTAAATATCATATTGAATATTAGGAGGAAAAAAAGAAACAGTGACCTAAGCAATATTATCAGAAATCATGTAAAACTGATTTATCACACTCTTCATCTGATTGAATGCCCAAGATCAGAGGGCTAAGGTAAAGTTTATGAAGCCAACCACATGAAAATATAATAGAAACTTGAACCATATAAACTATAAATAGTTCTCTTTGATTCTTTCTGAGCATAGCAGTCATTTGCTTATTCACATCTATTTTTCTTCATCTAGTCCTTAATGAGGATTTAATAAATGTTGATAAATTGAATTGTTCTTATCTTATGTATACCCTCTCATGATATTCAAGCTACTTCATATGTAGTTTTATTTATTCTCTCCTCAAAGAATCTGAACACAATGGAATCAAGAACTTTTTATTGCTCTTTGTTTCTAGCTGTTATAGTAGAGCTTATTACTTAGTTGATTGACCTGATTTCTATAGAATTGAATTCCCAGTCATCTGATACCACTTGGCTCTTGGTAGGGAAAAGCAATCTAGAATTTTAAATCACTATGTGCAATTAAAGCTGATATATACTTCAGATTTTTGTATCTTCTGTACTCTGCTTTATGAAAACAAATCAGAAAACTCTTTCATGACAGCAGGGCTAAGGAATTCATGAAATGTGATTGCCAGTTCTTTTCTATACAGTATATGCAAAGCTATTAGATTAACAAATATATTAGATGTTGTAGCCCTGAGTTTGCCTCTAATGTACACAGAGTCATTTTTAGTTTATATTTCAAATCCCTTTTGTATTTTATGTCATGACCTTTGAAATAGCTATTTAAAAATTTTCTTATCTATAGTGTAATATACACATATATAAACTACTTATTAGTTATTTATATAGCATTAATATCTTATACAATTAAAATTTAATTTTAGATATCAACATAAATTTATATATGCCAAAAGGGCAATCTGCAATATAGATTATATCAATAAACATATGTTGTAATGATTATAAGTAGTGGCTAAGACATATTTTCTTTATGAAGTATAAAAAGTTAAAAATTCCCCAGGTATTCTTTCCAACATTATTTCTAATGGACTCATTACATTCATCCTTCTTTCAGAAGTTGTACTTCCAATTCTTACATCCATGGAATATCGATGTGATCCAATGTCTGTAGGTTAGCTTAGACATAGAAGTAATGTGTGTCCCAATTACTGGACATAGGAAGATGTATATTGGGCTCTGTAAGTGGAGACAATTACACTGATGGAGTAAGAATAATAATAAAAAGCATATGCATGAAGACGGGGGGAAAATAAGGATTAGCAAAAAAAAAAATTTGCCAATCTAATCTTCTAAAGAATGGGTGGCATATAATTTATCAGATAAAAACAAATTTCTGCTTAAGATATTAAAGCAAAGGAAAAATAAAACACCTTATTTTTCATTCAGTTAAAGCAGAGGGAAACTTAAAAAAGAATATAACTGTCAATCAGAAGATCTAGCAAGTAACCTTGTTTCTGCCATTAATACTCTGTCAGTGGTTAAATCAATATCTTCTTGCCTTCGTTTCTCATCTATTAAATCAAAGTGTTTTCATATATATATATATATATATATATGTATATATATATGTATGTATATATATATGTATATATATATATATATGTGTGTGTGTGTGTGTGTGTGTGTGTGTGTGTGTATTTAATGTGATTATGTTGAATGTATGATTGCATCAATTTATCTGCTCATTGAATACAAGTTTTGTCTGAGTCCAGTTTTGTACTGTCCAGGCAAAAGGAGAGAGAAGAGTAGAAGACAAGAACCCACTCTATGTGTGAATGTGATGTGATCTAGATGTGAATATGATGTGAATAGAGGCAAGATTTTTGTTTGATTTTAATTCTTGCGACCACCTCAAATTAGAAGCTCTAGGACAGTTCAAAATGTAGATTTCTCATCTCTTGTAGTTTCATGCCAACATAGCTTCCTGCAAATCCGACTCTTCATTTTACCCTGCCATGTGTGTGCTAAAACTGGTGCTCTTTACTTCTGCCACAGCCATGCAACCATTTCCTTTTTTTCTAAATAAGATGGTGTTGATTTTTCTTTCTATGCAATACCAAGTATTTTATCACATTGAACCTGGCCAACTTTTTTTTTAGATCCTCAACTCTAGATATCCTCTCTTAGTGTATTTTCCTCCTGCTCTTTCAAAATTCACTGCATTTAGGTAGCCTTAAGTCATCACTTTGTTTTATTTTCAAAACTCGGCTGCTGGTGTTTTGTTTGTTTTTCTCTTGATCTTCTAGAATCCTTTGTTTTAAATAATAGGGAGAAGGATACTTTCTCTATAGGTATGTTGTTATTTTTAAACTGAGAGTTGTAAGACAAGTTTCAAACCGGAAAGGCTCTTTTCTGGATATCCACAGGATGGTGGACCTCGTTCCTCTAGCTCTGCCATTGGGTTTCTTAGATCCTCTTACACTCCAAATAAATGTTGTAGCTAGCCAAACCAGAGTTCTAGGATAACATTTGCAATAGCCATACAGACAACATTTTGTTTTGTTTTCTGAACTGGCTTAGTAAAAGTCTAAGTTTTAGAAAAACATACATTTGAGTCTACCCTTTCCTGTATTCATGATTTTTATTACTTTCAGTTTAAGCTAGACATGGCAGTATTGGTATACTGTAGCCTGCTGGGCTTATAACAGTTCATTGTTAGTTTTTCATGATGTTTTCATGCCAGTTGATGCCATGGTGATAGTTTTAAAATGGAGTATGGGGGGATAGTCATAGCAGACACACAAATTCGGAATCCTGCCTCTGGAGAGCTAGTTGTTAATAACTTGCCAATTTACCACTGTAAATTAGCATTTCTTTTACGAATATATTGCTGAAATTGAATATAATAATTTATGGATACATAAGTATGTCTTCTGTCCTATTGTATGTAAATACTCAATAAAATTTTATAATCTATCCCCCCTCTATTGTAACTACAGTTCTCATGGAATTTCTTAACTATCTTATTAATTTCATTCATACTGACTCAAAACTGAATAATGCTTTCTGGACCTGAGACTGAAATTAATTTATTTTCCTGTCACAGTTTTCTAATTTATATTTTTATTTGAGGAATTTCATTATGGCTGATCTCTGTGGCCTTTAAATATTAATCAATCTCTTCTTAGTTTAATTGAAGTTGTTTCTTTTAAACTAAATCTTTATTGTTCATATTATTACAAATGTTCCTCATCCCCCCCCCAATTGCTCCCCTACACCAAGTTTCCATTCAATTCTCTGCCCTTTCCCCATCCCCCATTGTCCTCATCCATAGGTGCAGTTTATGTTCAGTCTCTTCCCGCCCCCCCTCCCCATTTCCCCAAGAATCATCAGTCCACTCCCCTCCCATACCTCTGATTCTATTATATTCACCAGTTAATATTGTTCATCATGATTTTTACTTCCCTTGGTTTTTAGACTCACTTGTTGATAGTTATGTGTTTGTTCATAGTTTTTATTTTCTTCCTCTTCCTAAAGAACCCCTTTTAGCAATTCATATAATTCTGGCTTGGCAGTGATGAATTCTTTTAGCTTAAATTTATTTGTGAAGCTCTTTATCTGGCCTTCTATTCTGAGTGATAGCTTTGCTGGGTAGAGTATTTTTGGCTGTAGGTTCTTGTTATTCATCACCTTGAATATTTCTTGCCATTCCCGTCTGGCCTGCATGGTTTCTGTTGAGAAATCAGCTGACAGTCGTATGGGTGCCCCTTTATAGGTAACTACCTGCTTTTGTCTTGCTGCTTTTAATATTCTCTCTTTGTCTTTAGCTCTTGGAATTTTAATTATGATGTGTCTTGGTGTGGTTCTTTTTGGATTCCTTTTGTTTGGGGTTCTGTGTGCTTCCTGGACGTGTAAGTCTATTTCTTTCCCCAGGTGGGGGAAGTTTTCTGTCACTATTTCTTTAAATATGTTTTCGGTATCATGCTCTCTGTCATCTTCTGGGATGCCCATAATTCTGATGTTGGTTCGCTTGAAGTTGTCCCAGAGGTTTCTCACACCATCTTCAACTTTCTGGATTCTCTTGTCTTCTTGCTTCTGCGGAGGAGTGTCCTCTGGCTCTTTATGTTCCAAATATTGGACTTGATTCTTGCAATCTTCCAATCTGTTTTTAGGACTCTGTATAATATTTTTTATTTCAGAGAATGTATTCTTTATTTCTAGTTGATCCCTTTTCATATCCTCATAGGTCTCATTTATTTTATCCGCCTTTTCTAAGAGATTGTTGAACAACCTTATAAGCGTGGCTTTGAACTCTATATCCAGTCGCTTTTTGTCCTCCATTTCTTTCGTTTGTGATCTGTTACCTCGTTTCGGCATTTTCGCTGCTTCCCTGAGTTGGTAGGTTGGGAGGATCAGCTGTGTCTATGCCAGGAGACAACCTTATTCCACTAGACTTGGAAACCTGCAAAAGCCTCTCTGAGTTCAGCTTGGATGGGGCAGGGTTTCAGGGTGGAGCCTACAGCCTTGGCTTCAGGTTAGCCCCGCCCTCGGAGGTTCCTGAGTCTCAGTGTTCCTCAGTGTCCTTTGGTACTCGCTGCAAGCACCTCTGAGAGAAAGGCGCCTTAGAGCTTCGCCCGCTACCAGACAGTGTAGTCTCTCCCCCAACACGCCCACAACTGGGGTTCAGAGCAGTTGGAAGTGGGGTTAAGAACAGTCCGAAGCTTATGTCTCCTTCCCGCTAGGGCGATCTCGCGGCCCAAACAACAGTCTGTCCTCTGTGCGTGCAATGTGCGCGACTCAGGGGCTCTGCTTTTCGCTCCCCTGAGCTTCTGTCTTACAGCCCAGATTCCCCCTGTATGAGGCTGGAGTCCGAGGGTTTTGCCCAGGACTGGGGTTCAGTGCAATCAGAACTGGGGCTCAGCACATTCTTGAGCTTTTGAGTCCTTCCCGCTGGGGCAATTCAGCAGCTCAGCCAACAGTCCCTCCTCTGCGCGCAATGTGCGCGACTCTGGGGCTCTGCCTTTCGCCACCGCCACCGCTCCGCTGAGCTTCCGCCTTACAGCCCAGATTCCCTCTGTATGAGCCTGGGACCCCAGGGTCTCGCCCAGAACTGGGGATCAGTGCAGTCGGAGTTGGGGTTCAGCACAGTCCGGAGCTTTTATCTCCTTCCCGCTAGGGAAAACCAGCCAGGCACTCCGCCGCCCCTCCTCTCTGGCTCCGTCCTCTCCCCGCGCGTGCACTGTGTCTCTGTACCTTAGGCTTTTACGGCTCCTCTGGTTTTCCTTCTGGTTTTCTCTTTCCTTCTAGTTGTAAAATTCCCAGTCAGTCAACTTTCCTGTAGTTCTGGGTAGTGTCCACTCTATATTTTAGTTGTATTTTTTGAAATTGTTGAGTGCGGCCGAAACCGGTTTGGCTCAGTGGTGGAGCGTCGGTCTGCGGACTGAGGGGTCCCGGGTTCGATTCCGGTCAGGGGCATGTACATTGGTTGCGGGCACATCCCCGGTGGGGGGTGTGCAGGAGGCAGCTGGTTGATGTTTCTCTCTCATCGACGTTCCTAGCTCTCTATCTCTCTCCCTTCCTCTCTGTAAAATATCAATAAAATATATTTAAAAAAAAAAAGAAATTGTTGAGTGCGGCTGCAGTTAGGCTTTTGCCTCTGCCGCCATCTTGTTGTTGATCTGAAGTTGTTTCTTTTAGTTCTTACTTCCTGTTAAAGAAATCTAGCTTAAAATTTCCCCATTGTCTATACAGTCTTCAAGGTTCATCGCGTATTTCACTGTTAAAAGCACTGAAGCATGTCAATTATCAATTAATATGTTTATCCTTTATATACAATCCATAACTGACTATTGAGATGCTGATTATGATAGATGACACAGAAAAGTGAGAGAGAATAAGTTTTCTCTCAAAACTTTGAAATTGGATATTTACAAAGACAAAACTCCATTTTCAATAATATGCAACTTTGAAAGAAAGAATGAATAAGTTAATGGGCACTATTTCTTTTCTTTCTTCAGATCAAATGTTGAATAAAGCTATCAGGAACAAACCTTTATTAAAATAGGTAATAAACCAGCAGAACTTCAAAACCAGAAAACACTAATTACTACATTGTTCATCTCACATTATAGAGGCTAGCCAGTCCATAACAGCCTTTGGAAGTCAAAATGATTTTAAAGCATTCACAAAATACACATTACTAATTGGTAAAAATTAAATGCTGCCAATGCAAATTAGATTAAAAATATGAAGCCCAAAAGAATTATAAGCATATATTTCCAGATATTCTGGAGACAGGTCTTTTAAAATTTATATATATTCTATTCATTTCAGAGAAAAAAGGAAGAGGAAGAGAGTTAGAAACACCAATGATGAGAGATATTCTTTGATTGGTTTGTTCTGCATTCACTTAGGACCTGGGCCGGTGATCTAACCTGCAACCTAGGTGCATGCTTTTGACCTGAATTGAACCTGGACCCTTCAGTCTGCAGGCAGAAACTGTATTCACTGAGCCAACCCTGATAGGGCTGGAGGCAGGTTTTAAATCTTGAGGTCTGATTAGACAGAAATGCAGAAAACATTTTATGTATAAATTCTTTGCAATAGTCAGATATGGAAGGGAGATGTAAGAATTAGGGTTGGACAAAGAGAGAATCAGTCAGTGACACAAGTCCTATGACATAAGCTCAACTCATGGGTTCTCTGGAGTTTAAATATTCTACCAGAATATCTAGTGGTCTAAACCCTTACACCTTTAGCTCCATCAGATTTCTGATTGGGTTTCCCTTAGAAATGCTGACCTGGAATGAGGCAGCTCCCAGAAGTTGAGGCAATCCATGGAGGGAATTTTACTCCACTGGAGCAACATTCTGCCTGTCCTTCCAGGTCAAACTGGGACTGGCAAATCTGTACACAAACCACAGATAATTATGTTAACCTGATTGTTTTCATTTTAAACAATATTGAATAGAAATATTTTATCACTTATAAAAACATTTGAAAAAATTCTTATAAAAACCATATCTCTAAGAAAATAATGAATTACCAATTGAATAGAAAAATTGTAACATTATTGGGAAAAATAAATCTCAAGGAAAACACACTTGCTCAGACACACACATAGACAATAGTGTCTCACCTGAAAAATATAACAATTACAAAAAAAGACATATATATTTGAAATAAATTTACCATGCCTGCAAAAAATTTATAAAATATGAACTATTTAAATTATGAAAACATTTGAAACTAGAGGCTGGATGCATGAAGATTCCTGAAAGAATTGTCCTTTCTTCCCCTAACTGCCTACTTCACCTTTGCTCTGGCCTGGAGCCGCCTTTTTGACCCCCACACTGCCCACTCGTTCAGAGCAAGTGTCCCGCCACTTGGCACCTGAGTATGCATATTATATTAACCCACCATCTGTGTTGCATTAATTTGCATACTCTTGATTGGCTGGTGGGTGTCATGAAGGTATGGTCATCCCCTGAGGGGTCCTAGATTGGAGAGAATGCAGGCCTGACTGAGGGACACCCCCCCCCATACACACATGTTGTGCATTGGGCCTTTAGTATAATTATATATACTTAGGAATGTTATTTTGCTAAAGTAATTCCATTCATCTTTTTTTCTTATTAATACCATATGCATTTTGAAGATTTATATTATTTCTATGCTATACTGTTAAATTTAACTGTTGCGCAATATTTCATTATATGCTCTACCAAATTAGAAACAAAATAACAAACAACCGTTTAGCTGCCCTACTCAGAAAGACTTTGATTCAATGGTTCAACAATAAGAGCCCAATATTTTGCTTGTTTATTTTGGTTGGTGTATTTTAAATTCCTATACATGGTACACAGAGAAACAGATACATAACCCTGGCCTTCCCTAAAGTTCTAAATCCTTGTTTTTAATTAATTACTATAGTCATTGTCCCTTGGCTTCTTTATAATATAAATTGTGCCGAGTGAGATAAAGGAAAAGAAGAATGCAATAAGGTTAGTACTGATGGATTGTTTGAATGTGGTCACCAATTAACCTTAAATTAAATTCAGAGTAAACTCTCTGTAACACTGCTAGAAGGATATACAGTATTGTCTTTTTTCTCTTCCTACTAAACTTTATATTCATATTTTTTCATAGAATTATTTATTGCTTATTTATTTACTTATTTGATTTAAGACTTTATTGTTTAAAGCAGTTTTAGTTTCACAGTAATACTGAAGGAAAGGTAAAGATATTTTTTTTCATGCTCCCTACTCTGGGACATGTATATTATCAATATCACTGAATAACGTGGTAAAACTGTTAGAATGCATGAACCTACATTGACACGTTATAATCACCCAGAGTCCATGCTTGATTAGGGTTAACATTGATATTGTATGGTCTATAGTTTCAAAAAAAAGTATACTGATAGGTACCTATCATTATGTTATCTTACAGAGTATTTTCACTGCCCTAAATCTTCTGTGGTCCACCCACCTATCAATCTCTTCCCTCCAACCCCCAATCCCTTCCAATCACAGTCTTTTTACTTTTCCCCAAAATTCTGCCTTTCCCAGAGTGTTGCATAGTTAGAATCTAATATTATGTAGCCATTTTCAGATTGGCTTTGTTCACTTAGTAATATGTATTTAAGACTATTTTATGGCTTCCTGGTTCATTTTTCTTAGCAAAAAAAAAAAAAAAAAAAGTATTATATTGTCCGAGTGCACCATTTTATTTATATATTCACCTATGGAAGGACATCTGAGTTGCTTCTAAGCTTTAATAATTATACAGGGGTGGTCAAAAATAACTTTACCACTGTAATACACATAATACAATAATTAACAAACATTAATACAAGAATAAACTGTTTCACCTACCCTCACCTGTAAAAGTCACTTGCCCACCTCTATAATACAGCTGCTATAAACACCCAAGTGTAGGTTACTGTGTGGAGACAAGTGCTTTCAACTTCTTTGGTAAAAATATGTTTAATTTTGTAAGAAACCTCCAAACTATCTTTCAAGTGACTGCACTATTTGAATTCCCAAATAGTGAGAATGAGAGTTTTTATTGTTCCACATTTTTGTCAGCAAGAGTGTTGTCCATGTTCTGGATTCCGGGCATTTGATAGGTGTGTGGTGGTAACTCATAGTTATTTTAATTTGAATTTTCCTGATGACAAATGATGTAGGAGGTCTCTTGATGTCCTTATTTACCTTTTGTGTATTTTACTTGGCAAGTTTTCTCTTAAAGTCTTCTTATTGTTGATTTTAAGAGTTCGTGGTACATTTTGGGTAACAGTCTTCTATCATTCTCTTTATAAATCTTTTGTTTCTTCTTTGTTCTATCTTCTCATTCTCTTTATATTGTCTTTTGCAAAGCAGGAAATTTTGCTTTTAATGAAGTCTAGTTTATCAATTCTTTCTTTCATGGATCATGCCTGTGATTTTGTATCTAAAATGCAATTTGTATACCCAAGGTTTACTCTGTTTTTTCCTATGTCCATAAGATTATAGCTATGCATTTTATATTTAGGCCTGTAATCCATTTTGGTTAAATGCAAATCTATATGAAGCACATATTTCTGAAGTAGCTAATGTATAGTATCAAATTTATGTTAATCCCCTGAAATGTCTATTTTCAAATTCCATAAGTTGTATGCCATTTATATTACCTTTACTACTAATATGTAAGCATAATATTAGCACTAAATAAAAGTGGAATATATATAACCTTTTTGAACTTTAAGTAATAAAATTAATATTAGTTGAGGGTAGAGTGTGTGCCAGTTATTGCTAAGCACTATAGATGCTATTATTTACACAACAAGATTGCAATACAAAGATTGCTATTCCTACTTTACCAAAAGGAAACTGAAGCTTAGAAAAGCTAGCTATTATATTGAGTTGTGTAGCTCTTAAATTATTATGCAGCTAGAATTCAAACTTAGCACTATATTATCAGGAAACTTGAATTATTTCACTATAGTATTCTAGGATATTAGTAAATAGATGTAAAACATCACAGAGAAAGCACAACTCTTCTTTATTACATTTTATGTTTGTGGGTAGTACTCCTATTGAATGCATAAATCTATCAGCAATACATTTCAACCCGAAATTCCTTTACTCTTAAGATGCTGACAATTGTTTATAACAAACCCTGAAGTTTCAACTTGGGAGCCAAATTCTTTGAAACTATGACCTAATCTATCAGTCTTAGTTTCCATATTTTTTTAAAGAAAGAATGGCATCTATTCATACATATTGTAATTTTGGAAATCAAAAGTAGATGAGGAATGTGCCAACTTTTAAAACTCTTATCAAACCCCATCTGAACACACAAGCTTTATTACAACTTAGGGTGCATATCAATAAAAAAACACAATAGCTTCTAACAAAAAGCTCATTTATTTCAATGCAGTTTTAATTATATAAATGCAAAGGGGAATCTAAAGGAAATACTCAGAAATGGAAGCGGCCACATAGATAATAATTGCATGTTGATTATGTGCTATGTGGGTGGTTGGACTTCTTCCTCAACATATTTTCTTAATGGCCTGTTTCTTATGCCAAAACATGTAAGCCAGTGGAAATGCATAGGATATTGAAACACACATACACACGTATACTCACATAATACACAGAGAATTGAAACTATTTCCAAATGAAACATCATTACCTTATTTTTAATTTAATCAACAGAAAGTGAGAACATCTGCCTTTTAAAAGAGTAAGCAGCTGGAATCTTGTGTTATCTGAGTAAAATCATACAAAAATGTTAAGTTAAAGGCAAAAGATAGATGTTCACAAAGTTAGAGATAAAAAAAAAATCAACAATGACATGAAAATACCAAAATATTAAAAAAACACACTTTAAAACATGGAAAATATGCTATACATTTAATTAACCTCATGTCCAAAGCTGTATTCTAACTGAAATCTGGCTTATAAAATATAGATTATTTAATCCCTCCAGAGATTAGACAGAGTTTTCCATATAAACTCAAGATTTTAAATATGAAAAATCTTGTGGTCATCTAAAATAAAAATATAGTTTTCCAGACTATATTTACTTAGAAACTTCCATTCCAATAGAGTATTACTTTACTTAATTTCTTATAATCGTGTCATAATGTTCTTTCTTGCTAAATATGAATAATAGTTTATAAAAATATTTGAAATTTTAAATGTTTTGTAAAATTCAGAATGCAAATAATAACTTATAATAATGAACAGCTAAACAAATGTAGTGATATAATTTATATACATAATTTCTGTATAGCCAAATATTCTGAAATGATAAGAGATTTGTATTAAACATCTTCAGTTACAGAACTTTGCCCTCAATCTTAAATAATTTTCAATATTACTTTCTGATAATCTTACAGATTTTCAACACTTAAGTGATATTTGGCTTATAACATACTTTACTCTCTATTAAAAAAGAACCCATTGTCTTTTTCTTTTTTCCTATGCTTATTTTGCTTAATATCACATGAAATTATAGTAGGCTCAAAGTAATTTACTTTAATATGTTGTGCCTTTCTAAAAACCCTTGAATTTGAAGAATGGTTAGAAGTTTTAAGAAAATATAGACAATTTCTGCAATGATTTCTCAAAGGAGTTAACAATTAAATTCAATTTTTGCCTAAGAAAACTGATATGTGTCATTAGACATATCTTCAGTCCATTTTACTCATCTCATTTTGTTTAGGGATTATAGCACAGTTTAAGTAATTGTTAAATTCAACAGGGAGGGTTTAGTTGGAATATCATTAGTGGCTGCAGAAGCTGGAGTAGTTATTTATTCTCATAGTCAGAGAAAGTTACTGACAACCTCATTTTTTTTCTTTATTTAACTGAATGGAAATTCATCTCATTTTCTTCTCCCTTGACTAATGACTGAAGAATGCAAGAAACAACTTAGCTGAAAAATGAAATTAAGCTATTGAATTTTAATGGTGTGTTGTCTTTATTTTTATGTGACGAGGATCATGAATGAAATTAAGCATGAAATTATTTGGAAATATATTGAACTATTTTTTTTTCAACTAGCAATTGGTTTTACTTTATTAAAAAAAGAATGGATATAATTTTTAAAAAATGAGAAAAAAGGACAATAAGAATAATTTTAAGGGGGTTAAAAAAGAATAAATATATCAAGCCTTTTGTACTTAGCCATAAAGTCAAAGTACAAATAATGCAGAAAACTCCAGAAAATTACAATTGAGGAATTTGTCAAGGTGATAACAGTGGTAAATAGGAAGTATCCAAATCAAAGTGTAAAAAGTAAATACAAAATAAATGCAGGAATTGATGTTAATAACCCCACTTTTCTATGCTTTCACATTGCAGAATGTAGTACTAACAACACTGAAAACCATCTATCCCCCTTGTCATGTCACCACCAGTTATCCACATCAATATTTTCTTCATAGAATGTAGACAAAGGAAATGAGGTGGCCTTAGGCAAACTTGCAAACAGTAACTTTCAATATAGTTCAGAGTTATGATATTTAAAAAGAAATATGAAGAAAAATCTTGAGATTTAAATTTAAAATTATTTCCAATATGTCAGAGGACATCTAAAACATTTTTGTGAACAAACGGATGAGACTTCAGATAAAAATTAAGAAGACTCTACGGGCCACCTAAAGTGGCATGGATCACTGTGGCTGCTGCACCAACCACCAGAACTGAAGCAGACAATGAGGATAGTAGAGGAGAACGCTGAGTTGAAAGTTAGTATTCATTTCAACTTTAGTTTGGACTCATGGATCGTTTTGTTCGATTTCTCCTCCACAATTAGCTGTGTAGATTGGCTTATCTTACCAACCTCCCCACTTACATCTCTATTAATATCACAAGCAAAACATTCAATCCTACATCTCCCTGGAAAAGACTATGGCTCTCAAATTGAGTATTACTAATACGAGTATCTGTGCATTCTATTGGACATGGGACCACATTACCTTCCTGTTTTCCATGTCTGCAACTTATTTTGAAGTTCTCCATTCCAATAGACATATTCTATTCTTGCTGGAAGACACCTTTTAATACATTTCTCACATTTTTTTTTCACTTCTAGGTATTAACACACCCAATTTACTTAGATTAACTTACATTCCAGGATAGGACTCACAGAAACTGGCCGACTACCCAGGAGCATTCCAGGATGATAGAATCCACATGCCCTTTGCTTACATCTAGAGAATAAAGGGAACGCTAGAAATTCCCGTGGGATTTCCTGAGCTCCATGTCTCTCAGCTGTGACACCAACTCACCTGCACAGTTGATGCTACCTCATTCCCTTGGGACTTGGGGAGCAAGGGAAACTGGTACAAACCTGAAGCTTTGGATGTCTTCTCTGCTGAGCCTCGTAAACCATCTCAATCTATTTGTGTTCATTGTGTCTTTAGTGGCCAAATCTATGGAAGAGTAGCATGCCCACAGAGCAGCTACCATAGTGCCCTACTTAGGATCTGCTTGACAATCCTATTTGAAAGGTATGCAGTCCTCAGGCTCACTTATTGGTCAGGCTTGTAAGGCAGGAGAAAAGTCATTTAGGGCTCTAATGAACCTTTTACGCAAATGTAAAAGAATCGCAAAATGTCACTAACATTTTAGAAAATCCCATAGCACGGAAAAAGAAGAACCTCATTAAATAAATGGAGCATCCCTCTCTGGGGTAACAAGAGATAAGTCACAGGGAGTAAAGAATTTTAGAATAATTAAATTAAAATTTCTAAGGAAGTGGAAAAATGTAGGACATTTTTATAAAAAAAAAGAATCATTTGAAACATGTATTTTATTTTACATGATAAATAGTCAAAGCCGGTGTTAAAAGGCGGTGATACGGATAAAACAGTCAAGGATAAATCCAGAAGGCCTTATGCGCTTCTAATAGAAAATCGATTGGCGAAATTGCAGGCAAGCTCTTTCCCACCGCGTTCCACCCTTTGTCTACCTCCACCCACCCTCATTTCTTCTTACGCCACAAGTACCTTCTTCTTGGGACAATCACAGATCATTAGGGCAAAGTCCAGGCCCAGAAAAGCAAATTCCCCTGTAGCTCTCTCCGACCCTTCCACCCCACTCCACCCCCGCCTCACTTCCCTGGCATAGCTTGCTGCCCTGCTCCCTCTTGTAGCTCTCCACTGCCACTTGTAGTTCACTGCCCCACCCTCCCGTTAATCCGTGATCTGGTCATTACATGGTTGGTCTTGGTGTATAGAGTGTCAGCCTAAGGACTGCACTGTCCCCTGTTCAATTTTGGCCAAGGGCACATGCTCAGGTTGTGGGCTCAATCCCCAGTAGGGCATGTGGAGGAGGCAGCCAATCAATGATTCTGTCTCATCATTTTTTAGAGAGCAGAAGAGAGAGGGATAGAGAGTTAGAAACATTGACGAGAGAGAATCATTGACCAGCTGCCTCCTGCACACCCCCTACTGGGAAATGTGCCTGCCACCAAGGTACATGCCCTTGACCGGAATCAAACCTGGGACCTTTCAGTCCACAGGCTGACGCTCTATCCACTGCGCCAAACCAGTTTCAGCAGGATAGTGGTTTCTATTCCTTTTTAGATTATCATTTCATTCAGTGCCTTAAAAATAACAATAAATGTCAAGTTCCAAACTTCTTTTAATTTTTTTCCTCCTTGACCATAACCCCTAGAAAGAACATGCAACTGCCTGGTCCTTCTCCTTTGAACATCCAATTAGGTACTTGTTACTCTGTAACTTTCAAGATAAAAGCCCCTTTACAAGCCTGAGAAACCCAAGAGATTTCGCCTCTGTAGCAAAAATCCTTAAAATGTCTAAGTCCTTAAATACCAAATTCTCTTCAGTTTAGTTTATCTTAGTTCAGTCTAGTTCAAGAAATACTTAAAGTAAACTCCTTCAATAAATACCTATCCCTAGCCCTCTCTCCTCTTACATTTCCTATCACTGTACCTTTAAGGGCAAAAAGGAAGGAGGAAAGATTCTCAGCTGCCACTGTAGCCCAAAGGAAAGGGGTGATCATTTGTTAATTTTTTCTCTAATTTATTTTATCTTATTAATCAAAATAAATCTCTTGGATTTAAAATATAGGAATATATCTATAAATACATGTCTACATTTTTAGACATGTATTTATAGATATATTCCTATATTTTAAATCCAAGATGCTTAAGACTCCTAAAGTTGTGAGGGAAAATAGATATACAATGTTCAATGTCATTTGCACACCTCAAGATTTTCTTTTTAATTCAGTGATTTTCAAAACTGTTAGAAGGGAGATGCCAGGCTTCTAGAAGTATGTCAACCTTCTCTAAAATGTTTTTTAATAACTCTCTCTAGAAAGGATAAATTAATTACTAGAAATAATGTTTCTACTGTATATTATACATGGCACTTAAGGTCTTGAGGCAGATAATGTCCTGTAAAATATATATCTATGCAAAACTTAAGTAAATGTCTTCAATATAATATTGTTTTATTTACAGTACTAGCAAAGAAATGTACCCGTCTTAAGACACTTCAAGGCGTAAGTCAGCAGTAGTTTAGCAGGAGATTTCTTGAATTTCATAGACAAAATAAATCTGACTGTTATAGGGTCTTGAGTAATTCCTAATGCCTCCAAGGAGAACCCGGTGCTTTAGGACCATCCCAGATTGGACTCACCTGTCAGGGTGGCCCATGAAACAAGGCCCATTGTCAACTGGCTGCACCCTTAGGAGACCAGGTGGGAAGAGGAATCACAAGTTGTTGAACTCAGACCTCACTAGGGTTTTGTTTGTTTTTTGTTTTTCCCTTTGGGAGGAGATCTTTAGAGAACCCTCTCAAATGTGGAAAATAAAGCACTTATTTTTTTATGCCAGACACCAAGCTATGTAGACATCATTGTCCATCCATCGTGTCATCCTCTGTGCTTTCCTCCGACCCCAGAAAAAAAAAGTATTTGGGAAAGTATTTATTAATCTAAGTGATATATTTGTTGTTGGCCAGAGGGAAGGAGGACAGGGACTAATAGAAGTGGGCAAAGGAGAGGAAAATAGGGACATTTATAACAGTGTCAAAAATAAAAATAAAGTTAAAAATTAAAAAAAGAAATTATATATGTAGGTTATTTTAAAATGATCACAAATACTTTTACAAGCCATTCCACTGTTAAGCTTTACTTCTCATTTCTATTTTTGATGGAAAGTAATGGTTTCATTTGGGTTCATAAAACTTCATTTATATTTTTCTATATTATAAATATTAAAATAATGTTCAGGCTTCTTTATAAGTTTCATATGCTCTATTTCAAGACTTCACACCTTCCCCCCCCTCTTTTCCTCCCAGGCTCAACAAAATGAGTAACTACTTATTTCTTTCTGACCAGACTGTGTTTACATTCTTTATCATGTTTTCAGCTGCTTCCTGATACTGGGCCATCTTCTCTAAAATGCCTTACCGGTTGTAAATTATTTATTTATTAATTATTATTTTTAAACATACTCTATTGATTTTTCACAGAGAGGAAGAGAGAGGGATAGAGTTAGAAACATCAATGAGAGAGAATCATAGATCAGCTGCCTCTTGCACACCCCCTACTGAGGGTGTGCAAGAGGCAACCAAGATACATGCCCTTGACCAGAATCAAACCTGGGACCTTTTAGTCCGCAGGCCGAAGCTCTATCCATTGAGCCAAACCGGTTTCAGCTATGTATGTATGTATGTATGTATTTTGCAGGGCTGGCTGCCAGCAGCCAGAGAAGATAGCCCTGATAATAGGCCAGGCCTAGAGACCGTTGGTTGTAAATTTAAAGTTATTTCATTGAATTCCTCCTTTCACATCTGATATTTTCTTACTCACTAGAGCAGAAAGAGCAAAATGCTAATGAGGATGCCACCAGAATAGCATAGCATATTTGCCACAATCTGGATTTTTTAAAAAGAAAACAAATATAGAATTTATTGGCTATTTGGGAGAACAGCCGGCATAAAATTATAACCATACACTAGCAAATCTATGTAACAATTTCTAGACTTTTTAAAGTTCATGAACACACACAAAAATAGAAGTTGTTAAATTGGAGAATGAATGTTACAGTCATTGTGATGCATTCATCAAAATTTATCCTTCAGAGAGCTGGCCCAACCATTTAATCACAATGTAATCTTACTAACATAAAATTCTAATTCTTCAAAATTTTCCCAAGTTTTTCTCACTTTATTGTTATTGTTGACCCTATTACAGATGTCCCCATTTTCCTACTCTTCCACATCCACCCAGCATTCGCCCCTTTCCCTCTGGCCACCACTGCACTCTTGTCTGTGCCGAAGGGCTTTGCATATATGTTCTTTGACCAATCGTGTCAGCTTCTTTTATCCAGTCCTCTCCTGTCCCCTCCCCTCTGACAGCTGTCATCTGTTCCATGTATCAATGCCTGTTTCCATTTTGTTTGTCAGTTTATTTTGTTCATTAGATTGAACATATAAGTCAGATCATATAATGTTCGTCTTTCTCTGACTGGCTTGTTTCACTTAGCATAGGTCCACCTATTTTTTTTTTAATATAACCAAATACCAACAATTACCAATATCCAAAAGGCATTAATATCTGTGAGTGAGAAAGAATCTCACACAATGTTTTTCTGAACTAGTAACAAACTTTTACAGACAAAATTGATAAATACTTATTCACTTTTTAAAACTTGTTCTTCATTTTTTTCTTTAAAAGAAGAGGGAAAATATCACATTTTTTATAGAATATCCTTTTGGTAACAAATTACATACTTTTCCTGTACTTCATAAATATATCATCGTAGTTTCTCATTTAATGTGAGGAACTGAAAAATAAAAGTGAACTTATATTGAGGTAAAGTTTCTACCAACATAGTACCTATCCTGAAGTGTAATCTTACCTTAATTCTGTGATATAAAAAATCAATTGTATCTCAGTTTCTTCTTTTAGTCTATATATATATATATATATATATATATATATATATATATGGCTAATATGCAAAGTGTCCCCACAGGAGTTCAACTAGGAGAATGGGAGTTTGCTCACTCGCTATGACATGTGCTGACCACCAGGGGTCGGCATGGAACAGGGTGGGTAACCAGCAGTGTCAGCGGGGTGTTGAGGGAGTGAGGGAAGAAGGTGGTGGGGAGGTGGAGAACCTGATTGGCCCTGATTGCTGGGCAGGCTGAGGGACCCTACCCGTACATGAATTTTGTGCAACGGGCCTCTAGTAAAAAAAAGTAAAATAAAGACAGCTTTAAACTATATATTGCCACATGACCACTTTTACCTTACAAAATTGTAGACAAATTATCTTAAGATGAGTGTTATTCATGAAACGTAAAATTATCAGGAGCATGCCACATTTCAAATGACCAGATTTCATTAAATTATCTGCGCTTAAAATACGCCTTTAAAATTCAACGGATTGTTCAGCTTTAATTATGGAACTGCTCAGTATAAGCAGTGAGTTATAATTAACCACATCTAAAGAAAAAAGTTAAATCAGGAAAATGACTTTTAAACGTGCAGCCCAGCACCAGTTGTTCTATTTTCATTAATTGTCATGTATCTTGCCATGTCCTTTATCTGCTGGTGAATTTACAAGGAACATAGCAGGTTGTGAATTTTTAATAGGTTTTCCTCAAGGAAGGAAAAGGTCAGCATTAACATAAAATTCTTCTTAAAGATTTGTGGCACAAATGTTTCACACCAAAGAACAGGTGTTACTGAGGAACTAAAGCCTCAATAATCTGACATTTTTTCCTCCATCTAAAGAAAACTTAATGCCTCACATAATAAAATAGCACAAGGTCAAATCAATATAGAAGTTATTTCAAAGTAGAGGCTGTAAGGTATTTGACACCTAATCCATAATCCCACCTCTCGCTAATAGAAACAACTGATTTTATTCAGTTAAATGTTTAATAAATCCAAGTACTGATAACTAACTTCCTATATAATAAGAGGCTAATCTGCAAATTGACTGAACGGCAGAATGACTGGTCTCTGTGACACGCACTGACCACCAGGGGCCGGGCAATCAATGCAAGAGACCCCCCCTGGTGGTCAGTGCGCTCCCACAGGTGGGCAGTAAGGAGCGAGGGGTCCTGGACTGCAATAGGGATGTCTGACTGGGGGCTTAGGCCCTTTCCCCGGGGTGGGGAGGAGGAATCGGGCCTAAGCTGGCAGGCAGACATTCCCCAAGGGGTCTCTGCCTGTGAGAGGGACCAGGTGCAGGCCAGGCTGAGAGACTCCACCCACCAGTGCATGAACCTTGTGCACTGGGCCTCTAGTTCAAATATAAAAGTGAAGAGCAACAAGAAAGCTACAGTTTTTAGCATTAACATTCATCTGGTATTACTTAGTAAATAAATTGAAATGTGAAATAAATCCACATGAGGGAGAGAGAGAATACCAGGGAAGAAGTAATTAGAGTAATAAAAAGCAACTTAAAAAGAAGAGGGGGCTTAGGCAGGGGACTGCGATTAAGGAACTTGTGCATTGCTCTTTTGCTGTAACTGTTAGGAAATCATCAATATAGATGCTATTGTTAGCTCTTGTCTCCCACTGTTCACCTACAAGAGGGAGAAACTCCTCAAATCTCAGGCTAGAAAAGCACCTTTCAGCATTATTATAGTATCTGTTATTTCTTCTTCTTCTTCTTCTTCTTCTTCTTCTTCTTCTTCTTCTTCTTCTTCTTCTTCTTCTTCTTCTCCTCCTCCTCCTCCTCCTCCTCCTCCTCCTCCTCCTCCTCCTCCTCCTCCTCCTTCTCCTCTTCCTCCCTCTCCTTTAATTTTTTGTACTTTTCTTTATTCAAAGCTTGTTGTTTTTTTAAAACATATTTTATTGCCTTTTTACAGAGAGGAAGAGAGAGGGATAGAGAGTTAGAAACATCGATGAGAGAGAATCATCAATCAGCTGCCTCTTGCACACCCCCTACTGGGGATGTGCCCGCAACCAAGGTGCATGCCCTTGACCGGAATCGAACCTCGGACCTTGCAGGCCGATGCTCTATCCACTGAGCCAAGCCGGTTTTGGCATCTGTTGCTTCTTTTCTGTCCAGTTCTCAAATATGTTTATTTAAAGAAGATTTTGATAAACATATGCTATAGACAAGCCTCCCAAACATGGTTACTTTGGCCCTTTATGCTAGTGTTAGTGATCAGCTGTTTCCCATTTTAAGAAAATTTATTTTTGAGCCTACCAGCATGGTTCAGTGGTTGAATGGCAACCTATAAACCAGGAGGTCGTGGTTAGATTCCTGGTTGGGCTATATGCCCTTTGTTGTGGGCTAGATTCCCAGTGTGGGGTGTGCAGGAGGCAGCCAATCAATGGTTCTCTCTAATCATTGATGTTCTCTCTCTCCTTCCTTCCTTTCTAAAATCAATAAAAATAAATTTACAAAAATGAAAATTCACTTTTCTTTTATGTGCACTCTAATAGTGCAAGAAAATTTTATTATAAGTCTATATCTTAGGCCAAAATTGTATAAATTTTGTATAAATTCACAAGTCTAATTTCTTTTATCTTAATTATGAGGAGATTGAAATCCTCTTATTTCTGATTCTCAAAACCACAGTCCAACTTCCAATCCTCATCTTTTTGATTCCCTAATACCATGTTCAATTTTCTAATCCAACAGGAACTCTCAGGATGGGAAATTTAATTTCCACTCTCTGTAGTATAAGTGAAAGCAAAAATCCTGCTGTGATTCATAGTCCAAATTGGAGCATTATTAAAATTAAAATCTCACCAATACTAGCAACTTTTTTGCATGACTAACTGAATAAAAGAGCAGAACCAGTGTTAATGATTCCCATCTTGTTTTATATCCTCTGTACTCTGAATCTATGTTCTATATTCATCTGGTATTTCCTAGGAGGTGTAAAATGCAAGAAAATTCCCACATTTAAACCTCTTCTCATTTAAAAAATATATATATATTTTACTGATTTTCACACAGAGGAAAAGAGAGGGATAGAGAGTTGGAAACATCTATCAGCTACCTCCTGCAAGCCTCCGACTGGGGATGTGTCCACAACCAAAGTACATGCCCTTGACTGAAATCGAACCTGGGGCCTTTCAGTTCGCAGGCCGACGCTCTACCCATTGAGCCAAACCAGTCAGGGCCTCTTATCATTCTTTATAAAGTAACGTAGATGTCATATACTTAAGGAACCTCCCTCGTTTCTGTGGGCTAGTGTATGGGTTTTCCTGTAAATTTCCATTACATACAGTGTTTGAATCTTCTATAACACTAATATGGAATTGCTGCTTTATTTTTAGAAGTACCTTATGAGAGCAGATAAATTCTTATGAGAGTAAATAAATCTTTCTCAAGTTAAAATTGTTGAAAATTTAGACAGTAAACATTATACCTGTCTACTACAAACCACAAATGTATCTGGTCAAATAATTTATAATACCAATAATATTTTCTTAAATGATGTTGGTTCCCAAACAGAGTAAGAAACATGCAATGCTTATGCCTGCCATTTGGAAAATTACCCAGTGTTTCACACCCGTGCAATTGGAAAGTTGCCCAGCAACTGCGTGCAATTTCAGTTACTAAAAAGCATCAATCTTTTGACTTTTTGAAAGTGTTTCTCTGGACAATGCAGAAGTCATTAGTTACTTGTAAGAGCTTTTTAGTTAAAAGCAGGTATTTCTTGAGTTTCTTAGCCTTGCTTTGTCGCTTATGAATAGTAAAAGATGCCATAAAAAGTGTCACCTGACATCTTTTCCTCCAAAGTATTTATCAATTTGGGGTTTACTTTATCCATTAGGCCTGTGATAATGAGTAATTTTTCAGAAAAAAAGTAAAAGATGGAGTCTTATCCAGATTTGATGGCTAAGTGCTAATTACTGCAAACTATTAACCAAAAAGCAGACTGCTTTTGTAGACCCAACAATACTAGTAATGCAATATATTAGGCCAGTGGTCAGCAAACTCATTCATTAGTCAAGAGCCAAATATCAACAGTACAACGATTGAAATTTCTTTTGAGAGCCGAAAACTGACTTCTGCACATGGGCCACGAAGTTTCAATCGCACTGTAAGTGTGCAAACACACTTGGTATTTTGTGGAAGAGCCATACTCAAGATCAAAATGTATGTTGATATGTCATCTAAAGAGCAAAATTCAAACCTATTTAGGTAAATATGTCTATAATTTTTTGCATGATTCAAAATATATTCTCCAATTTTTAATTCTCTAAGCTACATGTATAAATTAGTACTACGTTTTATATGAATATTTAAAAAACACGTTCACAATGATGTCTAAATTATTATAAATGCTTTATAGAAATTTAGATAATCTACACATTGTTTTTATATTTCTCATCTAATAAAAATAACAAATATATTGAAAAGTATACTCATTTATTGCAAATAGTCAAACTGTGATCTTAGTATAGATTGATTGGATGGTACAATTAAAGAGAAATTTATAGCCCTAACCGGTTTGGCTCAGTGGATAAAGCATCGTCAGCCTGCAGACTCAAGGGTCCTAGGTTCGATTCTGGTCAAGAGCATGTATCTTGGTTGAGGGCACATACCCAATGGGGAGTGTGCAGGAAGTGGCTGATCAATGTTTCTCTCTCATTGATGTTTCTAATTCTCCATCCCTTTCTCTTCCTTATGTAAAAAATTAATAAAGTATATTTTTTAAAAAGGAGAAATTTATAATTCTTGTGTTTTACAAGGCCATGCTCTAGTCCTTCCATGGCGAGCCCCTCCCCTCAGGATAAGAATTCCATGAGAGCAAATGGATATTTACAGCTGGAACCTGTTTATCCTTTTATAGACTGTACTTGAGATTGGGACCCGTTTTTCCCTACTCAAGCATCCCTGCATTTGCTTCTTGGTCCAAGGCGAGTCTCTTTTCCAGGTCTGCCACCTTAAGGCCAGATTCACCCGCTGATATTTGCACCTCTGAGCCAGGCGTGTGCCCTGACCAGAAAATGAACCCGCGACCTCTTGGTTTTTAGGTTGACACTCAACCCAGGAGCCACACTAGCCAGGCTCAACTCATTTCAAAAACTAAAATAACTGACCCCATTATTCAGTGATGGGATATGAGAAACTTCCTTTGAATTCTTTCAACATATCGTGCCTTTAGATATTATCATGGATATGCTCTTTTTTTCATTCTTCCTAGCTTCATTCAGACCAAGATAAAGGAGATGGATCACTCAAATATATTTTATCTGGAGATGGAGCTGGCACTCTTTTTATTATTGACGAAAAAACAGGTGACATTCACGCCACAAGAAGAATTGATAGGGAAGAAAAGGCCTTTTATACTCTCCGCGCACAAGCTATTAACAGAAGAACCCTGAGGCCAGTTGAACCCGAGTCCGAGTTTGTGATCAAAATCCATGATATCAATGACAATGAGCCAACATTCCCAGAGGAAGTTTATATAGCTAGTGTTCCCGAAATGTCTGTCGTGGGTAAGTTTATTTAAAACATTTATGGTGTGTGGTTTTTTTCTTTCAAAAAGGAGTTCTCAGAATATCATGACCTCTTAATTGAAATCACCATTGACTTCTACTAAAAATGCATACATAATATCCTCACTTAGGGCAGGAGTTTTTGTATTTGTAAATCTTACAATACAAAAAAGTGGACACTTTCCTCAAAAAGCCAAGAAAAACAAAACACAACATTTAACTGAGTAGAAAACTGTTAAAATATAATATTTTGTCACACGAATTTGGATAATAGCTGTGTAATATTTTGACACTAAATATAAGTACATTTAGAACATAAATATTGAAAAGAATCTCTGCATATATACTCTAGTCATGTGCCTTGAGTTTGTCTGGATTATCTTGACAATATAAATGATGGTGTTAATGAGATCATCCAATTATTCTACATAGACCACATTCATTTTTTATGAATAGAGGATTATAAAAAATTCAACATATGAAAACAGTTTTAGAGATATATGTTTGGATTTAATAAAATAGATTCATTTCTCAAATGTTGGACAATTTATATAAGATGATAAAACAATTGGAAACAATGTTTAACAGTTATAGCAAAGTTTGAATTCTTCATTTCTCAAAAGCATTGTTCTGGGATTACTATTTAATATTTACTTCACTAAATCCCAAGGACTTTTGTCCATTGCCTTATTATAAAGCCCTTTTAAATATCTTGAACTTTATGAGAAAGCTTTTAATAGTTCATGGAGCTTGGGATCATCTTGGATTGCTTCTAAATTTAAATTTTAATCTATTCATAAAATTGTATTCTAGAGCAGATGTTAATTATTTTTACAGTTAATTAGTGAAGAGGGGGAAAGGAGCATACTTACTCCTTTGTGATTAGATATGCCCTTTACATCAAAGAAATCTATTATGAGAAAATGAATTTAAGTATCAAACCTGGGCATTTGTAAAGTGACTGCATTTTTATAAAAAATCTGATACACTCTATCAGTATATACTGCATGCATAAAAATAAACTTGTTGGCTACTTAAATATGTAGTTGAACTCATAGTTAACTCTAGGTGTGATGTCCATGTACATTATCAATACATGTTTTTTTAAGAGGTCATGCTTAAAGCCAAAAATCATTCAAGTCTTCCATGAAAACCAGTGCTTTTGCTCCTCCTTCTGGTACTGTGCAGAACTAAGCTGAATTTGGATACTTCAGGTACTTCTGTGGTGCAAGTCACAGCTACAGATGCCGATGACCCTTCCTATGGAAACAGCGCCAGAGTCATCTACAGTATCCTCCAAGGGCAGCCGTATTTCTCTGTGGAGCCTGAAACAGGTCAGGAACCATGCATTGGTTTGTTAATTCACTACTCTTTCCAATCTTTAAAAGTAGAAAAAGGGCGTGGAAAGAAGAACAAACATTACCATGAACACTCCCATGACGCCACACTTAGATATTTACAAACTCCCAGTTGAATTATTGAGCGAGCTAATGAAAATATGCCTGTCTTTACGTATGGGTTTGCGTCACATGGGTGTAGGACATTATCCAGTACATACGGCACTCTTCAAGAATCAGGAACATGTCACACCTTGTAAAATATCTGCATCGGATCACTTTTACAATCTCTAGACAATAAACATGAATAGCAAAAACATATTTTGTCTTTTAAAAGTCACCAGTTTGGACATACGCTTTGTGAGCTTAATCAATAAATGATTGAGTTTTCGGTGAAGGTAACAAATGTTTTTTTTGTATTTTCTTCAAGGTATCATCAGGACTGCTTTGCCAAACATGAACAGAGAAAACAGGGAGCAATATCAAGTGGTTATCCAGGCCAAGGACATGGGCGGCCAGATGGGAGGCTTGTCGGGGACTACCACCGTGAACATCACGCTGACAGATGTCAATGACAACCCACCACGCTTCCCCCAGAGTAAGCTGTCTTTAATGGCCTTTCTGCAGGGTAGAAGCTTTAGAGTAAAAAAAAAATCAGAAAAACCCCCCATGAAACTCTCTCTATAGATATAGATATAGGTATAGGTATAGGTATAGATACATGGATATATGGATATATGGATATATGGACATATAGATATAGATATAGATATAGATATAGATATAGATATAGATATAGATATATAGATATGTAGATATGTAGATATATAGATATATATTCTTCATCTATAATTGTAATCTAAAACTATTTCTTCCAGTTAGCAAAGAAAATGATGTTTTATTGGACAATAAAGTAAGAGATAACTGTTTATTTCCACTTAGAATTTAATATAATAAGGAGGATGCTAACTTGAGGGCACATTTTTTTTTCAATAAAACAATCTAATTTGACATATTAGAAAGGGCTACATAGGAAGGACTGATCAGATTTGCATTTGGATATTACTGTTGTCAAATTTGCATTTAATCTCTCTGCATTTGGAATGGCAATCATAAATAAAACATTTTGTATTGCTATTTATAGATTTATTTTGCGTTATAGAATTAACCTTCAGATTCTCAGAATAGATCATGAATGGTTTAAGAATCATTAGCTTCTGACATTATAACACAGGTTTTATTCTCTTTTCTTATGCAACTCGGTAGACCTGCAAGTAAAGATGATGTTTATTAGTGGACATGGCCAGGACTGAGCCAATGTTTTGCCGGTCTAAAACATCTTACAGTCAAGATGAGATTCTCATTGTTAGAAATGTGGCATAAAAACGGAGGCTTTAGTAAGAGCTGTGTACTTAATTTTTAGTGTTTACTGTATATTAACTTCTGAATTGATCCCCTAATTTTAGGTGAACCTTTGTGATAAAGTCTTAAAGTACAGCTTCTTGTGATATTTATATTTTTACACTAATGCTCATTGCACAGAAAGGCGATAGTCTAAAGATTCAATGAATTATTTTGGCTCTTTAAAAGCATTTTTCCTCTTTTCGGTGCTATTTTTCTCTAACTTTGATAATTGATAGTGCATGATTGGAATCGCGTTGTGTGTGTGTGAGTGTGTGTGTGTGTGTGTGTGTGTGTTTTAAATCATGTTTGTGGAAATACTATGAAATTCCAGTAGAACTGTATTGGGAAGACTGATCATATGCTTATGTGTTTGTGATGATTCTTTTGTTAGCTATTACAGGTGCATGACAGTCAGGTGTGCCATTGTGGTGTCTGGCCCAGAATACAGGGAGGAGGCTGTTTACTTATACTGTTTTTAAATAATCAGGTTTCCGCTCCAAGTTACATTTAGCATTGGCAGGGAACAGGAAACCAATTATAATCCTGTATAGTTCTTTCAGAATATGTCTAAAGAGGTGCCTACTAACATAAATTTAGATTTCACATTTTATATTTATTTCTGATTGTCCTTTAGTGCAAACCTGTCACCAGAATAATGGCCAGACAAGTTCAGAAGGGAAAAAAACCCAAAAAACAAAATAAGTGTCAAATTGTGTACTCTACAATGATCAAAACTATTTCTGAAAAATATTTTAATAATAACTGACCAGCCCAGCCAGTGTTGCTCAGTGGTTTAGTATCAACCCATGACCCAAGAGTTCACCTGTTCAATTCCTGGTCAGGGAAAATTCCAGGGATGCAAACTCGATTCCCAGTAAGGGGCGTACAAGAGACAGCTGTTTCTCATTGATTTTTTTTTTCTTTATCCTTTCCTTTTTCTCTCTAAAATCAATTTTTAAAATATTTGAAAATAATATTAACTGGCCATTAAGAGGAGTACTATATTTTAAGTGAAGAGGAACATGGATGCACATGTGTCTTTAAGGCAGTCCATTAAAAAATGATGCACTCAATAAGCAAATTAAAGATTCTAATTACCGTATTTGCCGGCGTATAAGATGATTTTTTGACCCTGAAAAATACCGTATTTGCCGGCGTATAAGAGACTGGGCGTATAAGACGGCCCCCTAACATTTCCACTCAAAATACAGAGTTTGTTATATACTCGCCGCATAAGACTACCCCCCACTTGGAGGCATATTTTTCAGGGCCAAAAAATCGTCTTATATGCCGGCAAATACGGTAAATAAAAATGGACATTTGAAAGTTAATAATGCCTGAAGAAAATATTTTTATCTGTTGTAACATCTTTATTAATTCAATAATTATTTTCTTTTAAGTCAGAATTTGTGATTGGTATCTGGTAGGCATATCATAGAAGCCCTGAAATAATAATAATAATAATAATAATAATAATAATAATAAAGCATAACATATTTTCTCAATCTCATTTTCATTGGGTCCCATACCATGTTACTTACTGGTCTACTTCATGTAATCATACCAACTCATTCAGGTGAGTATTATGACCTCCATTCTACAAATGAGACAATAAGGACCACATTGCAGCTAATGGCAGAGGTGTGTAGACATCATGCCCAACTCCAGATGTACAATTCATTTAGAGAAATTTTAGAGTATCATAAATCTCATCTCATTATTTTATAATAATAGATAGAAACATAATTTTTGAACTTTTTATTTTCTCAATTGTCTTTTCTTCAATTAATATCTTACTATTGGGAACACTCAGTAATGGCAATCAGAATGTTACTTGATAATTTAAGTCATTATCCCCAAACACTAGTTTTAAATTCTTTTAAAAATATTTTTTTATTGCAGAAACCGGTTTGGCTCAGTGGGTAGAGCATCGGCCTGTGGACTGAAAGGTCCCAGGTTCTATTCTGGTCAAGGGCATGTACCTTGGTTGTGGGGACATCCCCAGTGTGTGTGTCGGGGGGGGAGGGAGGCAGCTGATCAATGATTCTCTCTCATTGATGTTTCTAATATATATATTGCGATCGAGCCCACAGCCAGGGCATGTGCCTTTGACTGGAATAGAACCTGGGACCCTTCAGTCCATAGGCTGGTCCTCTATCCACTGAGCTGAACCAGCTAGGGCTAGTTTTTATCTTCTAATGCCATTGCATTAGATAGCCAAAGTTTGGAGAGGCTTCTACAATTTATGAAGCCTTTCAAATGGCACATCACTGAAATCTCACAACTAACTTGTAGAGACCCATTGATATTTTTCTTATACCCAATGTACAAAAGTAAAGAAGGTTCCAAGTGGAGATGATAAAGAAAACAAATCGGTGTTGCTTCATAGAAATATATTGCAAACCAATAATGTGTGCTACGTGTCATTTTATATTTTCTGTCAGCCATATTTTAAAAATTAAAGCAGAGGACATTTATTTAATCACTAGATGCCCAGTGCATGAAAATATGTCCCCTCAGGGGGGTCCCTAGCCTGGCCTGTACCCTCTTGCAGTCTGGGACCACTTGGGGAATGTCCGCCTGCTGGCTTATACCCTTTTCCTGAGAGATCAGGCCTAAGCTGATAGTCAGACATCCCTCTGGCAGCCCGGGACCCCTTGGGGGATGTCAACCTGCCAGCTTAGGCCCGCTCCCTGGGAGAGCAAGCCTAAGCCACAGTTGTACATCCTTTAGCACTGCTGAGGAGGTGGGAGAGGCTCAGGCCACCACTGCTGCACTTGCAGCCATCTGCCCGGCTTGTGGCTGAACAGAGCTCCCCCTATGGGAGTGCACTGACCATGAGGGGGCAGCTCCTGAGTTGAGCATCTGCCCCCTGGTGGTCAGTGCACATCCTAGCGACCAGTTGTTCCCAGTCATTCCGCTATTAGGGTCAATTTGCATAGTATCCTGTTATCATATAGGATATATTTTATTAACCCAATGTTATCCTTTAAACATATTGTCAATGTAAATCCTATTCAGATATTTTACATTATTTTTTCCCATGTTTCTTTGAAACCCTTACATCGCGTATTTTCTAGTTACATCAAGTCTCAATTCAGACTTAGCACCTTTCCAGTCAATAGCTACACGAGGGCTGGTGGCTTGGCTAGTGACTGTGAACTGGGGCAGCTTAGGAGCAGACTGTAGAGTCATCCTATATGCGTCCCAATGCTGTCTTCTCCACCCAGTACCTTTTTCACCTTGGTCAGTTAAGGAAAACGAAGTAGCAATGCGCATTCCATGAAGCGCTATAAAATAAAATAATTGAATATCTCCGAAACACTGGACTCAGTGACTGCCACTAGTGTATTCATGTGCTCGGTAATATTGATTTGGCAAGTACTGGTCTGTTATTATTATTCAATGTTATAAAAGTGGTGTCAGGACTTAAACTTCCATGTACATTGATCCAAATTCACATTTCCCAATACACTACATCTGTGGAGGATAAAAATCTGTCATCTAAAAGGCAAAAGGGCAGAAGAAAACTCAGAAAATCTATTGCTTACCTTCCAGGAGCAAACACTGTATTTCCTCCTTCATTGTTTAGCTAATTTTATTGCATGGATCTATAACAATCCTTCTCTTGTTTGCCTTCCAGAGAGGATTTTACCATGTCTTGAGATATGTTTGCTTCTCTGAATTGGTGGGTACTACTGGCATCTAGTGGGTGTAAGCCAGAAATACTGCAAATGTCCTTAGAATTCACAACACAAAGCATTCCTGGGCCTCACATGTGAATAGTGCCAGGAATGAGAAACTCTGATATGTTATATGAGGAGCTTGTTCAAGTGAAATCATGAACTCTTTTATCTAACAATGTTTATCAAGAATACTACTTTAGAAGCTATATGTATGAATTTTGCCTAAAATGCACACTGTTTTATTTTGTGCCTATGATATGTTTCATTAAAGCATGGGAGGCAGATCACACAGGGACATTGTATATATACACATATTGGCTCAGTTCTGGATAAAGGAATAACATGTGTGTGATAGTAGGGGATTAAGCCAAGGAAATATCTTATCTAAGAGGTACTATTTCATCAAAATGCTTTAAGATAAAATAATCCTAGCCGTACAAAGATAGGGGCACTGTCTCCATGTGGAGGGACTGCTATGTGAGAAACTCACAGGATCGTTGACAATCGTAAAATTTGATTAGTATTAGCAAACCTAACTGTGTGCCCCATCTAAGTTATCATTAGGATTTTGTGGCTTTATAGGCAGATGTTAATATGACACATGCACCATATGTGTCTATTATGGTTCTAAATTAAAGGCAATGGATTCAGAGTTAGGGGTACACCTGAAAACAAAGTTTCAAAAGTATTTTCTGCCTTTTCAGTAGGTATGCATTTTTTACTCTAAAAAAAGAGATCTCTGCTGAAATTATTTTAGAATCCTGAGTTACTTCAAGTGCTATACTTTGATTTTAAAAACAATAAGGGAAAACAAATATCGCTTACCCTCTAGGAGCAAGCACTTTATTCCCAACAAATCATATGAAGATAAATAAGTCTTAATTCCTGATGATGGCCGGGTCACTGTCTAGCAGGATGTTTTAATATGAAATGACTAGCCGAAACTGGTTTGGCTCAGTGGTAGAGTGTCGGTCTGCGGACTGAAAGATCCTGGGTTCGATTCTGGTCAAGGGCATGTACATTGGTTGCGGGCACATCCCCAGCAGTGGGTGTGCAGGAGGCAGCTAGTCGATGTTTCTCTCTCATCCACGTTTCTAGCTCTCTGTCTCTCTCCCTTCCTCTCTGTAAAAATATCAATAAAATATATATTTTAAAAAAATATGAAATAACTAGTGAGATAATGGCACTGTGCACAGTGTAATGGGAGAACAGAGGGCAGCCCTGGTCCGACTATAGAGGGCGGGTGCTGGGGACTGAGTGCCTTTTATAGTGGAGACTATTTTTGGAGAACCTATCACTTGACCTAAATCTTTTCTTAAAACTATACTTATACATCCTATAAGCCAGAAGAATAGGAAGAGAAGGAGAGGTCATCAAGTTGTAAATTAGCCAAGTTACCTATTTATGAATGGGCATATTTTGCACAGGAAAAAAGAGGAACATGCTTCAACATGATCATAATGATAACCTTTGGTGATGAAACAGTAGACACCTTTAACGGTTGCTTTGATGTGGTTTCTATTTTTATATATTTTTGTAATTTGATAATTCTAATAAAAAAGAGAACAATGGGATGGAAAGGACAGAAGAGACATCACAATGAGCCCGGGAAAACAGCCATCGGAATTGACACAATGCGGGCAGTTGTGAATGGTCTTTCCCGGTTAGTTTTAGCTGAAATCATTGTGGAAGAAGCTGGAGGATAACAAGCTGAGGAATAAAAAAAAAGTCAGAAAGAGGACTGAACAAATAATCTCTATCTGTAAAGAAGCTGAGATGTACATGAAAATAGGATAGAAAAGGAGTAGAGGGAGTTCTGAAGTAGGGATGGGTCACTAGATCATTGTTTTTCAATTGAAATTCTTTATTGTTTAAAATATTACATGAGTCTCCTTTATCCCCTATTGACCCCTCCCCAGCCACTCCCACCCCCTAGCACATGCCCTCACCCCCCTACTGTCTGTGTCCATGATCCTTTCTCATTGATGTTTCTAACTCTCTATCCCTCTCTCTTCCTCTCTGTAAAAAAAATCAATAAGATATATATTTTTAAAAAACTAGGCAATTTATCTTCTCTAGACCTCAGTTGCTACATATGCAGTTCTTATAGAGTTAGAAATAAGAGACATGGCTGAAACCTGTTTGGTTCAGTGGTAGAGCGTCGGTCTGCGAACTGGAAGGTCCCGGGTTCGATTCCGGTCAAGGGCATGTACCTTGGTTGGGGGTACATTTCCCGGTAGGGGGTGTGCAAGAGGCAGCTGGTTGATGTTTCTCTCTCATCGACGTTTCTAGCTCTCTATCTCTCTCCCTTCCTCTCTGTAAAATATCAATAAAAATATATTTTAAAAACACACAACAGAAATATAGTCAGCCCAATCGGTGTGGCTCAGTGGTTGAGTGTTGACCTGTGAAGCAGGAGTTCACAGGTTTGGTTTCTGCTCAGAGCACATGCCTGGGTTGTGGGCTCACTCCCCAGTAGGGGGCATGCAGGAGGCAACCCATCAATTATTCTCTCTCATTACTAATGTTTTCATCTCTCTCTCTCCCTCTTACTTCCTCTCTGAAATCAATAAAAAGGTAATTAAAAATAAAAATAATAATAAAATGTATTCATTAGTAATTATAACATATCATAGGTTCTCCATACATGGATTTCCTCCCCTTCCCCTTTACTTTTGAAGAAATGTGTGTCCTGTTTCCAAGCTTATTGTTTCCCTTGCTATGATACCATGCTGTCATTCTTGTATGGCTAAGCAAAAAGTAAATAAAAGTACCTTAAGTCTGGAGAGGCCTATAAACCTGGAGGCCAAAAAATGAATGCATTTACCACATTTGAACAAATGAGTGCTTCTGTGCATGAGGAGTCCAGGGCAAACTGTGCTGCTCTCCAACCAGTGGAACATCGAATGTACCCTGAATTTTGATGTATTTCATTGTCCTAAGATAGAAAAACACTCCAGTCCCTTACCTTAAATCTAACCACCTGGTACTCCTTCTTGGATATTTGGCTCATTCTCCTCATTTTCATTCCCTTCCTTCTTTCTCTAAAATCAGAAACAAGAATAGCCTCCATAGCAATAGTCTATAAAATGTTAAATTACTGGAACCTGTTCATTGTAGGGTTTGGCAAAACCATCTGGATAACAGGATTTGTGCCAAAATGGCTTTTTTCTTTATTTCTTTTTTTAAGCATTTCTGGAAGAAAGTAAGGTTCTGATTTTCATCCAGATCAGATGCAGTAATTAAGGTCATCTGATCTGCAGAAGCCAGGCTAGCAGGCTAATCCGAGTGTCTTTACCTTAATAGAGCAGAGAATGCTGTGATAAGGCTCTCAAATCTATTAAACAAGCAAACCCACACACAAACAAACAATAGATATCAGAAAGGAAGTCCAGGTCTAGAGAAAAGGAGTTTACAAAAGCAGATGGTCAGGGTCCCAGCCAGCCAGCTGGTGCCTAGGACTTGGCTCTAGTTCTTGGATGGGGCGATATTTTACTAGGACTCAAGAAGGAGGAAGAAGAGTAAGCAGCTTACACCCAGGACAAAAGGCTCAACCCACAAAGGAGACAATTCTAGAACGTAGTTCAAGGAGACCACAGTGCTTCATTCAAATTTAGCTGCTTTCTAACACATCCTGTCACAGAGACAGATGACAAAGAGAGTCGATTAACTTCCCCATTCTTTTTAACGGTTGGTATGGGCTCCTGAAAAACAGAGCTCTCAGAATCACGCCCCTGATCTCTCAACATTGTCACAGACACGTTCACACATAGCTTAGGTGGGCAAGTGACAGTCAGAGTCAAGTAATAAGTGCACTTACCCAATGTCAGCCGAGCTGGGCCTTTATGAGGGGGGAAATATGTGAAGTACAGACAAAATATGTGATTGACAATCATATCTGTATTTATTTACCTTAGGCCATCTCTAAATATGTTCTAGGATATATTGTGTTAGGTAATATCAAATTTATAAGCATATATATCCAATATAATAAAAGCCTAATATGCTAAGTGTCCAGTCATCTGGTCATCTGTTCAACCAATCAAAGTGTAATATGCTAAGGCTGCTAAACCACTCGCTATGGTGTGCACTGATCACCAAGAGGCAGACAGTTGACCGGTCAGCCAGTTGCTATGACATGCACTGACCAACAGGGGTCAGATGCTCTGACTGGTAGGTTAGCTATTGCTGGGTTCCAGCAGATCAGGACTGCACAAGATAGGCCGGATATGCCCTGGAGCCCACCCCAGCTGGCCAACCTCCGACACCCCTCCCCGGCCCTGATTGGGCACCAGTGGCCTGGCCTGTGCTCTCTCACAATCTGGGATCCTTCATAGAATGTCATAGAGCTGATTTCGGCCCAATCCCATAGGCCAGACCAAGGGATCCCACTGGTGCACAAATTCATGCACTGAGCCCCTAGAGTGTGTGTGTGTGTGTGTGTGTGTGTGTGTGTGTGTGTTATTGATTTCAGAGAGTAAGGGAGAGGGAAAGGGAGCGAGAGACAGAAATATCCGTGATGAGAGAAAATCATTGATTGATTGCCTCCTGCACTCCTCCTACTGGGGATTGAACCCACACCCAGGCAAGTGCCTTGACCAGAATTAAACCATGACTTCCAGGTTCATAGGTTGATACTCAACCACTGAACTATGCCAGCCAGGCAACTATATATGAATTTGATATATTTATTATTAAGCTACCAGATCTACCCCAAGAATACTCAAAAGAATAAATACACTGATGTCTACTATATATTTTTTCCAATTATTGAGAATAGTATAAAAAATCAGTTCTTTACCATCTGATTGAAGTAATGCAGAATTATTTTTAGGCAACATTTTATTAAGATAAACAAAATAGATGATGAGATATTTTGGTTGTGCAGATACATTAACTCAGACCCCAATTTTCTTAAGTATTTCCTTATCATATCTTTACATTTTGCACCAAATTATCTCTAAAAATTATAGATAACTACAGCCATTCAGAAGCAAAAGTGAGCTATTCCAGAATCACTCAGAGCTTAAAAGATATTTCATATATATGTTTGTTTCTTTTATGTGAGTTACCTTGATAGGCTACTAACTTTATTTAGTGCTTTAAATTACATAAATATGGATTTTTATGGCTTGCCTAAATATAATTAAAATAAAAGTGTTACAATACATATTAAACACTATAAAATATAAATATTGATTAATTTAACTTTCACAACATTTATATGAAGTAAATATCTTTTTGTTAGTTAAAATTTTAAAAATTGAATCAGAGAAACTTAAGTCACTTGTTCATGGTTCTAAATGTAGGAAATAAATGAAAGGTTGGGGACTCAGTTGCATTGCCTCAAAAATCTGTACTTCTGACCATCACACCAAGAAAGAAATTGGGGCATCAAAGTTAATTTCATGAGGGAGAGAGAGAGACAGAGAGAGAGAGAGAGAAAGAGAGAGAGAGAGAGAGAGAGAGAGAGAGAGAGAGAGAGGTGAGAAATACCCATCAGTTACCTCCCACATGGGCCTGCACCAGGAATCAAACCAGACACCTCTTGGGGTGTGGCCAATGCTCCAACCAACTCAGCCACAGTGGCCAGGGCCGTCTATGCATTTTGATACAAACACAGGAAAATCAAACCTTGGCTGGTTGGTGCTTTTACAATCCCTCAGGACCAAACACAACTGCCTTCTTTGCTGGGATCATTTAAGTAAACAAGTTTGGGCAGATAAATAACCAAGTTTGCACGAGAAATGATTTTTTAAGAAAATGTTTATAGGATGTACCTAAGGATTTTAGACATGTACATTCATTGAATTGTGAGACTACCTTAATCCCTGCCTGATTTACAAGAGAGATCTGATTTAATAAGTTCGGATTTTCACTCTGTAAATAGAGTCAACCTCTCCTCAGCTGGGGATTCCGAGGTAATGTGAGCCCCAGGCTTATTTGCATATTTCACAATTATCAAGCACATTTCAGCTAGGGCTACAGTCAGGTCGTTCCCAAGGAAGATGCTTTAGCATGAGAAAGCAGGAACTTAAATGAAAAATGTCTCCTCTCCCCCTTTTTTATTACTAGGGAAAAGAATATCAATGTATTCAAAAGTACTGTTCGGTAATTCATATTGTTTCATATAGCTATGATTTTTCCTGTAACCATTAACATACCCTCAAATGTCAGGAGGATTTTTTTGCCATGGTTTCAATGCCTACAATTTGTAAGAATTAGCAATAAATAATGTTATTAAAGCATTCCCTGATACATTAAACATTGACTGAAGCCCTAATACATGACAGAAACTATGCTAGGAAATAATAGTAAACTGATAATCTTAAAGTAAAAAATAAGATGCAGGATACATCCAAAAGTGGTTTGGATTTTGAAAAGTTGTGCAGGCTCAACTTTCCTTTCTCTGTCTCTCTCTCTCTCTCTCTCTCTCTCTCTCTCACACACAAACACACACACACACACACACACACACGCACCCCTTTAATTTGTTACACACCTTTAATTTGTTGTAGTTGTTAGTTTCTCTCACATACTTTGTCTTTCATTTTACTTATGTGTGTTTTTTTACATTTAGATATAGGTTGTGCATATGTTATGTGTAAATATAAGTGTGCATCTATGTAGTTACATGTATACTAGTGGCCCTGTGCACGAATCTGTGCATGGGTAGCTCACTGCTGCTTGTCTCAGTTGGCCGCCCCACCCACCACCGCCCTTGTAGCTCTCTGCCACAGTTCCTCACTGCCCCACCCTCCTATAGCTCTCCTCCGCTAGTAGCTTGTTGTCCCACCCTCCTGCTGATCCGTCATTTCACGACAGCTTCCGGACCAATTTGCATATTACCCTGTTATAAGTATAGATAAATGTACACACACACATATGTGCTAAAATTATCAATTAAAACCCAAATCCTAAAATGATAAACTTTTCAGTTAAGGGAGATCAGGAAAAAAAGAAAAATATTTGAGAGTTTCCCAGGGAGGACAGCAAGGCGCATGGGGGGAGAGTGTCTGTCGGGAGGAGAGGATGTGTAGAACTTGGTATGGCTGGACCCCGGCTGGGCCCCAGGGTCTGAAGCAGGGGTGGGGAGTGGGGAGGATGGAAATGTAGGCAGTGTTGGCTTCATGACTGACATGTGTGGGGTACAAACATAACATGCCACATATATTATCTAAGGAGCCATTTTTGAGAGGGACAAGGCATGTTTCTTCATTTTGACTAAGTCTTCTGGCAGCAGCTGGTTATTCTGACCCGCACACTGCCTGGATCGGGAGAGCAGGCGCTGAAAGAGTCTGCACTAATGCTGAGGAGAGAAGGGGTTTGAGAAATATTTAAGTGGATGATACACAAGGCATCGTAACTAGGTCAACAAAAGGTTTGGGGGAAAGAGGAGAGCATCAGATACTTTCTAGCTTTCTACCAGGAATGCTTGTATGGAGAGAGAGAGAGAGAGAGAGAGAGAGAGAGAGAGAGAGAGAGAAAGAAAGAGATTTCAGTTTGACTTGAACATTTTGAATTGAGATGCCCGGGGAAAGGTAGTGGGGTTTAAATGTCTAGATCATGAAATGAGGCGCACAGGGAACATGTAAGTGAAAACAGACATGTATGATATCAGGCTAAGTGTTTAGAGTGACATAACGGGGGAAATGTACAATCTCACCAGGGTGATGGACTATACGGGGTGGGGCAAAGGAGGGTGACAGCTATTTGTGTGGAAAGTCACACAATAATCAATCAACTATAATAAAATGATAAGCTCTGTTTGGCCTACTCACAACTGTTGACCTACTTTTTTACGGCACCTTGTAAAATTCCTCACAGAAATAGAGTTGCACGGAAATTATACCAAAAAAAAAAAAATCCACCAGTTATTCTAGCGGGAAGCTGCCTTCGACTAGACCACCGGGCATTTTGCGTAACGGGATTCAAAAGTTTCTCCGCACATGGCTTCCTCTGGAACAAACTTTGGAAATAAACCAAAGCCCGGGTAGATGGAGATATATATGGATATAAAAGCTAGCGGTGCCAATATGGTGAGACTCAATTAGGCTGCCTTTACAGCCTTCCCTATGCCTGCTTGGAGACCCATTGCAAACAGATTGAGTACCTGATACATCGTAATATGCTTATGAAGGACTAATTTAAGGGGACGTTCGCCTCCCCCAAGTCTATGCACTTGTTACGTCTCTACGCGTTGCAGTTGTGTGTATCTATGGATGCCGGTCCGCTTGGAGACGATTACAAAGAAATGCACTGGGCTGGGTCCCCCAGGCCCTGGGGACCGACGGCAGCTTCTCTGAAAGCCTTGGTTTGTCACCGTCCTCCGTGGCACGAACAGGAAGCTGAGACACCCGGTGCAGCCTCACGTGTGGCTCTAATTTAAATTAAACGCCCACAGCGAAGTTGGCGATCGCGTCTCCCGGGCTCCCACACGGAGGTTGCTGTCTTCTCCGGTGAGAGTCCTCCTTCCAGGGCCTCCTCCGCTGCCAGTCTCCGGTGTGACTTTGAGCTCTCCTCTCCTCTCTCCTCCGTGCCCGTTTAGAGTCGCATAATTTCCTTAACTACTCCCAGGATCCCTGCAAGGAGCTTCATCTTGTGTTTAATGTCTTCCTGTTGAGCTCATTAAAACACATATTTTACACATTATACAATGGGATGCTTTATAAACGTGCGTAATTGTGTCATTTTTTCTTAAAGCAAGTGCTGTTCGAGATGAGTATGCAGCACCGCGATGCTACAATGAGATTACGCATAAAGCAAATTCAAAAAATTAAGCTAATGTTAAATTATCGTGTTGATTCATATATGTGTGTGTGCTTTTTTTTTCTTATTTGTTTTATTTATTTATTTATTTTTAAATCTCAGCTCTGGAAAAGCAGGCTTCTTATGCAAATGGGGATAGAAACAAGGACAGGAGCAAAGACAAAAGACACGTTCTCTCCCTTTGAACCTCACTGTCCTTTGTCAGGAAAACAAAAGGACGGTTATTTGTAGCCAACCTCACACCCCGCATTGCCCTGCTGCCCTCTCTGATGTCTCCTGGCATCTCTTTTGTCCTCCTGAGAAACTCTCCCTATTCTTCCTCCAAAGCCTCTCACATTAAGCCGTCCATTACTTCTAGTTCTGGTAAGAAATCCACAGTGTTTTTTCACTTTCCAGTGAAAAGGTCCTATTGATAAAATGTTGGCCGGAACAGGTGATCTGGAATACCGAGTCTTGATTCCCAAAAGGCCTAAAAGGATACCAAAATTGCTTGAAATTGTTTATTCAGCAATAAAAACGTTAACAAAAAGTCAATGTGTGAGGTTGTCAGCACTTACTTAAAGAGCCACGCATTTTGTCCAGACCCTGCAAGCTGCTGCAATATTACTTGTTTTTAGGTGTTTACTTCTAAATATAACTTTCCCCACGTTTCACGGCAATGGCAGTTACCTCTCTCCGCCTCATATTTATGCCTTTGTACTCACGTTGATAACCGAACTAAAGACGCCAGTCATCAGGAAGAACTATTTATCTGCCCTAAGCGTTACAAGAGAGGCAGATGATTCATTCTGACACCTGGGAATGAATTTAAAATAACTGCAAATTGGAGCTGATAGGGAAACGGAAAGCACACCACGTAATTAAAGCTCCATCAGCTGTAAGAGGAAAGCTAAGGTGGGTGACAGGCGCTACTTTCCTCTGTCAGGGCGTGCATAGCAATCCGGCTCCTTTCTGGATACCCCCCCGCCTGCTTGCCCCACCAGTGAACACCCTTGCGGGCTCTTAATTAAAGTAATTGCATTTTGCTTGGCAAACCGGGGTGGTTGTCTTCAGCAGACTAGTCTTGCAAATAAATAAAAGTAGCTCTTTCAACCGTTTAAAATATAGAAATGTGCTTTTTTAACTTTAAAATAGATAGACCCAATAAATCTTGACACCAAATTGGTATATGAGCATAAACGTAATTCCAGAGAAAGAATTCGTGAATTATTTGTCTTGAGCCCTGAATAAATATGTGTTGAATAGATTCAAGACTAGAGTTACCATACAATCAAAACAATCATGAATGTGTGTATTGTAGGTGTGTACACAACATATCTATTTATAATACAGCTTTTTAAATCACTTAACAAAAGAACTAAATCTATGCTATTTCGATGAATGGATCCACCATGGCTTTTCTGGAAATCATGGATACATTGAAAACACGTTTATTAATGTTTCTGGGGAAATGAAATATATGGATGTGCATATATGAACACACACAACTCAACTGCTGTGTGTGTGTGTGTGTGTGTGTGTGTGTGTGTGTGTGTCCCTTCCAACAAATTACTGAGGAAGAGAACTATTCTACACTTGAGGCTTCTAAAGTACATATGAACCAATGTAACATAATCACTTTCCTGGTTGAGTCTCAGAAGGTACTGGAAATTAACATGGATAAAGCTTACTCCAATGAAAATGAAATAAACTTTGGGATGAAGGTAGTCTGAAGTGATAAAGAAGTTTGGATCCTTGGCCAGAACTATAATAAGCAGGCAGATTTTCAGAACTTAAGCATGTACCTAAAAATACAAGTAGTTTCCAAAAAAAGTCCAAGCTAAAAATAAAAAGTGGGAGAACAAATTCTCACAGACAATAGAGTGAAAGCTGAGTGACAATAAAGTTAATTAAACAATGAAATGTTTCCTTTTCCCTTTTGTTCTCTCTCTCTCTCTCTTTCTGCCTGTGTCTCTGGGTTCTCCTTTCTTTTTAATTTGGGTTTGTACTTGCTTTTAAGACCTTGCATCTCTGTCTCTATCTATGATCCACAAAACTGTTTTCAAGCTCTAAAGTTGAACTGAATTATCTAGCTTGCCCTGCCAGAAACCAAGTCTAACTTAATGTATTCTAATCAACTAAATGATCTTACAAATGATCAAATTTCAAACTGCTGACCAGTACAGGCAAGAAGATTAGTTTCTTTGTACTTTTTATGATCCAATTAATCTCTAATAGAGCACCGAATTTCTCTAAAAAAAAATCCTGATCTCAATTTCCTTTTCATTCCTCAAATTTAGAAAGAACAAATCTCTAAGAAGACTTGGTTTATGTTAAAGAAAAACACTACTAATTACAAGTGTTTGGGCATCAGGATTTTGATTCATTGAAGTGGGATTCTAAGCCTTTCTGAGTGACAACAATTAAAACAAAATGTGCAGCTGATTTACAAGAACAGGTTGTAATTGGTTCTAGTATCATAGTGTTCCTACTGAAATGCTTCTATTCTATTATAGTATAAGATTTTCTCTTACTCTGAAAAGTTTTAAATACTATTATTGTAAATCACAGCACTCTAAATTCCTTTTGAAAGATACAGATATTTTAATTCTAAAGCAAAGATCAATTAACATATTAATAGAAAATAACTTACTGTTATTTACTTTTTTATATCAAAGACGTAATTAGATTTCTTATTTATAATACAAATAGTTATCTTCCTTTTTGACTTTTGGACATATTTGCATATATAAAACAAGATTTACTCCCTTTACTACCATTTTTTAATATACCCACTGTTCAAAAATTCTTCCATTTTGTAAGACAAGGAATTGAGACCTGGCCAGAAATGTTGGCATCAGTATCTTCTAAAATCTGGTTTCTGTTAAAATCTGCAGCGCCATGGTTCTCTAGTCTCAAATCTAGAGTATATGTCAAATACAGCCACACCAATGTTTTATTTTCTGAGAAATGATCAACCACACCAAACACATCATAAATAAATGGAATGTGTAGCAAAATAAATAAACAGTACAGAAAATGTGAATGGTATGTATAAAAACCCTGCACTTGCACGCACAATCTAGGGAATTCAAGGTTCGATATATAAATTTTGAGGGCCCCAAACACCTAGCCAATAACAGTGCCATTTTATAGGTTTGTTTAATTGCATTATGCAGGTAATGGCGGGTGGCAGGGTGTGTGTGTGTGCTGATTTTACATGAGGAAAGTGGCATGCAAAAAGTATAAAGGGGGATGTAGGAAATCAAGTGTTGACAAGAGCACTTAGAAAAGTCCAGTTTGAAGAAAATCTTTTTTGGACGTGATGAAGGAAAAATTACATTAAGAAAGATATACTCAGGCCAGAGCCTGTGTATTTAAGCATTCTGGACTTTATTATGTATATTAAGGAGAATTGCTTAAGGCTTAGGAACAAGAAGCTCCTAAGCTTCTTATAATCAGAGGTGCTTTGGGTCTATTAATCTGTCAGTAGCATAGCTCAAGATCAAGAGCTAAAATATAAATCTCATTAGCAGTGGAGGTTGTTCAAGCTGGAAACACATCTATATGCAAGAATTCGATAAATTCTTGTTTTGCTCAGGAATATAGGGGAGTTTGTCACAATTTAGTGTTTTTATATTGATACTGTGAAGGGCACTCTGTATTTCTCCCACACACTTACCTTTGCTTCTTCTGTCACAAATAAAAATAACAAAGAACCAGGATTCTTCCTGATAATGGTTTATTTCTTAGAATTTTGTAATGTTCTGCTGCCAGCAAACTGAGTAGTGTGTAACTAAATACAACAGAGGAACAACAATTAACAAACATTCACTGCTTATTCTGTAGGTTTTTTTATAACTACATAAACACATATGTGCATATCTTCACGCAAAGCTTATGTCTAGTTTTTAGTGCAAATGCAAAGAGAGACAAATTGCAATATGATTAGAGGTTGGTACTTGCTAATCATAATATTGATGAACAAATACCCCAAAGTACTACTTTTCTGTCCTTAAGCTTTAATATAATTTTATTATGTGTATTAAAATTCATCAGTTAACATCATGCTGTGTTTAAGATTTATAATGTTCTCTCATAATACATTTACCTTTGAATATTCTATTGAGAAACCCCCCCCCCTCTCTCTCCCTCTCCCTCTCTCTCTTTCTCTCTCTCTTTCTCTCATTTTCTTTATTCTCTGCAGACACCATCCATCTTCGAGTACTTGAATCCTCCCCAGTTGGCACAGCTGTTGGAAGTGTGAAAGCAACTGATGCTGACACTGGAAAAAATGCTGAAGTTGAATACCGAATTATTGATGGTGATGGGACTGACATGTTTGACATCATAACCGAGAAGGACACACAGGAGGGCATCATAACTGTGAAAAAGGTGCACGCCATCAGCATACATAAACACCCGACCGTAGAAAGTAGAGATTTCAATATGTAGTCTCCACTCATGCATCATCCATTCAGAAATCTCACCATCATGTTCAAGTGTAAATTATATTGTGCATCATCTGAGAAAGGTAAAGCCAAAGACCTTGGACATTTTGACAACATTTTTTCTTTAATGAAACAAGAAAACCGAGACTTCACAAAATGTACAGGTCCTATTAATATACAGGGTAGGGCAAAAGTAGGTTCACAGTTGTTCATATGGGGAAAAAACACTAATTAGTAAATAATAATACAATAATAAACTCTGAGTTTCACATAGACACAACTGTAATATTATTTCTGCCCTATCCTGTATGTGTGGTTATATTTCTGAGCCACATTGATAAAAGCCTTCCATAATAATATTCTCTTAAATAAAACAGTGAATAGCTAGTGATGTCAATATGTTATCACAATTAGAGGCACAAAAAGTAGCGTACCTTATATCCAGATGTATGCAGTAATAATTAAGCTGCTAATAAAAATAAATAGCATGGATTGGAGGTTAACTTAGTTGTTCACATTGCCCCTTCTGCTACATAAATTAAACTTTTCTGCCAAAATATGTTTATTAATATGGTTTAAAGGTAACTAGTTGTTGTTTTATTAGAGTCTGTACCATCATTATAAGAAAAAAATAAGTCACGATAAAATTTAGATTCAATGAAACATGCTAAGCACTCTATGTATAAAGTGACCACCTTAGCACTGGTTAATCGCAAATCTACCCTGACATCCTATTGCACAGCCCAAGGTACACAGCCACATTTATTTTTGTTTGTTTGTTTGTTTTTTAAATTTATTAAGGTATTATATGTGTACATAGCTTACCATTGCCCTCCCCCCACCTCCCATACATGCCCTCCCTCCCCAGAGTTTTGTGTCCATTGGTTGTACTTATATGCATGCATACCAGTCCTTCCTTTGATCTCTTATCTCCCCCAGATCACCCTCCCCTCCCCGCTGTCATTTGACAGTCTGCTTGTTGTTTCACTGTCACTATATCTATCTTTCTGTTCATTAGTTTATAATGTTCTTTAATATCCATAAATGAGTGAGGTCATTTGGTGTTTCTCTTTCATTGACTGGCTTATTTCATTCAGCATGATGTTCTCCAATTCCATCCAGGTTGCTGCTAATGATGAGAATTCCTTCTTTTTTATGGCAGCATAGTATTCCATTGTGTCCATGTACCATAGTTTTCTGCTCCATTCATCTGCTGACAGGCACCTACCCTGTTTCCTAATTCTAGCTATTGTAAATTGTGCTTCTATGAACATAGGGGTTCCCCCGGGTCCCACTGCACCCCCCCCAGGTCACATGGCTTCCCCGGGTCCCATCACTCCCCCAGGTTACACGGCTCCCCCGGGTCCCATCGCTCCTAAGGGGCACACAGCTCTCCCAGGGCACTCGGCTCCCCTGGGTCCCACCACTCCCCTGGGCACAGCCACTTTTAAATGGACAGTAACAGCATAGGGGAAAACAGCTCTCTTTTTACTTTTCATGATGGGGAAGTAATAGTCATTCAGGTGGAATCTCAAATAACTTTTGAAAGTTTTATATTAGTCTTCAAAATTTTCTTAAAGTACCAGTTGCCCATTAAACTGAATAGCAATATCACTACATAAATTTAAAAAGATAACTGAATTTTTTCTTGAAAAAATTAGCAATGGCCAATACCTCAAACCCTCCCTCTCCCCACCCCCCTTTAACGCTTAATTTTTCAGTCCAATTTTGTCACCACCTTAGGTTTAATCCTTTCTAATTTTTCCAAGATTTACAATTTCATTTTCCTATGCTCTAAGGTAACACACATTGAATATATTAAAAAGTAAAATTTTAATCCTATTGATGTGTTAATATATTTAAATTACTTTTATTTATTTACAGTTAATGGACAGCTTAGAACTCAATCATGCTTTAAAAATCATACCTTAACTTGGAAGGAACATCTACTCCATTTTCCCTCACTTGAATTTCATGGTTTATTCATTTTTTTATTTTTTATTAAACAGCCACTTGACTTTGAGAGCCGAAGACTTTACACTCTGAAGGTGGAAGCAGAAAATACCCACGTGGATCCACGATTTTATTACCTAGGACCCTTTAAAGATACAACGATTGTCAAAATCTCTATAGAAGATGTGGATGAACCTCCTGTTTTTAGCAGATCCTCCTATCTGTTTGAGGTTCATGAAGACATTGAAGTGGGCACAATCATTGGGACTGTAATGGCAAGGGACCCCGATTCAACTTCTAGCACCATTAGGTAAGTATGTGCATGTTTAAGATGAACAGGAATGGAACTGAAGTAAATACAGAGGTCCTGAAATTCCATTGAAAACATTTAATGCGCTGAAAGATAAGAGAGCCTCTCAATAAGTTGTATATAACGTCTCTGTTTTGGGGCAGGCCATGAACAAGTTTCATAGTTCTCTTCAGTTCTGACCATGCCCTTGAGACCAAAATGTGTCTTGTATCATCTGCTAGTCTCTAAAATATTTGTCGCTCTGATCCTTGGTATAGAAAAAAAGGCACAGTTTTACTATTGTATCTGTACATTTACAATGCAACTAAATCACGTTATTTGTGCTTTCAAGTTCTTAAAGAATATGTGAAATTGAGAGGAGCAGTAACACTTAAAAATATCATTAGAGCCCTAACCAGTTTGGCTCAGCAGATAGAGTGTTACCCTGCAGAATCAAGGGTTCCAGGTTCAGGTTTGATTCCGGTCAAGGGCATGTACCTTGGTTGCAGCACATCCCCAGTAGAGGGTGTGCAAGAGGCAGCTGATTGATGTTTCTCTCTCATCGATGTTTCTAACTCTTACTTCCTCTCTGTAAAAAATCAATTAAAATTATATATATAGTGCATTGTTTCAATGCGGTTACATTGTGGTGTTAGAAATTCCCCCATACTCCTGCCATCAAGGCAGAAGTGTTTTTGGTTATTGTTTGACTTGATCGACAACTATTAGAACATTCCAGGAAGATAAGAGTAAATGGCAGCCAGAAAACATATAAGACATGATAAATGCAGGGAAATATGAAAGACTCAAAGTTTTCACTATGTTTTGTATAATTTTAGAGAAGTGCAGATGTCTATATATAACACAGCATTAAAACGACTGCTCACTTTAAACCGTTCGTCTGCCATGTATTTTGGACCTCCTGTGTTTCCCTAATTCTCAGCGGGCAGATTCTGCCTGCCCCTTGTTCCACACGTGGGCCCATCACGCAGGAGTTCACATGGCTGGTGGTTTCTACGTGCCCTGCCCTCTGCCTTCTAAGTTTGCGGCAGTGCAATCTAGAGAGCCTCTGATTTCATGTGCCGCCTGACTCTGCAAATCTTCAGTGAAGTCATACTTTATATATGAACATTACTATTTGATTTATATAACTTTACCCAAATATTTTCTTCTATTCACATACAGCATCACAGGTTATAGATTGTCAGAAGAAACATGTACATCGTAATCATGTAAAGCTACAATCTGCCAACATCACCTTCCCATAAATGCCTCTTCTCCAATCCATTTATTTTCATTGAAATGGCTGCATTTTTAAATGTTTTTCCCTCTGAAACTTTTAAGTAACCAATGTACACATTTAATCTTCCTCTTTAAATACTTACCCAGCATTTTCTTGGCATGGCTTCCAACTGACTTTAACAGGCTGTGCTCTGTGTTCCTGATTTCAAAATGACCTTTAAAAAACACACAGAAATATAATATTTTAAATGAGTTCAACTTAAATCTAGTTGCATTGTTAACTGGCAAACATAAAGAGATTTCTCCACACAATGAAATGGATTTTTCATCCTCTTGTTGACTGATAATTATTTTATGTCAAAATATGGCTGTGGATTTTTGAAACAAAAAATATAAAATATTTAACCAGGATGCAAGTATTAGGACCAGGAGAAAAGAATCCATTTATGTATTCTATGGGCAATAGAATTAATAAGTGCATTGATTATTAATGACAGAGTCTATACCATGAAGATTGTTGTATATTTGAATTTATGCCACCATGATTTAGAAAATGCAAGTGAACATCCTTGAAAGACCATTAAGGTTAAAAGTATTTTTAAAGAAATAAAGTAGCTATATTAATGCAATGTAATTACAGGTGGATAATATTGGATATGTTATAAATTGTCATATATTGTGGATCTTGAAGCAATAATCACAGGAACTACTTTAAATGTGCTTTGAAGAAGATTTTAAAAAGGAAAAGGAAAATGATCATACAATTTGCCAATAAGTAATTAAAAATTTTAATTGTATCAAGTTATAAGGAGAACCAGGGTCTCTGTATCTTCAAGATAATTTTACATAGCCCTCTAACTTTGTGTCATGATTCCTTTAAACTAAATTACAAAAAATAAAACAAAATATGCATTCATACATTTGGTGAACAAAATGATGTTTTATATTGATTTACATATTGTAACTTCATGTCATATTTCTATAGAAGTAAGGAACCCTATAATTTGCCATTTATGCCAAAGAATGCAACTAATATTTTTGGATCACCATATCAGATATTGATGTCTTTCTCAAGGAGTTCTTAATCTGTTAAGGAAGATGACTTGGTATGAGATATAATATTCACTGAGTGCCCACTAGACGCCAAGTAAGATGCTTGGTGTTTTCGTGTTTGATTTTCTGTATGAGATGTGAATGAAATTAATTCCTACTGCAGTGTGGTAAATGACAGGGATGCGTGGTGAAAGGCACTTTGTGATAGGTGAGGGCAAATAGACTCTACTTCAGGTAATAATGCAACACTCCAAGGAAGAAGTAATGTATGTTATCTTTCAGAAGTAATAGAATTTTGTCAACTTCGGATAGAATTTGTGAATTAATCCAGATAAAGTGATACAGTGCTTTGCTTTATTTGTAAGTGGTAAAATGTGTAGTTTGAATATGAAACTGAATTCATATCATGTTAATAGAAAAAGGCTAGAGTTTACTAAGGAGATTTATAAATTACTGGTATGTTCTATTTAGAACTGATTTAAATATATTTTGATTTTGGTAAATATTATATAATTTTGAGACACTACAGGGAAGAGTTTTATGGAACTATTTAATTATTTGTATTATTACTTACAGAACACATTTTAAGACAATGTTTTATTAATTTTTTCTTTAAAATAAATGACAGTATGGCATAGGAAAAGATATACCATAATTGAATATTACTCCTGGTCTTGTCATCTTTGTTTTGCCTTTTTAAAAATATGCAGTATAAAATATAACTTGGGGTTTATGCTTGTTAATTCAAGAACTATGAAATATTTGTAAGCCACTACACAACCCATGATGGGTAAAGCTGTTTGAAACCTGGACCTACAAACCAAAAAAATCAATGCAATTATTTAAAGTATATCAGCCTGATTGATAAACCTTCTGTTTGGCTCTAGAATGATCAGCATAGTGCCTTTAGTCAATTTGTAGAATACATTATATAAAACGTCTATCCCAAACTTCTCTGTTTTTAAACATCTCTAATATATATATATATATATATATATATATATATATATATATATATATATATATGTTTCAATGATATATTTGGTCAAGAAACTGAAGCTACATAGGTAATCAGACCATGAAGTAGAGAAAAAGAAGAAAAAAAAAAACATCATAAATTGTTGAACTACTACTGTGAGGAAACTACTATTGTCTCCAATTTTCTAAGAAAATGATTTTGCTTCTGGCTCCTTATAATAATTCCTCATCAGAATTCTCAAAAATTAGGTAAAGTTAGTTGATAATGTTACCATATGCAATACCAGCTGTTTTGTCAGAAAATACCTCAAGGCCTGTTAGATATGTAAATAAATAATGCATTGGGAAGAGGTGTGTGTGTGTGTGTGTGTGTGTGTGTGTGTGTGTGTGTGTGTGAGAGAGATAAATTGATAAAGTAATCTGTGTTCTAAATCAATACTATGTACATTCCTCAAATTATTATATATCCCTACATGTGTGTCTTTGCATTTTACCATTTTATCCTACAACCATCAATAACACTGCCACCTATTTTTCTTGGCCCTCTATGTTCAGATTTTCCTTGGATCGTCATACTGACCTTGACAGGATCTTCAATATACATTCTGGAAATGGATCCCTTTATATATCAAAGCCACTTGACCGTGAACTATCTCAATGGCACAATCTTACCATTATAGCTGCTGAAATCAGTAAGATAAATTTTATGGGTACAATATTTAATAGATATTTTTTGTTTCAATTTCATATTGAACATAATTTATTTTTGTTATAAACATGATTTATATTTTAATCTAAGTTTTTTTTAAAAGTTTCTGAATGCCTATAATTTTGCCAATAGTTTTTTTTGTGGGTTTTTTTGTTTGTTTGTCTTTATGTAATAGCTGTGGGTCTAGATATATTGGCATTTTATATTAACTAACTAAAAGTCTATAATTGGGAACTAAAGATAGTCTCTGTTGGGGAAATAATATGTATTACATGTGTTTCATGGACACTGTGAATTAGAATCTGTGCTAGATGTTGGATGTATATCATTTAATTTTAACAACAAACATGCAGGTAGATACTATCACTTTCCTTTTACTAATAAGGACACCAAAGTAATTATAATAATACTAACAAACACTCTGCGCCAGGTATTAGTCTAAATATTTTTAATTAATTTTACCTTAGTATTTATTAGGACATTATTCAACAGAGAAAGAAATATGTTTCCAAGGGTTTTAGTAACTTGCCTAATGCCAGAGTAGTAAAACTGAGATTTTAAACCAGTCATTTTGTCTCTAGATCAAATACTTAATTCTTTAACCAAATTTACAAAATTTCATCCAACTAGTAGCAGGCAGAGCCAGGTTTCAAAACCACATCTGTCTCTAAGAGCAAAAATTCTTGCCCATATACAGGACTGTCTACATAATTTGGGGAGCCCGTTATAAAATGAAACTCTCAGACCTCTTGTTAAAAATGATAAAGAAATTTCCCCTGGCCCCTGTGGCTCAGCTGGTTGGAGCATTGTTCTGTACATCAAACGGTTGCAAGTTCAATTCCTGGTCAGGACACATATCCAGGTTACAGGTTACATCCCTGGTTGGGCATGTGCAGGAGGGAAGCAATTAATGCTTCTCTCTATATATATTTTCCTCTCCCTCTGAAGTAATTAAAAAATAAAAACAATATTAAGAAATTGAACATGGAAACAGCAGAGCATTAAACCAAGTTTATGGCCCTTCTGAGTGTGAGATCCTGAATAATTATGCATGCCCATGAAACCAGCTCTGTCCACACATGCAAACCTGCTCATGGTTTCTGATTCCTCTACTATGATATACATGGAATAGAGCAACACCTTAACTCCTTCAGAAGTCACACTAATGAGGGTTCTAATCAGTGTAAAAAAAGTGAGCCTATGAATTCCATATCTGAAGTAGCATGCTCAATCCACAAACACATACCAAGGTCAAGGTGTTTTAAATATCCATTCCAGGATTTGGAAGGCAAAACCTTGGGGCTGAATACCAAGTGTCTCAGAAATGTGGAACTAGGCCAGATAGATCATCAACAATGAATGTAAAGCATCAAGATAATAGATTCAGCTCCCTCCTTGAATCTGGCTCAGAAATGAGTTAACATAATGATCCATTGTTTCCATAGTGAGTTATAAATGGCTGCTCCTTTTTAGGCTAACAGTAGTTTTCGTGTGTTGCTTTTTAGTTTTTCTTTAAAGAAAGCTTTTATTTCTATATTAAATGCCTGATGCACTAAGATTCGTGCTGAATGGGCCTTCCTTACACTGGCTGCTGGCACAACCTTTGCTCTGGCCCAGAGCCGTCTTTCTTCCTTCCCACGCTGCCCAGAGGCCCTGAGCAGCTGTGACAGTGCAAAACGATGCCCGGGCCACTGGGCACCTATGTATTCAAATTAACCAACCCACTATCTTTGTTGGGTATTTTTGCATACACACTCCTGATTGGCTGTTGGGTGTCATGAAGTTACAGTCAATTTGCATCTTTCTCTTTTATGAGTGTACCTTTGTCTCCATGTCACCATATTTAGTAGCACCTGATAGGATCCAATCTGGTCATTCTAGATCAGGGCTGGGCAAACTACGGCCCACGGGCTGGATCCAGTAAATAAAACTATTGAATTAAAAAAAAGACCGTACCCTTTTATGTAATGATGTTTACTTTGAATTTATATTAGTTCACACAGACACTCCATCCATGCTTTTGTTCCGGCCCTCCGGTCCAGTTTAAGAACCTATTGTGGCCCTTGAGTCAAAAAGTTTGCCCACCTCTGTTCTTGATCCATATTTGTTTGTCTCTCTGTTGCTACAAAGATCTTTCTTCATGCCAGGGAGCTAGAAATTGCATCTTCCATTTCAGATACTTTGAGAAATTTAACTTCCAAAGCTCGCTGAAATATTATGATTCTGTAAAAATCTAAGCCAATTATCTTCTTCTTTTTAAAAAATTAAACTTATTTTTTTTTTCCCTTAAATGAATCAATCTATGGAGAAACTGCTGGGAATGTCTACCTGCCAAACCACAAGTAGTCAGAGGCCCATTATGCTGTTCCGGTTATTAATGGGCATGAGGGTACGAGGGAAACAGCACATAGGAAATTGCTTTTACTAGATTTTATACACTGGGTTTATGGTAACTGTGTCACACACCAAGCCCTCAGCGGGGCAGAATGACAGATAAATGCACTTCTTGCCGATGCGTTTCCACCCCTTCCTGTAACCGTTTAACTCTGCAGCCCCAGCAGCATATCCCATCATACGGCATGTGCTACTTCAGGGAATTATTTAGTGCAGTATACCATGACTAACTTACCTGCTTCCTCTTTAAAAAATCATTTTAGATGCCATGTGAAGAATAAAAATCCTAAAATTAAGGTCGCAATCATGGATCGTAGGACACATCGCTGTAGAGACCCATGAGTTCCTCCACCAAGTCTGAAATTTTAACTATAATCATTGCAATATGTTTTGAGGACAGTGGAGCTAAGTTTATTCTGCAGGATGGACTTCTTACCTATACCTCGTTCCTTATTAGTGGAGAGTCTTGCCCTAAGCAGAGAGAAAAGATGCATCTCTCTAACGCATGAGATTTCTTGATGATGATGTGGTTTCCTCTTCTGAGAGGTATGGAAAAGCCTGTGGATTCATCTTTGGGCATCATTTTAAGATTCTTGACTGCTGATACAGTTTTGATACAACAGACTTTGCCTCAATGACTGGGAGAGAGTCGGGTGGTAGATGCATGCCACTGCTCTTCAGTGTGCTGCCTCCGCGGAATGCTTTATACTTTTAGTTACACATAGGCTGCAGCAGACGCCAGTAGGAAGCATCAGTGCAAGCACTGTTTTTTAGAATAGGCGACTCCAGGTTTGATGCATTACAAAGCAATTTTCCCCTGTGGATTTAGCTTTTCATTGGGAAAAGCCTTGAGTTATTGGTAAAGAGCCCAGAGAATCTCTAGCTGCAGGGGGTGGGAAAAGTAGACTCACAGCTGTGAGCACGTAGAACACCGAGTTCATTCCTGTGTGTGTATATATATATATATATATATATATATATATATATATATATTTATTTATTTATTAATTATTGAGTGACTTGTTTGTATGGCAGCTGTAAAGCTGCCTTCGCCCACACCTGCATTGTTAGAGAGGAAACTGACAGAACAGTGCAGCTTTTGAGATATGAGACTGTCTCTTTCCCTTGACTCTGTGGCACAGTTAGAAAGAGAATTGCTACCCACAAAAGACTTATTTTTAGGTCAAGACTTTGAAAGAAAAATATTGCTATGTCCACCGACTATGTGAGTTAGTTTAAGGAGCATGTTCTAGAAAACATGGAAGAATCACGCCTTCCCACTCTTCTCCAAGAAACTTTAGAGAGGTGGGGGTTCATGTGCAGGTGAGCTCTGTGCCTCTGGGTGTTAACAAATGGTCTAGAAGCAGGAGGGGGTAGAGAGTAGGGAAAGAGCATTTACCTCCTCTCTTCACTTTTCCCCTCTTCAGACCCGCATGCATTGTAGGAAAGCTAGTTTGACTGTGTGGATGCTTTGTATGGAAAAAAGAACATAGGCTCTTAAGTAATGTAAGGAAATGAAGAAGATATGATTGTGATAATAGAGATGATCTTAATAAAAATAGCCAATACCAACAAACGGAAACTCTGATCAGAAGTTTCATGCATTAACTCATCTAATTTCTTTTCAAAAAAACTCTACAAGAAATCTTATTTGGATTCCTATTGAGTCAACTGGGGCATCAGAGAGATGGAGTAAATTGACCAGGGTCACACAATGGTGGACATGGGAATCAAAACAACTCTCTGTTGGGCCCCAGGATTGGAACTCTTAAATCGCCCTACACAATGAGAAGTCAAATATGCAGCGAGACATTAGAAGAAACCATAACCTGAGAACTGAACACATTTGGGTTAAGAAGACTGAGGTTAGACTGCGTGTTAAAGAGGGCAGGCCTTTGAAAAGTTCTCTTGAAATAAGAAGGAAAAGTAGATAAACTTCAACATGGACTTAGCATTCTGCCTGCCTGCCTTCATACTATTTCAGCCTTGCAATGTCCCTGCTGAGTAATCAGTTCTTACCCAATATTTTTTAAAAGTGCTGATCTCTTTATTTTAGCAACATTATAATTACATGGAGAGAAGGGAGAAGAAATGCATTCTTTTGAATAGTTACACACTCCCTATCTTCCTGTGACAGTATAGTTACCCTTGTACCTAAAAATTATTTAGATAGAATTAGAAAGTCAGATAAATTTCACTCATAATGCATGTTGGTAGAGGTCATTAAATAAGACTGCTGCTGTCCCTCCACTCATCTGCTCTTTGTTTGTTTTGCTTTGTTTTTAGCTAATTATCTTCTTTCTCCTTTTATATTGATCTTCAGCTTAAGTTCACCAAAGTTCACACAGAATTTGAACCATATCCAAAGACTGAGATCTTGATATCATGAAGGCTGATGAATTTAAAATGTCAAAATGCTCTCAGATATCAGTACAAGTACCTAGACAAAATCTATAGTGAAAGTAATGTAATTATGATTGATATTAGGTTATTAACCAAGGCTTGGCTTAATAGACATTTCTATTGTAAAATTCCATTTTTTTAAAAAATTTTTGGAACAATTTTCAAATGCATGTTTTTTATGTAAAAATGTTGATGCTCTTGATTTTAGCATTTGTAGCAAAATAGTAATTGCAATACTGTATGTTACTACTGAGCTAATTTTGTTACACAGAATTGTGCCTAGATTATTGAAACAGTACTAGAAATAATCATATTAATAAAATAAATTTCATTGTAAATTTCTATCTAATTTGAAAAATTAGTAGCTATATATTGAAATTTCCAAAAGGAGAGTTGAGAGTAGCTATTGGAATACATTTTAGTGACACAAGTAGAAGGAAAGTTGTAATGTAACAGCTACCACTTAGAAGTTAATAACTTTGGGAAAGTTACTAATTTATTAACGACTACTTCTTCAACTAAAAAAAATCAGGAAAAAAATCAGGAAAGATTAAGTAATATAATGATGTCTTCTAAAGCTTTATTAAATATTTGTCCTTGATATATACATTTGGATGGCAAGCCACAGTTATAATATGAACTCAATTACACCGCATTGTGCTTTTAAAAATATTTTCCAAAATAACAGTACACTTGAGCCCAATAATAACTGAATCCTTGGCTATATAATTAGGCTCTTAGTAATTGCCTTTATTGCATTTGCTCGTTATGTTAGCAGAATTGCCACAATGCTTATTTGCGCGTGAGCCCTTAGTATCCGCAGATGTTTATACAAATAAATCTAAGGCAAACTGTGTCTTTCCAAACCAATGTTTTCTTTCCCTTTTCCAGACAACCCCAAAGAGATGACCCGAGTGGCTGTTTTTGTGAGGATCTTGGATGTTAATGACAACGCCCCACAATTTGCTGTCTTCTATGACACCTTTGTATGTGAAAACGCCAGACCAGGACAGGTGAGTACTCCAGGGTTTAAGCATAGGAAGATTTTTAACAGCATGATTAAATGTTTTCTTTTCCCAGTCTTGAGAGGAATGAGAAAGTGGAGATGAAAAAAACAAACAAACAATAAATAAAAAAAACACTCATTTAAAGTGCCAGTCAGGTAATTAAAAACAAATAAATGCTGATGTTTTTAAGGTTGAAGATGTTATAACAGTAAATGTCTGATGTATATAAGATGTTACCATTGCCACAAAAGTTAAAGTGTACAATAAATAACTTTAGATTCTTAAAAGCTCAAAAACTAAAACAGATTAAAAAGCAAAACAAAGGAAAACCTCTGCTGCTTCCATTAAATAAATATTGATAACTGATAGGGAGGTGGGGAATAAAAGTTGGGGAAAACACAGACAAGTGCATGGGATTGGCAAAACATTTCATCAACTTTCCCCAATGTCTGCAAGCATGGTTTTGAAGCAGGGCTGAGGAATTTTCTCCTTACCTTACACTTGCATTTCATCATTATAACAACACATAAACCGCTTAATGACTTCGTTCTCACCCTTTAGGACATTCTTCCTGCGCCAGCTTTGTTTATAACTCTTTATGCCTCGTCCTCAGTGGACTCATTTTGTACTTTGAAAGGCTCCAGTGTATATGGCTGGAAGAAATGCGCTTAATTGGTTTAAGTGCTAGCTTCACAGAAGGAAGCTGCATGCTATAAATAATTGGGAGTCAAATCCGTTTCGCTGAAGAGAGAGGAGCCATGATAAAGCTGTATGGTGGTCTGCCATCATCCGATGCTCTTTCTAGACATCAGTGCCATTGTTATATTTTTTATGTAAATTACTTTGTGGAATAACTGAGATCCTTCCTTCTGAAGATTGTAACAGGAATTCAATGGCTTGCCTATTGTTTGAAATGCTAAAATTTGTCCAATATGATTCCTTTTTTAAAAAATTGAAAGTATTATGGAAATGTTTAATTTGAAATATTTAAGTGACTTAGCTACTTCCGACCTACTTCTTAATGAAACAGCGTGCGCCCTAAAAATACCATTCCAAACAGTTCTCTGCTTGCCAGCCTCAGCATGATGTAAGTTGAAGCTTTTTCTCTAATAGAAAAAATACCCACTTTGCAATTGCTGCATGCATTGCTTCCTCTCCAGTTATTTTATTCGATTTTCAGGAGATGTCTTTTTTAGAATATTTGAATCAATATAAATACTTATTTACAAATGTATTCAAACGATACAGATCGAGGGATTGTGGTTGTTTATTTTCCCTATGTTTTCTTTTTTTAATTTTTAAATTTTAGCTCAGTGAAAGCAATTGGTATACAGAAGGAAAATATAATCAAATCAAAGATGACTTTAATAAAAAGTTAGCCTGTTTCTATGAATATGATAGGAACAACATGATTAATAAATTTTGTCTAATTGGCTGCATGTGTAATAGTCTCCTGGAAGTTATTATATATAAATATAATAAAATATATTTTATTACAATTACAAAAATCAATTATAATATATATATATATATATTATTATTATTATTACAATTGATTTTTAGAGAGATGGATAGAAAGGGAGAGCTGACACACAGAGAGAAACATCAATGTGAGAGTGAAACATCAGCTGCCTTATGCACACGCCCTACTGGGGATCGAACCCACAACCCTGATAGGTGCCCCTGTTGAACTTGGAAATTGAACTGGCAACCTGTTGGTGCATGAGATGACACCCAACCAACTGAGCCACATCAGCCAGGGCTCACAACAGTTATCCTAATATATAATAAACCAAGGTTCATCAGGACCTAAATGTCCAGATGGATGACTGAACACAAGGATAAGGTCCCGGCTGGCAGGAGTCAGTCAGTCCTGGGTCCCAGCATCCCATGGTGGGAGTCAGTCCTGGGTCCCGGCCACCCGCAGTGGCAGGAGGGAGCTGTGGGAAGGCAGCCATGCTGCCATTGGACTGGCCTCTGGATCCTCCTTCCCCTCCCACCCTCAAACCACCCCGCCCGCAGGCCCAGGGAATCAGAGCCATGCTGTGATGGGACTGGACCCTACCCGAGGGGTTCTGGATTGTGAGAGCATGTAGGCTGGGCTGAGAGACCTCCCGAGTGCAGAATTTTCATGCACTGGGCCTCTAATCTATATCATAAAAGGTCTGTGGGGTGAGACTTCTGGGTCCTGCTGCAGTTCTGGTGGGAGGGGATGCTTGTGTGTCCCGGGCTTTGTGGGCGGCAGACATGGACCTGAGGGCAGGTTAGGCCTACGGGACCCAGTATGTGCACGATTTAATCATGTGCTGGGCCTCTAGTTTTCAATAAGACCCGTTTATTAGATGTCATTTTGGTTGCATAGGCTTAAAAATCGTTGGTTAAACTGAACTGTTAAATATCCCATGATGGAATTCTAAGTTAGGACATCCCAGCCAGGAAAAATCAAAGCGGTTATTTGGTAAAGTCCTTCTTCACTGATCCTTTCTTGAAATTCATTTGTTAACTTTGTCTTTTCTCTTCCAAAGAAGTAAGAGCTATGTTAAGACTTCTGTACTTATGGAGTATTTCTCTCCACTCAGTACCCCTCTGAACTGAGTGTTCCCTTAAGAAGAGCATTTGGAACAACAACATGGGGAATAATTCCATTCACTGTTGTGTGAACACAATGAGAAGACAGAAAGAAAGCTAAGAGCCACCTGCCGCCACTTCCTTGCCTATTCTTTGCTGTAAGGGGAGAGAATACCTCCCCCACATCCAGCCTGGGGAATGGTATTGCTTAGAATGGATGTAGTATTAATATTCCCTTCTTTTTTCTGAACTAGGCCTCTTGATTTTCCATCTCAGAGAGAGTAGGAGCCTTAGGAGAGAGGAGAAGAGAGGACCTGCTGTGTTTTTCCTCAGAAATAAAGCTTTCTACCAAATCTCATCCTCCATGGGGGCCTCAAGAGCTTCTCACTCCAGTGGCGCCCCAAGAACCACAGTTCCACAGATAACAAAACTATTAGTCTTTCCACATTAAAATTTAGTGACCAGTTTTCTAACTTTAAACATCTTAAAATTTGTTCATCATTCCACACTCCATTATAGTTTGATCACTACAACCCCTTGCGAGTTGATTGAAAGTTATTTTAGAATAGTCCAGGGAAAATATGAACCAGTTATAGAACTGGTAAAGAGATAAAATATAAGGGACTTACCTGTGTATATTTTTCAAGTGCTTAAAATGAATACTAGACATCATTAGAATCTTTTCCCTAATTGTGGCAACCCCGTTTTCTGAAAGTGGGTCAAAATGAATTTATCACCAGTAGAAATAAAATAGTGGAATGTTAGATAGAGAAACAGAAAATAGTTTTTCCTACTTCTTGTTGCCAACTTCTGATTTCCATCACAATACTTTATGGTAATATACCAAAACAAAATATTGTGTGTTTTTTTTTTCAATGTCTGACTGGTAAAGTAAAGGAAGACTAGATTTAAACGTAAATGCTGGATACGGGGAAGTTGGACACTAGAAGCCAAGTTGTGTCTCAAAGGAAAAAAAATTTGAAAAGGAAGTGCTTCCTTCTGCAATAGAGAAGTATTGGGGTCATAAAAATATATTGCAATTTGATACAAGTTTCTGCATGTGATTCTGTCTTATTTGTGGTGTTAATATGAGCTTCACTTACTTCCTTCATAGCACTTAATGAAGACATACCAGTGAACCACTGATTTTAAAATCTACAGTGCTACTATCTTTTGTTACAAGAATACATTTTAATTTAGAATTCTCAAGTAAATATATATAATTTCTTACAGATATGTGTAAAAATGTGGCTGTTTTTCCTTTCTCCAAAATAAAATATTTTGGTCCATAAATGTGAGACATTATAGTTTTTATTTTAAAGATCATTTTTTCTACTTTCACATTCTCTGGGTGTTAACCTATTAATCTTAGTGACTTTTTATTAGTCTACTATATTTCCTGATATGCTATTTTATTTATGTCAATTTTTCCTCATCTACTTTTTAGTCTAAATCATGTTCAGAGCAATGATCTGATCATAATTTAAGGTGGAATTTTCTACTTTGTTAGCATGTAGCTTCTTCTGTTGTCTCTTATAGCAAAAAATCCAGAATGCATCCTTATAAAATAACCATTCCCTATAGTATGTATATGTTGGATTTTTAAAATATACAATTTTATGGACAGTAAAGATAAAGTGAATGGTTACTCTTAAAGTAGATAATAAAATGTTTGTGTTTCTTTTTTAAAAAAGTAGGTATTATGTTGTCTATAAAATCTCTACATTTTTAATAGCTTTTACTTTACTTTGATGAGGAGGAAAGTCATAATCAAATTTAAAAATATGTTTCTACATTAGATATATCCTTCTAGATCAATGTTTAAATATATATGAAATAACATACACTTCAGATCCTACATCTAAATTAATAACATTGCCAAGAATATAATATTACCATTATATTGTATTGGCAATACTATAAGAATGGATAGTATTTAAGAAAATTTGAGAGAGAGAGAGAGAGAGAGAGAGAGAGAGAGAGAGAGAGAGAAGGTAGAGACTTTGTTAAAAATCAAAGTAATAATAAAAATGATGAAATAATTCAAATAAAGATAAATGCATGAGAAAGTCAATTGTCTTTAACATTTTAAGACAAAATTTGATGTCAAAAATTACCTCGTATAAGGCATAAATACCAATGGAAGTTTGAGAAATGTGTATTTTTCTCTCTTTTTGCAGCTCATACAGACCATCAGTGCAGTAGACAAAGACGACCCTTTAGGTGGACAGAAGTTTTTCTTCAGTTTAGCTGCTGTCAATCCAAACTTCACGGTGCAGGACAATGAAGGTAAATTGTAGAACATTATGTGTTCATTGTGATTTTGGGCGACATTAACAAAAAATCTCACCCAAAGTAACAGTAACCATATACATGATGTATTAGCTTATTGATCTGGATTACAAAATGTTGTTTTTATGAGATAGTTAATGAAATACATTGGTAATTTCTTTACTCTCTTAAATTTTATAATAATAAAATATGTGAAAAAGTCTCTATATGAGTCTTAATTAAAAGATTGAATCTTGAAAACAATAGAAAGACTGGAAATAATCAGTTCCTTTCATTAAAAAAGGGCAGGGCACACCACGAGGAGTAAGAAGAAAGAGAAATGACATTGATTAGCTTCCTCCTGCACTTCTCATATGGGAGTAGAGCCCTGACCAGGAGTCAAACCATGACCTCCTGGTTTATAGGCCGATGCTCCACCACTGAGCCACACCAGCCTGGCGTTGTGCAGCGATAGAATGCAAAAGTGTAACTGCAAGAGCAAGATATACTATTCTCCTGCATAACGCATGAATTTTATAATGTCTCTGTGGTCAAATATACTGAAATTATTTTTTGCATTCTCAACAACATTAGAAATATATTTTAGAAGAACAGGATATGCAAAAGGTTACTTTCTTATTAAAATATAGACTAAATAAGTATGTAATTAGAACTTTTCTTTTTTTCATAAGTCTGTTAAATTAATTGCAGGAAAAGGGAGGGATTTAAGAAAGGCCAGCATCCCACTGCCTCCTCTTTCCTGTACATCTTTTAGACACTAGAGATCAATTGTCTTTGAGCTACACCAATACTTTGAGTTATGTACTGTATTTATTTTAATGGGTGGAAAACAAAATTGAAAAATATTGATTGGGACTTACTCATAAACTTATTGACTACATTATTAATTTTAAAAGTGTAACTGCTCTGAAATTTTACCCAGTCTTATTTCTGCACGAGTATTGCATTAATGTGTTGTGTGTGTGTGTGTGTGTGTGTGTGTGTAGACACACATGCACATTGCAAATAAGAAACATTTACTAAGATTTCGTATTTGCTTGGTATGCATAATATTTGTTTCTGAAAACTATGCTATTATCCGTGTAGCCTTGATAAATGATTCACTTACAAAAATGCACCGTTTTGAAAACATCTGAGAATTAGTGGAGAATCTAATATATTGACGATCATAGTGTTGGATTCCTCAAACTATCGACTTTATCTTACCTGTATTTCAATTGCATGGCGTACAATGTAGAGGGAAATTAATGTTAGTTTTGTATTTCCCATAAACATGGGTTTATTTGTATGTGTAAGCCGTGGTGGTCAGGATGATCTGTTTTCACTGCCCCACGTCATTTGTACTGTTTTAACCTTTACTTTAGATAACACGGCCCGGATTCTAACCAGGAAAAACGGGTTCAACAGACATGAAATCAGCACCTATCTCCTGCCGGTGGTGATCTCCGACAACGACTACCCGATCCAGAGCAGCACGGGCACGCTGACCATCCGCGTGTGCGCCTGCGACGGCCAGGGCAACATGCAGTCGTGCAGCGCCGAGGCCCTGCTGCTCCCCGCCGGCCTCAGCACCGGCGCCCTCATCGCCATCCTGCTCTGCATCCTCATCCTGCTGGGTAAGGGGCGGGGAGGGCGGCTGTTACTGTAAGATACGTGCAAGCAAGCCGTGTTGCCATTAAAACACACTCCCCTGCCCAAACCGGTTTAGCTCAGTGGATAGATCATTGGCCTGCGGACTGAAGGGTCACAGGTTCAATTCCGGTCAAGGGCATGTACCTTGGTTGCGGGCACATCCTCGGTAGGGGGTGTGCAAGAGGCAGCTGGTCGATATTTCTCTCTCATTGATGTTTCTAACTCTCTATCCCTCTATCTCCTCTCTGTAACAAATCAATAAAATATATATATTTTAAAAAAGACATTCCCCAAACAAGCCCCGAAGTTTTAGGTATGAATTACCCATGGGGTGTTGCTTACACTAATATATGTTATCTGATGAGAGTTATCACCATCCCTCTTTTTTTTTTTTTTTTTTTTTTTTTTTTTTTTACTAATGAGACTGAAAATTAGAGATGTTCAGAATGTTTTTTAAGGTCACACAGTTTCTGAGTGGCTGAACCAAGGCAAGGCCGGTGGTGAGTCTATGTATAATTTTTCAGTGCATCTACAGTGTATTCCCACCTTTTTTATGGCTGGGTGGGGGGTGTGTGTCTCACTATGTTACCTCTTCACTGAAATAATGTTCAAATAGCCCTTTTTTACCTGGTTCACTTGTCTATAAAACAAGGATACTGGATTTTATAACCTAGAGCAAATTGATTTTTAACTGCTTTTGAATTAACAATCAGGTTTAAATTGCTCTGTAATTGCATTATCTTAAAACTATGGGAGTATTTCCGTGCCCCTAATCAAAAACACTGTATCTGATGTCTTAAGAAGCAGTGAAATGAAGTTGGATTTTGTAGCCAATCATAGTAAGTTTCATTATCCTCAGTATTAGAACTTTTTTTTTTCTGGGTGAGATTATGTGGTTGATAAACAATTTGAAGTTTAAAATTTTTAAATCAAAATTTATGTGTGCATATGAATGCATAAATTTAGGCAAAATAAATGTTATAGTTTCTCCCTCACTTGAAGAATAAATATTTTTGTTCTCCTGGAAGTGTCCTAATTTTTTAATCACTTTGAAGGTCAAAAACGTTTATCACTGGATTAAGTTTTTCTTTTTTGTTGCATCAGAAAAGTTGCCCTTTTACATAAGCTTCAAGGCAAGTAGTCTGACCATTCCATGTCAACATGAGAAAACATAATACTACTTCAAAAATAATATAATTGTCTTTGTCAGTTTGGACTGCTATAGCAAAATACTGCAGACTGATAGCTTAAATCACAGAAATTTAGTCCTCACAGTTCTGAAGACTGAAATCCAAGTTCAAAGCACTGGCAGATTCTTTGTTTGGTTGAGGGCATACTTCCTTCTTTGCAGATGACTATCTTTTGTGTCTTCACATGGCAGAAAGCAATGATCTCGTCTTTCTAATCCTATCCATGAGAGTTTCACTCCTGTGACCCTCTTACCTCCCAAACACCCCACCTCCAAATCCCACCACATTGTGGTTTTTTACTTTAAAATGCATTTGGAGAGGACACATTCAATTCCTAACTAATAAATTCCATGCTCTTTAAATCTTTGTTTTAAGAAGCTAAATACGAAGATATTTCTTCATACATATGCCTGGTAACATATGTATTCTTCCTTTCCTCATCTAATTGAAAATTGAATTTACCTCTGTTTCTTCAAAACTTCATTTTAAGAGATCATGACCAAATTGAGGATGGGAAAGGAATACAACCAGATGGAATTTGATAGTATCTATATTCTACTTTTATGCTTTTATTACTAGTATGATTTAAATAATTATTAGTCATACTTTGTTCTGGAAGTGGAGATACACATTGAGTGATGCACATTTCTACTTGTGGGCTACAATTAAGATGCACCTAGCCAAGGTTTTTGTGGTTAATTCAATGTATTAATTCTCTCTTTGCCATCATGTGAACCAGCAATTATTTTTTATCTCATGTGTGATATATATTTCCATGGAAAACTTCATAATTTCTAAACTGGTGATGTCTAAGTAACATGCCCATTCTCCGCCCCCTCCTCCTAGCAAATACTTAGCAAAAAAATCTGTGCAAATCCATCAGTAAGGCTATTTAACAGAAACCAGTACTCCATTTCTTATGAAAAATGCTGCCTTTAAAAAAAATGTTTTTATTGGTTTCAGAGAGAGGAAAAGAGAGGAGAGGGAGAAGGAGAGGGAGAGGGAGAGAGAGACAGGGAAACTTCAATGACAAGGGAGAGTCATCAATTGCCTGCCTCCTGCATGCCCCCACTGGGGATCAAGCCCACAACCCCACGCATGTGCCCTGACTGGGATTCGAACCATGACCTTCTGGTTCACAGATGGATGCTCAACTACTGAACGACACTGGCCGGGCAATGCTGCTTTTTTTTTTTTTTTTTTTTATAATGTGTAAGGGTGTGAAAAACATGGACATATTTTTTGCACTTCTTAATTGTTTCATTTTAAGCTGAATTTAATTTGTGTCAATTTTAGAAACATAACATCTATGTCACTATTTATTTATTTTTTATTTTTTGATAATCACTCATTAATTTCATTTATTTTTTAAAAAATTTATTAAGGTATTATATGTGTACATAGCTTACCATTGCCCCCCCCCCCACCCCCATACATGACCTCCCTTCCCAGAGTTTTGTGTCCATTGGTTGTACTTATATGCATGCATACCAGTCCATCGGTTGATCTCTTATCTCCCCCAGATCTCCCTACACCCCCCCCTCTCATTTGACAGTCTGCTTGTTGTTTTACTGTCACTATATATATCTTTCTATTCATTAGTTTATAATGTTCTTTAATATCCATAAATAAGTGAGGTCATGTGGTGTTTCTCTTTCATTGACTGACTTATTTCACTCAGCATGATGCTCTCCTATTCCATCCAGATTACTGCAAATGATTAGAATTCCTTCCTTTTTATGGCAGCATAGTGTTCCATTGTGTAGATGTACCATAGTTTTCTGATCCATTCATCTGCTGACAGGCACCTAGGCTGCTTCCAAATCCTAGCTATTGTAAATTGTGCTGCTATGAACATAGGGGAGCATATAACCTTTCTGATTGGTGTTTCTGGTTTCTTGGGGTATATTCCTAGTAGTGGGATTACTGGGTCAAATGGGAGTTCCATTTTCAGTTTTTTGAGGAAGCTCCATACTGTTCTCCACAGTGGTTGCACCAACCTACAATCCCACCAGCAGTGCACGAGGGTTCCTTTTTCTTCGCAACCTCACCAACATTTGTAATTTGTTGTTTTGTTGATGTTGGCCATTCTGGCAGGTGTGAGATGGTACCGCATTGTTGTTTTGATTTGCATCTCTCGGATAATTAGTGACTTTGAGCATGTTTTCATGTGCCTCTTGGCCTTCCTTCTGTCTACTTTTGAGAGGATTCTATTTAGGTCCATTGCCCATTTTTTAATTGGCTCATTTATTTTCCTTTTATTGAGTTGTATAAGCAGTCTGTAGATGTTGGAGATTAAACCTTTATCAATGATATCATTTGCAAATATGTTCTCCATACCGTGGGATTTCTTGTTGTTTTTTTGATGGTTTCTTTTGCTGTAAAAGAAAAAAAAAGCTTTTTATTTTGATGTAGTCCCATTTGTTCATTTTCTCTTTAGCTTCCATTGCCCTAGGGTTAGTATCAGTGAAGAAGTTCTTTAGGCATATGTCTGAGATTTTGCTGCCTGTGGATGTCTCTAGTATTTTTATGGTTTCCTGTCTTATGTTTAAGTCATGTACCCATTTTGAGTTTATTTTTGTGTATGGTGTAACTTGGTGATCTAGTTTCATTCTTTTGCATGTATCTGTTCAATTTTCCCAACACCATCTATTGAAGAGACTGTCTTGACTCCATTGTATGCTCGTGCCTCCTTTGTCAAATATTAATTGATCATATTGATTTGGGTTGATAGCTGGATTCTCTAATCTATTCCATTGATCTATATGTCTGTTCTTGTGCCAGTACCAGGCTGTTTTGAGAACAGTTGCTTTGTAATACAGCTTGAAATCTGGTATTGAGATTCCTCCTACTTTACTCTTATTTCTCAAGATTGCTGAGGCTATTCGGGGTTTTTTATTGTTCTGAATAAATTTTTGGAGAGTTCTTTCTAGGTCTGTGAAGTATGTCCATGGTATTTTTTTTTAATGGGGGGTATGTTCTTCCATCTGTTTACATCTTCCTCTATCTCTTTTTTCAGTGTCGTGTAGTTTTCAGCATATAGGTCTTTTACCTCCTTAGTTAATTTATTCCTAGGTATCTTAATTTTTTTGGTGCAATGGTAAAAGAGACTGCTTTTTTAGTCTCTGTTTCTGTGAGTTCACTATTGGTGTATAGAAATGCCATAGATTTCTTGGTGTTGATTTTGTATCCTGCTACATTGCCAAATTCATTGATTAAGTCTATTAGTTTTTTGATGGAGTCTTTTGGATTTTTTATGTACAATATCATGTCATCTGCAAATAGGGACAACTTTACTTCTTCTTTTCCAATTTGGATGCCTTTTATTTCCTCTTATTGTCTAATTGAAATGGCTAGAACTTCCAGTACTATGTCAAACAGGAGTGGTGAGAGTGGGCATCCCTGTCTTGTTCCTGTTCTTAGAGGGAATGGTTTTAGTTTTTGCCCATTGAGTATGATGTTGGGTGGGGGTTTATCATATATAGCTTTTATTATGTTGAGGTATGATCCTTGTACTCCCATCTTGTTGAGAGTTTTTATCAGGAAAGGGTGTTGGATTTTATCAAATGCTTTTTCTGCATCAATTGATATGACTATGATTTTTAACTTTCAGTTTGTTTATGTGATGTATCCAGTTTATTGATTTGCGGATATTGTACTATCCTTGCATTCCGGGAATAAATCCTACTTGGTCATGGTGTATGATCTTTCTGATGTTCTGTTGGAGCCGATTTTCTAGAATTTTGTTGAGGATTTTGGCATCTATGTTCATGAGGGATATTGGCCTGTAAATCTCTTTCATTGTGTTATCTTTATCTGGTTCTGGTATTAGGGTGATGCTGGCTTCATAGAAGGAGTTTGGAAGTGTTCCTTCCTCTTGAATTTTTTGGAATAGTCTGAGGAGGATAGGTTTTAGTTTTTTCTTGAATATTTGGTAAAATTCTCCTGTGAAGCCATCTGGCACTGTGCTTTTGTTTGCTGGATGCTTTTTGATGACTGCTTCAATTTATTCCAAAGTCACTGGTCCATTGAGGTTTTTAGATTCCTCCTGATTGACTTTTGGCAAGTTATATTTTTCTAGGAATATGTCCATTTTCTCCAGGTTTTCCAGTTTGTTGGAATAGAGTTGTTCATAGTATTTTGTAACAATCCTTTGTATTTCGGCGGGGTCTGTTGTTATTTCACCTCTTTCATTTCTGATTTTGTTTATTTGAGTCCTCTCTCTTTGTTTCTCGGTTAGCCTGGCTAGAGGTTCATCAATCTTGTTTATCCGTTCAAAAAACCAGCTCTTGGTTTTGTTGATCTTATGTATTGTGTCTTTGGTCTCTATGTCGTTAATCTCCGCTCTGATTTTTATTATTTCCTTCCTCCTGCGTACACTGCGCTTTTCTTGTTTCTCTTTTTCTAACTCCTTGAGTTGTAGAGTTATATAATTTGTTACCATTTTTTCTTGTCTTTTACAATAGGCTTGCAGAGATATGAACTTCCCTCGCAAGACTGCTTTTGCTGTGTCCCATAGATTTTGAATTGTTGTGTTTTCATTGTCATTTGTTGCCATGATGTTTTTAATTTCTTCCTTGATTTCTCTGGTAACCCAGTCCTTGTTCAATAGCATGCTATTCAGTCTCCATGTGTTTGATGTCCTTGGATTATTTTTATTGTAGTTTAATTTCAATTTTATGGCACTATGATCTGAGAAGATGCTTGATATTATTTCTATCTTCTTGAATTTGAAGAGATTTTTCCTATTTCCCAACATGTGGTCTATCTTTGAAAATGACCCATGTGCACTTGAGAGGAATGTGTATTCTGTGGCTTTGCGGTGAAATGTTCTGAAGATGTCAATTAATTCTATCTGGTCTAGTGTATCATTTAGCATTGATGTTTCTTTGCTGGTTTTTTGTTTAGATGATTTGTCCAAAGGTGACAGTGGGGTATTAAAATCTCCTACTCTGATTGTATTGCTATAATCTCTCTCTTAATGTCTTTCAGCAGTTTTTTTTTTGTTTTGTTTTGTTTTTGTTCTTTATGTATTTGGGTGCTCCTGTATCGGGTGCATATATGTTTACCAGGGTTATTTCTTCTTGTTGGATTGCTCCCCTTAGTATTATGAAGTGGCCTTCATTATCACTTTTATGTCCTTCACTTTGAAATCTAATTTGTCAGATATAAGTATTGCTCCCCCAGCCTTTTTTTCATTTCCGTTTGCCTGGAAAACCTTTTTCAATCCCTTCACCTTCCGTCTGTGGGTGTCTTTTTTTCTGAAGTGGGTTTCTTGTAGACAGCAGGTGTATGGGTCTTGCTTTCTTATCCAATCTTTTAAACTATGTCTTTTGATTGGAGCATTTAAACCATTTACATTTAAAGTAATTATTGTTAGGTAGGTATTTGATGCCATTTTTATTCTATCCCCGTGTTCCTTCTTCATTTCCTGTTTCTTTATTTTTACAGTAGACCTTTTAGCATTTCTTGCATTGCCGGTTTGTTGGAGATAAATTCCTTTAGTCTTTTTTTGTCTGTGAATCTCCTGATTTCACCTTCAATTTTGATTGATAGCCTTACAGGGTACAGTATTCTTGGATTCGGACCCTTCCTTTGCATGACTTTGTATATGTCATCCCATTCCCTTCTGGCCTGGTGAGTTTTTGTTGAGAAATCTGTTGCTAGTCTGATGGGGGTTCCTTTATATGAAACTTTCTATCTCTTTCTGGCTGCTTTTAAGATTCTGGCTCTGTCGATGGTTTTTGCCAGTTTAATTATAATGTGCCTAGGTGTTGGTCTTTGGGGATTCATTTTGTTTGGGACTGTGCGAGCATCTTAGATTTGTGTGGGTTTTTTCTTCTCTATCTCAGGAAAGTTTTCTGTCATTATTTCTTGAAATACTTTTTCCATATCTTGCTCAGTTTCCTTTCCTTCTGGGACCCCTGTCATTCTAATATTGTTTTGTTTTGTATTTTCCCAAAGCTCCCGTAGGCTCTCCTGTTTTTTGATTTTTTTTTTCCTAGCAGCTGCTGTAATTGGGTATTTTTTTCCATCTTGTCTTCTAGCTCACTGATGCGGTCCTCCACTTCTAGTCTACTCTTGATGCTTTCTATTGAGTTCTTCATAGTAGGGATGTCATTTTTCATTTCTTCTTGGGTCACCTTCATTTCCTCTTGGTTCTTCTTCAGATCCTCTTGGTTCTTCTTCATTTCCTCTTGGGTCTTACTCATAATGTCAAATTTGTTTTCCATTCTTTTTAGCCATCTCATGATCATTACTCTGAATTCTTGCTCTGGTAGGTTGCTTGCCTCTAACTCATTTACTTCCTTTTCTGGTGATGCCTGATTTTCTTTCATAGGCGGGTTGTTTCTTAGCGTCCCCATGATCTCTCTTTTTAGGATGCCTGGTTATGTAGTTCTCTCTCTCCTGCTTTGATTTAAAGGTACAAAATACAACACAACCAGGTACAACACACAAGGCACTGAACAGAAATGTGTTTGCAATATTAATATCCTCCAATGAAGGTGACTAGAACCCAGCTACCAAAAACATACAACCAAATAAAAAGAATAAGCAAACCAATCTTAAAAGGTATATAATATGGCACTTAAAAGATAATAATAAAAATAAATAAAATAAAATAAGATAAAAAAGATAAAAAGGTAAAATAGTAGTAGTAATAATATTGATTAAATATAAAAATGAATTAATTAAAAAGGTAAAATCAAGTGAGGGAAGACAAAAAAACAATTTCTTGAGTAAATGTTGCAACTAATGTAAATTAAAAACAAAACAAAAACAAAAAAATAAACAATTAAAAAATCAAAATCAAAAATTAAATAAAATTTGCAATAATGAAGATCATTCACTTCTTCTGTTCTTCTGTTTAGCTCACCAGTTCCCAGTCTGTATGGTAATTGCAGTTCCCTGAGCCGACCGCACTCCCCTGTAACTCTCCGGATATGCCTTGGAGTCAGATCCAAACGTGCTGTTCCTTAGATATCCCCCCACTTAGGAGCCCTGTCCACAGTCAGGGGTGCCTCCAGCCCAAAACCCCGGGGTTTCTTGTAAACCCAGGCCCAGTCCTCCAGCCTCCGTGCGCCTGGTGCGCGCGGGTTGCCGCGCCACGGAGGACTCACCGGATCTCTGTGAAATCTGACATTTTTGCCTTGGGGTGGAGTGTTCCTTTGAGTCCAAGCGTTCGCGCTGATTGTGGTCAGCATTCTGGCGCTCACAGCTGCTTGGTGGTCATTGTGGCTGTGGATATTCAGGCCTCTGACACAAACCTCTTCCCGTCAAGATGGCGAGATTTCCCCATCCACGCCCGTGGGTAGCTCCGGGAAGGGACCCAGCTGTGGGTGTTTAACTGTCAGGGACACCCTGATCAGCCGACTCCCGGTTTCTCTGGGTGTTCACCTTTCTCTTGGCTTGCTGACAAGCACTCCCAGTGCAATCCTCAGCTGCTCTCTCTTTCTTCTTCAGGACCAGGCTCAGAACCTGCCTACCTGTTCTTCCGCCATTTTCTCCCCCCTCTATGTCACTATTTAATGCAAAGTCCACACAATGCCGCTACAATCCAGAACTACCGCTAAACAGTTCCTAGAAAGATAAAATAAGCCATTGGGTTTGGGAAACGGTTTTAAAAATAAGTTAAACACTTAAAATTCTACCCATCCTCGCTCAAGCCACTAATACCCATCTCCCCCTAACCCCCCCCCCCAAAAAAATGGTCAAAAAGTACAAAATTCATCTTGAATCCTCACCTGTCCCGGAAAGCCCACTCCTTAAACGGCTTTGCCTTCCTACCGCTCGCTCTTTGCAGGGTGTTGCAGGTGGATTCTTTAATGCATCTCTCTTTTTTTCTTCTTTTCTCTCCAAGTGATCGTCGTGCTGTTTGCAGCCCTGAAGAGGCAGCGGAAAAAGGAGCCCCTGATCCTGTCCAAGGAGGACATCCGCGACAACATCGTGAGCTACAACGACGAGGGCGGCGGCGAGGAGGACACGCAGGCCTTCGACATCGGCACCCTGCGCAACCCCGCGGCCGTGGAGGAGAAGCGGCCGCGGCGGGACATGGCCCCGGAGGCGCCGTTCGCCCCACGGAGGACGCCCCCGGCAGCGGCGGCGCCCAGCGCAGACGTGCGGGACTTCATCCACGAGCGGCTGCAGGACCACGACGCAGACCCCGCGGCGCCGCCCTACGACTCGCTGGCCACCTACGCCTACGAGGGCAGCGGCTCGGTGGCCGAGTCCCTGAGCTCGCTGGAGTCCGCCACCACCGAGGGCGACCAGAGCTACGACTTCCTCCGGGAGTGGGGCCCCCGCTTCCACAAGCTGGCAGAGATGTATGGTGGCGGGGAGAGCGACAGGGACTCCTAACCTAACGGAGGGGACCCCTAACCGGGGGGACCCCTAACCCAGGGGACCCCTCTGCCCCAGCAAGAGGGGGAAGTCACCTGGCCAACACCCACCACCGGCTCCACTTCGCAGTGTCTGGCACCCAGGAGAGTGTTCCTGCCACGCAGCACAATTTCTCTCCCCCCCCCCCATCCCCACCCCCCAACATTTGCTTTTTTTAAAAAAAAAAAATTGTTCCTTAATCACATTAATTCTTTCCTGTAGGAGGACTCATGGGAATATATACACGGCATTTTTATTTAATCACTTCCAAGAGCCAAAGCTATGGAAAGTCAGTGGTGTCCATTTTAGAGATAAGAGGTAATTTTCCCAGAACCGTTGAACAGGATAGATAGTTCTCCCTTATAAGCAGCCTCACACAGACACGCCGCTTCCGTTAGGTACACAAGCCCTGCCCCCTGCCAACGAAGGCGAAGACGCATTCTGAGGTCTATCCTGTTCTGTACATGAAACTCAATGTACATGTGGTGTGAGTAGGTGTGATATGCAACCTGGTATACAAAACACGTTTGTGCAATTTCATTTCATCAAATTCTATCTGCTAATGTTTTATATTTATATTTTTGTATTTATTTTTAAAAAAATAAAACCAGTTTTTACAACTACATGGTCTCCAGCTTCTTCTGTTTTCCCCTAGGAAGAAAAGGTTTCCCACGGGCTAAATATCTTGGTACAAAATTACGTGGAAGGCAGGTAAGAAAACACAAAGTCATTATCCTTGCTGTTCTGAGCTCTGGCCAAATTCATTTGATGTAGGTAAGGATCCTTTTTCCATGGAGCTTCGTTATGCCGAGATATGTGAATTAAAATAATAATCATTTTTAGACCATGTAAAAAATTCCCATGCAAGCAAATTTAGAACATGGACACCCTTGTGCTAAATATTCCAAAATGCCAGCAATGCCGTTACTTTGTTTTGTACATATTCGCTAAAATAATGTCTGAAAGATTAAAACATTTATTTTTGTATGACGTTTTTGCTATTGAAATTCACAAGCAATGGAGTTCAGATGGATTTGAAACTGAAATAATCCTTTAATGGAAAGTGTATTCACCTCCCATGGTGACTTGGAAAATGCCTAGTAATGAGAGTAATAATGCTGAATATTCCAGTAAGATAGAGCATTGCAATTATATAAAATTTTCAAAAAATACATTGAATATTTATTTACTTGCACAAATGTCTCTTTTTGTGTCAGTGAATGATTTACTACAAAGCTAACAGTAACAACAACAAAAGCCAAACTGTGGCAGTTCATTATTCAGAGACCCGGCGATCTTAAGGCCGATGGATTTTAACGTACCCCTCCTTTCACAAGCTCCAGACAAGTTCATTTATAAATCATTTGGGACCACTTCTCTGGACCTCCACTAAGAAGTCCCATTAAGAAGTCTCATTCCCCGCTAAGTATATTGTAAACAATACCAAGGATTCGTGCTTCCTCTAATTAGTGAGAATGCTATTCTTCTGGAGTGAGTCAGAGTGCAATATTGACATATCCTTAATGCAGAATTAATTATTTCCATCGCCTTGAATGATTTTCTTTCTCCTCACTTCCAGGCTGAAAACTCACACAACCATCTGACTACAGACATGTGAGTTTGCGTAGTAACCTAATTATGAAAGAAAACCCATTAGTCACACTTTAAGTCTAAGCGGCACTTTAGATCACAATAAAGCCTAAGATGGTTTATTTCCTATATTCCAAGAGCCTGTTTATGTACCCAGAAGGCTGGCTGTAAAAAGTTCTAACTTTAAGGAAAAATAGAGGCTTAATCCTATATACTGAACTTGAAGGCATATAAAACCCTCAACATCCTAATAGGATTATCCATTTAAATAAAGTCAGCAAAAAAATGGAAATGATGAAAGAGGGTGTGTATTATGAGCATTTCACACTAGTTATTATTCAAAATATCATACTCGTTTGATTGAAAATTAGTTTTTTTAAGTTTCCAGCGTTAGCTATTTTACTTGACATTAGATGTCAGTAATTAAAGTTCTTATTTGAATATCTTAATTATCACCATATAATTCACACTGACATTAACTTACTCTGTTATTTATTTTATCGGTCATCCATTGTTAGAAATTTCAAGAATTGTAGAAGTTATCTCTGTCACTGTCCAAACCATGATTCCAAAAATCCTCTTTAAGGAGATTGATTAACAGAATTACTTCATACTATAACAATTATATTGTATACAAATCATTTTGCAATATACTGAAACTGTCCTCGGTAACAAATACCTAATATATTTTTAATGAAGGCAATATATAATTAATTTCGTAAAGACCCTGAAATTAAAAAAAGTATGCCTATAATGAATGACCTGCTTAAACTTCCTCAATAGTCTTTCTTGCATGATGCTCTCCCAAAGAAATGTCCAATATGTAGATTATTCTATTTCCAATTTTTTTTTTTCATATGGGAAGTGGGGAAACTATCTCTGTGTCATGTTATTGAATTCATCAGACTGCTGTGGACTTTTTTTTATGTATTCATCCATTTATTCCTTTTCATCAGATATTTTGAGCTTCTATCATAAAAATCAAAGGGTATTCTAAGCCCTAGAGATACAATAATAAATTATATATAAGTATGTAATTCCTTATTAGTAAAAATGAAAAGGGGCAAAATTGTTATCAAAACACTCAGAAATTATAATGAATCATCTAACTTTTATTATTACTTTTTAAACAGAAAAAATATTCACATTCTTTTGTATGTTTTAAATATTCAGATAAGTGAATATAATAATTTATAAATGTTTGGTCAGTAGAAATGATGATTAAGCTCAATTTTCAATGGTTCTCGTTTCAACAAAATATTAAGGAAAATTTATATATTTATAAATTTGTCCTTTTAGGCTAAGGTTTCTCTATATACTAGTATGTCAAGTGGATACTGTCACACAAATACAAGAGTTCCAGACACTTTTTGTTTCACTTCAATATATACACTATGAGTAATTAGATATATAGGACAGTCTAAAATAAACTTATGATTTAGGGATGAGAATTTGGTATATCTACGCTATAGGTTCACTTATCAATACGTTTACCTAAGTGTCTATATATAATGCCTTCACCAGCAACCAGGCACCCTGATGCCACCTGCTGCCTTGTGTGTGGACTTGGGAGGGCACCACCGGGTGGCGCTGCGGGACTCTTGGTCAAGTAACAGCTATTGGTGGCCTTAAAGGGAACCTCCCAGACTCATATCCAGATCTGCTACAATTGCAGCTGTCCGGAAGGTTGAAATAAAGTAGGCTCTTGATCTCCTTTGATCCCCTGGCCAGTCTGCTGGACGGTTCAGTGCTCTGAAAGAGTGCAGCATTGGCCCACACAGAGGGGTGCAGGCTTACACTTTAGTCACCAGGTCAGCCTGCGGGTTGTCAATAGCGTAGAATAGTAGCATCTAGTCTGTCATTTTGATCATAGCACACTAAAGAGCCGAGCATTTCCCCTTTTCTTCCAAAGCTGAGTTCCCATCCAAGACTTGTTCTGGATCCCACTTCTTCTTGCAAATCCTACATCCAAAAAGTTAGATCTGTTTCATTTAAAAATTATACACAGAATCTCTCTACTTCTTACCATTTCCATTCCAGGACCCAAGACATTGATACAGTACTTTTTTCTCTTCATAATTAGAAGCAATTGACTTCTTTAACTGGTCTCTGTCCTGTCGCCTTGGCCCACTTACCCTCCACTCTCACCATGGAGGTCAAATAAATATTTTCAAAATGAATTTCCCGTTTGATTGTCCCCTGGTTTTTAAATGTGATTCCTTCTTCGTTTTACTCAGGATAGAAGACAAAAATCCTTGGAATGTCTTTAAAGTTTTTCCATATTCATTTCGCCTCTTCTGCGAGTGATTTGCTGGGCTCCAGCCTCTGGCACATTACTGTTCCTTTCTGCCCTCATGTGTTTACCTCGGCCATCCCTTTGTCCAGCTTCTGTCCTTACTTTCTTCAAGTTCTTTATCAAATGCTATTTTTAATAGAAGTCTACCCTATCCACGCGACTTAGAGTTATAGTATTTCCCTCGATTTACCCATGCTCTTAGAAGACTGCATTTTGCTCTAAACTACCATTTTTTCAACATGTTTTTGACTTACAATTATTATTTTCTGTCTCCATCAAACAGGCTGTAAATTTCATGCGAGCATATATTTTGTCAGTTTTGTTCATTGTAATGCCCAATAAAACAGAATTATGTCTATCTGTTTAGGTACTCAGTGGACATTTATTAGAAACTTCAATTAATATTATATCTTTGGATTTATCATATATTATGCTTAATTTTAAATATATATGTGTATGTACATATTATATGCATATGTTATTTCTACTTCCTTTTGGTGGTAAACTACTCAAAATTATAGGATATATCTTAGTGATTATTTTTTTTAAATCAATTTCTGGGAAACCTTTTTCTTCAGGGCTGGTACAGGATAAATGAAAGTTTGTCTGGTTGTTATTTAGCTAATAATTACTTTGGTCAATTGTAAAGAGTAGAATAAATCTTTAAAAAACACACAAATCTGAGAGAGTCAAAACATTATTTTAAGTGAAGCTATATTGAAAATGTGTTTGAGTTATTTGCTATGTGCCAGAGATTATGACAGTTGAAATTTACGTAAAATAAAGTAAAATAAATTAATGCTGTAGTCAGAGAATGACTACCTTTTTGGGTTTTGTTCTGGTGTGGTTGAGTTTTGGGGTCATGATTGTGGGACCTAAATAATGCTATAAAAGGGTCAGATAAAGAGAGTATTGATCAGGGAAAGTTTTGAAGAAGATTATGATGAAAAAGAATATTGAAGTGGAAGAGAAGACCAGATTGCCCCAAAGAAAAACTCTGATGTTCAGCTTTTCAATCTATTTCTTATATTTTTGTTTGTTTTCTACATGCCATAATTACTGTGTATAAAGAGTTAAGATTTGTATTTTACTGATTGCCTTAAAGAAATCTCATTTGTTGAGATTATTATTAACTAGAGGCCCAGTGCACGAATTCATGCATGGGTGGGGTCTGGCTGACCAAGGTTGGGCAGTTGGTGGACTGGCCTCACCCCAGATTAGGGGTGGGCGGAAATCTGGGGTATAGCCAGCCAGGGGGAAGGGCCACAGGTGGTTGGCTAGCCAGCCCCACACCCTGGTCAAACTCCTGGTTGAACTCCTGGTCATGGGGACAATTTGAATATTAGCCTTTTATTATACAGGATATGCAAAGAGGACAGCCTTCAAATTTACCTAAGGGTGGACTCCAGAGAAACCTTGAACCAAGAACCCACATAAAAACTAATAAAAGGAGCTGAGAGAATTGATGTTAATAAGACAAGGTACTTAGTTAGAGCTAAAGGTAAATTTCTATGGTTTAAAAATTTTTAAAAATTACATATATATATATATATATATTCAAGGCCCCATGCATGCAGATTGGTGAAGAATGGGCCTTCCTTCCTCTGGCTGCAAGCGCCGCCTTTCTGCTCTGGCCTGTTGCCGCCTTTCTGCCTTCCCATGCTGCCTAGAGGCCCAGAGCAGCTGGGGTGGTGCAGAATGCCTGCATCATCACCATGTTGATGCAAGCATCCAGTCCTGCCCCCCAGCCACTTGGCACCTGTGTATGCAGATTAACCAGCCATCTTTGTTAGATTAATTTGCATACTCACTTCTCATTGGCTGGTGGGTATCACAAAGATAAGTTAAATTAGCATGTTACCCTTTTATTATATATATATATATATATATATATATATATATATATATCAAAGCACTTTCATTATTTCTTTAAGGCTACAAGTATAGTATTTCTTTTAAAGATCAGCAAAACTACATATATTATCTAGTTCACTCAAACATTTATTATACATACTACAATTATCATCCAATTTTTCTGATTTTCTCATAATTTCTTTCAAGTTTTAAAAACAGCATTTACTTCCACGATTAACTCTTTATTTCAATTTTAGATGTGGAAACCAACTAAGCCCAAGAAGAGGTGAAAGGGGACTTTTCACAATTTTAATTAGTAAGAACAAAAAATAAAACAAAAAACAAAATAAAGATACTCTGAACAACCTACTGTTACTACACATGGGGTTATTGTAGCATTTGTATAAAGTAGCCCAATGGACATTCTTTATTAAAGGATGTATATAGGGAAGGATTAATGATCAACAAGAGCATAAAAGAAAACTGGTAGTCAGCATGTGAAGAGTCTTTTCCAGCTGTGAAATTTTCCTGAATTTGGACCATGACATTTACAACTCCATGGGAAGGACAGCGCCAGTCCATTCCCAGATTTATCGGAACAAACCTCCTACACAGTGTGAAATATGTCACAGCATTCCTAAGACTCTTGTCATGATCTTTCCCTCTCTTCTTTTTACATTCAAAAGTTTTTACATGAATTTCTTTTCATCAATGTGCAAAATCCATGCCCCTGTGCTACAGTTTATGTTTATTTCCATTATCTCCACAATACTATAGATTAAAATAAATATATCTTAAATGAGTTTGCTCTTGTCAAGGTATCTTTGTAAAACAGCCAAACTTAGTGATGGACTCTGGCATATTCTCCCTTTTTTTTTTTTAACAGATGATGTTAATATTAGAAAGTTATTATTTGTTTGAAAACATATGTTTCTAATTGTATCAAGATAACTGTCATAAAACATTCCATAAGCTTAAAATATACAACATGATGATTTGGTATATATGTATATGTCTTAATTATATAGCTTGAAAGTTTCTGTTTCTTTAAAGAGTTAAATTTTATTGTGAGCAGACTATGAGTCTACATTTGTAATAACTGAGCATTGGAAATATTCACTCAAAAGGGCATAGGTACTTAAGTAGTTCCAGCATGTGGAACATCTGTTGGCAGATCTGTGCAATTTATATTAAAGCAACTCTTTGAATTTTAGGTTACATTTGGTTAAACACTCAGACCTAATAAAATTCTAGTTCTAAACAACACAATGGACACCTAAGTGGGTATTACATAAATACTTGTTGAGTGATTGATTAATCTTGGCATTCTAATACTTTGTTTTCTAATTTTGGCACTGTGGAAAATGTCAGAATCCTTGCCTTCCCTACCCTCCACCAAAAAGGCAACATGTTTCATTCATATTTGAAAAAGCATATTCTAGAAATGTCACAGTAACCTTTTAAGATGACGGTGTCTGCCTAGGAATTCTTGACAGCAGCTATGCACAATTATGCCAGCTGTATATTGAAACTTTCTTACATCATCTTTCCAAAAGTGATAGCCTGAGCAGACAGCGTGGAGGTGACAGAAGGAAATGCACATTTGATGCACTCTTTTATGAACCTTATTTTTGAGCCAGAAATAGAAAAAGTAAAATCCAATTTCTGGTTTATTTATTGTCGAAGTGAATAATTTAAGTGACTTAAAGATAACTATAATATCTCAAATTTTCTATCCATGAAGCTAAAATCTCAGTGCATTACTAACCTAGATAATCATGGAGCTTGATAATCATTGATATAAATTTTTCAATGTTATTGAAAAGTCAGAAAAAAACAGATACAAAGATTATTCTCCAAATTACTCAAAAAATAATCATGCATCTTTTAAATTGTTAACCTAAGGACAGAAAATGTCATGATTAACAATATCTTTAATGTGAGTTCTTGGAAAACGGATACATGGAATTGTAAGGTTGCAGCTAGTTGATGATAGTAGTAACGGTTAGTATGATAAAGATGATAATGATGATAGCAATTAAAATGTATGTGCCCATTTTATGCCAGGGATTGTTCAGTGTCTCACATATACCAAAATAAGTTTCTATTCTTTTGACATAATGGGCACAGCTCTAAGGTTAGTGCTCTTAAAGCCAAACCTACTATTGATAAAGATAAAATAAGAAATCTTGATATATTTGGGAGTAATGATAGTGAGGAGATTTCTGCTAACAGAGTTATTCTGGAGAATGAAACTTTTTAATTTGTCCTTAGCTTTACAATTAGTATGGGCCATTGCCTGGGCCAACACAATCTGTGTAATTCTTATCTCTAAGCAATTTGGTAGGGGCTTGTCTCCTCAAAGTCTCTAACGTAAGTGGGTCACATTGCATAATCCGCCCTCTATCTGGTTGCAGTGTGGAAGATGGCGAGATGATGAAAAAACATATCAGAATGGTAAATGGAGCATTTATCTGGACATAGGATGGTGGATTCTGTTCTCTCTAGTGGCAAAGGAGTGTGGGCTCTCTTTTGGGTGCATGTTAGTATCCTAGCAAGGGTGTCCTTGGAGGAGACTGGTATGGTAGTTGGTGTAGGGGATTTGAAGACCCAAGGACCAGCAATTAAGCAATACGAAAGCTTGGGGTAAAGTATCCATTTGTGGGGACAACTTATTGTTTAAAAGCTTGAGGACAATATATTTGAGTTGATCATTGTGTCTCTAAGCCTGGCTGTTTGGGGCTGGTAATCAAGGAGGAAATTCCAGAAGGTTCCATGTTCTGGAGCCCATGAATGAAGAGTTTTGGGAGGTGAAACGGGTAGCTTGATTTAAATCTGGTTGGCCAAAGGAGAGCACACACTAGATCAAGAAGGAAGTTACAACCCTAATTGGTTTGGTTCAGTGAATAGAGCATCAGCCTGCAAACTGAAATGTTCTGGGTTCGATTCTGGTCAAGGGCATGTACCTTGGTTGTGGGCACATCCCCAGTAGGAGGTGTGCAAGAGGCAGCTGAACAATGTTTCTGACGGTCTATCTTTTTCCCTTCCTCTCTGTAAAAAAATCAATAAAATATATATTAAAAAAGAAAGAAGAAGAAGAAGAAGAAGAAGAAGAAGAAGAAGAAGAAGAAGAAGAAGAAGAAGAAGAAGAAGAAGAAGAAGAAGAAGAAAAAAAAGAAAGAAGTTACAGGGTAGCATCCAGCATTTCTGGAGGGAGCATCCAGCAGGACTCCAGAGAAAGTATCACTGATGGTGGCTGTGTACCTACCAGCTCCAGCAGAGGGCAGCAGCGGTCCGATTAAAGCAATTTGCCTTCTGAACAGGATCTGTCCCACCTGGGAGCCTTTGTTTGGAAGCAAAGAGGGCAGGCAACTCTTTGCCACCACGTTGACTAGAGCTGTGCTGTCCCCATGCTGTATTCCCAGTCAGTGAGTGCTATCACTCCCCTAAGGTCCGATGTAATACGGGCCCATTCTACTAGTAGGTATGGCATCTCTGGAGGATAGTTAGATCTAGTATTCTAGGAGGTAGAGGTCCCACCTGGGAGAGAATGAGGAAGCAATTTCCAGCTTAAGGACATTCCCTTGAGGTCCACTACAAGCAAGACTCAACCCATCGTGGTCCATGGTGGACAATTTCAATAGATTTATTTAAGGTTTTAAAAATGATTTCTGCCGAAACCGGTTTGGCTCAGTGGTAGAGCGTCGGTCTGCAGACTGAAAGTCCCAGGTTCGATTCCGGTCAAGGGCATGTACCTTGGTTGCGGGCACATCCCCGGTAGGGGTTGTGCAAGAGGCAGCTGGTCGATGTTTCTCTCTCATCGACGTTTCTAGCTCTCTATCTCTCTCCCTTTCTCTCTGTAAAATATCAATAAAATATAAAAATGATTTCAAAGCATTTTTTTTTGCATCATAGCTTTATATATTCATTCTATTTGTCTTGTTTTCTTTAAGAACTGCAACTATATCTCTAATTACAGGTAATAACATTTTGGTAGTATTCTGTTTCTTAGAATACTACAAAAAATGGTGTGTGTGTGTGTGGGGGGGTCATTACTCATTACTCTTATGCGTTTGTGGGGAGAATATGGGAAAAGAATTAGATTCAAGCAAACATTATTTCCGTCAGAGCCAAAGTTCTCTTGTGTATCATTCTTTACCACTAAAGTGAAATATGGTAGAAGTCATATTTTGATAAAGCCTGCTGTTTGAATTCTAACTCTACTAAGTCTGATTAAAACACAGGGTGCTTGCCTCTGCTTCCAGGTGGAGACCTGGAGGCTAAGGCAATTGTCCCTTGCCTGAGACCAGAACCAGGAAATTGGTACCCATTGACTCAGTAGCTTCAGGAATAGAATTGTAGATAACCTTTAGGGACTGCTTTTGTTGTGTATATGGGCTATCCTCAACTTTTGTTTTGTGTTTGGGCTATCACAAGATAGGGCCACATTCCAATGTGCAGGGTTGGTTCAGGTGGTCCCCAGTCTTTAGAATTTAGCCTTTGAAATTCAAACAAAGGAAAATTCCTGTGGTTTGAGCTTTTAAAAAGACTTGCCTATCCCTAGAACTGTGCAGTCATATAGAGCCTACCTGCCTCTAGGCTCTTGCTGCTGCCCTGGCCAGTTTTTTGTTGTTGTTGTTGTTGTTTTCTTTATTTTTTTATTTCAATAAATCTTTGTCTGCTTTTTAAATTCATCATCAGCCTCCGGTGGTCTTATTTTGAACCCAGGTTTTGACCCCACAACAAAAGGGCTAACATTTTCCTATTGCTCAATAATGCAGAGTGCTGGTAAAGATGGATTTTAGCAGGGGCTTTAATGTGATAAAACCCACTGTACTGTCACTTTAAAAATATGTGTTTTTTATTACTTTTTTAGAGAGAGAGGAAGGGAGAGGGATAGAGAGATAAAAGATCAATGAAAGAGAAACATCATTCATAGGCTGCCTCCTGTACACCCCTTAGTGGGAATTGAGCCCACCACCCAGGCATGTGGCATATGCCCTGATGGGGAATTGAACTCGTGGCCTCCTGGTTCCTGAGTTGATGCTTACCCACTGAGTATACTGGCCAGGCTACTGTCACCTTTTATTTATGTAAAATCTAAGTACTTGTTGAGACTGGCTACAGTAAAACTAAAATTATTTAGGAAAGCAATTCTGTTTCTTTAGAATTAAATAGAATCGCTATCATTAAAATATATCAGAAGTAGCAAAAAGGCAAAACAAAATGCCATATGCAAATTCCTATTTTCATATGCTAATCAAAAGATCATGCCACAATTATTTCCCATCTCAGTTTCCAGTCGCAATTTCCTCTTTGAATAAGAGGGCTTTGAACTAGATGATCACTCAACAACTGTGCTTTTATGCTTAATACCTTTAATTGCTTTTTATTTCTAAATTGCTTTTTGTTCCCGTTTCATGTTTTGAATATTCTCTTTTTACTTTTTTTAATATTATACACAGAAATTCATGCACAAACCCGCACACATAGACATGCACATATGTTACTTCTGGGTGTTTGTTTGTTTGTTTGTTTTTGTTTTTATTGGTGACTTACTTTCCTTAGCATCTATCACTGTGATTATCTTTCTTACTCATGTATTCATTTCTAATGTTCATAGATTTTTTAAAAACTAATAATAGCTAACTGGAGCTAGGAGAGGGGTACAAGTGTAAGCACTGTCTTGTGTTCTTTTAATTCAAATTACAGCACTATTTTGAAACTTTTGTTTCATTGAAATTTACTATGGAAAACTTATTTTTATAAAATCTTTTAATAAAGTAGCAATACTTGTATTTACTTTAAAAATGTTCATTGAGTGCCTATGAAATACCAGGCATTGATGCAACCTGACTGTCTGGGTATTAGGATTGAGTAAAACAGACCAACATCTGTGTTCTTATGGGGTAAACATTTTACACAAGTCAAATTAACATACATGCTCATTGCCCCAACTGGTTTGGCTCAGTGGATAGAGTGTTGGCCTGTGGAATGAAAGGTCCCTGGTTCGATTCTGGTCAAGGGCATGTACCTTGGTTGCGGGCACAGTCCCAGCGGGAGGTGTGCAGAAGGCAACTGATTGATGTTTCTCTCTTATCAATGTTTCTAATTCTCTATCCTTCTCCCTTCCTCTATGTAAATAAATAAATAAATAATAATAATATATTTAAAAAACATACACACACACACACACATACACACAAACACACTTGAAAGGTAAAACATAAATATTTCATGAAAAAAAATACCCATGGTCAATCATGTGATACTGTGAACGAAAACAGCCATTTGCTGACCTGATGAGCTCAGGGAAGGCCTGCGTGGCAGTCTTGCAGACTGAGAGACCTGAAGTAACCACAAAGGATGGTTTGAAAATTAAATATCTTACTTCCAACAGGTCATAGTGGGCAGTCATTTCCTAGGCCAATGTTTCCCAGACAAAGATCAGCTTTGATCCTTACTGAGCCCATCTGCCTTCCTGCCTCTAAGATAACCTATCTGTGAGATGTCTGAGTAACCTGTAACTTCCCTTTTCTCTGGAGCCCCTGGGGTACAACAAAATGTGGTAGGCGCCAGAACAGATGCCTCAAATTCCTTTGTTATCATGTTAATTGTTCCTGCACTCACCTAAGTATCCCAGGGCTTTCCCACCGGCTTGCTTTCTCCCGCCTCCTTACTCCATCACCAATGAATATTCATGTAACCCACCTATGTCCCTCCTTTGATTTCTATGTATAAATACAGAAATGTAACCCGCCATTCTTCGGAGCATAATCTCAATCCGTTGAGGTTCTGCTTCCCGGCAATTGTCGACAGTTTTTGGCTCAAATAAACTCACAAAAAATTCCTTTACAGGTTTCAATGGTTTTTTTCGTTAACAATACTCTTGCTGTTTTAATTCACTCTCATTTTACTTAAGCACACTCATTGGGGCCCACTAAATGGTTTTGTGAACTACAAATAAGATAGCTAACAAACTGGAGAACACCCTGTCAGTGAGAGACGATAATTTATCATCACTGCTATTCCAGGTACTACATAACCCAAAGACTGCAATTGTTCCTTGGTATTGACCAGCAGCGTGAAAACGGTGCATGCTGGGAGGTAGATTGGGAGTAACTGGAGGGAACACACAGACATACTTACTTTACTCATTGCTGGTACCTACTTATCCAAGTGGGCTCCTATTCTTCGTTATGTGGCATTGGCTATGCTTTCTTGTCGTCAGTGAGCCGACCAGTGGGCTATGTTTACTCTTGGTCAATTTGCAAGGGAAGAAAGACACAAACAATATAATTTCCTGAGTCTGTTCTCTATCGTTATTGGGTGGCTTCTTGTCCACTCCCATGTGTTGGGTTTTACCAAATATATATATATTAGCAGATTAAAAAAAAAATGATCTGGGAGAGGTTGGGAGTTCTGGATGAAGCAGCATGAGATAGTGGCATGAGATCTGGATGAAGCAGCCTTATAAGTTAAAGATACATTTTTTTGAGACATGTAGGAGGGGGTGATTTTTTCCTTGCCTAGGGGCACTCAAGCCTAGGGATATACATCCTCTACACTCCAGAATATTGAGGCATTCTATTTGGTCTCAGGCATCTGAGCTGCGGGCTCAGGGCACTGGGTTCGGTGGTTTTGACTGGCCTGCTCAGGTCCTCTCTGCATGTATCTCTTTCCTACAAATAAATCCTTGCCTGCTCTTGCTGCCATCTTTAGTCTCTTGTTCAAATTCATTCCTAAAAGCATGACAAGAACTGGGGGCGCAGAGTACTGTCTCTGGCCAGAGGTTATCTCTGCAGAGACCACCTTCACCGCTGCTGACATATGCAAGTGTAATCCCACCCTAATTAACCTGTAGTACATTTTCATTCTGCTGTGTTTCTCAGTTTCTGTTGCATCCACTAAGCATTATGTGAGCTATTGCTTTTTCATGGATATCATTTATCATATTAAGAACGTTAGCTTGTAGACCTAGGTCACTGAAGGTGTTTATCGTGACTAGGTTTTGAATTTGCCACATGCTTTTCCCACATTCATGAAGATGATAATATTGATTTTAGTCTTTATTCTGTTAATGCAGTAAAATTACACCATTGATTTTGAATTTTGAACACATTATCTAAATCATTCATATATGTGAACTCATTTAATTCCCATAACATCTCAGTACCCAAGGGAAGTACCCAAGGCCACATGGATAATTGTATAATAAGATTTTAAATATATATATATATATATATATATATATATATATATATATATATTATTGACTTTTTACAGAGAGGAAAGGAGAGAGATAGAGAGCTAGAAACATCAATGAGAGAGAAACATCGACCAGCTGCCTCCTACACATCCCCCACCACAGATGTGCCTGTAACCAATGTATAGGCTCCTTGACCGGAATGGAACCTGGGACCTTTCAGTCCTCAGACCGAGGCTCTATCCACTGAGCCAAATGGGTTTCAGCTGTATAATAAGATTTGACACTGTAAATTTAACACCTGAATCTATGCTCTTAACCACTCCTGTATTTAACAATACTAATAATTTTTCTTTATCAGTCACCAGCACACAAAATCTATATTACAAATTAAATTATGTAATTGCTTTGAAAATGTTTAAATATACAACAACAGAGCAAAGGCCAAACTCTTTCTAAAAATCCCCTCTAAATCTGAGTATTTGGGGAATTGAAACATCCAATCTCAGTGGGGGAGAAGGGGCGTGCAGGAGGCAGCTAATTTATGTCCTCTCTCAATAGATATCACTCTCCCTTCCTCTCTCTCTCTCTTAAAAATAAAATCATTGTAAAAATCTTAAAAAAGAAATAAACTAAGATAAAGACAACTAGTTTACTCATTTTTTTTTCCATTAAAAGCAGACCATTATTTTAACTGCTACAATATGCTAGGCATCATGAAAATGTACATTATTTTGAAAATAAAGATTCAGTCTCCAATGTTGTTGGCTGATTCTTTTTATACATGCAATATCGAGAGACATCTTTCTGAAGACTTTTAAATTATACTTATTCTAAAATCTCCCATTTTCTCTCTTCATTCTGTCTAATTCTCCTGATTTAGTTTGTTTCTTTTGTCTCATTGTACAAGTGTTTTCCAGTATTTGGGTGACTTGTTGAAACTATTATCATCATCATCATTACTATTAAATCCCATTCCACTTGTAATTTCCTGTGGCCTGTCCCCCGATGTGGTATAAAATGGACAGAATGTACCGCCGGTCCTGAGAGGTCCATACCTGGGTGGTTTCTTGGGGGATGTGAGTTGTTCCCTTGCTCCTGGTTATAATTAGCTCCCAAGAACATGTCTCTGTGTCTTCATTCTCAGGGCTGACACTCCCTGCTCCAGCTCAGGATGAAGTGCCACTAGCGGTGATTCGGAGCAGAAATTGGAGGAACTCAAGTGGTCTAGCTGTTTCAAATCTATGCTCCCCATTAGTCTCCTTGACAACAAATGTTCCCAAGTCCAATGCTGCGTCTTGCGTGTATGGACTCGACCTGGCACGCTCCAATCTTCTGCCCACGTTTGCAGCAATTATCTGTTGTCTGTGTTTCAGAAGTGGTTTCTTCACATTTGATATCTGCACAACCCAGACATGTGCCCTGACCTGGAATCAAGCTGCAACCTCCTGATTCATGGGAGGATGCTCAACCATTTACCCACATCAGCCAGGCACCTTTTAGTTTTGTGAGGTGACTTTTCCCTTTGGAATGTGCCTACATATTGTCAAATTAATATTGATTGAATAAGAGAAGGAAATGGACTTTCTTTGCAATACAATATTAGCACACTCAACAAAATTTTCTTGAATATGAGCTTTCATCTTAAGACTACATATGATTAATTAAAATTAATAAAATCTTGTTCCTGTCATTGATTTTTTTATGTGAAAATTAACCAAAGGTACAATGGAGTAGTTTTATTTTGTCGCCTAAATTCTGTCTTTACCTGTTGTGTATGTGGAATTCATATCCCAACTTGCATTTCTGAATATGATTTTGATATTAATTTACCTCTTGCTAAGTGTAAATTCCTTGAAGATAGGCACCATTTTCATTTGTGTTTTCTTCACAGAAATTGTGCATGAGATCCACCATGTAGCATATATTTCAACAATGTTTTATGAATGAATGAATAAAAACATTATGTGCAAACTTCTTTGAGATAGTTCATCCTTCAGGAACAGTGCAACTTTGAAAAATGAATTTTTAAGAGAGCAATTACCTTACTGTGCTAATTTGTTTCTCAAACCATTGGGGGAGAAAAGTGTTAAAATAAAATCCATTATAAAATCTGCTTCAATTGGGAAGTGTTCAGGAAGTAGATTATATCAAAATGATTTTCAAAGAGCAAATAGAAAATTACTTCTTTTTTGTCACGGTGTTCTTTCTTGCCTCGTTTCTCCCACATATATGACATTATCAGGGAAGAATGTTCTTTTGAAATTATTAGGAGATTGTCTGACATCTAGTGGGCACTCTCTAAATGCTTGTTGAATGATGTTTTGAAAATACGAGAGAAATAAATGAGGGCAATGTCATCAAAGTATGTAAAGCATGTTAAAATGCCCAAGACTGTAGGTGGATGGGGAGAAGGGGCTGGATCTGGGATACTTCTTGGAAACACTCTTTGAGATCATTCTCCTAGATGCTAACACTATTCTCCTGAAGTTTTAAAACTAACAGGCGGTTCAGAATAAGGCATGCTAATCCAAATACCCACATGCATATTAAAAATAAGATAAATTAATAAAAGAAACATGTTTAGGATTAAGTGGGTAAAATAACTTAATTATAAATTGTAATTTATCCAGGCAACTTGATATAATAGAGAAGATGTGAGTTGTGATCTGAATAGATTATAATTTGTATTTCACAGACTGTTATTGAGTTAGCAATTCTATGTTTACTTAAAGATTTAAAATCAAGAGTACTCATGCTACACAATGAATCAGTGAAAGAATAGGAGAATAATAAAACATTTTATCTAGAACAGCAGATTAGGTCAAATGTAACTAGTTTAATAAAGTCTGTATTTTTATTATTTACAATTTAATTTTTATGAAAGTTGGTGAGCCTTCTGTTACTCTTTCTTGGATTTTATTCTTTAAAATATGTTTTTATTTATTTCAGAGAGAATAAGAGAGAGAGATCAATTATGAGAAAGAATCATTGATCTGCTGCCTCCTGAATACCCCCTACTGGGGATTGAACCCACAACCCGGGCATGTGCGCTGACTGGGAACCAAACTGGTGACTCTTGGTTCCTGGGTCAAAGCTCAACTGCTAAGCCATACCTGGTTGGTCTCTTTTATGGAGTTTTATATGCAAACATTATTCAAATTTAAAGCCTTTATAGGAGATCATCATATGCAAACACCCAATGTGTCTTCACTGCTCAAAGGCATTGCTTATCCATTCATTTTTGGCCTGAAACCATATCCTATATCATAAAGAGCAAATATGCAAATGGTTGTCACACGTTCACACCCTTACACTGTAATGGCTCAGACACTCAACAGGAATGGGGACCAGACAGGCACAAATGAGCTCGTGAGAGAGGAATGGGGTCCAGCCAGGAGAGGAAAAACCACATGCCCCATGTCCTGGGCACCTGCGGTGAAACCAGCCTAAGCCCTGGGTGCCTGCAACCGGCTGGAGGAGGGAATCCTGGGTCCCAGGTGCAGGGCAAGGTGGAGGTGGTTAGTGGTGATCAGGCCAGCAGGGGAGCAGTTAGGGGCAATCAGGCAGGCAGGAAGAGTGGTTAGGGGTAATCAGGTAGGCAGGCAGGCAGGAGAGTGGTTAGGAGCCAGAAGTCCTGAATTGCGAGAGGCAGTCAGATATTCCCCAAGGAGTCTGGGATTGGAGAGAGTGCAGGCTGGGCTGAGGGACTCCCTCCCCCATGCACAAATTTCTTGAACTGGGCCTCTAGTACAGATATAAATATGATTAAGAAAGTGGCTCTACCTGAGAGGAGACATGTTGTGTTCAGTTATTGGTGGGTTTACTGAGTGTGCAAGCTGCAAAGCAAAATTTTGCCAGACACCTATATAACCCTGAGAGAATCTGACCTCCTAGTGATGTGGCCCAATGCCATAGAGGCAGGTGGAATTTCAAGGCCTTAAGCATGAATATAAGAATCAGTTTTCATATGGACTTTGTCTTCATTCAGAGAAAATTCATGTACTATAGAGTTAGAGCTGAGTATGTACTTCTAAAGTTGCCATAATCAACTAAATTTTAGTTATTAATTGAAATCCATTATCTATATAATAAAAGCATATTATGCTAACTAGACTGGACAGCCAAAAGACCTGGACATCATTCCCAATATCCTTCCGGATGAAGCCGCCATGCGGGGGCTGAGGCAGAGGCTCTTAGGGGCAATCAGGCAGGCAAGTGAGCAGTTAGGTGCACCTGCAGGCAGACAGGCAAGTGAGTGATTAGGAGCCAGCAGTCCAGGATTAGGAGAGGGATGTCTGACTGCCAGTTTAGGCCCCCATGAATCAGGCCTAAACTGGCAGTTGGACATCCCCCAAGGGGTCCTGGATTGGGAGAGAGTGTAGGCCAGGCAGAGAGACCCTCCCTCCATGCATGAATTTCATGCACTGAGCCTCTAGTTTGATCATAAAATTTTGAATTATAAAACAATCTATACTAATAAAAGGGCAATATGCTAATAAGACCAGATAGACTGGATGTCTTCTGGACATCCTTCCTGACAAAGCTGGGGCTCAGGCAAAGCTGTCCAGGGTCCCAGGTGCCTGCCTGGGCGAAGCTTCCCAGGTTCCTAGGTGCCTGAAGCCAGTCAGAGGGAGGGAAGCACAGGTCCTGGTGGCCTGAGGCTGGCTAGCAGAGGGAAGCCTGGGTTCCAGGTCAGGGACCGAGGCAGAGGTGGTTAGGGGCAATCAAGCAGGCAGGTGAGGGGCTAAGGGTGATCAAGCAGGCAGGCAGAGTGGTTAGGGGTGATTAGGCAGGCAGGCAGGCAGGTGAGTGTTTATGAGCCAACGGTCCCAGATTGTGAGAGGAATGTCCAACTGCCATCAGTCAGACATTCTCTGAGGGGTCCTGGATTGCAAGAGGATTCAGGCTGAGCTGAGGCAACCTTGCCCTCCCGTGCACAAATTTCATGCACCGGGCCTCTAGTATTATATAACTGCATGAAAATATTAGAGAGAGTCACCTGATTTTTCCGAATTAAAGAAATCAAATGAAAAAAAACACACACATGGGTTAGATGCTCCCCATAAAGGAAAATGCCAAAGGCTATTTTTTTTTTCTATTTCAATATAAGGTAAAACAAAGCCTTCTATAGAGCAGAATTTATTCCGTAATGTAATACATAACGATTCTTTCCCCCCTTTAATTATTTTTAGACTTAGTTCAAGTTACATAATAATCATCATTGGCATATTAATAGTATTCCCCCCCCCCCAGCCTATCTAACCATCTGAATATATAGGCTTAAGAATGCTATGCAATTTGGAGTCAAGGAGTCCAGGGACAACATTTTACAAAGTCAGCTCTGTTTTACAGAGCAGCCCACCTATTGTTTTATCCTTAAGCTGGCTAGTTAAAAACATCCATAAATCTGTCACAATAGTTTATACTCCTGACCAACCATGTGTATATTTACATTAATAAAATGGGGGAGACTGGTCTTCATTCATTCAGCAAAATTATATTGCCCAGTGCTAGGAACCAGACCCTTGGTTAGCTGTGCCCTCATCTCAAGGAGATCACTGTGGAGTGTGACAACTTAAAGTGTGTTCTGGAAACTCACAGAGGCTTCAAAAGCAAGACACCACACCATCTCAACTTGGGGGAGAAGCTGAGTGGATAAATGTGGAAAGACTTTTCACACTGCAGGGGTGACATTTGAAAAGGAAGGAGGCAAGAAACAATGACTATTATTTCATCAAAGATTTTAACTCAGGAGGTAAGTAGCATGTTGACCTTTGCTTAATGTCTTGCAGGATTAAATTTACCTGATCTAAAATAAACCATTTGTTCATCCTCCACAGTCATCCCTTTTCAGAATTTCTCTACCAGCCACCCTTCCATTCAAAACAGACTATAGGAGACAAGTTCACGCACTCTTCTTTCCCATTCACACCAGCAGACATAGCTCTCACAGGGATCCTCTCTTCTCCATATCTACTTCTATTAGGAAATGGTGTGGCATATGGACGACACATGCTCAGTGTGGAGTCAGATATCCAGGGGCTAGAGTCCCAACCGCACCTTCCACTGGCTCTGGGACATTTCACAGATGATCATTGACCCAGACTCAGTCTAGGCTGCATGGGCCCAATTGTGATGGTAATTATAGTGTCCACTTGTCTTGGCTATGGTGTCCAGCTGCTTGCTCAAATACCAGTCTAGATGATGCTACAAAGTGTTTTTTTCTAAATGTGTTTAAAATGTACAATCGGTAGAGTTTGAGTACATTAGACTATCCTCTCTCATGTGAAGGCCAATCAGGGAAAGGATTTAAGCAGAAAATCTGAACCTGGGTGGTTCAGTGATTGAGCTCTGACCTATGAACCAGGAGGTCACGGTTCCTTCCCCGTCAGGGCACATGCCCAGGTTGTAGGTTAGATCTTCCAGTGTGGGGGCATGCAGGAGGCAACCAATCGATGATTCTTTCTCATTATTGATGTTTCTATCTCTCTCCCTTTCCCTTCCTCTCTGAAATCTCTCTCTCTCTCTCTCTCTCTCTCTCTCTCTCTCTCTCTCTCTCTCTCTCAATATATATTTCCTGAAAGAGAAGGAATTCTTCCAGAATACTAATGTAGAAATTCTGCCTGTGTTTCTTGCCTGCCAACTACCCTACAGATTTCATACTTCCTAGCCCCCACAATCATGGGAGCCAATTCCTTAAAACCTTTCTCCCTCTTTCCGAGGCACTAAATAAATTTAGATAATGTTCTTGTTTTTATGTTCTATAGACGGGATAGATGTAATATGCTAGGAAGAGGTTTCCCAGCCAGCAGTGTCTTTCTCTGCCAATGAGCCCTCCACCCAGCTTCTGGCATGATCTTCCAATGGAATAAAGCCCTAATAATAATAATAAAAAGCAAAAACATTGATAACTGAAATTTGGCTAGAATTAGGTACTATATTTACTACCTAATTTTTGATATTTTACTTAAACTTGACAAACCCATCAAAGATATATTTATTTTTCCTCATATTTCAAATATGAAAATCAAGTCTTACAGAGGTCAAGTAATTTGTCTAAGGTGAAACAGTCATTGGTGTGGAAGCTGAATTCAAGCCAAATTCTTCCATCACAAGGTTAACATTTAAAAGATTTTCTCCAGCTGAGGCACCTGGCTCACCTCCTCCACCTTCCTTTTCCTCAGTAACGCTTTGCTCATTCTGCCTGAAAAAATCCATGCACTTTAAGATTGTTTGTACCTTTCCCCTTTTTCCTAGCTGGTACCTCTGGCGAACTGTTCAGACACTGTAGGATCCTGTAAAAGCAGCTTTCTCCGGGAAAGCTCCCCTGCCAACCCATCGACCTGAAGACAGCATGGGCCTTGCTCCTCTGTGTCAGGGAAGTAACACACACACACACACACACACACACACACACACACACATTCATACACACTCTCACACACATTCATACACACTCTCACACACATTCATACACACACACTCACACACACACACATACACTTTCTCTCTCACTCACACACACACACACACACACACACACACACACTCACACATACACACTCACCTCTATTATAGCAGTTGTTATATTCTGCCTTGACTATTTAGCCTGCTTCTTAGGAATCTATACTATATAAAGTCAAAACAAGGACATGCCCTATTTTTTGTTCTATTCAGTTACCTAGCTGAATATCTGACACATGGGATGATTATTTGAGAAATGAATGCATGAATGAAGTGAGTTTGAATACAAAAACTTTTTTTTAAAGTCTGTTTTAAAAATGCCAGCAATGTAGTGATTAATAAAATATTAATTTATTTTTAGCATATCAACTAAGAAGGTTGATAATAAGAACTAGATTAAAGTGAGATGAAATATATGTTCTTGATTAAATTATATATTTTTTGAATTTACAGATTTTGAAAAATAAGGAGAGAAAGAAGCTAACTCATGACTTAAATTGATTAGACATTCTAGAACTTTTGAAATCCACAAGATAATTAAACAAATTTCTACATAGCTTTATATCTCTGACCCCAGGGTCAAAAAGAGAGAAAAATGAAACTTTCTCACTTCAGGCAAAACTAACCATCCCACTAATTGCTAGAAGTCATTTATATTATATAAGCATAAAATTCTGCTACTAATGAACTACTTTATGTATGCCTAATTATTCCAAAAACATGTAAATGGATTTATGCAAATTCAAGGGCTCGCAAGAAGTTATAAAAGAAAGTATGAAACACAAGTTATCAAACAGAACATCAGACCATAAAGTCTGATGATTTTGCTTATTTCTTCATGTGATACAAAGTAAAACAATCTTGCATGTGGAAAACAGGTGTTTTTTTTTTTATTATGAATGTGCATAGTAACTTGAGATTCTGCAGACAAATAAAATTAAATTTCCTTTTAACTCCAATCCATTAGTCAAAGCACAAGTCCATAGGACAGCTAACAATAAAATAAAGTTATATGGGGCATTCTCAGTAATATGCTTTTTTAAAATGTTTTAATTTTGAAAATCTCAGGTTTAGTCTCTGACCTTTTTATAGTATTTCTGGGCTTAAAGACATACTACAACCTTAATATACCCCTGTAGGTAATGTGAGGATGAGAATAATTTATCTTTTTTTTTTCAAATCTCACAGAGCTGACAGTAATGTCAAATATATTAATCCCTAAGAAAGTGTTTTAAAAAATAATAAAACATTACATTTATATTGTTAATTCTATGGTTTTTTGGACAAAAATGGGAGATTACTTCAGAACACAAAATGAAGAATAAGAATGGAAAAATAATCATGAAGAAACAACATTTAATGAATGTTAGATGTTTCTGGAAAATGTGGCTTGCTTTTTATATATTTATAAACTCTGGTTTAGGAGTTCATACTGCACTAGATTTTTAGAACAGTAGTGTGAAACACATGCTGGGAGGAAATACTTTTGGAAGGAGAACAAGTTATACATTCCTCAGATTGGCTGCTTCAATACAAATGTCTATGACTCTGCAGAACGCTGAGGCTGAAACAGTCCCGATTGATCAAGTAACAGGACTCAAAGTATGCAAACCATTTGTGTTGGAGAAAGACAAGGTCTCAACGGAGTCTTCCGGTCAACTTCAGAGACAAGAGGTGGCATTGAATTAAGTTGTCTCAGATGATTCTTGAATAGAGCTGAAGAGGGAACCTTTCGTTCTGGCTCTTAAAGCATAGACCTGCTTATGTTTTTTCTAAATTACATATATATTTGTTAATTCTCAGTCAAAAATATTTTTCCATTGATTTTTTAAAGAGAGAGTGGAAGGGAGAGGGAGAGAGAAACATCGATGTCAGAGAGACACATTGATTGGTTGCCTCCTGCACACACCTCAACCAGGGCCAGGAAACCTGCAACCAAGGTGTGTGCCCTTGATCTAATCTGGGACTCTTCAGTCCATGGGCTGACACTCTATCCACTGAGTCAAACTGGCTAGAATATATTTTAATTGATTTCACAGGAGAAGGGAGAGGGAGAAGAAAGGGAGGGAGAGAGAGAAGGGCAGAGAGAGGGACAGGGAGAGAGGAGAGAGAGAGAGAGAGAGAGAGAGAGAGAGAGAGAGAGAGAGAGAGAGAGAGAGAAAGCATCAATTATGAGAGAATCATTGATTGGTTGCCTCCTGCACATCCCACATAGAGGATTGAACCTGAAACCTGAGCATATGCCCTTGACAGGAAACAAACCTGGAACCCTTCAGTCCACGGGCTGACCCTCTGTCCACACAGCAGGACCAACTGGGGCAAACTCCCTCTGATTTCAATGTCTTTGGAATAAGCACTAGTACTTGCCTAATAAGAAAGATATTCTTATAAATGAACTTATGTTAAGAGAGGCACTATATGACAATGAGGTATTATCAAAAGGAAAACCAGTTTCTTTTGATGTTTATGGTTAAGAATTCCTGCATCACATAAATTTTTGAAACACTATGCATTGCTCCTATGTAGTTATATCTATTTAATATACATGAAACTATGTTGTATCCTTCTTAAAAATGGGCCTATAAAAATTAGGTTATTTTTATTACTAACTCTAAAACAAATAACATTTAAAGAATTTTATAAGAGGGTGGTGACTGAGGGGATAGAGAGGTTGGAAGACATCAAGGAGGGTATAAAGAGATAAATGGTGATAGATGAAGACTTACTTGGGGTGGCAAACACATTATAAGGTGTAATGATAGTGTGTTGTAAAATTGTGCACTGTATATTTTTGTTAACCAATGTCAACCTAATAAATTCAATGAAAAAAATAATTTTATAATATTTATTTTGCCAAAAGTCTCAGGAGTTTAATGATTATAAAGTGCAGCATGAGCAGATATAGGATTTAAATAAAATTCAAAATAAGGCTAAGCTCTTAATTGCATTGTAGAGGCTCGGGTGTACACATTATGTTTATAGTAATAAATATTAAGAAGATAAGATTATGTGATAATAAAGGAGAAAAAGGGGGTGAGGAAGAAAGTGAACTCCAGTCTTTAGGACTAGGCTGAGACTTCTCTTCCCTGATCTTTTACACATTGGCACATGCTACTATCTAACCCCTAGCACATGTTTCACTGCACTGTATTTGTTTATTTTATTGCCTATTTTCTCCGTTGCAGTGTTAGCTGGGAGAAGCAAAGGTTCTTGTCTTGATGGCCCAGGTTGCATGCTCATGATGCAACACATGGTCTGACATACTGGAAGTAATCAATCAATATTTTAAAATTAGTTACTGCGGAATAATGAGCAACCGAGCAAAAGTGGAGTGGGTAGGAATAAGAGAAAAAGAAAAAAAATTAAGATGGTTGATATTACCTATAATAATAAAAGCATAATATGTTCATTATACTGGCTTCCTTCTGGATGTCCCTCTGGATGGCCTTCCAGATTAAGCCGGGGCTGTGAGGGATGCCTGGGTCCCGGGTGCTGGAGGGAAGCTGGTGCCAGCAGCTGGGGGAAGGAAGGCCTATTCTTGTATGATTTTCTTGCATCAGGCCTCTAATTTTTAAATAAAATTACTGATTAATGATGTGAATATCATTTTTCTACTGGGGTCCAGTACACAAATTTGTGCACCTTGAAAGGAACTGTGGGCCATGAGGCTGCAGTAGGCACAAGAGCAGGTCTCAGACCATCCTCTGCACCCCTCACCCACACCCCTCCCACTGTGATCCCTGGTCCCCATCTGTCAGAAGCTCTGCTCCCTCCACTGCTGCTCCCACATGCTGACAGCACTGGCCCAGCTTGCATCTGCTGACGACACACAGTGATTGAGGCTGGTGCCAGCAGTGGGTGAGCGTGGGATTGGTGCTGTCAGCAGCTGCTTGCCTGATGGCCCCTCAGGAGCAGGGGGAGATGGAGAAGCCCTGAGGGGGTGATCAGGGCCGGCAGCTGCCACTCACACCCACTGATGGTGCCAGAGTTTAGGGAGCAGAGCTGGGCACTGGCAGCAGGTACAAGCAGCAGCTGTAGGTGCCAGTGGGGCCAGCGCCAGCAGCAGGTGCAAGGGTTGGGTGGGAGCATGGCACACAGGAGTAAAGAATTTTCAGGAACTACCAGAGATATTCCCAACTTGGCCTGGTGTCCTGCCTTGGTCAGGCATCCCTTCTCACCTGTTCTACCATCCTGCCACTGCCAATGCCCGCCATGTTCCACACAGGCCCCCTGGTGGGCAGCATATGTCATAGCGACCGGTTGTTCCACCATCTGGTCTATTTGCATATTAGCCTTTTATTATGTAGGTTTGGGTGACTAATCTAAAGCAGTGTTTTTGTTTGGTATAGGTATAGGCATTTGAGAGGTCTGTAAAAATGTTCAGGGGTGTTTAATAAAGTTTCTCAAAATCAAACTGGCATAGCAGAAAGTAAAGGAAGATCTAATATCTTGTAAATTTATACCATGTAGAAAACAGAATTCATTATTTTAACAATGTAGATGTCCCTCCATCTACAATTATAGCATTATTTTTAGAAGTTGAAACACAAGATACTTTCTTAAAATATGTTTTTGTTGATTTCAGAGAGGAAGGGAGAAAGAGATAGAACCATCAATAATAAGTGAGAATCACTGATGGGCTGTCTCCTGCACACCCCCCACTAGGGCTTGAGCCCACAGCACAGGCATGTGCCCTGAGCGGAATGGAGCCATGACTTTCTGTTCCATAGGTTGACCCTCAACCACTGAGCCACACCAGTTAGGCATTATTCAGCTCTCCGGATAAGAAATAAGAGAGCAAGTAGCAAGACAACAAGAGGATCCATGAACTACTAATAGAAAAACACACACCAAATGGGCACACTTAGAGTAATGAGTCGTGAGATGAAGTCGTTGAATGCGATAGATTGCTATGTAAAGGGCAAAAAATATTTGTGCCAAATGTTAAAATAAATGAAGTACCATAAATTCCCCATGAGAACCTATTAAGAAATGCAAAGCAAATATTTTACATTTTCTGATTGTATAGACAAGTTAGAAAAAAAATATGGTGGTGAGCACCATTGAAGCAAGAGAATCTTCCAATTAGTCATGAGTTGCCTGAGAGGTTTTGCTTGATTGGGACAATGGATTTGTTTCACTTTAGGTCTGTACTGTTAGGTAATGGGAAATTACTGCTTGAGATATGTACTCTGTGCCAATTCCAATACACCAGGAGCAGAGTGGTTGTAAATTTCAGAAAAAAATCTATTCTGGGACACCATGGGAAAAGTTACAATAAGGCTGATGAAGGTTAAACAGACCATATCTTTTAGATGATGCTACAAATATATAGCAAGTTCAAGCCAATAAAAACAAGTGATGTCTCTGAATCAAACGGAATGGGAAAAAATGTCTGTTTAGGATTATGGCAAAGGATAAAATCTTTTTTAAAAAGTGATTAAATCCGTGACCTAATGAGAACTTATTTTCTGTGGCACTTACTGAATCTAAATGTATTTTATTCTGTGTGTGTTCTTTTATGCTTATGTTTAACTACATGTAACTGTGCTTTTTGTTTTGTTTTTAATCAAGTTCTTTAAAAATGATTGAGCTTAGTATCCCCTTAGCTTACAACATCTATATCATAACCTTGCATGTAGTAATCACAAAATGTTTCAATTGTAATAGTGTTTGTTAAAAATATTATTAATAAAGTAAGGAGAAGGTCAGTTGGGCAGAAAAAACTTCCCCAGATATTCCAGCAGTAGAGAACAAGCAAGATCAGGTTTTGTTTTGTTTTTTAAAGGCATGTAATAGGAATAAATCTTCCAGGGAGAAGATATTGATTACCATTATGTGTTAATTGGCATGTGTAATGCTAAAGTGGAATTTGTTTTACTATTTTATTTTATTCCATGTTTTTATTTGAGATGTACCTTTTCTTCTGCTTTCTGTCTCTTACCTGATTCTCAAATAGTTTGTTTTATTTTTTATGTAACTCTCTAGTGTTTTTATATGTCTTGTGATAACTACTGTTCCCAGTTCTATTTTCAAGGATGTTTGTGTAGCAAAGAGCCTTGGAGGATAGAAATAGTGTTCCCCTTTGGGGACAGAAGACAGATGATGAGTCTGAGAAGGATAATGTCTCTATCTGGGGCAAAGTTGGTCAGGTTTGTTAGTAACTATCTCATATTTTTTATAGACTTAGAACTCCTCATCTGTTGCACAGATCCCCACGTGAAAGCCAATGCAAATATAAATTATTGCTATCTACCATTCAGTGAATAATAAACTCCTGTGGTCCAGGAATCTCATGTCGTCTGCCAGAATCTGAAACTGTGGCTGATTATGATTCTTTACACATTTGTAATGGCAAATTCTTTTCTTTTGAGGAATGGCACAAGGAGAACACATATGGAGTGTATGTATGCCCTGCAAACCCAATGGTAAAAAGCAGAAATAATAGACATTTGAATGTGATTAGAAGAATAGATTTATTTTAAATATATCAAGAATTTCCTTTTTGAGTAAGAAAACTCTCTAAAAAAAGAGAGAGAGGGAACATCTGTGATGTTTAAAAAAATAAAGATAAAATTTAAATAAAAACATATTTTCATAATATCCAAAAAAATAAAAGTAAAAATAAGTAGTTATTTTGGATAAACATGTTAATAAATGTATCTACTTTTTTGGGGACAATGTGTGTTAATGAACAAAGATGAATAGCACTCTATTTTTGTAAGAAAGTGAGGAGTGTTCTTAGGAAACCTAAGCTAAGATTCAACTGTGATCATCTTGCAGAACTTGTGTGTTTTGTTGTTGCCGTTGTTTTTTTAGATAACATTAATATAAAATTTAAAATGTCCATTATCTCCACATTTTGAACAAACAACTGGGAAGGATTCCCATCAAAACTATCTGAGCAGCCCAGATGGTGCAGCTCAGTGGTTGAGTGTTGACCCAGGAACCAAGAGATCACAGGTTAAATTCCTGGTCAGAACACATGTCCAGGTTCCCCAGTAGGAGGTAGCCCAATTGATAACGTTTCTCATCTCATCAATATTTCTATCTCTCTATTCCTCTCCCTTCCTCTAGCTCTAAAAATTAATAAAAATATTTTAAAAAACACTATCTGAGTATTGGTCATTGTCATCTCTTCTGTCCCCAACCACATTCATCATGGAGGTGGTTCTTCTGTCTCATTGATCTTTGTCTTTCTGATTTACCTATTAAAATATATTGGGGAAATTTTATACCAAAAGGGCCATCCTATAATTGAAAAATAAAAAATTTAAATTCACAGTGATTTATGATGAAAAGCAGCTTATGTTTTGTTGTTTAATATAATCAGTGGGATTCTGTGACTATTTTATGCATCAAAGCATTCTCTGTCTAATCTGTGTGTGGTATAATCCATATTGAATGAACCTAGAATATGACATATATTTTTAATGATTCTGGTCCCTTTTTTTCTTGATTTTCTCTTATAATTAAACGATCAAACGATTGCCCTCTAATTTGTCATCACATATTAATCTTATTTTCGTACATAATCAATGAAGTCTTCTGTTTATGTAAATACAAATATATGAGGTAGCCATCAACTAATTTTTCTGCAGTGAATCTAAGTGAAGATTCTATTATAGAATTTCTAACTCCCTTTAACTCATCCTGAGCATTTAAATTTGTTTCTCAACTTTAAATATATTCCCTTTCTCTCCAACCAAAATGAGGTAAATGTCAGACTTTGGATTCGATTTAAATTTACACCAACCTCTTTCATCTCAAATGCACACATCTCATCGGTGGCTGCTTATCATTGAGATGACTGAAAGCAATTGCTTTAAGTGCCTAACTCAATATATCTACATCCATCTGTAGAACTTCGGTGCCACACTCATATATATATCACCTTGCTCCCTGCCTCTGCGATTTTCTCTATGGCGGATATAAGTCTCATAAGACATACTCTTGGCATTTGTCTTGAGTTACTGTATTAACCTAACCCTGCTGCCTTCCCTCACAAGATTGAATAAAGAAATTATAGTCAAGTGTCAAAAAATGAAGAGTTGGGAAAAGAATAATGACACAGTATTTGTTATACAAATGAAAGCTAATACACACTTCTGAAGAAAAGATGCTTGAGCAGACTTTATTCCCTTAAGCACTAAAATGTTTTTTTTTTCTTGTCCACCAATCAACTTTCTTGGTTAAGTGCAGCTGACCCAAGATAATTTATATGTTTAATTTTTATCTATGAGACTATAAGATGGAGAATGCACAAAATAAGTAATGATCAAAATTCTCTTAGAACAATGAACCAATTTATATATGTGAAATGTAAATATGAATGTTAACAATAGTTTTCACCTTAACAATATTATAGATTGGTATTGTCACAGTAGTCTAGCTGAGTTTTTGAAAAGGTAACCCTAGCAAATTTAAATAGGTCACATTCCTTCCTAGGCACAGGCACTTCAACCATGCAACCCTCTCAGAGGTCTGTGAAATAATCATAGATTCTAGTTCAAAATAGATAGACGTGAAATGAGTTACTTTTCAAATTGTCTATTTCCTTTCAATACATTCCAGGACTCTGCTATGAAAAGGTTTCCCAAAAGTCTGTAAAGGATATACAAAATGTCACTGTGCTTATAGAATATCATTATTTTCTGTTTTTAATAAGAATTGGATTAGCTTAATATTTCTATGGCAAACCGAATACTAATTAATTTCAAATTTGGAGAGTGCTCTCATAAGGTTCATCCTTGAAAATCATTTTTATGCGAGTGACTTAGGTGTAAACAGACATCACTAAATCTTCCTGTGAATCAGTTCCAAGTAAGGTGGCATTTACTGTGATGTTACATGTTGAACTATTTCCAAACATCCTCTACTAGTATTAACACGCCATCATTTAGCCGTATCCTGGCATGGGTATCTTAGGTAAAAATAACATTTCTTACCCCCAAGGTAAGGGGACCAAGACCCACCGGCAGTCGGACCAGGTGAGGCCTCTGTGGGCTTAGGAGCTGTTCTGCCCCCAGCTCCCAGGAAAGGCCAAGAAACCCCCTTTCTGAGGGAGCACCTCATCTCCTTGAGTTTGGAGAAGGCCCACATACAAGTCTTAAGCTGAATTTGGGGTTATGGTGAAGCTGTAAGCGCCCCTGAGTTGGGTAGGACAGCTTCATTCTTAGCAGTGAACTTGCTTCCCTGGTTCTTTCTTCCAACCATACAGTATTTTCATCAGTAAAATGCAGAGAAGTTATTCTGTCAGCTGTCTTGTCATGACTCTACTTCTTCCAGACAGTGTCACTCAGTGGTTGAGCATCCACTTATGAACCAGGAAGTCACACACACTCCAATTCCCAATCAGGGGAACACCCAATATAGGGCCTTCAGGAGACAGCCAATCAATGATTCTCACTCATCATTGATATTTCTCTCTCTTCCTCTCTATTCCTCTCAGAAATCAATAAAAACATCGAGAGAGAAAAATGACTTTGCTTCTTTACCTTCAGTTACAGTACTTGCAACAGCCCTAAAGGAATGAAGATTCTTGAAACAATATGTTTAGAATCCAGTGGAGCCTTCTGGCAGCTCTTCATCCTGCTGTAATCAGAAAGTTTGTGGTCGGCAAACTTGTGCAGCAATCCTGGCCTGTGGAGGGTATGATTGCTGAAGGTTCAGTCATTTTACTGAGGGTTCATGTCATTCACAAGTGGAAACTTGGGTTATTCCATCAGGTAAGCCATTGAAACCAGGGGAGGTGTTAGCTGCAGACATTTTGTGTGTGGGGGGGTGGGTTTGAATGAATAGAAGACATAAGGGTAATAATTAGTTACTGAAGCCAACTATAGGAAGTTCCCCAACATTCCAAGTCCCCCCTCCCTGAAGAACAGCCCACAGGAACCACGAAAGAGCTGCTCCCTGAACCTGTAGAGCAGTGGTTCTCAACCTTTCCAATGCCTCGGCCCTTTTGGTACAGTTCCTCATGCTGTGGTGACCCCCAACCATAAAATTAGTTTTGTTGCTACTTCCTAACTGTAATTTTGCTACTGTGACCCACAGGCTGAGAACTGCTGATGTTCAGCCTAAGACCATCGGAAAACACAGATACTTACATTACGATTCACTAACAGGAGCAAAATTACAGTTATGAAGTAGCAACAAAAATAACTTTATGGTTTGGGGTTGCCACAACACGAGAAGCTGTATTAAAAGGTCGCGGCATTAGAAAGGTTGAGAACCACTGCTACAGAGAGAAGAATACAATATAGACAAGAGAGGACATGAAGATGAACAGCTCAGCTCTCCTGCTGTGGGATCCTCAATGACTGCTGAGCCCCTGTCTTCACAACTATGTTTGTGTCATTGCCACACCCTGGTAACGGCCATGACCATGGCAAGGGGACTGGGATCAGGCTATCACAAAGAGAAACAGGATACCTCTCATGGCAACCTTGGTCGGGGAATCATAGTCCATCTGCATTTGCCAATTGGTCTTACCCAAAGACAGTAAACTTTCTCCTATACCCATGACAGCAGGTCATTTTAAAACTTGGGGCATGGTGCCCATGGACATGAGGTCCTATCCTCCCTCAGAGCCTGAGAAAATAGGGGCACTCCCTTCCTTTGTGACTACATTTCAAAGGGGGGTCTCCTCAGCCCTTAAGACAGACAGGCCTGGCTTGTAAAATTGGGGAAAAACCTTATTTAAAAGATTGACACCTCAGAAGAGCAAAGGCATCACAGTGTCATGTTTTCTAAAGTGAATGCCCCAAGCAAAGGGAAGGGAAGGGCCTCTAAGGTTGGGCCATTTGGATTCTGTCAGGGCCAGGGTTCATCAGAGACCTAGAGGCAGGAAGTAAACTGTCTAATGTTTAGGCCGCCTTAGTCACCTCCCAGGACCCGTCTCCCCTTCTCTTGCTCCTTTCCCTTCCTTCTCCCCATCAGCAAATCTCTTGCATGTACATCTCTCTTCGGAGTCTCTTCTTGTCCAAGGACAAAAGCTAACATGACATAATATTACAGGCATCTATTTTATGAACAAACCATGTAGTTCACTTAAGATGTGGTTTGCCATGAGGTACGTGAAAGCATCAGCGAGCTTGTTGGCACATAAATACCTTGCTCAAATCAAAACTCGATCCAGATTGATGCAGTTACTGTTCTGAGCAAGGCATGAGCTTGGTGAACACAGAGTACTGGATTCCATTTCCCACGGGTCACCTATCCTGGATCCCGGCTGGAACCAAGGTCAGTTTTGGCTACTGTTACCCTTATTGCCACTACTCCATACTACTATCTTTCTGTGTCAATTGTAGTGGTCTTCTTGTCTTCCAATTTTATTCTTCTTATCTTCTGAATAGAAACATGTGCATATGCATGTGCACACACACACACACACACACACACACACACACATAAATGGACTCAGCATCCTCTTTAAGAACCACAGTGTGGATTCCCTTAACATTTTTTTTTGAGATTTAAATGGTGTTTCTAAAGATAAATATGTTATTTACCATAAAAAGCAGATGTTAGAAAAAATTGGATATGTACTTTATTAATTATATGTTACCATGTGAGTAATATAGGCATGACAAATGATAACTTCTCTCACCATTTGTATCATTTTGCAGATTTTATTTTTAGGAACTTCATTTAACCCACCATGATATTAATGATGACTTATAATAATTGCTAAAATTTGTAGTCAGTCATTGGCATGCTTTCAATTATTTGAATATATGGGGCATAAATAATTAATTTTCAGTTCTCATTTTAATATTTTTCATTATCAGCCTGCAGAAGTGCTCCATCTCCTCCCGTGACACACATACACACATACACACACACACATACACACACACACACACACACACACACACACACACATGCAGCAGCAGAGCCATTTCTATGATACTTTCTTTTTCCTCCTATTGTATTTTGTGGAGTTAAGGGAATCTTGAAAGAAACTCATATTGTTTGGGGCTATAATATGCTTGTAACTGGGCGAGGCATCTCACATATGTCATTTAATATTCTCAACACACTGTGTGATTGGCATTACCATCCATGTTTGTAAAGAGATTAAAAATTTAATCTGAGAAGAAAAAAACTCCTCCAGGTTCCTAATGAGAAAACTGTTGAGCCGAGAATGAAGTTCAGGCCTCTATGACTCCAAAGGTCATGCCTTCCCACTCTAGGACTTATCTCCCTTTCCATGATACTATTAACGTCAGCAACCAGTGGATGAGTATGAACTTACCAGTATGTATTACAGTGGCTTGTTTACATATCTTATTAGCATTAAAATAAAATAATGGTTATTGCTATATTACTAAGATATATGTTGTATAGCCTTAATGGTTATTGCAATATTAATAAGACATGAAGAGAATTATGTAGTGGTGATTGCCACCTTAAGAAGATGTATGAAGGGTTTTTACTGGCTCAAAAAAAATATACTGAGGGAAAACACTGTCATAATGCATATACTAAGAGTAGCACTGCTTTAATGGTTATGAATTACAAAAGTAATTTCACTGGAAAGTTTTAATGTCTGTTAAATATAAAGTTAAAATGATATGCTTAAAGAGATGATATACTTAAATGGTCTCCTTGTGTTCAGACTCTCCCTGCTTTAGTTCATATACTAGAATCCTCTGCTGCCTCAACTACATCTTTGATTGTATTAACACAGTTTCCCCAATTTCATTAGTTCCATTTCCTTCAGCACTGACAGGAGAATAAAGACCAAGTTCTATAGTCTGATATAATAAGCCATTCATGACCTGACTCTCGTCTAAATTTCTACTTTCCAGTCCTGCATTGTTTCCTTTTTTGAATAAATTTGATTTACTCTCTCTACACAAATTCTAGTTTCATATTATCTCTTTACTAAATTGCCCTTTTACATAAAAAAGTCCCTCCCACTTTTAATCAAATTATACAACTGGTTAACACCTAATTCACAGGTTATCTCATAAATATGCATATGTTAGAAGTATTTCTATATATTATGTGAAGTAGCATGTTTTCAACACACATTTAAGTGTGTATTACTTAGATATAGGAATACAAATGACTTTCTTATAATCAATATATGATGGGGCCCTTTGGTTAGGGAACTGATTGTCTAGGATTTTGGTAGACTCATCCCTTTGGATGGAGAAGTTACTAAGCATGATAGCAAGGTTTGAGGAATAGAAGAAGGCTGTTTCATAGGAAGTTTCTAATTGTTTTACTAGATAATTCTCACATTATGTCTGTTTCACAGATATCAAATTAAATTTTATAAATATTATATTTCTGCATCATTCTATTTACATAAAATCTATATTTCTTAGGGCTAATTGTATGGAAAAAATCAGTCGTCATTGTCATAATCATATACTTGGGGTTCTTAATAAAAATACTTCTACTCTTACCTATTCATTAGGTCCTCCTCTACTCCAATGTTATCTTTTTTTGTAAATAAAGTTTTATTGGAACAGCTTCTCCATTCATTATTTGTTTTCTATGATTATCTTCCCACTATAACAGTAAATTAAAGAAAACAAAGGTTTTATAGTTAGCAAGCCTAAAATATTTACTGTGCCAGGCCAGCTCAGCCAAGGGTTTGGTGAACCAGGAGGGGGTGGGGGTTGGGATGGCAACAAGCAATTAAATAAAAGACAGACACAGAGAATAAGCTGGGGCCTGGTGGATCTCCTGTGCCTGGCTGAGGCCACAGAGAAAGATCCAGCCTGCAAGCTGAGACGTTATTTTACAGCCAGAGGTAAACAAGGTAGTGGTCACCATAGTTACAATGTTCTTGTGAGTTTCACTTGTTTTGGCAGCACTTGCTGCACCTCCTACAGCCCATTGGCTACCCAGGAAGGATCTAGGGGGTGTCATAGGTCAAGCTTAATTATGAAAGGGCTGTGCCCTCTAAGCTGGGATTTGTTTGTGGCTTTGACAACAGGTCAGCCTGAGGTTTAACCCTGTAGCTGCTCCCTACAATTTACTCTATAGTCCTTTAATAGAAAAGTTCCCACCCTGCTCTAGAACATCTCTTCACTTCCCATGATCCTACGTTCCTCAAACTGCCTCTCTTTGTTCCTAATATATCACTAGCATTTTATTTTATTTTTTAAATTATATTTCAATTATGGTTTTCATACAATATTATATTAGTTTCAGGTGAACACCCAAGTGATTAGACAGTATATATAACTTATTAGGTAATCATCCTGATAAATCTTGAAACCATCTGACACCATAAATAGCTATCAGAATATTATTTATTATTGACTATATCCCCTAGGCCAGTGGTCGGCAAACTGCAGCTCGCAAGTCACATTCGGGTCTTTGACCCCTTAAGTTTTTAGCAAAGGCCAGCTTAGGAGTACCCTAATTAAGTAAATAACAATGTACCTACCTATATAGTTTAAGTTTAAAAAATTTGTCTCTCAAAAGAAATTTTTTTAAAATATATTTTATTGATACTTTCACAGAGAAGAAGGGAGAGAGATAGAGAGCTAGAAACGTCGATTAGAGAGAAATATCGACCAGCTGCCTCTTGCACACCCCCTCCCGGGGATGTGCCCGCAACCAAGTTACATGCCCTTGACCGGAATCGAACCCGGGACCTTTCAGTCCGCAGACCGACGCTCTACCACTGAGCCAAACCGGTTTCGGCTCTCAAAAGAAATTTTAATCATTGTACTGTTTATATTTGGCTTTGTTGACTGATGAGTTTGCTGACCACTGAGCTAGGCAGTACTTTACATCCCAATAATTATTCTGTAACTACTATATATATTACTTCTTAATCCCTTTACTTTCTCCCCAACCCCCAAATACTCCTCCCATCTGGCATCCATTAAAATGTTCTCTGTAACTATGAGTCTGTTTTGTTCTGCTCGTTTGTGTTAAATATGTGGCATAGTTATATTAATATGCATGCTTACAAGTACATATATAAACAATTAAGGACATTACTGCATGTATACATATATGTAAGATACATTATATATACTAGTGCTTGAGGCCTGATGCACAAAATGCATGCAAGGTGCTTGGCCCTCGCAGCCCTGGTTTCATCCGGACGGTCGTCTGGACAGTCGTACTGCTGTTCAGTCTAATTAGCATATTAGCTCTTTGTTATATAGAGTAATTAATACAAACCTATGCTTCTTAATCTGTTTTGGCAATTATTGTTAATTCTCAAGTAAGATGACAGGTCAATTATGAAACAGTCTCTAATATAATACCAAAATTCACCAAATTGATTGCTGCTCAATTAAAAGAGCCATACTTTTGAGCACTTTATTTCACTAAATTGTTTAATTTATTTCAATGTGCTCATTTGAATAGTTAGATGGATGTTTTCTAAAATACAGAAAAATTAGAATCTGAGGTTGAATTACCATTATGATAACTAGAAGACATTAGTTTTGTAACTGGGCAAATATGTTTTGCACTATCCTAAAATAAGGCACTGTGTTATAAATTCTGAATTATGTCATTTGTAAATAATAATTATTTTAAAATATATTTTAATTGATTTCTGAGAGGAAGGGAGAGGGAGGGAGAGATAGAAACATCAATGATGAGAGAGAATCATTGATGGACCGCCTTCTGCACATCCCCTACCAGGGTTAGAGCCCTTAACCCAAGCATGTGCCCTTGACCATAATTGAACCCAAGACCCTTCAGTCTGCAGGCCTACACTCTATTCACTGACCCAAACTGTCTAGGGCTGGGAATTTTTAAAAAATAACACAACACCAAGAATCAAATTACGAGAATGCTAAATCATATCAACAAGCGAATACTATATACATATTAGTGAAATGTTTTAGAGTGATGTCAATATATTTAATTTTAAATATTTATGGAACATGTATAAAATAATAAAAGTAAAATATATATAGTATATACACATAGAGAATATCTATGATAATTTATAGGAAATGTTTCCCATATTTTTCTTTCAAAATAATAACACAGACTAAAGATAAAGCGTCACTCAGAATTAAATGCGGATAAACATTTTTCTTCTCTTTTACACAGCATCTGTTTATCCTACATTTGTCTCAAATAAAAGATTCAGGAATCCAAGAACTATCCCCTGATTTTGGCTCAGAAACATAGACTGTCAGGATGAAAGAGGATTCGGGTTTTAGCAAAAACTGGCACTGTATTTGAAGATTAGCCATTAGTTTCAACTGCATGCCAACAGCAGCAGCTGGCCTTTAAAAGTCTCACATGCTCATTTCCTTTCTGCTCATTGACTTATCCAAAATGAGTGGGAAAGAGTAAATAACAAGGAAAAGAGGACACAGTATCTTTATGTTGTTTTCACAGTAGTGGAGTCAACAAATTTAATTGTTTTTGTCATTGAAGGATCAGTAAACGTAAACAGGATCGTGAATATTTTGAACCATATCTCAGAGATATTCTCAGAAAACAGTCCACATATGTCATGTACTACATGAATGTATGTATTTATATCCATACATATGTACATGCATACATACAGATACAAAGAATTATAATTAAAATGGAAAGTAGAGATATAGTATTAAATGCATAACTTAAAGCCCCTCTTGAATATATTATCAAGAGCATATAGCTTAACTAAATGCTCAGATGCTGACATATAACTATGATACCTGGCTATCAATGTGATTTTAGTACCTTATGTGTGCTTTTTTGAAAGGCCCTGAAGAATTAAATGCTTCCACTAGGATTGTTTTTCCATACCCTGTATGCCTTATTCATTATAAGATTCTTCATCCACTCAGATGGTCAGCAGAAATGACTTGTATTAGGTAAAGATTGATTTATTTCATACAGTATAACTATTATTCAGCATATTAAAATAAAAATTATGTGTCTCAGAGTTATCACCAGAATGTTAAAGAGATTAAAATTTTCTTGTCATGCCCTAGCCGGTTTTGCCCAGTGGATAGTGCACAGTCCTATGGATTGAAGACTCCCAGGTCCAATTCCGGTCAAGAGCCAGGGTTGAGGGTTTGATTCCAGTATGGGGTGTGCCGGAGGCAACCGATCAATGATTCACTCTAATCATTGATGTTTCTATCTCTCTCTTCCTCTCCCTTCCTCTATGAAATCAATTAAAAAATAAATTATAAAAAACTAACAAGACTTTCTTGTCATATCAGTAGTTGTGAGGAGTTAGAGATGCTTAGATTAGAAAATAGACTTCAGGGTTGTGTCCTGTGAGGTGAAGGAGGGCTTGCTTTGGGATATGTCCCTCAAACATTTAGCACTTCAAAATAAAGAATGGGAGTTTGGAAGACCTTTTGATTCACTATTAAGTCAGATCATTCTAGCAACGAGAACTTACCAAAAAGGAGTGGAGGTCTTAGGACAAAGGCTCAAGAGGTATGTTCAAGGCAGGGCAGGGCTGGCTGGTGGTTGTGTTGCGACTTTAAGCAGAAGCTAAATAGTTGAATGTGTTTAGATGACAATCTATTAAAAACAAGTAGCATGTTGTTCCTAAAGAGAAGAAGATTTTATGAGTGAGAGTTCACCTCAATTTCTCTTTAGCAACCTAACCACTTTATTTCTGACTCCCTTTTACTTAGCGCTGTTTGACATTATACTTCCAAATGATACAGCTTAAGTTGCCCTAAAACTTAATCCACATGGCAATGTGTTGTCTTAAGAATTAGAAAATATGGAAATCGAGAAGATATCTGCAGTGTGTTTAACAAATCTGTGAGTTGAATAAATTTTGAAATCATTAAAAATAAAGTGAGAAATGTTCCTCCTCTCAGGATTTATCATTATGGGACCATCTGGCATTTGAAATACAGATATTAAAATAAAATTCATGCAATTCTACATTACTATTCACATTGTATGATTGATCATTTTAACAGGGTTTTTTTTTTTTTTTTCAAATCAGTCGTTCTTGTTTTTCCTTTAAAACACATATTTTATGTGACCAAAACATTTTATATTGCATTAAAAAACATACTAACAAGATAATTATTATATTATGTGCTTATAAAAAAATGAAAAGTAGCCGAAATCAGTTTGGCTCGGTGGATAGAGCATTGGTCTGCGGACTGAAAGGTCCCAGGTTCGATTCCAGTCAAGGGCATGTACATTGGTTGCGGGCACATCCCCAGTAGGGGGTGTGCAAGAGGCAGCTGGTTGATGTTTCTCTCTCATCAATGTTTCTAGCTCTCTATCCCTCTCCCTTCCTCTCTGTAAAAAAATCAATAAAATATAAAAATAATAAAAATAAATAAATGAAAAGTAACTTCATGGTATATGAAGATTACTTGGTGAAAATTATATATAATGTCCAGGAAGAAAATATAAAGATAATTTGAAAAAAAAATTTTCTTCTTTTTTTGGAAAAACAACTGTGTGGTTGTCATGTATTGTCCCTTTTGAAAATCAAATGGATAATTAATGGTCATTAAGACAGGAAGGTCATTCCATGCACATGCCAGTTCTCTCCAGACCCACATGCAAGGGAATGATGTTATATTTTGAGGGAAATAAAACATAAATTAATTAATAAAAGAACTGTATACAATCATAATTTAGATTGAATTTTCTCCAAAATTCCTAATTGTAGGTCACTTCAGTGGTGTGACAGATGGTGGAATGGTAAAGTGGATAACAAGACACAAAGGCAGGTGGCAGAGAGACAGAGGGAATTTTTTTCTAAAATAATGTCAGTCTTAGCGCTCTGATGACATTGGGGCCCCTCAGGGCAAGTTCCTGGGAGGACTACGTGCTGAGCTTAAGTCATTTAGGAATTAATAATTTCCTCAAGTGAAATATCAATCCTGTTAATTACCACCTTGAAAGAACATGCTAAAAATACATTGAGTTGTCTTTTGTAAACAAAAGAATGTTACACGTAGCCTTTAAAAGTTGTTTTGCTTTGTTTTTGAACAAATAACTTCAGTTATTTGTCTGATAGATCAATAAAAAACAAAACAAAACACCAAAAACATACAAAATATTTGGAGAAATCAATTTGTTTTAGCCAGGACGGTTATAAACACATCGACATATACGAACATATTTTTAGAAAATCATGTGAAAATATATCTCATGCTCTTGTAAATCTATCTCTATTGACATGGCTCTATTCAGAGCTAAAGGCAGGAGGATACAGCGAGGATGTCCTGCTGGCTTGAGCAGAAAGACCCAAGCTCCCTCTGTGGCCAGACTGCAGCTCATTTTAAAGGGACTGGATTGGGAGTGAAAGCAGCACCAGCAACAACCAGAGCAGAAACACAGCCAAACACTCCCATGGGGATTATCCAGTAGCTCTTTATCCTATAAATATTTACATGAATCACATTTGTCTTCCCTGCTGCAGTGGATTAAAGTAGAATTACAGGTACTGACCATGTCTAAACTTTGAGGACACACCATTGTGTGGATGGTTTAGCAATTTTGTAATGCTCCCCATGCCTCTGGAATAGAACTAAACACTTCAGCACAGCAATGGTGTATAAAAACAAGCCTAGAAAATACATAGAAGCCGCTGTTTATCTCATGTTTATAAGAAGGGATGAGTAAAAGATGTATATTTTGAAATTTAGAATGAGAAAGCAGTACTTTCTTTTAGTTGAACCCCCAAAGAAAAGCCCAGTACTGATAGGGCTCACGCGTGTGTGTGTGTTTTGTTGTTTGTTTGTTTGGTGTGTGTGTGTGTGTGTGTGTGTGTTTCCAAAAAGCAGCTTTCATATTCCTTAAAACGTGGGATAACTTTTGATTGAGATACCATAATTGCAAATCATTGCCCATGGCAACATGTTTTAATTTGCAAAATGTTCAGAGCATTCATCTCTCTGCGCTTATAACAATTGAGTAATATCCATGGGTGGCAGGGATGCTCAGTCGATTCCCCGGGAAAAAAAAGTGTGCAGGCAAATGTGTCCAAATGTCCTTGATAAACTGAGTTAATGTCGGCTTGGGAAATAATAAAAATATCAGGTGTTATGAATTAGACTGTAGTTCCTCAAAAAGGAAAGATTGAAGCCCCAAACTCAAGTACTTCTTAGAACATGGCCTTATTTTGAAATGTTGTAGTTGATGTACTTGGTTAAGAAGAGTAGAATGGTCTTCTAATCCAATATGACCAGTGCCTTATGAAATGCTGGTCACGTGAAGACGGACAGATGCTGGGAGGATGCCTTGTGATGATAAACCTGGAGACAAGAGTAACAAAGCATCAAGCCAAGGAACACCAGAGATGCACTAGCAAGCCACAAGGAGCCCAGAGAAGCAAAGGAGTAGCCTAAAGATTCGGGAGGAGCATGGCTCTCCCCTCTCTTCATTTCAGGCGTCCAGCCTCCAAACATGTGAGGGAACGGATTTGCTTGTCTTAAGTCACTAAGTTGGAGGTGCTTTGTTATGGAATCCTTAGGAATCTAATATACCTGGCTAGGCAAAGTTTCACTTATTAAAATCAATGGTAAACTATAATATTTTATGAGTTACATTCTTAAAAATATGTTTTTGGTATTGGCGTCTTTTTCATAATGTATACACATATGTAGAATAGAGGATGCCTGTCTCCTTTTTTTCTATTATGTTTTATGTTTACACAGTATTTAAAATGCCCAAATTCGTGGTCTTACATGAAATTACAAAAAACAAACAACAGCAATAACAACACAATTCTCTTTAAAAATATTTTAGATTGTTACATGCTTTGTCAAGAAGCTATTTCTCCTACACTTAATCTTAGACCATTACAAAGAGCAGATAAATCTGTCATATCTGAAATGGTCTGTATACCTATAAGTTATTCCTGTTCTCAATGACCAGTATTAGTTCAATGTAGTCTATCTTTTTAAATAAAGTTGTGATAGCAATTAGGCCTTTATTAGATTTGTGTTTAATATAAGACTGAGTTAAAATATGAATATGGGCAAAACAAAGAATAACAACAATAAGTCATAATGAAATTCTGCTCAATAGGTTTGGTTTTAGAAAGTACCGAAGGGAAATATCCAGATAAAGGCATTACCTGTTTTTTGGGTAAAAGAATATTGATTGGAACGTATAGGTAATTTTGGCTTTCCTATGATTTTGCCATGCATTTATATAAACAAATATGCCAGGAGAGAGAAACAGTGCTTATCATTGAATAATTCTAGTGTTTTCATGTCAAGAATGCCTACAGGCTGGGACACACCAAATGTTAAGTCAATGACAGCATCATCTTTAGTTTGGAAATGTAAGGAAATTTGTTTCTAAGTTTTATCTATGAGTCTGATAATCAATAGTTTTCCCAAAAGTATTAAATTAATGCCCCATAGTGTTCATTTGAGTTATATGTGATCCTGTTCATTTGAGTTATATGTGAATGGAGCTCAGGAAAAGCGAGGTACATTTTATGAAATGCCACTTGCTAACTTGTCAGAGGTTGGGTGTCTATGTTCTACAGATATTGAGAGATTACCAATGTCAAGTTAGGCAACTGAAATGATTCAATAAACTTTGGGGGATTATGGATATTAGACCATGTTGATCTCTATTTCATGAGAAAATGTATCCAAAATGTTGAGAATATAAGATTACATTAGTTTATGAACAACCTCAGTGATTTGTGATGTTTGTAGAACAATGTTAAATGTAAGTTATAGATAAATATTTTACTCCTACTACCTATTAATAAAAGCTTTTATTTTAAAAAAATCATCTCACCCAAGGAGTTGGTTAAAATTGTATGACATTTTACGTAGATCAGGTATCTCTGAATTATTGAGCCAGGAGGCTCAATTTTAGGTACAATTAAGATCTCACATTGCTTTTAGTCTAAAGCAATTATAATTTAATAGGCTGGCTAGCTGGAACATAATCCACATGAAATCATCTTTGTTTCCTTTTTGTAGTGCAAAACTTACTGTTCTTGTTCAGAGCCAATTTTAATAAGGTAGAGGGGGAAGCTAACAGTTACTGTTTTATTTTGTAAACATCTACACTAATAAAAGAGAAATATGCAAATTGGCCATAACTCCTTGTGCCCACCAGCCAATTAAGGGTGAGTATGCAAATTAACACAAGGAGGATGCCAGGTTAATTTGCATAAGCAGGCACACAGTGGCCGGGTGTGGCTGGACCCCTGCTATGAGCGGGAGGGTGCCGGAGGGTGTGAGGCTGAGGGAGCTACAGGACCAGCGCTCCAACTGGAGCGGAGAAGCCTGGAGGCTCCAGCCAGAGCAAACACTGAAGGCTCTGGCCAGGTGAACACTCGCGGCTCCGACTGGCCATAGCAAAGACTCTGGCTGGAGTGAAGACTGAAGGTGGCAGCCAGAGTGAAGGCCTGGGTCCCGGGTGCCAGAGGAAAACCAATGCTGGCAGCCAGGGAAAGGAAGGCCTATTGCACGAATCTTTGTGCTTTGGGCCTCCCAATGTAATATATATTACATTTTAAAACATCTAACTTTCTTGTTTCAAAAAAACATATTTTATTGATTTTTTTACAGAGAGGAAGAGAGAGAAATAAAAAGTCTTCCTGTTAAAATAATGAAAATAAAAAGTAAACACGTGGTGAAGAAATTTTAATACAAATTTGCACATCAAGAAACCCACATAGCCGAAACCGGTTTGGCTCAGTGGTAGAGTGTTGGTCTGTGTGTGTGTGTGTATATATATATATATATATATATATATATATATATATATATTTATATAATATTATTTTAAAATCTAAATATAGAAAAATTCACAATATTTTTAATCCAACATATTTTTCCAGTTACCACAGTTAACCTATAATTGTGTAACAAAAATGCCTGAGATAAATTACTTTCAGATGCAGATTAACCATCATTGCAAGGTAACATTTTACTTTACAAATTGTGTGTGTGTGTGTGTGTGTGTGTGTGTGTTTAAGTTTGGGAAACACTGGTGTAGATGTACCACGGTTTTCTTTTTTTTCTTTTATAAAAAAATATATTTTATTGATATTTTACAGAGAGGGAGGGAGAGGGATAGAGAGCTAGAAACATCAATGAGAGAGAAACATCAACCAGCTGCCTCCTGCACACCCCCTCCTGAGGATGTGCCCGCAACCAATGTACATGCCCTTGACCAGACTCGAACCCGGGACCCTTCAGTCTACAGACCAACGCTCTACCACTGAGCCAAACCGGTTTCGGCTATGTGGGTTTTTTGATGTGCAAATTTGTATTAAAATTTCTTCACCACGTGTTTAATTTTTATTTTCATTATTTTAACAGGAAGACTTTCTATTCCTCTCTCTTCCTCTCTGTAAAAAATCAATAAAATATGTTTTTTTAAAACAAGAAAGTTAGATGTTTTAAAATGCAATTAAGCATTTTCCCTCTTTACCCTCCTATTACGGTCTAATTAAGTTTGTTTATAAAATCTATACTCAATTAATAAGTGCCAATGGTTTAAATTTTTAGATATATTTTTATTGGTTTCATAAAGAAAGGGAGAGGGAGAGATGGAAGCATCAATGATGAGAGAAAATCATTGATAGGCTGCCTCCTGTACTAGCAACCCCCACAAACCCGAGAGGCATCGGACTGAGACTTCCTGGTTCAAACTTCGATGCTAAACCACTGAGCAACACTGGCCAGGCTAAATGCCAATGATTTAGTTTACCCTTTGCATAGGTAGGCTAATTAAAGAAATTATTATTTTTGTTTTCTTTTTTAAGAATGTGAAAATTTTATTCTGATACAAGGTACATAATTTGAATAAAACAGAGTTCAGGCTGAAAAGGATTGTAAATCAACTTCTGTAACTTCTGTACTGTGAATATTTTATAGCAGGCATTTACAAACTAAAAATCTGACATTTATGTAGAAATGCATGCATAATTTTCCTCCTATATCATTTATCTGAGATGAAGGTAATTTGAAAATGCAAGGTCAAAGAAATGATTACCCCTAACAAATAATATAGAGGAGTGAGGGGCAGGTGTGAGAAAGCAATTTGGTATTTTCCTCTTCTGTAGAGCACTGAATGCCTCATGTACACTTTAAGATAAGAGTAGAAGAGGTAAGGTAGGGAATCCTTGCTGTCATATGAAGATAACTGCAAGGCAGATAAATCATTCTGCTGATTTAATGACTGTTATTGTTCCCTGGCCCACACACAGTTGGAGCTGTTCTTGTGGGATCGTAGTATCTCCTATATCTGATAAATGGTCTGACCAGGACAACCTCAGTCTCAGCAGGAAAGACACTGAACAAATTGTCAGCATGATTTACATACAAGTTGTCAACAGCATCTGGGTTGCTCTGTGAGAGAATGATGGGTAACAGATGTTCTGGGAAATGCTACCATCTGCCCTTTCTCAGAATACATCCCCTCTGAAACAATGCATTTGAATGGATGCCACAGAGATACCTTTCTTTTGAAGAACTTAGCCAGCCTCCATATTTCAATGTTACCTGTGGTCATCACAAAAGCAAACCGTCTTAAGCATCAAACAAAGTCAGGGTCAGCAAGCAGACGGGTCCTTGAAGAAGTGTTTAGGTTTAGTCACATATTTTTGGAAAGAAGATAGCTGATGACACGCCAGTGGGTATGCTGGGAGAAAGTCCATCCAGAGGTCAGGGATTCCACTTGTGCAATCTAGTGGAAATACAATGCTAGTGTATTATCTAGTTGGTGATTTGTTTGAATTTTGCACTGTTTTCATAAACAGGTAAAATTACTTACCCTACATCTATCATTTTGCAAGAATATGAATAAAACAAGAAAATACGATTCAATAAACTAACACCTGCCTTCACCTGTTGTATTGTATAGATATCAACACTCTCAGCGACTAAGTGTCAGTGTGTTGAAGATCAAGTGTGCAATGGTTGATCAGAATTAAGAAGAGCCACAAGTCAAGTCTCTCCACAGTGGAGCGCATTGAGCCAATCTCTTAATCCTTTTCTCTCCAGTATAAATTGTTTATTTAAGCATATCTCTTTCATCTGTAGAGATGGTTATAGATTTGAGCTTGCTGGACCTGGAGCCCTATATAAAATGAAAATTTACTCAGCATTTAAACATATTTTAAACTCTACCAAATAGTTTTATGTACTGAATTCTTTTTTAAAAAATATATATTTTATTGATATTTTACAGAGAGGAAGGGAGAGAGAGAGAGCGCTAGAAACGTCGATGAGAGAGAAACATCGACCAGCTGCCTCTTGCACACCCCCCACCAGGGACGTGCCCACAGCCAAGGTACATGCCCTTGACCGGAATTGAACCTGGGACCCTTCAGTCCGAAGGCCGATGCTCTACCACTGAGCCAAACCGGTTTCGGCTATGTACTGAATTCTTAATAAGAATATTATTCTTAAGCACACAATTAGTACAAAGAAGTATTCTTAAATTTTTTCTCCCTTTGTGGATGTCATATTTCAAATCTTAATGTGACAATAATATTTTTATTAAAAACAGGATGATAGTGGTTCATTTAACAACACATATGACAGTAGGAATATAGACTCACTTAGTTTTTATTATGACTTATTAATATATAATTTTTATAATTATGGATCTTAAGGGATTTTAACATCTGAATGCCTTTCAAATGACAAATAATATCTTATTAGTGTTGCACATTTAATCACATTATCTATTTAAAATTTATCCTACATGTTTCTTAAAGTTGGCAATATTACTGAACATAGAATATTAAATACATAAAAGTAATATAATCTTAATAATCATTCTGAAAAAGATGAAATATATCTTTGGGGTTGAATATATATGTAAGAGAAGGCTACACTAGCCTGAGAGTAGAATTCCCTACCCTGAGATTTACAGAGAACCCTCAGACGGCAGTCAAAATTCTGATTTTAAACAAGTGTAGACACAAAGGAGCCATAGCCAGCCTGCTCGTAGGATCATGCACTTGGGGCCCTGAAACGTAGACCTATTCAATTATCTTTCTCATTGAAAAGCCAAAAAGGACTTGTCATCTTAATTTTGTCTTTTAATCTTATTTTAATCTTCACTATCATCTTTGATAAAAATCTGGGAAGATATTTGCCAAATTGAATCATAGCAGAATAAACGCAAAAGGATTAGGCACCCTGTCCTCTCCCCTCAGCTAATGCTTTAGAAAAATATAAAGCATCGTAGAATTACTGACTGACTTAAGTTGGCATAATTTCATCCAATTCAGTTCAGCAAACACACTGAAAAACCAATGGCTATTGCTCCATGGTAAGGAGCAGCTATGTACTAATAAAAGGGTAATATGCTAATTAGACCAGAAGTCCTTCTTGACACAGTTGGGCCTGGGAGAAGCCCCTAGCCCTTGCCCCAAGTCCCAGCTGCCTGCAGCCAGCCGGAGGAGGGAAGCCTGGGTCCTGGGTGTGGGGCCAAGGCAGGGGTGGTTAGGGTGATCAGGCAGGAAGGCAGGCAGGTGAGCGGTTAGGAGCCAGCAGCCCTGGATTTTGAGAGGCATGTCTGACTGACTGTTTTGATCTGATTCCACAGGTATTGGGCCTAACCAGTCAGTTGGATATCCCCTGAGGAGTCCTGGATTGGAGAAGGTGCAGGCCAGGCTGAGGGACCTCCCTCCCTACATGATTTTGTGCACCGGGCCTCTAATAGAACTATAAGGATGTAATTCTTGTTCACAGAAGGTAAGGCAGTGAGATATCTTATATAGAAATCCATTGTGGGTGCCCTAAAAATTAAGATTACATGGGCATATATGTCAATCTACCTTCACATTTTTTGTTTGTTGGTTGGTTGGTTTAGTTTTATCAGCAACAGAACTAAGTATTAATAATCATTCATCAATGGAAAAGAAACACATTTGGCTAATTTTCCTATTTTCCCCCAGCCATAAGATGAAACTAGACTTATTTTTAAGGATAAAATGTATCATGTGAACTCTATGTACTCATGCCAAAGATTTAAAAAATTAGGAACACGAGAGTCATTATATAGAGAATATGGGTATGGGTCATAAATAAAGGGAACAGATTTCATTATACTTTATGTCTTTACAATCTTTATAATTTGATCAGCAACAGCTCATGTGGTAGGAGCAGTCTTTCAAGTGGCCTTGATTACACAGCCCTGATCACAGATAGGAATGATTGCTCAATGTATGAAATTATAGTCTATCACAGAGGCCAGGGATGGACGCCCTTTATTCTTAGAAAAATCATGCAAGGTAAAGGAGATGGATGGGAGACATGGCCTTCTCATATCTGTGTTTTCTGCCACACAACTTTGCAGTTTATCTCACTGAAGAGGCTGAGTCTGTTTCCCTAGTCTTAAATTCTGAGTTCAGTCATGTAACTCAGGCCAATGGGATGGATATGAGATGCATGCAGAGAAGAATAATAAAAAAAGTGCTCATGTGTTTCCGTTTTCTCTTTTGTTTCTCTTTAAATGACATAAAGATACCCACTTGCCTCCTAGATCAAGCCATCTATTCCATAAACATGCTAGTTAGCCCTACTCAAATCAGCATGCCAAGATACATGTGTTAGTCCAATTGAATTAATGAAATCCCTTAGATGTGTGTGTTAAATACATGTTTAAAGATACATGCCACTGAGGTTTCTGAGATTGTTTTCTACAAAGCCTGATTTTAGTAGTAGATGACTGATACAGAAGTTTACAAGGTTATTTTTATTTTTATTTTTTAAGCAATATAATTTTTTCAAAGATGTCATTTGAATGAATGTCCTTCGAAAGGCATGCATCTTTCAGTTAAGTGAAGAGTCAATCATGCATTATTGTGTACCTGACCCAAATCACACATCAGTGTGATCTGCTTGCATTTTGTAAGCTTTTGCTTTTACATCCTTGGTCTTTAAGGGCTTTTATAATTTTTCCCCCTTAGGAAATAGTAAGACATTTTTTCACAGGCTTTAATTTATAAATCTAGTTGTCTATAAACTGAAGTCTCTGGGTTAGCTGGCAAATAAGTTATTTCAAAAATAGTAACTAATACAATTCATGATGTTAACCTTTATTATCAGATTTGCTAATTGTCAAGAATAATGTCACAGTCCTCAATGGTTTGGCTCACAGGGTAAAGTGTCGGCCTCTGGACGAAGTTGTCCCAGATTGATTCCAGTCAAGGACACATCCCTGGGGTATGGGCTTGATCCCCAATAGGGGCATGTAAGAGGCAGCTCGTTAGTGATGATTATCTCTCATCTTTGATGTTTCTATCTCTCTTCCTCTTACTTCATCTCAGAAATCAATAAAAAATAAAAGTAAAAGAATAATGTCACAGAGAAAACCCAGAAGATGAATAATGTAACACTCTGAACAGTAGAAATTGGTCTATGCAACATCTATGACAGGGCTCTCAATCACTAAGATATGCTAATTCTATTCATAGTATCTTAGTGATCTTAATAAATATTTGTCTTTAAAATGCACACATATATAAGAACATATAGTAACTCATCATTTCTTGGAAACAACAAAATCCTGGCTTTAGTTTTGTCTCAGAATCATATAAACCAATGTTCTATTGTTACAACATGTTTCACCATTTAAAAGAGATACAATATCCTTTTAACTCTACACTATTTGAATGTCTTTTTCTGTGATAGAACTAAAGGGAAGGGAATTGTTATTTTTAGTGACATAGATAGAATCACATCAATTTTTCATATTTGCAGCATACAGAAAACAAAAGATAACACATTTTATTTAGAATGTAAGCAACCAAAGAGACACAGAATTGAGATTGGGACTTGAGCATATGCATATCAACTATGTCAGAGAGAACTGCCATTTGAAACTTTCTGAAGAATCTGTAGACAAAGGAAAGAATTCTGGGTAGTCTTGAAAATTGTGAAGAGATAAAGCTTTCTTTGTAGGGGCGGTGGAGTAAGGCAACATCGAGTAGCCTTTAGAAGTAAGCTCTGGGGTATCACAATAGCTTGACTTTGTAAAAACAGTTACCAAATGCATGGTGATGTCTTTGCTCTTCTGCTGCATTCTACTTTCTACTTAGTAAAGGGACCAGTAATTAAAAATAAAAATCCATATCGAAAGTGAAAAGAATTAGAAAAAAACATAATCATACAATACGTATGTCAGTAATTACATATGTAGGCACCATCACACTCCACTCTGTTCTAGCAGACACTTACTTTCCTTCCTGTTGAGTCTGAATGTGACATCAGAATTGTCCCTGCACTATTCTACACAGCCCTCTTAAGTCATCAAGATTAGATCAATTCTACTTATCACTTTGAGTTTCAAGGTTCCCCTCACCACTTTTGAAGAATAAATGTCTTGTTATCAGTAAGTGACTCCCTTTCTCTGTCAAAACTAAAGCAACATTCGAAATATTTGGGAGATGCTCTTTATATGTTATTTTCTTTGCTTTTTTATATGGACACTAGTGGCCGGGTACACAAAATTTGTGCACATTAAAAGGGAATTAATTGGAGTAAACATTTTAATATTGCTATTTGCTCTTTCTCTATAATAGAAGTGTCAGCGAGGAAAGAAAATTAGTAAAATGTATATGAAAATCTCCCTCCTGTCAGTCAGGGATGCACTGCGAGACCCAGAGTCAAGTGTCCGCCCACCTGCATGTACCTTGAAATCATGGGAGACTCAGACCCAGACCCAGCTGGCTGGATCCCGCAGCCTCAGGTCCCCCATCAAACCCTTCTGGGTGGGGGGCATGGGCTCAGGTTCCCTTCCTCCACCTCAGGTTCCCCGGCCCCAATGCAAGGGTGTGAGGGTGTGATGACCATTTGAATATTAGCTCTTTAACATATAGGACCATGGGCCCAGTACACGGGTCCCTAGGCCTGGCCAGCGATCAGGGTCAATTGGGACCTTCCAGCTGATTGATGGCCAGGGCATTACTTCCCTGGCCGCTGGCTGCTGACTGTAGCCTTCCTTCACTCCACAACATCCTCTGGTGGTCAGTGCACATCAGAGCAAGCAATCGAACTCCAGTCCCCCAGTCAAACTCCCCAGGGGACACTTTGCATATTAGCCTTTTATGTATACATAGATAATAATATTATTATACTATCCCTGATAATTTATAGAGATATATTTCTAAATTACTTCCAGTATGGCTAGCTTCCAAATGAAGAGGGTTTAGCAGCTATTAAAGGGGTTTACAGGATGGCCCAATAGTCAACAGGATGATGTTCTCAGGCGATGCTCCTTTCCTCTTGGTGTCTCTTCACTCAAAGGTAACATTATAAAATTAATTTTATGTAGCTCTAAGAAAGTCACTAGAGATCACTACTTTTTGAATGCTTGTTTTTATCTGTTTAATTTCTTTTTCCAGTTACTTCATAACCCATTTTAAGAATTGCTTAACAAAGGTCCTCTGTGCAAACTCGTGGGGCCACTGATGCATCAGAATACAGATTGCTTTTTGACTTTAACATATTAATAAGTAGCTTACAGATCATAAGCACATTAAGATCCAGGGATGGCTGCACTCTGAAATCAAATTTCTTTTATTGCTGGTAACTTATACCATGTGGGATAAATAATAACTAGAAGGAACTTCCTGTCCATGTAGGAATTATTTTGCTGCCAAATGAACTTGAAAAAAACAACAACAACCATTCAACATGCCCTAACTTGTTTGGCTCAGTCAGCCTGCAAACTGAAGGGTCCCAGGTTTGATTCTGGGCAAGGGTATGTACCTTGGTTGAAGGCACATTCCCAGTAGGGGGTGTGCAGGAGGCAGCTGATTGATGTTTCTCTCTCACTGATGTTTCTAACTCTCTATCCCTCTCCCTCTCTGTAAAAAATCAATAATATATATATATATATATATATATATATATATATATATATATATATTAAATGTTCAGTGATAGTAACAGCAACTGCCCAGCCAGTGTTAATAGTGTTAATCAAACTATTAACCAGGAGGTCATGGTTTGATTCCCGGTTAGGGCACATGCCTGGGTTGCAGGCTCCATCCTCAGTAGGGGTTGTGCAGGAGGTAGCAGATCAACTATTCTTTCTCATCATTGATGTTTCTATATCATCCCTCTCCCTTCTCCTCTGAAATCAATAAAAGTATGTTAAAAATATAGTAACAGCAACAACATCAATAAAAATGTCTTGGTTTTTAAAGCTTTTAGTGTTTTGGAATTGCCAATATGATTTTGAGAAATGTATTATTAAAAAGGAGATATAAGCTTTATTAAATTCCCTCTTTTCTTATTATTTAAAGTGGCATTTGATTTTTCAAACGAGCATTCTTTGTAATCCAAATATATAGGCAATTTAAATTCCTTTATACTTTTGCTTTATACATTAAGAAAATTAGAATCTGGGCAAAGGTGTCAGGTTATTTTACTCGCCTCACTGATTGCAATAAGTCAGATTTTACTATTGTTTATTGTTTGCTGTTGCAGTAGAGTGTATCTGAAATAGATTTTTACTTAAATTTTATGCAAAGCAATGCATTTTGTCTTATGCCAAATTGTATTCTGTTTTTTAAACATAAATTGGAAAAAAATAAATGTATTGCCAAGAATAAAGGTGATATTGAAATGAAGAACCAATATTTTGGCAAAGCGTCATTACCCAGAGGAGTCCCATTAATGCTTTGGCACAGCAGTTAGGTAAACAACATGTGGTTTAGCAAATCTATTTAGGCCCCAGGGGAAGATTTGAACACAGGGAGAACAATATGGAGCATCAGCTTTTGCTGTGTTTCCCACGCGGCCATTGCTACCTTGTGGAGATGAGGACACAGGTAGTATTACAAAGTTCCCCAAGTAATATAATCTCAATCGAGATTGACTAGCTAGAAGCAGGGAAGCTTTTATAACATTTGATGCTTTTGGACACTTCAATATCATCACCATAGCATTACCTACTCCACACACATACACACAAATGATTTTTCACATTTTAAAATGTTTTTTTAAATATTTTATTTTTATAAATTTGCTCTAAAACACGGGTTTCTGATTAACTTCTAATTTTTCTCTGGTGGTAATGCAGTCATGTGGGGGCACTTGCAGTGTGTACTTTCTCTAGTTAGAAATGGACAAAGGCGGCCTTTGGGTAACTGAATTAGAAAGCTCTGTATAGGGGTACAGGGATATTTCCCTCCTTCACTTGCCTGCTCCTAAGTATAACCTCTACCTATGATTATGCAAGTGATACTCTAAATATAATCTTTAATGCATGAGCAGTGTGTACAAATAATTAATAGATGAGTTGATTGGACAATATCATTAATGATCAATTTTTCAAACCACTGAATTCAAACTATGTTGAATGGGTGGAAAATGGCCTCACTACAGTGTTTTATTATATTTCTCTTAATCTATAAAGTTTTTGTTTTTTTATTTATTTTTTAAAATATATTTTATTCATTTTTTACAGAGAGGAAGGGAGAGGGATAGAGAGCCAGAAACATCTATGAGAGAGAAACATCGATCAGCTGCCTCCTGCACACCCCTCACCGGGGATGTGCCTGCAACCAAGGTACATGCCCTTGACTGGAATTGAACCCGGGACCCTTCAGTCCACAGACTAATGCTCTATCCATTGAGCCAAACCGGTTTCGGCAACTTTTTGTTTTGTTTTTTTTATTTTACTCTAGTACACCTGAATGTTGAAAGCAATGAAGTCCACCTCAATGACAGCAGAGGCTGCTGACTGAGAGCTTGCCAGAGCCAAGTTTGAGTTTGGCAGGGATTCAAAGGCGGGCAGGGGCATGGGTAAACTTTTTTGGGAAAAAGGGGAAGAGTTCTACCATGTACTGAGTGAAAGGTGTCCTCACAAGGACTAGTGAGAAGCAGGGCAGCTTTTATAACGGGTTTGAATTTCTCTTACTGATCATGAGTTGAGAGCGAAGCAAGCATGAGAAAGAGGGGAGAGGGCCTGGCGGTCTGAATGTGTGCTGACGGTTTTGGCATTCTGGGCTGAGTGCTTCAGAGGGGGGCTCGGCTTCCTGGGCTGTTCGGAAGCTGTGGGTCCAAGTTCCACTGTCACATAGGGTCTGGCCATGGGCCATTTGTTTATATTGTCTCATATTAGGTATTTGCCACATACACGTGGCTGCCTGAAGCAAAATTCTCAAAGGTGTAAAGGGCTTTCGGAGTACACCTTCATCCTAATCTGTCTGAGGATTGCTGTTTCTCTTATTTCTAGTTTTAAATTTTAGGAAATAATAAATTAGAAAAAAAATTATTTGTTTTAAATTTAGCTTCTAGTATTCTTGATTAAGGGTTGTTTCTCCAATAATCCAAGAACGTTACTAGAAGGTTTATTCTCTAGTTTATCAATGTTTTCTGAAAAAGGACGACATGATTTTCTAGGCAGAGAGACTACAATGGCTTAACCTGAGGCGCCCTGAAAATTCCACTCATCTGAAAAAATGTTCCTCCATTTTAAGGATCACTTTATAGACCAAGAACCCTAGGAACAGAAAATGTAAGTAGTTTTCCTAAAGCCACTTTAAAAAACAAACACAGCTGAAATCGGTTTGGCTCAGTGTATAGAGCATCAGCCTGTGGACTGAAAGGTCCCAGGCTCGATTCCGGTCAAGGGCATGTACCTTGGTTGCGGGCACATCCCCAGTGGGGGGTGTACAGGAGGCAGCTGATCAATATTTCTCTCTCATGATGTTTCTGGCTCTCTGTCTCTCTCCCTTCCTCTCTGTAAAACATTAATAAAATGTATTGAAACAAACACACACAAAACTCATGTACCCACAGAATTCCAAGTTTTCTCACAATTTTTGGAGTCAATTTTTTCCTTAAAAATGTGTAGGTATTTTATTTACTACTAGAGGCCCGATGCATGAAAATTCGTGCAAGAACAGGCCTTCCTTCCCCCAGCTGCCTGCACAGGCTTTCCTCCAGTACCCAGGAAGTTCCCTTCTCTGGCTGCTGGATGGCACCCGGGACCCGGGCTAGCTTCCTTCTGGCCCAAGTTTCGTCAGGAAGGACGTCCGGAATGATGTCCAAAGACATCTGGTTTAATTAGCATATTACTCTTTTTTTATTATAGATTTTATGTTTGCCTATTTATTAACAATGAAAACTTGAAGTAACAAAATTAAATTCAACAATTATAACCATCACTTGCCATGAAAAAACTTGGGTTACAAAGTTTTCAGTCACAGAAATATATTTTTAGGTGAAGACTACAAGATAGCAATAAAAAGTCCCCTTAAAGTAGTCCACCAAATATTTTTTTTTTAAATTACAGTGGTGATTTTAACAAATTCTTTGCTATGCTTCCCTCCAGGAAGTAGGCTTTCACCCTTTGAGTGAAAATTGGATTTTGTAAATCCCTTCTAATGAACAGAGCAGGGAAACACTTCTAAATGTAATGTTACAGTAGATCAGCCTGGGAGACACCACTGGAACCAAGGTTAGTTAATACCATCAGTGGTAGGGCTGGGAATATCACCTGCTTCCTAACTGGATGCAAGGAGAAGTGAACTGCCCTAAATGCCATGGTCTCTGAAATTCATAGCATTACTCTCATCACAAGACAATAGAAGACACACCCAGATTGAAAGGCATTCTAGGAAATACCTGATGATACTTTAAAAAGTTTCAAGAGGATAAAAAAAAAAAGGAAAGCTAGAGAAATGTTACAGACATAAGGTTTCTGAGGAGGTATGTATCGTGATACTCTGGACTTCATCCTGGAACAGAAGAAAAGGTCTTTAGTGTAAAACTGGTGAGATCTGAATAAACTTTCTAGGTTACTAAACCCTATTCTATCAAAGGTAATTTCTTAGGTTTGACAAGTGTGCCATGGAGCAGCAGAATGCTAAGTGTAGGGGAAGCAGGGTGAAGGATGCACATGAACTTGGCCAGTTCTTTATAACTCTCCTATGAAATCACATTTATTTCAAAAATAAGTGTTTAGGAAATAATGGAGTCTGCATCACTTTACTGATCACTGAAGGATTCCACATAGATAATTTTGTTTTTTAAATCAACCATCTTCAACTTGCCTCTTTCCTCCAATGCTGATGCCAAATTTTACTTTTAAGGTATCTGGTTTCTGTTTTGGTAAAACATCAATATTAGAAAACATAGGGATCACTCCAACATCTTACAAAAGCAAGTTCTCTGAAATTTGTGATAGGCTCATATTTTTCATCTTGTCTTTCTATGGATGGAAGAGCAGTTACTGGGGTAGAAGAAGACTGGGAATCTGTACGCAGCTGAACTAACAACAAACATGTGATACTGTCATTGAAACTTTTTAGAATTCAAATTCCTTATCTGAATGTGCAGTTATGCTTATTTTAATGTAAGGGAAAGAAATTCTGCCCACAGCATTTTAACAAGATCAACAACAACCATGATAATATATTGTATAGGGTTAAGTGAATATGCAATGCAATTATAAAAATCAAGGAAACGGTAAAAAATAAGAGTAGTGACTACATTAGGTGAGAAATAGAATGTTTTATATTCAAATTTTTGTTATTAGGTCAGGATATTTATTTTTTACACATAATTCTAACATAACTTACATTTAGATTTCACACTTTCTAGTCTATGGATGAAAAGTTTTATAATAAGAAATAGGCATAATGTGAACAATATTAATTTCTTGAGAAAACAGTCTACTTTCATTAGGAGAAATATATAAGGAAGGTACTTAGGCCACATTAAGGCATGAAATGACTCTTTAGTGAAAACCTATAAATTTCTCCTGTGTTATAAATATTTAATATCTTTTTTTTTCTTGACTGAGTCTCTCCCTTCTTCTCCTGAGTTATTAAACATATTAAACAGCCCAAAATTAAACTTTATGTTACCCCTAAGTAATGGCACATCAGTTCTAAGATTGATTTTGATAATCCACAAAAGTTGAAACTTGAAATATTTTATTCATGCCTTAAAAATTAGCTGGGCCGAGGCTACATACATAAAAGTGTCCAGAAATTCAAAGCTGCAGCCACAGCTGGCCTTTGGGAGAATCGGAAGAAAATTGCATTCTCGGAGGTGTCCCCATCTGAACTTCATTGCAGTTCCCCAGAGCACCAACCACGGCCTCATGACTTATCAATAACTTCCTCCTCAGCAATTCACTCCTTAGCCTATAAACTATTTACAGATAATGCCCTGGTGGAGTCCGTACCTGGTGGCCTGCTCCTCAGGGAAGAAAGACAAGGGTTAGTCCGCTGTGCTACACTAACGTCATATTTTGCCCAGCCAATACAATCTTGTAGACTTGTTTCCGGAGCTTTGAAACTCACTGGAACCTGACTTGCATAACAACTAGCCCGCAAAATGGAGTGACAGGAAAGCACTTCCTAATAGAACTCTTGTCGGAACATAAAGCATAAAATATGAATGGAGAGAAGGCTTCCAGGAGCTTCTACCTGCCAGCGGAGTTTTCACCCCGCGGACCCAAGTGACACCATCTCTGAGAGGAGGGAAGTCACCCAGCTCAGAGGAAGCAGAGAGGAGCCCGTGAGAGGATTTTATTCTCTTTTTTGTGGAATTTAGGGATCTTCAATGGGTTTTTGGAATGGGTTAGTGAAGATTCCTTTCCGGTAGCTGATAAACCATTGAAACTTTTATCACAACAAGAGACATACTTAACTTGGGGTAATCTTTTAACAAGATGGAAAAAAAATACTGGGTAAGTCATTTTAGGGAAGGCATAATGATCAAAGAATTGCTTCTAACACGGTGCCTCCAATTTAAAGTAAACCTGCATTATTTATTTCTATAAACACAGGCACATCTCATGGATATAGCCCTCTCTGGCATTACAAAACATATGATCATTGAAGATATTGGTGAAAATATATTTATTATAAAAATCATCATACCTAATAACAAACAAACATGTAATTTGACCATACCTCCTCTACGCCCACAGCCAACCAGAGTGAGTATACAAATTAACCCAACAAAGATGGCAGTTAATATGCATATGTAGGCTGAGTCCTGGGAACTTTCTTGGCACCCAGGTCACAACAAGGTGGGCCCTTCGTGGGCCTGAGTAACCTAGGAAGGGCCTGAGCCAGGGGGCTCCTGGGCAGGGGCGGGATCGGTGATTAGAGGGAGCTGGGGGGCCCTGCCCAGGCCCCAGGCTTTAGGCCTTGGCAGGGGTGGAGCCAACAATCAGAGACAATCAGCGATCAGTATGAACTGCAGAGGAAATACCTTTTCTGACCCCTCATTGACTAAACTCCCTGCATGACACCGGTAATATTCTTAGTAACTTGGGTATAAGAATCCAAAAAGGTGATCTAGGGTTTTTCCACCACACTTCCAGAGAAAAAAAACGAAGGTTCGCTGTTGGAGTGTCTACGAATTATCACATCCTGCTCTAGTCAGTTTGGCTCAGTGGATAATGCCTAGGCCTGCTGACCACAGGGTCTGGGTTCAATTCTGATCAAGGGCATGTACCTAGGTTGCAGGCTCCTCCCTTGCCAGTGCCCAGGTCAGGGCTCATGCAGGAGGCAACCAATCAAAGAGTCCCTCTCACATTGATGTTTCTATCTGCCATTCCCTTTCTCTTCCACATTCTCTAAAAATCAATGGAAACATATCCTCAGGTGAGGAGAGAGAAAGAAAGAAAGAAAGAAAGAAAGAAAGAAAGAAAGAAAGAAAGAAAGAAAGAAAGAAAGAAAGAAAGAAAGAAAAACACATCTTGAAAATGCCTAAAGAAAGTTGACATTTTTTATGGTGAAGGGCCTGGAATCCATATTGATGAAAACACCTTGGTGGCTGCAGTAACTATCAGTGGCTGCAGCAGAGGGGTGATGAGGCTGGTGCCTTCTCCTGATCAGCCCAGTAGCCTCCCACAAAGGGGAGCTCTCACACATACATCAGTCCTAAGCCATCAGTAGGACATCACCTGAAGACTCCTAGTATGTGAGACGGGGCAGGCTGGGTTCAGGGATGACTCCCTTCCCAGTGCATGAATTTTGTGCACTGGGCCCCTAGTATATAAATAAAACAGTAAACATTCTTTTTTTTTAATGGTTAGGGAAGATGTAACCTTGTTACATTAAAAAAAATCACTTCCTTATAATGAGTAGAAAGCTGGTTTTGAGCAATGTATATTTTTCTTGTAGTATTGCTTATAACATTTATTTAATGTTGGTGCAACTTGCATATTTTAAAAGCTCACTAGTTACTGGGCTATTAATCGATATTTCTTTAATGGAACATGAACTTTAAAATTATCAATCAATTTGTGTATAAAAGAAAAATTCATGTCAGAAGAGAAGAAGCAACTCAGGATAAGAAATTTAATGCCTCAATTAGATTTTTAGTTTTTTGTTATTATATTTTTCTTCAATAATAGGAATAAAGTTCTTTTTAGTTTTTAGATTAAAATATAAAAAGGAAAATTTTTAATTTAAAGGTTACATAATTATACTTTTTCTTATACATGAATAAGAATTACAAGAAATAGATAGGAGAAAATGGCGGAAGAGCAGATGGGCGGTTTCTGAGTCTTGTCCCGAGGAAGAGAGAGAAAGCAGCTGAGGATCGCGCTAGGAGTGCTCGTCAACAAGCCAGGAGACTAGCAAACACCAGAGGAAATTTGGGGTCTGCTGATTAGGGAGCCACCAACAGCTGACCACCCACAGCTGGGTCCCTTACCGGAGATACTTGCCAGCGCGGACGGGAAATCTCGCCATCTTGGAAGGGAGGAGGTTCGAGTGTCGGAGGCCTGATTATCCCCAGCCCCAAGGAACACCAAATGAACATAGTCGGCGCGAACCCTTGATCTCAGAGGAGCTCAGATTTCGCAGCGATCCGGTGGGTGAGTTCCCCTCGGACCGGTAGTTCTGACTGAGTTCCACTCGGCGCAGCAACACCCCCCCCCCCCCCCCCTGCGCACCAGCGGCGCACAGAGGCTGAGGGACTCGGACCGGTAGTTCTGACAGAGTTCCACTCAGCGCAGCAACACCCCCCCCCCCCCCTGCGCACCAGCGCGCGCGGCGCACAGAGGCTGAGGGACTGGTCCTGGATTTACTTCTCAGCTGGAGGCGCGCCTGTCTGTGGACAGGGCTCCTAAGACTAGGGATATCTAAGGAGCAGCACAGCTGGATCTGAGTCCAAGAAGTAGCCGCAGAATTACAGGGGAGTGCAGCCAGCTCCGGACCGCCCCACCCCCAGCCATCAAAGACACAGAGAAGAGGAAAAAGCTAGAAAGGCTTTAGAGTCCTGGAAGTCATCCAGAAACACTGCCACCCAGAGGCTAAAGCACATAGGGTCTCTAGATTGGCTTAAAAATCAGGTCTTGTAATCAACACGGAGGAACTGTGAAACACAGTGAACTGCCACTACCGCCCAGACTGGGAACAGGCGTGCGAGACATAGCAACACAGAAAGTGAATGACCTTCATTACTGCAAATTTTGTTTAATTTTCAATTTTCAATTTTTATTTTTTTAACTGCTGAATTTTTGTTTTTTACCTACTTTAATTGCAAAGTTTACTCAAGAAATTTTTTTCATCTGCCATCACTAGATTTTACCTTTTTAATTAATTCATTTTTATAGGTAATCAACATTATTACTACTACTATTTTACCTTTTTTATCTTTTTTATCTTATTTTCTTTTGTTTATTTTCATTACTACTTTTTAAGTGTCATATTATAATCCTTTTTTTTGCTTTCTATTTTTTTTTTCCTTTTTCCTCTATTTCCTTTTTCTCTATTTCCTCCTTCGGGATTACTATTCTAAAAACTATTCATACCTTGCCTTCTCCAACGCTCTATTCTATCTCAAACCTACCTTTATGACATCTCTCTATTCCTAACCCTTTACCTTTGGAGTCCTGCTTATCTTAACCCTTTACTGCTATAGATTTTCCTTACTCTTTCTGTTTACCCTCTCCAAAATTTTCACCTGTCCTGTGTATATATAATTCCCAACCCCCTGCTCCAATCCCATTCACACCTACCTTGCCACTGCCCCCCCACCAAAAAAAAAAAAAAAAAAGCCTTCTCTCTACCCCTTTGTTGTTGTATGTTGAATGCCAACTATATCAAAGGTTTATGCTTTTTTGTGTGTGTGTAAGATTGGTTTGCTTATTCTTTTTATTGGATTGTATGTTCTTGTTATCTGGGTTCTAGACACCTTTGTTGGAGGATATTAATATTGCAAACACATTTCTGTCCAGTGCCTTATGTGTTGTACCTGGTTGTGTTGTATTTTGTGCCTTTAAATCAAAGCAGGAGGGAGAGAACTACGTTACCAGGCACCCTATAAAGAGAGATCATGGGGAGACTAAGAAACAACCCGCCTGTGAAAGAAAATCAACCATCACCAGAAAATGAAGTAAACGAGTTAGAGGCAAGCAACCTACCAGAGCAAGAATTCAGAGTAATGATCATAAGTTGGCTAAAAAGAATGGAAGACAAATTTGACAATATGAATAAGAACCAAGAGGAAATGAAGAAGACCCAAGAGGAAATGAAGAAGACCCAAGAGGAAATGAAGGTGACCCAAGAAGAAATGAAAAATGACATCGCTACTATGAAGAACTCAATAGATAGCATCAAGAGTAGACTAGATGAAGCAGAAGACCGCATCAGTGAGCTAGAAGACAAAATGGAAAAAAATACCCAATTACAGCAGTTGCTAGAAAAAAAAATTAAAAAACAGGAGGAGAGCCTAAGGGAGCTTTGGGACAATACAAAACAAAACAATATTAGAATAATAGGGGTTCCAGAAGGAAAGGAAACTGAGCAAGATATGGAAAAAGTATTTCAAGAAATAATGACAGAAAACTTTCCTGAGATAGAGAAGAAAAAACCAACACAAATCCAAGATGCTCAAAGGGTCCCCAACAAAATGAACCCCCAAAGATCAACACCCAGACACATTATAATTAAACTGGCAAAAAACATCGACAAAACCAGAATCTTAAAAGCAGCCAGAGAGAGACAGAAAGTTACATATAAAGGAAACCCCATCAGATTAGCAACTGATTTCTCAACAGAAACTCATCAGGCCAGAGGGGAATGGGATGACATATACAAAGTCATGCAAAGGAAGGGTCTGAACCCAAGAATACTGTACCCCGCAAGGCTGTCAATCAAAATTGAAGGTGTAATCAGGAGCTTCACCGACAAAAACAGACTAAAGGAATTTATCTCCAACAAACCAGCAATGCAAGAAATGCTAAAGGGTCTACTGTAATAATAAAGAAATAGGAAGTGAAGAAGGAACACAGGGGGATAGAATAAAAATGGCATCAAATACCTACCTTTCAATAATTACTTTAAATGTAAATGGTTTAAATGCTCCAATTAAAAGACATAGGGTAACAGAATGGATAAGAAAGCAAAACCCATTCATCTGCTGTCTACAAGAAACCCACCTCAGAAAAACAGACGCCCACAGACTGAAGGTGAAAGGATGGAAAAAGATTTTCCAGGCAAACAGAAACGAAAAAAAAGCTGGGGTAGCAATACTTATATCTGACAAACTAGATCTCAAAGTGAAGGACATAACAAGAGATAAGGAAGGCCACTTCATAATACTAAAGGGTGTAATCCAACAAGAAGAAATAACCCTGGTAAACATATATGCACCCAATTTGGGAGCACCCAAATACATAAAGAAACTGCTGGAGGACATTAAGGGACAGATTAATAGCAATGCTATCATAGTAGGAGATTTTAATACTCCATTGTCACCTCTGGACAAATCATCTAAACAAAAAATCAGTAAAGAAACGTCAATTCTAAATGACGTATTAGACCAGATGGAATTAATTGACATCTTCAGAACATTTCATCCCAAAGCCACAGAATATACATTCTTCTCAAGTGCACACGGGTCATTCTCAAAGATAGACCACATATTGGGACATAGGCAAAGTCTCTTCAAATTCAAGAAGATAGAAATCTTATCAAGCATTTTCTCAGATCACAGTGCCATAAAATTGGAAATCAACTACAATAATAATAAGCCAAAGAAATTAAACACATGGAGACTAAATAGCATGCTATTGAACAAAGACTGGGTTACCAGAGAAATCAAGGAAGAAATCAAAAACATCATGGCAACTAATGACAATGAAAACACAACAATCCAAAATCTATGGGACACAGTAAAAGCTGTTTTGAGAGGGAAGTTCATATCCCTACAAGCCTATTGCAAAAAACAAGAAAGAATGGTAACAAATTATCTTACCCTACAACTCAAACAGTTAGAAAAAGAACAGCAAGAAAGGCCCACTGTAAGCAGAAGGAAGGAAATAATAAAAATCAGAGCGGAGATTAACGACATAGAGACCAAAGACACAATACATAAGATCAACAAAACCAAGAGCTGGTTCTTTGAAAGGATTAACAAGATTGATGAGCCTCTAGCCAGGCTAACCAAGAAACAAAGAGAGAGGACCCAAATAAACAAAATTAGAAATGAAAGAGGTGAAATAACAACAGACCCCGCCGAAATACAAAGGATTGTTACAAAATACTATGAACAACTCTATTCCAACAAACAGGACAACCTGGAGGAAATGGACATATTCCTAGAAAAATACAACCTTCCAAAACTCAATCAGGAAGAATCTAAAAATCTCAATAGACCAGTAACTTGGGAAGAAATTGAAGCAGTCATCAAAAAGCTTCCAGCAAACAAAAGCCCAGGGCCAGATGGCTTCACAGGAGAGTTTTACCAAACATTCAAGGAAGAACTAAAACCTATCCTCCTCAGACTTTTCCAAAAAATTCAAGAGGAAGGAACACTGCCAAACTCCTTTTATGAAGCCAGCATCACCCTAATACCAAAACCAGATAAAGACAACTCAATGAAAGAGAATTACAGGCCAATATCCCTCATGAACATAGATGCCAAAATCCTCAACAAAATTCTAGCAAATCGGCTCCAGCAGTACATCAGGAAGATCATACACCATGACCAAGTAGGTTTTATACCAGGAATGCAAGGATGGTACAATATTCGCAAATCAATAAACGTGATACATCACATAAACAAATTGAGAGATAAAAATCATATGGTCATATCTATCGATGCAGAAAAGGCATTTGATAAAATCCAACACCCTTTCCTGATAAAAACTCTCAACAAGGTGGGAGTACAAGGATCATACCTCAACATAATAAAAGCTATATATGATAAACCCACAGCCAACATCATGCTCAATGGGCAAAAACTAAAACCATTCCCTCTAAGAACAGGAACAAGACAGGGATGCCCACTCTCACCACTCCTCTTTGACATAGTACTGGAAGTACTCGCCATCGCAATTAGACAAGAAGAGGAAATAAAAGGCATCAAAATCGGAAAAGAAGAAGTAAAGCTGTCACTATTTGCAGATGACATGATATTGTACATAAAAAACCCAAGAGACTCCATCAAAAAGCTAATAGACTTAATAAACGAATTTGGCAATGTAGCAGGATACAAAATAAATGCCAAGAAATCAATGGCATTTCTCTACACCAATAGTGAACTTACAGAAACAGAGACTAAAAAAGCAATCCCGTTTACCATCGCACCAAAAAAATTAAGATACCTAGGAATAAACTTAACCAAGGAGGTAAAAGACCTATATGCAGAAAACTACAGGACACTGAAAAAAGAAATAGAGAAAGATGTAAACAGATGGAAGAACATACCATGTTCATGGATTGGTAGAATCAACATCATCAAAATGTCCATACTTCCCAAAGCAATATATAAGTTCAATGCACTCCCCATGAAAATACCATGGACATACTTCACAGACCTAGAAAGAACTCTCCAAAAATTCATTTGGAACAATAAAAGACCCCGAATAGCCTCAGCAATCTTAAGAAATAAGAGTAAAGTAGGAGGAATCTCAATACCAGATTTCAAGCTGTATTACAAAGCAACTGTTCTCAAAACAGCCTGGTACTGGCACAAGAACAGACATATTGATCAATGGAATAGATTAGAGAATCCAGACATCAACCCAAATCAATATGCTCAATTAATATTTGACAAAGGAGGTACGAACATACAATGGAGTCAAGACAGTCTTTTTAATAAATGGTGTTGGGAAAATTGGACACATACATGCAAAAGAATGAAACTAGATCACCAACTTACACCATACACAAAAATAAACTCAAAATGGATACAGGACTTAAACATAAGACGGGAAACCATAAAAATACTAGAGGCATCCACAGGCAGCAAAATCTCAGACATATGCCTAAAGAACTTCTTCACTGATACTAACCCTAGGGCAATGGAATCTAAAGAGAAAATAAACAAATGGGACTACATCAAAATAAAAAGCTTTTTTACGTCAAAAGAAACCATCAACAAAACAACAAGAAAACCCACTGTATGGGAGAACATATTTGCAAACGATATCACGGATAAAGGTTTAATCTCCAACATCTACAGACAGCTTATACAACTCAATAAAAGGAAAATGAATGAGCCAATTAAAAAATGGGCAATGGACCTAAATAGAATCCTCTCAAAAGAAGACAGAAGGAAGGCCAAGAGGCACATGAAAACATGCTCCAAGTCACTAATTATCCGAGAGATGCAAATCAAAACAACAATGCGGTACCATCTCACACCTGTCAGAATGGCCAACATCAACAAAACAACAAACAACAAATGTTGGCGAGGTTGTGGAGAAAAAGGAACCCTCGTGCACTGCTGGTGGGATTGTAGGTTGGTGCAACCACTGTGGAAAACAGTATGGAGCTTCCTCAAAAAACTGAAAATGGAACTCCCATTTGACCCAGTAATCCCACTACTAGGAATATACCCCAAGAAACTAGAAAGACCAATCAGAAAGGATATATGCACCCCTATGTTCATAGCAGCACAATTTACAATAGCTAGGACTTGGAAACAGCCTAGGTGCCCGTCAGCAGATGAATGGATCAGAAAACTATGGTACATCTACACCATGGAATACTATGCTGCCATAAAAAGGAAGGAATTCTCATCATTTGCAGTAACTTGGATGGAATTGGAGAGCATCATGCTGAGTGAAATAAGCCAGTCAATGAAAGAGAAACACTACATGACCTCACTCATTTATGGATATTAAAGATCACTATAAACGAATGAACAGAAAGATTGATATAGTGACAGTAAAACAACAGGCAGTCTGTCAAATGACAGCGGGGGGGGGGGTAGGGAGATCTGGGGGAGATAAGAGATCAACCAAAGGACTGGTATGCTTGCATATAAGAATAGCCAATGGACACAAAACTCTGGGGAGGGAGGGCATATATTGGGGGGGGGGGGCAATGATAAGCTATGTATACAGATAATACCTTAATAAAAAAAAAAAAAGAATTACAAGAAATAATTTCACTAGCTATAAAAATAGTTTATATTTTTGACAAATCAAACCCATATTCATTATTTCTAATATACCATAAACTTAGTTATCTACAAAATACCCTAAATATTAATAACTATGGTAATTCTAGATACATGTTTATATATGTTCAAACATTTAATAAGAAGCTGGGCATATATATCTACCGTATTTGCCGGCGTATAAGACAACTTTTTGGCCCTGAAAAATATGCCTCCAAGTGGGGGGTAGTCTTATATGGCGAGTATATAACAAACTCTGTATTTTTTAGTGGAAATGTTAGGGGGTCGTCTTATACGCCCAGTCTCTTATATGCCAGCAAATACGTATTTTTCAGGGCCAAAAAATCGTCTTATACGCCGGCAAATACGGTAACTTCTGTACCAGCAATAGTTTATTTATGACTTGAAATTTCAGTCAATAAAACTAATCTCAAATGCTTTAATGCCAGGTTGTAGGTCAGTCTGCCATCGTTGAGTAAACTAACCCCTTTTTATAAGAAACATTAGAGTGCTAATATAGGCTTGGTTTTGTTCTAACACTGTGCTTGGCATTGTTCTCCATCATCAGCTCTCACACATACATCAGCCCTACAAACACATAATCCTAAATTGTACTCTCCACAGCAATTACCGAACAGAAACCTTAGTACCTTTTGATCATGTGACAAATGCCTATGGGAAGAAACTGATTGCTACTAATTATAAATTTAATTATTGATTTGGGCCTCTAGCTGGACTGTTTCTGAAAGACACCTGCTTTTTTAATTCCAATTTCTAAGTATTGCTCATGAATTCTATCATTAGATCCACACTCACTATCAATTGTAGAATTTATTTTTTTTCTTTAAATCACAAATGACATAATTAACTTGTATGGAATTTTCGTAATGCCAAACTACCTATTGTTTCAATCTTTGGATTTTGGTAAATATGTGTTATTGAACTCAACTATAGGGTGCTCCATTCAATGGTGTTTTTTTTTTTTTTTGTGGACAAGAATAAAACCCTACAAGTCTGGTGCCACCTTGAGACCCGCTGCTACCAACTATACTGAGCTACTGAATAGTCTTTCTAATTATGTTTGAAATTAATAATGTGCAACGTTTGCCAGCATGACTTTTAAATTATCAGACATTCTAGAATAAACATATCATAGTACCTATCTTTGGAAATGGATGCATTTGTTTATTGTTCTCCAACAGAATACATTTTATTCTAAAAACTACCCAAAATGCAACTAATGCTTTGTTAGTTTGGGGAAAGAAATATTTTATGAGAGCCATTAAAAATTAGTACACATATAAATAATATATATCAAAAAAGACATATATTCACAACAAATTTTGGACTAGATATTTTCATAAGGAGTGTCTGTGAGGAAATTTATGAAAGGATTATGTATGAAGAGAAAAGGTGACTTTTACTTGTATGTACTACAGGTAATATAAAAATCTCACATATTTTGTCTTTTTAAAAAATTTTATTGATTATTTTACAGAGAGGAAGGGAGAGGGACAGAGAGCCAGAAACTTCGATGAGAGAGAAACATAGACCAGCCACCTCCTGCACAGCCCCCACAGGGGATGTGCCTGCAATCCAGGTTCATGCCCTTGACCTGAATCGAACCCAGGACCCCTCAGTCCACAGGCCGACGCTCCAGCCACTGAGCCAAACCGGTCTCAGCAAAATCTCACATATTTTGGTCACTATATGATTTTGAAAACTTTCAATAGGTTTGTTTGTTTGTTTGTTTGTTTGTTTGTTTTTGTGGATTAATTCCCAGTGAAGAGTAATTGAGGGACCAGTTGATTAGACTTCTTAAAAGAATCCTTGTGTGTGTGTGTGTGTGTGTGTGTGTGTGTTTGTGTGTGTGTGTGCTTTACAATTTTCTTATAGGCATTGCATTTTAAAGTAGTAGGTGACATTTTAAAATAAAATTTTAGTTAAGATACTGTTTTTGCTTTTTGTTTTGGGAAGGCAGCAAAATTTACTCTGCATCCGAGTTCGTATTTGCTGCCGATTTATTCAGCACAGATTCCCTGTGGGAATTATAATTATTTCACAGGCCAATAGCATTTATCGTAATAATATCTTAATAAACTAAGTAAAGAAATCACACTAAACAAGTGACAGATTAATGACAGTATTGTTCCAGGCAAGGGGAGAGGAAGGAATAAAGCCCACATTTGAGTAATGATTCCCAGCTGCCAGCAAAAAGTCCCCGGTTGCTAGCACACGGTTGCTAGGGAACGAAGACGCTGGTGTTGGTGGGCAGGGTGATCTCCTCACAGGGCACTCCGCAGCTTTTTGCCAATGCCAACAGTCACCTTGGCCATGCAGGAGCTAAATGCCCCAAAAGTCTCTCAAGAGCTTTTAAGTTGGCGAAGAATCTCCTCCCCCAAACTGAATCTCTCAAATAGTCCACACACTGTCAGTATGTAGAGTCTCAATGTCCTCCTTGTCGTAGTTGCTTCTCCACATGTTCTGGATGAGCCCCCCGCAGGGCCCTCCAGCAGCCGGGCTGCTGACTTCCTGTCAGGGACAGCAGATGTGGAGTGATGATCCACGCACACTTGACTTCATTCTTATATCAAAGCACATTGCTTTTGCCTTTGTTGTAAACAACAGGATTAAAACAATTGACTTAAGTCCTAAGCAAATGGATTTCAATCATATTAAACCAATAGGTAACACATGTAATTACATATATTAAGTAGATTTCGAAATAACCTTTGGAAGGCAAAGAAATGCAGTCTATCTCAGAGGGAAGGCAAATGCAAAACTGCTTATCGAAACTCTAATGTAGGAGAAAATGTTAACTATTTTATTTTTTTCACAACTGAAAATGCATTTCAGTCTTTTTGCTGTTTTATAAATCCAGTTGAGTCTTTGATAGAAAATCAAATGTCATATCTTTAAAAACAACAAAATAGAAACAGAGGCATGGGTACTTGGGACAAACAGACAGCTGTCAGTGGGGCGGGGCTTGGGGAACATGATGAAAGAAGGTAAAAGAATTAGCAAAAAATAAAAAATAAAATAAAATAATATATACCTATCACACCGACACAAACAGGGTGATATAGCCAGAGAGAAAGGGGAGGGTAGGTGAAGGTGGGCAAAGTGGGGAAGGGATGTTAGGATTGGGGGATGGGGATGGAAAGTCTTTGCTTGGGGCAATGAGTACACAATACCATGTGCAGTTGATGTTGCATTGAGTTGTGTACTTGAAACCTGTATGGTTTTGTGAGCCAATGCCACCACAATAAATACAAAAACAAAACAAAACAAAACAAAACAAAATGAAATGAAATAAAATAAAATAAATCAATAGTATTTACCTGAAATTTTCACAAATTATTATGCTTCTACTGCAAAGGAAAACTACACATTTTCTTAAATTTTAGGGTTGTGCATACAATCCTGTTAAAGTTTAAAAGTGTAGACTAGCAGAAGATATTTGCATTTCCTTAAAATTAAAATTGACTGTGTTAATGAAAAAAAACCATTGAAACCTGTAAAGGAATTTTTGTGAGTTTATTTGAGCCAAACTGTCTACAATTGCAGGGAAGCAGAACCTCAACAGATTGAGATAATGCTCCGAAGAATGGCCCTGTTAGGTGTCTGTATTTATACTTAGGTGAGTGCAGGAACAATTAACATGATAACGAAGGAATTTGAGGCATCTGTCCTGGCGCCACCACATTTCGTTGTACCCCAGGGGCTCCAGAGAAAAGGGAAGTTACAAGTTACTCAGACATCTCACAGATAGGTTATCTTAGAGGCAGGAAGGCAGATGGGCTCAGTAAAGATCAAAGCTGATCTTTGGGAAAACATTGACCAAGAAAATGACTGCCCACTATAACCTGTTGGTAGTAAGATATTTAATTTTCAAACCATCCTTTGTGGTTACTTCAGGTCTCTGAGTCTGCAAGACTGCCACGCAGGCCTTCCCTGAGCTCATCAGGTCAGCAAGTGGCTGTTTTTGTTCACAACTGCTATAATAGCTTCCAGGTTACTACCTAACTCTTGTGATGTAAACAACTTCATGGATAGTGTTGAAGCTAAACTGTTTCAATTTTCTCCCAGCTGGACAGCAACTTGCCTGAACAGCTGCTCCACCCTCCATCTTTGCCTTGGGGCCAACCAAGACTTGGATTTCAAAAGAGAAAAAGTAGCCAAGGGCAATGCATTGATGATGATGTTATCTTATTTTGGATAGTTATTTACTTAATTTAAACACACAGATTTTAACTCATGCTTTATCATGAAAAGTTTATTTATTTAATGTTTGCTTTAAAAGCATTAAGCCTACCAAAAAAAATAATACTGTAATTTAATATTGGGTAACTAGGAAACTATGGACTGGAAATTTTTGCATATGTATTATGAGCTAGCTTGGCTTTTTACAAGATCAAAAATGTACACATGCGCCACAGACATTTTTAAGATGCTTCCACGCTCTTTCTGGAATGTACATTTCCAAACATTCTAATATTAACAGAATGTGATATCAAACTTTTAGAACTTTGACCAGAACAAAGGTGATGGCTAAGGCCAATGAGATTTGGAGAATTACAGTGAGATGAGGGCAGTCCAACTGGCAGGATTGATAAAAGGTCTCTGTGAAATCTGAAAACAATGCAAGGATCTTATTGTATTTGAGTCTAACATCCTCCCAACTTAGCTATTTCTCAGCAATATGATGAAATAAAAATATAACATGTCTTTCCTCCCACTGCCATTTCCTCTTGATGATGTCACAGGCCTAAGACAGTAACTGTTCATTTAGTCTTGCTATACTATGAAAAGAGATGAGATTCCACCCAAACATGGGGATGTGGTCAGAAGAGCGAGTTTTACAATGCCTGTGTTTGTAAAATGGGGATATTCTAAATGAATCTCTGGTTAAAAGTCAGAAAATTGGCTTCCCTTATGGAAGGGAAGGTCAGAATCTGTTTTTCTCGCCTGGGTCTTATTACAAGTTTGTGACATTTTTGTAATTACAAGTCAATATCAATAAAGGAAAAAAATATATTGAATGTACATTATCAATCAAATAATGTTATATAGATAAAGGTTCTCTTCGCCAAAACCGGTTTGGCTCAGTGGATAGAGCGTCAGCCTGCGGACTGAAAGGTCCCGGGTTCGATTCAGGTCAAGGGCATGTACCTTGGTTGCGGGCACATCCTCTGTGGGGGGTGTGCAAGAGGCAGCTGATCGATGATTCTAACTCTCTATCCTTCTCTCTTCCTCTCTGTAAAAAATCAATAAAATATATTTTAAAAAAATAAAAATAAAGGTTCTCTTCATTCAAGGCAGATGAAAGAGGGAAGTCAGAAAACAAGTAAATGAGTGAAAACACAGATTTTTAATTGTACTTGAATTCACTTATGAAAAATTTAGATTTTTAATTGTAATTGGATTAAAAGTTTAAATAAACTTGAAAAGTCCATTATAAAACTATTAACCAGACACAATCTTATTTTTCAGTATGTGACCCTTTGTTTTGGTCCCATACTGAAAAATGGCATCTTATACATGGGCATCTAGATTGAACAGGAAAGAAGATAACAGAAGAGAAATAAGAGTTAGGGACACAGGTTTTGTCTGAGAGGGAAACTTTGGATGGAGCAGGAGCCTTTGCGAATTGTGAGTGTGAGTTACAAGTTGGTGACCTTCAGTGGAGCCTTAGGACACCTGAGAAGCTGGACTGCTCCAGTGGAATCTGTAGTTATGATGGCTTCTTGAGAAAAGTTACTCTTCAACATAGAAAAGGCTAACATGGAGATTATTGAGCAATGGAGCAAAGGAGTTTGGTCCATGGTAGAGGCCATGAGGACAGTACAGAGAAGGGTTGTTTTTTGTTTTTGTTTGTTTGTGTTTTTTTTTTTGTGTGTGTGTGTGTGTGTGTGTGTGTGTGTTTTAATGGAAATCACAGAGAATGAACTAGCTTTTGCCTTGGGGCCATACAAAAGTAGCAACTATTATTGCAGCCTGTGTGGCTGCTGCTAAGTGCTGATGTGGGCAGTGCCGAGCTCCTAAACACTTCTTTTCAAAACGCCGGCATCTGAGCCTTCCTCCTGTTCTCCATGATACCCAGAAACATAGATTAATTGTCATGGAAATCATGATGAAACCACATATTTAGATAGATAAATATTTAATTTGATAGTTAAACAGACTGGTAATGGATATTTGCATTTAGATATTTGGGGATGGATCCAAAAGATTTGTGAACAACCCTTTAATTTTAAAGGAGTTTTTGATTTTCCCTAGCTCATTAGTTGTCGTCATTGCTGTTTTAATTGGGAGAGAGGAAGAGGAACAATACATTTGAGAAACTTCTGATAAATTAAAGAAGAACTTTTTAGTTCATCTTATTTGTACTCAGCACTTCAGAGCAAACTAGATAGAATGGGGCAGGAGTTCCCAGAGGCTGGTTGAACCACTTACGTGTAAAGCCACACAACTGTGGAGAGAACCAAAGTTCTTTGAGAAGAAGAGCTATGGTTGTAGCTGAGAAGCAGAAGCAAGCATGATGTGCTGGGACGTGGCTCACAGCACTCACACGCAGGAAGTGGGTTTAGAAGGTGGCAGGTGTCAGGAAGATCAGACGTCATCACAACGATGTCCAACAAGGACAGGCATAATGACCGTGAGTGTGCTGGTGTTTCAATTGCATGCTGCACTGGGATGCCAGGAGTTTCAGCTCTAAGGAGTCATTTCAGGCTCTGTAATAGCATTAAACGATTGCTTTCAAGGGTAAGATTTATACAACAGACAATATTTTAAGACTCGCCCTCGCCAGTGTGGCTCTGCTGGTTGGGTGTCATCCCATCCAGCCAATGGTTGCTGGGTCCAATCCCTATCAGGGCATATGCCCAGGTTACAGGCTCCATTCTAAGCAGGGGGCATGCAGGAGGTATCTGATATTGATGCTTCTATTTCTCTGTGAAAAACAATTATATATATATATAAATTGTAAGATTGGGTCCTGATCTTCTATAAAAGAAGATAAATGCATAGAGAGTAAATTACTGAAATGAAGGTAAGTCTTTCAATGACAGTTGGCACTGGGAGTTAAGTTAGGTGTGGTAGCAAAGGGAGTTGGAGAAGAGAATAGAATGTGTGCATTCCCTGGAATAGTGGGAAAGGGAGAACACAAGAGGAATTGAACCTGCCAGTGAGTGTAAATTGGGATGTGCGGGCACACTATTATTATTAGGGCAATTTTTGCATACACCAGCTAGAAGGTTCCGTGATAAGGGAGGGCACAGTTACTCTTTTCACTTGAGACCAGAGTTCTGAGTCATTTGGACCTTGAGCACTGCCAAAGCTGGGGGGGGGGGGGTAGCTGCTTGCCCAGTATTCAATCGCTTACTGAAGTGTCTTCCTACTTTCATCTCCATAGGTCTCTGCTTTAAGATTATGAATTTCTTGAAAGAAGAGATTGTGCTTAGTGCTGTGTTTATAACATAGGAATCTATATATTAATGGTAAAATAAGAAAGAAGGGAAACAAAGATTACTCAATTTTGAAGTTGAAGTTAAATCTTAAATCTTTCTTTTACTCTTTCCATCTTGTGGTATAAAAAAGGAAGCATGGTGTAAGAATAAAATGTCAAAACTACAGAAAAAAAAACCCCACATGGTTTACTAATAATTTGTAAAAATCTCTGAATTTCCTATTTACAAAATTTTTGTCAATATTTAGGTATTGGTTACAATAATTACATAATTTAATTTTATGTGTATTTTCATCAATGTAAAAGAAAAAGAAAAATTAATAAATTATAAAAAGAGTTCAAATAAAATATGCAAATAAAAATTTCTCACAAATATTTCAATCACATTTGCAAGCATTTATTTTTTCTCTCACACATAGCAAAGAAATAAATGCCAAAATACAGGAGCGAAACTTACCAGATGCCCAACAGCCTCCAGCCACATAGCTATTGGTCAAAACCTGAAAATGCACAGATGTAAGACAGTCTGGTATTCTGCCTCAGGCACTATTTTCAGTCCCCAGTAAAGTCACTGAAGTGTATGACATTAGATTAATCTATTTATATTTTAATGTCATAATTTTAATTAAATGAAGACTTTCAACTTATTATATATAAGCATCATTACACTAATTCTATTTATACCATATTTTTCATGGTCATATGAATGGAATAACATATTTGATAAGCTAATAAGTCACATAAATATAGGTATTCTCAGCTAACTAAAGTTGAGTAATTAGTTTCTTAGATAAACTTTATTTTAAATAATCGTACCTAATAATAGACAAACATGTAAATTGACCATACCTCCACTACACCCACAGCCAATCAGAATGAGTATGCAAATTAACCCAACAAATATGGTGGTTGATTTGCCTACACAGGCATAGGACACTGAGGGCTGGCGGGATGCTTGCATTGTCGCCATGGCGATGATGCAGGCATTCTGCCCCTTCCCAGGCTCTCAGAACCTCTTGGCTGAGTGGAAAGATGGTGCCTGCAGCCAGGGAAAGGAAGGCCCATTCTAGCACGAATCTTCATGCATCGGCTTCTAGTGTTTTATAAAAAAATACAACAAAAGTCAGGCTAATATGGATTGGTGGTTGAGAGTCCGCCTATAGATTAGGAGTCATACTTTGATTCCCAGTCAGGGCACATGCTCAAGTTGCTGACTTGATTCACAGTAGGGGGCATGTAGGCGGCAGCTGATCAATGATTTTCTCTCATCATTGATGTTTCTGTCTTCCTCTCCCTCTCTCTTCCTATCTGAAATCAATAAAAATATATTTTAAAAATAATAAAATAAAACCCTGTATTCTAAAAGAAAAATAAATACATTGATTTTGTCTCTAATACCATTGCTGCCAATGTAACCAATAATTTCCACATTTCTAAATTAAATGATCAAGGTTTAGTTCTCATCTAACTCATCAACGTTTGGCACAGTTAATTACTACATTATCTTTGAAAGAGTTCACTCACTAATATTAACGTAAAAACATTCAAACCTGTAAAGAATTTTTGTGAGTTTATTTGAGCCAAACTCTGGACACTTGCCAGAAAGCAGAATCTCAAAGGATTGGGATAATGCCCTGGAGAATGGGGCATTTTCATCTTGTTTTATACATTACAATCAAAAGAGGAGATGTAAGGGGGTCACATGAAATTCATTGGTGATAGATTAGGGAGGTGGGTGGAAGCAAAGCTGGGAAACCTCTGGGATTGGATAAAAAGCAAAATGAGAGGCACGTACTTCCTTTACTTAGGCGAGTGCAGGATTGTGAACACTCAACAATTAACAACATAACAATAACAATGAAGGAATTTGTGGTCTCTGTCCCTGCGCATTTGGTTGTGACCCAGGGGTCCAGAAAAAGGGAAATTATGTTACCCAGACATTTCATAGGCATGTTATCTTAGATGCAAAAAAGACCATGGGCTCAGTTAAGGTATAGATTGACCTTGTCAGGGAAGATACCCGCCTAGGACTGTGGTTGACAAACTGTGGAGCCACATGCCCTCTTTGACCCCTTGAGTATGGCTCTTCCACAAAATACTATGGCCTGGATGAGTCTATTTTGATGAAATGGCATTAGAAGAAGTTTTAAAAATTTTGGCTCTCACAAGAAATTTCAATCGTTGTACTATTGATATTTGGCTCTGTTGGCTGAGTTTGCCGAACACTGGCCTAGGACATGAGGACCCACCAGAACTGCCTTCAGTTAAAGTTTTAATTTTAAACCATCCTTTGTGGTGACTTTAGGTCTTTGAGTTTGCAAGACCGCCATGAAGGCCTTCCCTGAGCTTGTCAGGGGAGTATGTGGCTCCTTCGTCCACCCCTGATTCACCATCTACTTATTCTCAAACTCCTTTTCCATTTCCTCTTCATAGTCCCAGGCTCACAGCCTTGGCATGCCTAAGAGACCTCTTTTCTTTCATACTACATCTGCTCCCTGGGTGATCATAGCTCCAAATCCTACCTGTATCCTTATGACCCCCAGGTTTGTGTGTTCATCCTCTAAAATCTAGACAAATCTAACCACTTTGAAAAAAATTTCAGGTGGGTGTCTCCTAGAGATTTTAAATTTACAATTGGCATAACTGAACTTGGGACTTTTCTCTCTAGGTATTCTCTTCCTTTAACTCCATCCCACCATACAATTCTCTCCTTACAATAGATAAAGTCAAAAGCAAAAGCTCAGATTGATGTTTGATTTTCCACAATGTAAATCATTAGAAAATTTCACAAACTTGACCTTGAGTACTCATGCAGGGACATAATGGATTATGGGGACCTTGAAACAATGAAGCACTATGTTTTGAAAACGAGGCAATCACATCACATGGTGAAACATGATACAAGTTTCAGAATAGCTTTTATTTCAGAATAGCTTTTATGCCCAGTGTGGAAGAAAAAGATGTAGAGGTGAAAATATATCTGTTAACCTCTGAGGAGGTTAAAATATACCTGTTAACTTTCTATTATTACATAAAATCACCTCAACCATAGTGGCTAACAGCTGTACAAATTAAATGTCTGAGGTTCTGGAGAGTAAGAAGCTCAAAATGGTTCTCAAGTGGCTAAAGTCAGTGTGTCAATTGGTTAGGGGCCCTCCAGGTTTCTTCTGGAAGCTTAAAGGAAGGAGCCATCCTCTTGACTTTTTAAGTTTCTAGAAGTTGTTCATAATCTTTAACCAGTGGCTCCATCTTATCTTGGAAGCCAGCAACAACTTTATTATGAACTCTCCTTTCATTATCCCATATTTCTCTCTGATCATCTGGCTTCCCCCTTTTCAGTGTTCCCCAAACTTCTCTCATGATGAGATTCACCTGGTGGAGTTGTTAAACTACAGATTTCTGATCTCAACTAAGAAGTGCTAAACTAGAATTTTTGGAAACATATAGGTAAAATTGTACACTTAACTTAGAGCAAACTAAGTTTAGAGCACTAGTTAAGTAATTACTTACCGTATTTTTCGGACCATAAGACGCACTTTTTCTTCACCAAATAGTGGGAGGAAAAGTGCCTGCGTCTTATGGTCCGAATAGAAGTGGTGCCTGCGTCTTATGGTCCAAGTTGCAGAGCGGCAGCAGGTCCCCCGGGACCTTCCGTGTCCCTGGGGACTGCATATTTGGTGAAGAAAAAGTGCGTCTTATGGTCCGAAAAATACGGTAAGTAATTCTCCCTGTGCTATCATTGTGGGATCAAAAACAGCCTTTGCTCTATAGGCCTGGGCTAAAACTTGCATTTGATAAATGCTTAATCATATGTTACCTATTGTTCTAACCTCCCAACTCTACTGCTCTGCCACTGAATCCATAACCACAGAAAGTCCAGTCGCCCCCATGAAAAAAACGAAGTTTATGTTGTTTCCCCTAGCAATCCACCTCTTTAGCGATCAGCTCCTTGCAACTTTTGCCTTTATAAACACCGCCCCATCCTCTTCATCTTGGAACTCATTCTCTGCTCACCTTGAGGGCTCGACTTCCCAGAACACAAATCATTATCTTAATAAACTCTCTTGTAAATGTCTTTAAAAATGGTATCTCCAGACTTGTTTTTGGAGACCATGTGCATTTATTTGACATAAAAAAGAATTGCAATCCATAGGCATAGATTCAGGCAGAAACCCAAATTAAGTTCTGATTATGGGGTAAAGGCAAGGAGTTATTATGGGGAAATGAAGGGAAATAATTACGTGAACAGAAGAAAGGAATCCTGATGCTAGCAATCTAGGTCATTCTTTGGCTATACAGGGAAGATTACTGATTCAAAGAATGCCCATTATCATAAGCCCTTGTCTGCTCTCCTGTTAGCTTTACAAGCAGTTATAAGACAATGTTAATTTGGCCCAGTCCAACGGTAATTTTGCCCATTTCAAATTCTCCAAAGGTTCGGGAAGTAAGATGTGGTAGGCAATTGCTCAAAAATTGCTGCTCCAGCTTTGTTTTAAAATGGCTCCACTCATGTCAACTTTTCACAAAAACTAATTTCAATTAATTATTTGGAAAGAGACAACCAAAGGGTTTATTCTTGAATTGCTATTATAATTTAAATGGAATCTGGCCTGTTATATTTAATTGAGGCAGAGCCCAAAGATAAGCCATTTGGAGTATACACAATTGACTTGTGACATTTTAGATGGCAAGATACTTTTAAGTCCTCTTTTCTCTCATGTTTATGATCTGTGAATGTGTTTGAAGTTCTGCTTTTACTGACAAAGACAAACTAATTGTATAATTTAGGCAGCGGTGGTTATTGGATTAGTTCCCCCTCTGTGTGAAAGCATGACTGAAAGGACTCTGATGGCAAAAACTTAGCAGAGAAAGTCAACCAGTTATTCTGTCACTTCATAATGGCAGCTTTTTATCCTCGGACCCAAGGTCAATTGCATTGTCTTTGGTGAAAGAGAACTATCACTAAGAAAGATTTTACTGGGCAGCAATTCTGAATCCATTTCCTCTGATGAAATGTCAATAGCTTTCTAGGACAAAAATGTAGTTTTTCTAGAAACAAAGGTGAAATTGGTTTGAAAATGTACTCCACAAATCAATCCCCTTCAATATAAAACATTTGAGAAAGAAAAATTAACAAGTAATCCAATATGCTGTTATGTTTCTATCTTTTTTTATTTTAATTCATCAAACATACTACATTTTCTCCAAAAAACCAATTTAGGGAAGCATTGATGTTCTTCTAATGGTTTTAGAGTCATAAAACTTGTGGTAAAAAAAATCAGCTGCTGTGAACCTAAAAATCCTTGAAAACTAACAAGGGATAAAACTCCCTGAAAGGACAGACTAATAGAATAATACATATCATGCGGAACTATAGGAAAGAAACCAGAATATTCATAAAACACATTGTCACATAGACTCAAAATAATATATCAGTAGACATGTTTTGTAGTTCATAGTAAAAACATATTTATCATTCCTAGGAATATCATATTCTATCTTCTAAAATTTTTATCAACATTATTAAGTTTTTCAAAGGCATCTTTCTTTCTTTTTTCTTTAATGGGAAGGGAGTGAGGAATAGTAGAGGGTAAAGGGGACAAGTATATGGTGATGGAAGATGACTTGGCTTTGGGTGTTGGGTACACAGTGCAATATTCAGATCATGTACCATACATAGTAACGCACCCTTAAAACCTATATGACACTGTGAGCCAATATCACCCCATTAAATTTAATAATAATAAAAATGCAATTCTTTGTCCCCCCCAAAACCAATGGTGTAACTTAGCCCAAACAGAAGATATCAATTCTAATGTTTCTTATAAAATTGTTAAACTCCTTATAAATCTTTTCATAATTAGCATTAGTAGCTAGCCCATTTCCTTAAAATGTTGCAGTGCCCATAGCCACATACTATGAAGAATCTGGGTATGAAATAGTAAGTTCCCAAATGCATAGTTTTACACACACGCATAAGTGAAAAGGGACTTGAGATGGAAATAGAGTTGGGAACAGAAGGAAGGGAGGCAAGTATAGGAAAAGGCATAGCAAGAAAAGCCACTAATTAGTGTGCAGTATCCCTGTGCAGGAAGGCAGGTTTCAGGCACCAGAAATAGCCGAGAGGATCTCCATCCCTGGATCAGCACATGGTGAGGCTACTCGGGAGACAGCAATTGAATAGCAAGCTGCACTTCCCCAGGACACAGAGTGCCACCAAGATGATCCCCCTGGAATAATTGCAAGAGGTTTTGGGGGGATTATGTCACATTTCAAAAACTGGTTAGGGCCATGCTGTACTTCCTAAACTTCTGGACCTGCCGATGACAGGTGGCTTTTGAGGGCTCAGCTACATAATACACTACCCTGCACAAAGCTGTCCTGGGAAGACATTCAGATGTGATAAAGCGGTGGGACGTAGGACTGCCATGAGCTAACGAACTGCATCCATGGGAGCAATCCTTGGACTGGGGCAGGGAGAAGCTGAGTGTCTGTACAGCTTGAGTGCCACTTGGACTTTCAGTAATGTCAATACAGTTATGGAGCACATGGATGATGCTCTGCTTGGTATGTTGACTAGAAGAAAAGGGATAGAATCCATACACAAAGGGCATCTTACCTTTGCTAGAAGGAAGAGCAATCATCTAGGCTCACACCAAAGAGAGTGACAACGTCGTCAAATGCTTAACAAAGGTGGGAAGGCCAATGAAGATTGACTGTTTCTTCTTCCCCATAAGTCAGCGACTTCCGGCTCACAGAACAGTCTCCAGTGCACGTGCAGCCCAAGGATCCTTCAGCCACACCTGCCTCAGGAAAGTCTAATTTTATTGTTCCATTCTTTCTGCCGGGGCCAGCTGTCTGTGTTCCAGTGTACAACCCATCGCGGTGACTTCCTATTATCTCTAAGAAGCTCTGTTTCCAAATATCTGCTGAAATAAGAACCACATACCCTCTGGCAAAAGCCACAACCACCATAAATCTCATGTGGCTGATTCCTGTAACTCTAACCACCTGAAATATTTCATGTCCATCCTATATTGAGTAACTGGATCCTGTCCTTCTACACCAGGTCGCTGAAGAACTATGGTCCATCCCATGTAGTATGCATGTATTGCTCAAGTCTTGGACTGTGGACTGTGGAGTAACCATCAGGCTACATTTCAGCTGCAGAAGCTGAAGTGGTAGAGTATGTCCTCAGAAGGATTGCCGGCAACATCAAAGATAACGTCTAAAACTGACAAGTTAGAGGTCTGCTGTCTAAGTCTCAAACCTACTGCAGGCTGTGAGTTCCTGCCACAGTCTGTAAGGACTGCTTGTTGTTATCCTAAGAAAATATTTTCAACCACTAAGTTTATCCAAACTATACAGGTTGAGGAATAGATGTTGTCCTTAGCGAGTAACAAAGAAAGATAAGAAAAGCTCATCAACTATAATCGTTCAAATGGCAAAATGTGTTATTTTTGTCTTTTGGAGAGATTGTCTGTTTTCCCTCTGGTGGGGCCCATATGTCTCAAGTCATCTGATCCAAGAGAACAGGAAATAGTGATGTGAAAATATATGCCCATGTAATATAATAGAAAACTTACTTACAGAAGTAGGAAAACATGATCCAGCTATTTCGGGTAATGAAGTGGCTTTTCTCACAATTATTCCTAGTGATTTACTTTAAAAAAATGTTTGCTTTTTGCTCCCATTGTGTTAGGCTTGACTAGAAGTCTTTGTTCCAGGGAACAGAAAATGATTCCCTTGAGCTAGAAGTTAAAATTGCTCTCTGGCCTCTTCGGGATTCTTATGCCATTGAATTAAAAGGCGAAGAAGAGGTCATGGTACGTGCTAGGGAGAGTGATCCTATTACAGAGAAATTGGTTTGCTAGTACACAATGGAAGTAAAAAGTACTATATCTGAAAAGTAAGAGGTCCTCTAGGGTATGCTTATATACTAAAACTATCCTCTAATTTAAAGTTTATTAAAAATTAAATATATACTCTCAGGAATCTTTTTTTTTTTTCTAAACATATTTTTTATTGATATTTTATAGAGAGGAAGGGAGAGAGATAGAGAGCTAGAAACATCAATGTGAGAGAAACATTGACCAGCTGCCTCTTGAACATTCCCTACCAGGGATGTGCCCGCAGCCAATGTACATGCCCTTGACCGGAATCGAACCCAGGACCCTTCAGTCCACAGACCGACGCTCTACCACTGAGCCAAACTGGTTTCAGCAAGGAATCTTTGAACTCCATAGAGTTCAAACTCCATATCACAGTCCATAGTGATATCATAAGCAATATTTTGCTAATACTTGATGTCATATAGCATATTTTCATCCCCATAGTATAAAAATATACATTTCAAAAATTTCAATATCATATTTATTATTTGGAAAATGTTTTTTTTCCCTTTGATTTTTATTTTATTATTTTTTTTCTCACATGAATTTTATTAAGGTATTATATGTGTACATATATCTTACCACTGCCCCCCACCCACCTCCCATTCATGCCCTCCCTCCCCAGAGTTCTGTGTTCGTTGGTTGTATTCATGCATACCAGTCCTTCGGTTGTTCTCTTATCTCCCCCCAGGTCTCCTTCCCCTCCCTGCTGTCATTTGACAATCTGCTTGTTTTATGGTGACTATCTCAGGATCTCATGAATAGAATCCGCTCCTCGTTTGGCAGTCTGCTTGTTTTATGGTGGCTATATCAGGACCACCCGAATAGAGTCTGCTCCTCCTCTGGTTCTCACTGCCCCTCCCCCTGGGTCCCACTGCTTCCCTAGGGACACACGGCTCACCCGGGGCACAGGGCCCCCTGGGACACATGGCTCACCCGGGGCAAATGTTATTCTGATTTATCAACTGAAATTTGTTTCAAGGTATTTGGGATTTTGATAGCTTACACAAGACTATGAGATAAAAAACATTCTATAGAATAACTTAAATTTATCATTGATAATGTTTTCATGGTAGGGTAACATCAATATTCTTGATTTTGGGGTATTAAAGTGAGGACTATATAATTTATAACATATATCATATAAAGAAAGGAACCTAAAAGGACCGATTAAACACTCTAATGTCTATGCTTTCTTATATGGGTCATCAAAGGCTACACATTTGTGATTTATGAAGTAAAATGGAGAGAATTGTCTGAAAAAAGACCAGAGGGATTCGGTGATGGTTTCATATACATCTAAAAATAAAGTAAAAGAAGCAGAGACTAGCTACCCTTTTTGTACTCAAGGACATAATCAGTGAAGTAGCTTTTCCTCTCATCACGGTGGAATGTCTGTACATAGGCTGGTGAGTAATGATGACAAGTGTCACACCCTTTCTGAGGACCCTGCTAACTCAGTGTATTAAATGTATTCAACTAATGAAGCAGAAGTCACAGGATCAATTCCCCCGTGGTCTTTATATTTTCTTAACTGCCACCACACAAAATCATTTAGAGAATTTAGACTGGAAATATATGGGCAGTCAGTCTGGTTAGGCATCTTAATTAGGTCAGTCCCCTGCCATCAGAACAACTCATCTCTCTGAAAGCATTTTGTAGAGAAGCTTTTTAAAAAACAGCTGGTTTCAATATACACCATTTAGCCAAATGTTTTCTCCAAATTTATGTTTTCATATGCTAATCTAAATGCCAAATGCTTTTATTAATAGGAACAACAGGGTCACATAAACTTGTAATTGAAGGAACAAATGTATCACTTTTATTTTTGTCTTTTGATTAGTTTTCCATTTGTCCTACCCCTCCCCCCCTACACACAAACACATATGTGCATATTTAACATTTTAACCCCATATATATGTACATGTATTCCAATGTAGCTTAAATCTTGTCTGCTTTTAATGAAACCCTGTGAATCCTCTTCCCACTTGGTGGCCACCTGCCTTTTTCGGAGCTTAAGAGATGAGAGAATAACTTGGTTACAATAAATTGTTTAAACCCTTCAATCCTAATTAATGCTAATTTAATTTACAAGTTCCAGAATTGAAAGGCTTTTCTATTTCTCAGAAGAAAGAGAGTTCACCTAACTTGCTGATAGAAAAGGTGGCAAAGAAACGGGACTATTTTAACACTGATATATTAATAGCGACCCGAAAGAGCACAAGGTGTGAAGTGCCATTAAATGTTTTCAAACATGCATTTTTGCAAAAGCACAATAGTTGCTGTATTTTGTTTCCTCTGCTGAATTACAATAATTCCCTAGAGAGGATTTGCTACCCAGAACAATTCTACAAAACTGTTCATTTCTGTGCTCAAATAAGGCTCTTAAATTCATCTTTCTTCACTACATTTCTATTATAATATAGAGAATGTATAGGCATAACTTAGCAACAGGGAAGTCTTTCCTGGATGATAAGTTCTAAAACTTCCTGATTTTCTTCTCCGTGTGATACAACCATCTTAAGTTTCTCTGATGCAAATTTTGCAAAGAATCGAGCAATTACTTTCCATTATCTCGTATGTAGATCAGTTAATGTGAAACTGACCCATCTGTTGGCTTATTGTTTCCCCCGCCCTTATGAAGTTGGTTTCATTTGACTTGTCATTTGTTTAGCATTATATATATAATTATGTAAATATATTTTAAAATATCATTAGAACTTGAACATATTAGTATGTTTTATACTCAAATTTACTCCTAAAATCATCTACAGACATTTTTTGAATAGATTTTAGCTCTACCACATGTGGTTACATTTCTAAGTGCTATTTACTTCATTTGCAAATAGCTTTTCTCTTTATATCATCAGCGCATGGGGTGCAAACCCATTATCAGGGCAAATGGAAGTAATATCTGCACAGTGTAGCCTTTTATAGAACTTCAAGTCTACTTGTTCAAATGCAAATTCTTCCCCCCTCAGGATTTTCTGGCTTCTGTGCATGTTGTGTAATTTATTAATTTTATATAAACATTTAAATAAATACATATATTCTAGACTTTTACCAATATATTATCATCAGAAGTCCCCACTGATTGATCCTGCTTACTTACCAAGCCTTGGATTAAAATATGAAAGATAAGTTAAAGTATCATTTTTAATGAGCCTTAGATCAGCCCCAGTACCAACAAAAATTTAGGGAGAGATGTTGAATAAAAGAAAATTGATCCAGTTAGTGGGGGGAAAAAAGGACAATATGGTAATTTGAAATAAGCAACATGATAGTAGAAGCAATTCCTAAATTGTCAGTAATTGCAATATATGTAAAGGCATACAATAGCTGGTTATAGGTAGAAAAACTATATTTTTGATTTAAAGATGATTCATCATTATGTTATTTTCAGAGATACATTTAAAAATAAAAGACATGAAAAGATTAACAAACTGAAAAATGCTTTTGTGTGAACATTGTCCAAGTATAACATCTCTACAGAAAAAGTACAGATCAAAAGGATATAGCTGGATATATCTCTCTAAAAAAAAAGAAGAAACAGACCCACAATTTCCCTTGTCAGAACTTCCAAGTACTTTTTTTTATCCCAAGAATACCCATTTTAAGGTTTATAAAAGTTTTGAACTGTTTACAAATGGAGTTACATATTGTGTACCATTTTGTGCCTAACTATTACTCCAATTCCCCCCCCCCAAATTTTCATATTTCTTTATGTAATTGTAGTTTGTTCATTCTCAGAGCACCTACATTAATTTGTTTTTTATTGCTTTACTATATATTACACCTAAACATCAAGGCTTAAAGAAACAAATGTTTATTAGCTTCAGACTTTCTGTGGGCCAAGTATCTGGGCAGAAAGTAATTGAGTTCCTCTGGCTCATAGTCTGCCTTAAGGCTGCAGTCAAGGTATAAGCCAGGGTGAGAGTTATCTGAAAACTTTAAAACAGGGAAAACTGCCTGGCCTGTGTGGCTTAGTCGACCCATGAACCAGGATATCATGGTTTGATTTCCAGGCAGGGCACGGACTGGATTGTGGGATTGATCCCCCCATAGGGGGCATGCAGGAGGCAGTTGATGGATGATTCTCTCTCATCATTGATATTTCTCTTTCCCTCTCCCTTCCTCTCGCTGAAAATCAATAAAAACATATTAAATACACACTCACGCCCAGCTGGCATGGCTCAGGGGTTGAGCATCAACCTATGAACCAGGAGGTCAGGGTTAGATTCTTGGACAGGGCACACGCCTGGGTTGTAGGCTCTGGATAGTGCTGGAGGTAACCGATCAATGATTTTCTCTTGTCACTGATGTTTCTATCTTTCTCTCCCTCTCCCTTCCTCTCTGAAATCAATACAAACATATATATTAAAAAAACAACAGCAACAATAAAAGGAACAACTGATTTCAAGTTTATTTGCAGGTCCACACTGAATGTTGTTAAGAAGCATTGGTTCCTCGTCTTGTGAGCCTCTTTATAGGTCAACTAAGGACATGGTAGCTGACCCCTCTCAGTGTGAGTGGAAAAAGGAGAGAGAACAGCCAAGAAAAAAGCTCCAGTCCCTTTGTTATTGAATTTCAAAAGTGAAATCCTGTTACTTCTCTTGTATACTAATGATTAGAAGTAAGTCAATAGTGCTAGTCCACACTCAAAGGAAATGATTACACAGAATGCAACTACCAAAAATCAAAAATCACTAGAAACCCTAAAAGAGACTGTCTACTAAATCCACCATATGAATATATTTAACTTTATTTATCCATTCTAAAGTAAAGGCATGAATTGGGCTCTTTGTTTTTAGCTATTGCAGAGGAAGATCCTGAGAACAGTCCTATACATTGTTTTGGAAAGATATGTAAAATATTTTTTCAAGTTTATACCTAACAGTGGAATTACAGGTGTGCATGTTATGCATATGCCTAGCTTTTTAGATACTTATAATTATGTATTCTCATAGCAAAAATTTAAATTCCAAACAGCAGTGTATTATAAAAGTTAACAACTTTATTATATTTAAAGATCTCGATTATTTTCTTTATTTAGTGCCTTGTGTGTCATTAAAAATTATAAAATCAAGATCCTAAAGACATTTTCCTATGTCATCTTCTATAACTTTTATCATTTAAATTGCATGCTTTGATCTAGACTACCCTTGAAAGTTATGTTTGTATATATTACTAGTTAGAAGTCAAGATGCAGCCGCATATTTTCCATTTGCCTTTCTAAGTGGTCTAGAAATAGCCCTCCACATTGTATGATAGTGCAGCAGTGGGACTACTCCTGGAATCTATTCTGTTCTCTTCTGGATTTTTTCTGTCCTTGTTCCAGTATTACATTGTTTTAGTTATTATAGTTTTAAAATGACTATAATATCTAGAAAAACATGTTCTCTGAATTTTTTGTTTGTTTGTTTGTTTTCAGGTTTGCTTTGTTTATTCCTGTTTCTTTGCATTTCCAAAGATATTAAATAAAACTTGTCAATTTACTTCAAATGCCATTCTGTAATTAACTTTCCTGATAATTATCTCAGTACCTCTGATGTTGCCCTTCTTTTATTGTCATTCTCTGTGCTTTTCATTCCAGTGGCTTCTAGTCTTTCTGTTTCTCAATCATGATGAGCACAGGTAATTCGTCACATTTTCCCACTCCTTAAGCAAGTTTTGCTATCGATCATGATTACCCTGGTCTTGACTATGAATTGCCATATAATTAACTATTAATCAGAGATATAGAAGAGAGGAGCTAGTTGGTAAGTAGTGTATTTCTTATTTATGGACTATGAATTGCCATATAATTAACTATTAATCAGAGATATAGAAGAGAGGAGCTAGTTGGTAAGTAGTGTATTTCTTATTGGTATCAACAAAGAGAAAAACTGGCCTGGTAGTTTGAGCTAGGCATCGGCATTGCTACAGGCTGGTCTTTTACTCACAGTGGTTTTGTTGCTCTCCTATTGAACATAAGCAATTTCACAGAACATCAACATCAGGAAAGGCAGCCCTGTTCATGATGGATGGAGACAAATATGGCCCAGCTATCTACTCATGACTGAATACTGACCAAACATGTCCATCGTTCAAGCCGAAAACACCATGTCCTACTCGCCTATCTAATATGAGTGACTATTGCTTCTTTACATTCCTACTTGTGCCTGGGTCTTGTCTTTCTTCCTTCTAAATGCAACTCAGTAGAATACTCAGACTCACCCCCACTTTCTGACAACATCCAGTCCAGTGTGGTCTCTTGATGCAGCAAGAAGTAACTCAATTTGTTCAGCTGCAGTTGTACTCCTGGATGTCTTCAGCTGGAAGGCATTGACATTAAGCAATACATAAATTATTTATTGAAAATCACTTCATCTTGGATTTTTTCACAGATGTGAGATACAAAGTTTACAGAGAAAGTAATTTGTTTTATAATTGAGAATTTGTTTGCAGTTTTTTTTAGATTAATTCAATAAGGTGGACTGTTTATATTTTACACACTTTTAAAATAATACTGACATCAAATTTTTATTGTTTTCAAATATTTAAATAAATCAATGCTTAATGAGAAGAATTCTGAACATTAGTGTTGATGAAAATATCAACATATTAAATAAAAGATAAACAATTCGCCAGGGTTACTTTGTTTAATAAATCTTCTTGTTAAAATTTTTAATCACATGTAAATATTCCTCTTTGAATATCTACTAGTTCATGTCTCTGGAAAACATATTTTATAAAACACTAGGAAAATTAAAACATTAAATGTAAAATAAAGTGCAATCCTTTATAAAGCTGCCTTTACATACATTATCTAATATATGCATGCTTTCATATTAATGTATTTTATTTTCTCAACACAAATAGTTTTCATGGGGTTTATGTGCATTATGATATTTATGAGGTATAATGTGGTTTAGCATAATAAAGGCATTTGCATTTCAACTGGGTCCTTCTGTAGGTTTTGTGCCAAGAAGCTTACATTGTTATGCAATTCATTTGCTTCTTAGCAATTTCTGGATAGGGCATTTCATGACCTGGTCTTATTACTCAGTGGCACTTAACTCTTTCAGATTCTACACACTTAAAGAATATAAAACTGGATGTGAGGGCGATCTGGCTGCAACATCTGTCACCCCATTGATCGCCGGGGTTGATTCGGCTGATCTGGCTGGCTAGGCGGGTGTCCCCCTCCTCCCTCACCGATCCATGTGCGTCCCTCCTGAAGGGGTGCACTCGGTTGAAGAGGACCACTTCCCCCCAAGAGGAGAGGACCGGTCTTCCATCAAGGGTATAAGAGTAGCTGTGCTCCCCTGCTAGAACCTCCAAACAAGCTCTAAGAATATAAAACTAATTGTCTTTAAAATAGAAAGTAAGTTTACATTACTCATTCTCTTCTGAATTAGCACAGTTTTGTGGGGTTTTTGTGTGTGTGTGTGTGTGTGTGTGTGTGTGTGTGTGTGTGTGTTTGGCAGTGTTTTATTATACAATTAGATACCCAGTGTACAGATTTGTGGACTGGGAAGGTGGGGGAGGCTCCTCAGCTAGGCCTGTGCCCTCTCACAGTGCGGGAGCCCTCAGGGGATGTCCAACTGACAGTTTCCACTGGGAGCAGACCTAAGCCAGCAGTCGGACATCCTTAGCGCTGCTGTGGAGGTGGGAGAGGCTCCTGCCACTGCTGCTGTGCCTGCCAGCCTTGAGCCTGGCTTCTGGCTGATGGATGCTCTACCTGTGGGAGCTCACTGGCCACCAGGGGGTAGCTCTTGCATTAAGTGTCTGCCGCCTGGTGGTCAGTGCATGTCATAGTGACTGGTCATTCTGCTGGTCAGTCAATTTTCATATTAGACTTTTATTATATAGGATGAACACAAAATGCAGTCCTCCCTTCATCCTTAGTATCCTCTCAAGTTGTGCAAATGCCCATAATTTTGTTTCATTGACAAAAATCTTAGAAATTGTAGTTTTAAAACATATTTACTTTAGCCCTAGCTGGTTTGGCTCAGCGGACAGAGTGTCTTCCTGGTAACTAAAAGGTTCCAGGTTTGATTCCAGTCAAGGGCAAATGCCAGGGTTGTGGGCTTGATACCCAGTGGGGGACTTGCAGGAGGCAGCAAATCCATGATTCTCTCTCATCATGGATGTTTCTATCTCTCTCTCCCTCTTCCTTCCTCTCTGAAATCAATAAAAATATGTTTTCAAAAATGTATTTGCTTTAATTGCTTATTTACATTATCATAAGTTATAAACTATGTGAGTTGAAACTTTATATTTCAAGACCATTAATGGTATCATTATTCTTTTATCTTATTATGACTCTTTATCCTGGTTTCTGTAACTCAGATTTTGTCTTTCTCTTTCCCATGTTGGTGTTTTCCTTAATTCTCTGTCAGATAATCACCATTCTCTTCTAGATGGAGAGAGAAAGTTGAAAAATCTGTAATGGTCTTCCCTGCCTTCCTTCTTCATTCTAACACACCAAAAATAAACTGTTGCGTTTCTCCCAAAATATGCTTTTCCCTAATGTTCTCTATCCATGTAGAAGGCACCATTTCAATGATTCATCTGTATTTACTCATCACATCTAAAGTAAATCCACATGCCTTGCTTATCTTGCATTCAAAATATATCACAAAAAATATATATCACAAATATGTCCTTTCTCTATCTCCTTGACTAAAATCTCAACCACTCTTGATGTCTGATGCAGCCAGACCTATAACAGCTCCCTAATAACTCACCCTACTTTCCTATTATTACTCCCATAAACTTTAATGGATACTGCTGTTTCTAATCTCAGAATCAATTTCTTCCTTACTTCTTTCAAAAATAATTAAATTGTATAATTTTAGTGAGATTAATGCTTATTTCATTTAAAGGAGGTGGTCATTTTTGCTTCTAAAAATAACTGCATTGCTCTCCTATAAGGCAGGGTTTATTTAAAGGATCAGTAAGTGAGGACAATTGGGCAAATTAGAAGCAGTGAGATTCCATTCAGAGAATACATTCAAGTCCTAGAGAATGTGTGAATTACAACTTTTATAGCACTTATTCTGTCCACCTATAAAGCAGAGTGGGCTTCTACAAAATATAAGAGAGATAACAGCACTTAGATGCTTAGGACTCTTTAGTATCTTCCCAGTAGACTGAGAATAAAATATGAGCCTTTTACTTTGGCATAAAAGGCCCATGTGGGTTAGATTTAGAACAAGTCAACACAGAAGTACTAACTGGAGCTAGGGTAATGAATGGGTTTTGCTAAGAGAAGAGTGACTTGTAAGCAATAAAATGTCTTAAAATATTAACATTAAAAATGTTAGAAGAACTAGAAAAGGACCATCAATAAGAAAACCAGTAGCATTAGCAAGGAAATATGAAGGCTAGTTTACAGAGAAGGAAGAGGATGAGGAGGAAGAATGGGAGGAGGAAAACATGGAGGAAGGGAGGAGGAGGAGGAGGAAGAGGAGGAGAAAGAGATGGAGAATTGCATTTTAAGAAGGAAAGAGTGGTTGAGAGTAGAAAAATGACGTGTGACTTCTAGTTAAGATGACTGAGTAAACTATTTATTTATCTTTTGTGGCAGTCAGCTCAATCAAACTGCCATATCAAAATACCATAGGTAAATCAACAAAGATTTATTTTCTCTCTTCTCTGAAGATTGGAACAACCATGATCAGGGTGCTATCATGGTGGGTTCTGATAAGAACTCTCTTCTTGACTTGGCAACGACCCTATCTTTCTGTGTCCTCACATGAATTCTACTGCATCTCTTTTTATAAGGGTACTAATTTCATCATGATATTCCTACCTTCATGACCTTCTTACCAAATTTCTTTTCAAAGGCTCTATTCTTGAAAACCATTATACTGGGGTAGAAGAGTAAACATATGAATTTGAGTGCAAACCAACATTCAGCCCATGAAGTCTTTCTTGCCTAACGAGATAGAATAAGTAACAACACAAGTAACCTCATAGCAGCATGACCTATATACAAGGACTGAAAACATTTAGAAATTATAAAGTGTATGACATTTGATGGCTGAGGGAATCCGACTTAATATAGGTAAATGAGTGAAAATATGAGAAGTGCATTGATTTTAGAAACAGAAATACTATCCAGATAAGAAATAGAAAGAGCTGTGGTTTGAGGTCAGCTAGTAGGAAAGTGTTGAAATGATTAGCAGGGGGAATACAGAATAATATCCAATCCCTAGGAGTTACTTGAATGGTTGCAGCATTTCCACCCCCCCCCCCCAGAATAAAGTTCTATGAGAACAAAGAAAAACATTGTCAATAAAAGCAATGAGTACATTTTATTGTAGAAAAACTCTAGTTGGGACTTTTTGTTATGAGAGAGAAAATGAGCACAATGCCACATATACTTTTATGTGATACTGTCATGAGTAGAGGTCTTCTAAACCTGGAAGGGAACCTCTGCAAACACAGAGAATGGACTTCTTGTCTGTGAATCCCCAAACACTCACTGTGACCAGACTAGGTCACCTGTAATCATCACCTTGTCTTCACTCAGGTAGAACAGTGGTTTTTACATGAGTGGAGAAACCAATTCAAGCAATAAATACTGAGCAGACTGGAATATAATTTATAAATATAAACCAGTAGCCTAAATTCATCAAACATTTAAGATTTGCTATATTAGATAGGCATTAAACTGGAACAAAATCCTAAAAACACACAAACAAACAATAGGGATATCAATCTTTAAGAAATAGTGTTTAATGTGAGAGGGAAGATATATACAGAGGAATAAAAAAATCTAATTTGCTTCCATAAACATATTTTGGAACAAAGTCACTCCTATGGGAAATTAATAGTCTCCTATTCTATATAATAAAGAAGTAATATGCAAATTGACCATCACTCTAACACACAAGATCACTGCCTCCATGAGGTCAAAGATGGACACAGATGGCTGCCACAAGATGGCCAGCAGGGGAGGGCAGTTGTGGGTGATCAGGCCATCAGGGGAGGGCAGTTGGGGGCAACCAGGCCTGCAGGGGAGGGCAGTTAGAAGGGACCAGGCCTGCAGGGAAGGGCAGTTAGGGGCAATCAGGCAGGCAGAAGGCAGGTGAATGGTTGGGAGGTAACAGTCCTGGATTGTGAGAGGGATGTCCGACTGCCCATTTAGGCCCGATCCCTGTAGGCAGTCGGATATCCCTCAAGGGGCCCCAGATTGGAGAGGGTGAAGGCTGAGCTGAGGGACACACACACCACACACACACACACACACACACACACACACACACACATGAATTTTGTGCACCAGGCCTCTAGTGTTATATAAGGAGACAAGAAACAAATAAATTTAGTAATTAAAAATAGGATTGCCAAAATATAAATCTCAATCAATTGACTAATTAATAATATGACTGAAGATTAGTTTGGTGACATTAAAATTAAGTTAAATAATTCATCTCTCTTATTTCTTGGGCAAATGCCTGTTACTGCAAAAGGAGCTAATACATTCTTTCTTGAAATCAAGGTATCTCCACGCAGCACTTGTAAACTGTTCAGTATAGTATTAATAATGAAGAAGGTGGGAGAATATCTATTGTTTGATAAGCATAGCCAAAAGTGCTTAATAACACAAGTCCTCTGGTAGGGACTAATAAACCAATAAGGGCAAAAAGAATAAATAGAATCTTCAAAACCTTGGCTGTGAAGCAGAGGAATGCAGTGCTGTGATACTGGAATGAGAGATGGCTTGAAGTATGTGTATGCAGTGACTACTCATATGTAACTGATATGCACATATACACAAATCGTAGCTGTTATTTTTTGTTAATGGGTTTGTTCTGAGCATGGATGCGTACCTAATTTTATCTCTTCCCTTAGCCTTCATATCTACAAACACGCAATTTCTATTTCTCATTCACAAAATGACAACCCACAGAATCTCAGGCCATAGAAAAATGCATCCTCCAAAACAGTATTAATAACCATTTTAAATTTCCCAGTATATTTTGTAAGTTGTATACATAAATATTTACATTATAAATATACAATAAATAATTTAATGTGCTCTGTTAGGATTTTTCTTCTTCTGATGTCCCCTTGCTATGATTAAATTATGTTTTAATTTGCCAGAACCATTTCAACTTGCTCCAGTTTTTGGAAATTATTAACAGTATCTTTTTTTTTAAAGTTTTTAAGTGTTCTAGTTTAGCCGTGAAAGTATGTTTACTCTAGTAGACCTGGGTAAAATACCAGCTGGGAAAGAAGAGATTGGAGGTGATTTGCTCATTGAATTTACCTTAGGAGAATTCCTTCCTCTACCACCAATACTTCAAACTCGCTATCTATATATACAAGTGTTTTTTCTTCTTAACTAAGCCTACGTTTAGGTGATATCTAGTTCCTATGTACTATGTTCTACACAAGGAGACTGAATAAAGCATATTTCTAACTTAAGATTTCTTAATAGGGATTTTCATACCTTTTGCTAAAGCATAAAATCTTTTCAAACATTAAAAGGAAAAGAGAGAGGGCATAGGAAAGAGAGAAGAAAAGGAGATTTTGAGAAATGGATATATTATTCATTTTTCACATTTTGCTAGTTTTCCATCAGATTTAGCTCCCTCTTTAAATGTAAATTTTAAAGCTTTATTAGCCTAGAAACAATTATTTTCTACAAATAAGCCAATGTCACACAATTTGAAGTCATACTGATACCGAATTTTTGGACTGGAACCGGGATTCTTTGTTCTCCGGAATGGAAGAATGAATCCACAGACAGTAAGTGGTACAGCAAAGATGGAGACTTATTGAAGAACAAGTACAGACGCCATGTAAGGAGGGGGGAGAGTCCCAAAAGTGGACTCCCAAGTAGGGAGGGGAAAAGGGTCCCTGAACTTTCTCCCAACTGAGGAGGGGAAGAGTCCTACAGAGTTCTTTTACCCCATAGCTTATATAGGCTGCAAATCCTGGTGTCTTGATATTCTCTCTGATTGGTCACTATTTCCTTAGACTGGTTACTATAGTAACTCCTGGGCTCAAAGGTTGAACCTCACATTGGAACAAGTGAGCTTCTCCCTGCTCCTCCTCTCTGGGCCTTCTTCTTTTCCATCCGAATGAAGGGCTTCCTTCTCTTTATTTTGTAAATATAGACCTTTCCTGCCTACTTCCAGTCCCCTTGTCTTATGGAGATGATACTGCACCTGGCTTCCTTGTCTTATGGAGAAGTGACTGCACCTGGCTTTTGTGTTATGAAAGTGTACCTTCTCCCAGCATGCAGACCCTCACTTCCCATGTGTTAGGTTTGAAAGGAAACAGGAAACAGAACAACAGCGAGTTTTAAAGAGAGTTTATTCCCCGGTAATGGGCGGAGCCATCACCGAGGCAGAGAGATCAGAATTAGGGGGAGGGGGGACAGGAAATCGGACCCAAACCGGGCTAATGGAGATGCCCCTCCAATGGGGCTGGCCTCCAAAGAGCGCACATGTCCGGCCTGGAGTCTCTTTTAAAGGACGGAAAGGGAGGGGGTTGGGCCCAGGGTGGAACAAGAAGGGATGGGCCCCAAGGGCACCTTGGCCCGTGTTAATTGGTGGTTCACTGTCTTGGAGATGTCCCTTTGGCAGGTGCCAGTCATGTTGTTAGCTCCACCCACGAGTTTGGGAAGGGGGGGGCCCTAAGGGGTCATGTGTCAAACTCCACCAACCAATTTGGGAGGGGGAGATAACCTTTCACCATGGACCCCGATTCTAAAAAATCCCTGAACCTGCCATAAAATTCCTGATTCAACACTTTATATTTAAAATAGATCTTGGCTCACATATTTATGATCACATTCAGCATACTTATTAGACACCATAATATTCTTACTTTGCCTCAGAATTAAAGCTTGTGATGGATGGATGTTCCTTTCAAAATGTGAGAGGACCCTTTCAGAATTACAAGCTTGTAAAAAAATAATAACGATAATATAATATCAATATACAAAATTCATCTGAATATTAGACCTCTCTCCAAACCAAAAATAAATTCAAATTAAATACTTACCTAAGGATTTTAGAAAATATTATGTAAAATAAAAAGACATGGCAGTAAAAAATGTATCGTCAATCATACATTTGCATCAAAATATATACACATGTATACTTCATGCATATACAAAAAAGGAAAATAAGCCTTTTAATTTTATTTTAAGATCTTTATCTACTTTCTTTAACTCAATGAGAAACATGAATAAGACTAATTGACTTAGTTTCTTTATGTTTTTATATAGCACATTTGATTTTTATTCTAATAATTTGAGAATTGCTTGGTTGACAGCTGAAGAAAAGTTTTGAGGCAAAAACATATGCATAATAATAAGTGAAAATGGAAGGAATTGGTATTCAAAAACAAGATCTTTCACACAATTCTCTGTAAGGATTCCGATCAAGTGCAGTCCCATATATATGCTATTTAAACTATACTTTACTTTTATAAAACACTCATAAAATAAGAAAAAGAATTCCAAGTACAGTTCATGACATTTTTTATTCATGATAATCCTATCATTTCGTCACACTATTTTAAATGTCATTACCATAATCCCTTAAATATTTTTTTTTTGCTCTTAGCTTTACATAATATCTTGGTATACCAAGCGAGAAACATTTCAAACAAAAGGACATTTTCCACTTTATGATTAAATGAGAAATTGAATTTCAAATAGATCCTTCTGATGTACTCATATATTTTTTCTAGTTTTAAATTATATAATGTATCAAATTTTCTTCTCTTTTACAAATGAATATTGAATGATACTATTTTTATCATATCTCAACGTGAGTTTTCTTCCAAACCAGCTGACATTATTATTCCTTTATTTCAAGCTTTGGTTCCCCCCTCTTTTATTTGCTAAATGGTCTTTATGTGCTTTGATCCTGTTTTGCCTATTATATGAATAACTCAGTGTTTTAATTTATCATTTTTCATCTGAATCCACCACTTCATTATTATTCCATCTTCTCTAACCTCTATCTCTAAATAAGCTGTTTTTTTCCACTTTTCTGCTTTCAAAATGACATAAAAGCACACATTTTTGTGTTGATGCCTAGAGATTATATTTAGCTAATACAAATTCTTAGGGTGCAATTGCCTAGCTATAAGAAGACACAGGAATATGTGTTCCATAACAAAAGGAGAAAATTCATAGATGATGCTGCTGAAATATTTTTAAAAAGAATTCTTTAAAACAAACATTTAATAAAGAGGATACATGCAATGAATGTAAGGACTGAGAACCTCAGCAGACAAATGGGAAAATAATAAAATGGAAATCCTATAACTAGAAGGGAGAGAGATTCTCACAAGAGGTCCAGTCGGATGCAGATTTGTCAAAGACCAAAGAGCCACACACACACATGGATCCACCTCTTGAGACGGCTTCTGAATTAGAGGAACAATGTGAAGAAAATTATAAAAGGAAGATTTAGGAGGTTATAAGAATTACCATGTGCAAAAAGAAATGACTTTGAGGGTGCATCCTTTGCTCCAATTCCAGCTGATTATAAATATTTTCATACATATTATTTTATTGTTCTCTGGGTTGGTAGATGAGAAGTGATATGCATTAATTACTTAAAAAATAATATATATATGTATATATATATATGTTTATATATATATATATATATATATATATATATATATATTTATTTATTATTGATTTTTTTACAGAGAGGAAGAGAGGGATAGAAAGTTAGAAACATCGATGAGAGAGAATCATCGATCAGCTGCCTCTTGCACACCCTCTACTGGGGATGTGCCCACAACCAATGGACATGCCCTTGTCCAGAATCGAACCAGGGACCTTTCAGTCCGTAGACTGACACTCTATCCACTGAACCAAACTGGTTCCGGCTTTTTAAAAAATATCGATATATATATATATAGAGAGAGCATTAATTACTTTAATTGTATGTATTTTAATCTTAGAGAGGCTGATCATCTTATCATTTTTATTGACCTTTTTACCATGTAAATGAAAATTTACTGATTGTAGATAGATGATATGCCACATTATTTCTTTCTATTAATATAGCAGAAGCATTGTCCACAGGACCATGTTTTCCAATATAGTAGCATTTTCCAGATGTGGTTTCTCAGTCACACTGTCAATAAATGCTCATAATATGGCTATTGGTTATGATATTGGACAAATCAAATATAGAACTTTTCCATCATCTTAGAAAGTTTTACTGGACAACCTTGTGTTACATACAGTGAGCAATTCTTTTCAGGAATCAATTATGTCTATGTTTAGATAACTTCAGTTTTTCTGGCTTATTTATAAAAATATTCTAAAATATGTATATAATCTTCTAAGACCTATATTAAGCATTATGTTATCTTATTCTGAGACTCAAACTTTTAATCTCCTGGAATTTATGAGGTATTAATTAAAGGTCTGATAGCATTTTAAAATTTTCCTATAGGAGAAAATAACATAGAACATTTATTTACAATGAGGCTCTCTATACTGACTAACACTGTTGTGGTGTGACCCCCATCTTACAAAGAACACCTCAAAAAGTTGAATTATGGAGTTATTTATTAAAGGCCAGCGGCATACGATAGAGCAAAAGCACTCCAGACCTCACAGCCCTGAACTGCCTGCCACATCTGGCTTATATTGGCAGAATATCACAAGAGTATCAATTCCATCTTTGGGTCTGGAATGAGGAATCTGTTTCGTGATTTTACAGAAGTGAAACTGAGCAAGTTAGTTATCTCAAGGGTCTACAGATCACTAACTCAACAGAAGCACATTATCTGGGACCACCAGGACAATTTAGAGTAATTGTGCTATCCAGATTCTGGGATCACTGAGTCAGCAGGCATGTATTATCTGTAGCCACTAAGACAAATTTGAACTGTCTTGGGTCCCAGGAATGTGCTTCCATGACCAGTGAGATCACAATCAATGGGATACTCAAACCATCATCAATGGAATATTGAGAGAGCATACATAAGTTCAGAAAATCAAAATAACTTTTAAATGAGTACAGAACCCAAAACAGCAAGGTTAAAATATTAAACAGCAATTTTTACCCAAATATGGCCGCTACCACCATACTTCAGTACATATATCTGAGTGTTCTATTATTTTCCATTGATCTATTTGTCCGAAGTAGTACTGAATTATTTTTTTTTATTTTCTTACAACATTTTTTTGGTTATTTGTTTGAAGTAAGACATATTTTATTCAATTTATTTTTTAATTATTCTGTTAATCTATGATAATAAAAGTATAATATGCTAGTTAGACTGGACGTCCTTCCAACGACCTCTGGACAAAGCTGGGGCTTTGAGGGAGGCCTGGGTCTAGGGTTCCTGCCAGTGGCCTGAGGGAAGCCTGGGTCCCAGGTGCCAGTGCTGGCAGTGGGAGAAGGAAGGCCTACTCTGGCATGGATTTTCATGCTTTGGACCTCTAGTACTTTTTCATATGGACATTAAAATCATTCTGTTCAATCCCCAAAGCAAATTTCATTGGAATTTCACTAAAAATATATTGTCTTAATATATTTAATATTGGAGGGTTTATTTTTTTTATCATATTATAACTTCCCTTTAGATTTTTGTTCTAATCTTGTTTTATAGGATAATTCTATTCTCCCCTGATTTTACCTAATTCTTAATTCTATTTTTTAATTCTATTCTTTCTTTTTCTTTTCTACCTTTTTTTTCTTCGCACCTTGATTCAGTTTCAACTCACTCTTCTACTATTTCACAGAGATACCTTATTGTTCTTTGCTGAGGATGCTAAATATTTTGTAGATCTTTTGCATCTTACTCAACAATATGTGTCCTTGAGACATACATCTTTGATCTGAATCTCCTAAATACTTATCACCTTGTCTGGTTCTAAAGTTATGTTAATTTATCTCTTTTCATTTTGGAACTAGCAGAGTGTTATCGATACAGTGCTTGCATGAGTCAAGCTAAGTTATTAGAGCATCTTAATTCTACTCTCTCTATTTTTTCATAATCATATTTTTTTTCATAATCATATTTTTATAACCTTATTTTTCATAATCATATTTCAATGAAAGAGCAGGATGATGCTCATTTCTCAAATATTAGATGGATTCCATCATACATTGAATCTATTGCACAACACAAATTTATTTTTCTCACAGTTCTGGTAGCTGTGAATTATGAGTTAAGGTACACAATGGTTTAATTTCTGGTGGGGGCCCTATGGCTTTCAGAAGGGTGTCTTTTCAATATATTCTCACATTGCAAAGAGATAGAAGTCTCGCTCTCTCTCCCTCTCTCTCTCTCTAAAAGGTAACTGTTCTCTGAGAGTAGGGCTCCACCCTTATGAATCATTTAAAATTAATTATTGTCTAAGGATTCTATCTCTAACTATAGTCAGTTTGGATGTTAGTAATCTGGAGACACACACTTCAGTCCATAACAGGGTCTCAGGATCTGAGAGTGACAGAGGACACAGCTGTATATCATTGGGCCAGGAAGCCCTCCACTGTGTACTACCCAGTCATAGAAAACTAGCGCTATATCAGAGAAAAGCTAGGTAGATGGAGGACAGGTACAAAATGGAGAGACTATTATTTAAAAATGACTACTTAAATCATCAGATCCAATTTTAAATTTGATAGAAATAAAATCAGTTTCTTTTTATTACCCATTAGCAAGAAACTTATGATAATCCTAAATAATGAAAGGATAATGTACAAATAGACCAAAGGGTAGAACAATCAAACAACTGTTTGCTCCAATGTGTGCTGATCACTAGCGGGTGTGAACGGAACATGGAGGGTGTTGACAGCAGGTGGCAGAGCATGGAACATGGTGGGTGTTGGCCATGGAGGGATTGCGAAGCTGGTGAGTGAGGGGCACCAGACTAAGGCGGGGCACTGGTCACTGTCATTGGGGAGAGCCTCTGGTAGTTACTGAAAATCCTTTGCTCCCATGTGCAGTGGTCCCACCAGGCACTTGCACCTGCTGGCCCCACTCACACCTGCAGCCAGCAACCGGCACCAGTCCTGATTGCACAGCGCCATTAGCAGGTGCAGGCAGTTGTAGCTGGCTTTTGATGGCCTCTGAGGGCTTCTCCCCCTGATCCTGAGGGGCAATCAGGGCAGCAGTTGCCTTTTGCACCCACTGCAGGGCCAGTGTCATCAGCATGTGGGAGTGGCAGTGGTTGGAAGCAGGGCTGCCAGCAGAAAGGGGATAAGGGGCCATGGCAGGAGGGGCCAGGCATGGGTGTGGAGGTTGGGCTGAGACATGCCCAGTGCCCACTGCAGCTGCCGCCTCTCGGCTCATAGTTCTATTCAAGGTGCATGAATTCATGCAGTGGGCCCCTAGTTTATATATAGATATAGATATAGATATAGATATAGATATAGATATAGATATAGATATAGATAGACATATAGATAGACATATAGATAGACATATAGATATATAGATATAGATATAGATATAGATATAGATATAGATATAGATGTAGATGTAGATATAGATATAGATATATGAAAGTGACCAGTATACCGCCTTTCTGGCTGGCTGCCTGACTAACCAACCAGCTGGTACATATGTTGCATACTGGCAATTTAAAAATAAACATTGATTCTTACATGTGTGGCCCATATAAAGCTCTGAAGTATAACAGGATCTGTGGAAGGAGAGGTTGTTCTAATTCCAAGAATTAATTTGCCCTCGTCTGACACTGGCCCCCCATTTGAATTAATTCAAAGACAGTGTCCTGTGATGCCAGCATTTGTCATGATTATTAATAAATCACAAGGACAAACTCTAGACAGACTAGGAATATTCCTACCTGAACTCATTTTCAGACATGATCAGTTATATGTTGCTTTCTTTCAAGTTCTAAGAGCATGTGAAGTTAAAGTTGTAAATACTTCATCACAAGGGAAATTAATCAAGCACTCTGAAAGTATTTTTACTCTCAATGTGGCATACAGGAGGATACTAGAATAAGTTTAATCAATTTATCAGTCATTGTTTTTAATCAATGTTGTTCTTATATTATGTTTTGTTGTTTTATATATTTTTGTTGTTTTAATATCATGTCTTTGTTCTTATTATATCATGTTTTATTGCTTATTTATTAATCAATTTATATATTATTTTCATATACATTTTACTAATTTTCTTTCATCCCTGACACTTCTATTATTAAGAAAGGGCAAATAGCAATATCAAAATTTTTCTTCTGCCAAAACTGGTTTGGCTCAGTGGACAGAGCGTCGGCCTGCAGACTGAGGGGTCCCAAGTTTGATTCTAGTTAAGGGCATGTACCTTGGTTACGGGCACATCCCCAGTAGGGGGTGTGCAGGAGGCAGCTGAACCATGTTTCTCTCTCATCAAAGTTTCTAACTCTCTATCCCTCTCTCTTCCTCTCTAAAAAATCAATAAAATACATTAAAAAATTTCCTTCTAATTAATTTTCTTTAAATGTGCAGGGATCCATGCGCTAAGCCACTAGTAAATAATAATAAAAAAAAGATATATTTTCTTTTCTTACTATGAATGTACTATTTGTAATTGTGATGTATAGACCTTAACACATCAAAAATAATGTTAAGGAAAAACATGTAGAAATAAAAAACTTTTAAACAAATTATAAAACAAAATTTAAGGTCAAGACAAAGGATATAAAAAATGAAAAACGGTAATGTGATTGTAAGTTAGAATGAAAATTTTGGGTGGTCCAGAATATTTCTGATTTATATCTCTTGCCCTGACTTAATTATTAATAATAAAATGTTAATATTAAAGTATTCCAGATTGGTTGGATCCTTATAAATATCATGTCTTGTCATAACAAAAAGCAAGGGAGTTGCCAAAGATCATCAGAGGTATTATAAAATGCTTAGGAGTCAGTTTGAAAATTCCCAAAAAGTCAACAATGAAAATTCGACTATCAGTAAAAATAATAATGAAATTTATTAAAATGCATAAAAATTTTAGGTTCATAAACATCTTTATGGGATTATTTGATATCAGAAATTAAGAAATTTAGAGTTGGAATATCATAATTTTACAGCCCTTAATAAGGAAAAGGAGCTAAATCATGATCATCAATAGCTTCTAATCCTATATAATAAAGATGTAATATGCAAATGGTGATTAGGTTGCAAAGCGTATCAATTGACCTCATAACAACCAGATCATGAATCAGCAGGAGGGTGGGGCAGTGAGCTACAAGCTAGTGGCATTGAGCTACAGGTGTGGGTAGGGCAGCAAAGCTCTGGGGAGGGGAGTGGGAGGGTGCAGAGGGAGCTACAGAGGGAGCTACAGCTGGGAGAGCTATAGGAGGAGGCAGGGCAGCGACTGGCTACAAGGAAACAGTGGAGAGCTACAGGAGGAGGCAGGGCAGCAAGCTATGAGGACGGTAGGGGGGTGAAGCAATGAGGGGGGAGGGAGGAGCAGTGGGCAGCGAGCTACTGGCACACAAATTCTTGCGCAGTGCTGCTAGTATCACAAATAAAAGGCAACTAAAGACTATGTGCCTCCTTAGGCAATCAATGATTCTCTCTCATCATCAATGTTTCTCTTTCTTGCTCCCTCTCCATTTGTTTCTGAAATCAATAAAAATATATTAAAAATTAAATAAGATGTGCCTCCTGATAAAAAAGAATACTCATGAGGTATTCCGAGAGAGAGGCAGAGAATCTAATCAGGTCACTGAATATAATTGCCAATTTAGACATAACATGTCCGAAGGCACTTACTGAACAATTCTATAGTGATACAATCTGAAAAATCCATAATGTGAATAACTTTATATACAATTTACTCAATAAATATGTTTTGATGAGTATGAAGGGAATGAATTTCAGTAATACAAAGAAGTTATACTTTTATGTTTCAGGTCAATGTTGTTTTAAAGATGTATTTTATGAGTCCTTATTTATTACAGATGTATATTAACATGTTTATGAATTAAATTATATAATTCTGAAATTTGCTTCCAAATAATTCATCAGGGTGAGAGGAGAAATACAGCGTGTGGCAAAAATAAATTTATGGTTGTGAAGCAGATTTTTTCATGTACTCTTATTTATTAATTATTTTCCACACAAACAATTGCAAACCTCCTTTTATCCCACCCTGTATATAAAGTACAAATAAAACTAATTGGTTATGGATTGATTATTGTGAAAATAGTAAATTGCTGCATGTGCACTGACTACATTCTTTTTCTTATTTTTTTTAAATATCTTTAAGATTTCCTATAATAAACGTTTAAAAATATATCTTGTCCTTTTTTCCTTCTGAGCAGTTCTAACATTGGGATCTTGTGGAGGTAATTATTTTGATTAACTAGAGGTGATCATTAACTAAGTGGAAATTCATTGCTTTAAGGCAGCAATTGATGTCAAAACTAATACCAGTGTTTTGTCATTAATTCTGAGTTTCTCATTGACTTTTCTTGATATATGAATTGTAGCAGGATATTTTCATTATGCAGACAGGGTTTTACAGAAGGAAAGTAGGCAAATCTTTGGCCACGCTCTTAATATTCATTTGATGATTTGCTTACTTGCTATTTATTTAGACATATACCAATAAATGAAAGACATTAAGATCACATTTGCATTGCAGCAGAAAGAGAAAAATGTAGAGGAAAATGTATTGAGAATAAATCACAGTTTAGCTCAAGGTGAGTTATTTGATCTTACATTGTTTTGTTTTGAATGTTATTTTATGTGCTTTACTTTGATTCTGCAAAAATAGAACACCCATAAGCATGCATACTCAATGAATCTTGAGTCAGTACTATAAATATTATGGTAATTTCTGAAATTTCCTATGACTTCACATGTAGTTCCTTTAAAAAAATATGTATCAGTGAAAGCATATCAATTTATTTGCAGGAGGATGGAATCAATGTGGTAATAATCTACCAATATTAAATTTTGTTCATCCAAGAGGGGCAATTACATGCAAACTGAAATAGAGATGCCATTTGCTTTAAAAAAAATTTTTTTAAAGAGCTTTACAACAGGAGCACAGAAGATATATATGACTAGCACAATATATAACAATGAGTTTAAGAATATGTAAATAAGCAGATAATGAGAAGAAGCAAGTTCCATTATAAAGAGTAAGACAAAGAATTCACAGAGCTAGGGAGCCTTAATCTGCATTTAGCAAATGTCTCTGTGTCAAAATTTAAATAAACTGTTTTCTGGATATCAGATAACTTAAATAATTTGGATGCAACTTATACTTAAAGCCTGTTCTGCTCTACAATAAAATGAAAATTCAAGTATTAGTGGCAAGGACCTACATTTTCTTCAAATGAACACAGTATACCATATTTAAGCATAAAATCCTGCTGTAGCAGTGAATGCATTTTTTATAAAACTGTGGTTATTTTCTTAGATTTTTGTCAGAACATATTATGTGATGTCTCTGTTATTTTAGAGTTGCAGTATAAGTATATATTGAAAGAACTGCTAGCATAAATATTTTAAGACTACATTCTTACATACTACCAATTTTTTCAACATTAAAATCTTCTTCATATGAATGTGCAGTGTATTTAAAATTTGTTTATTTTTTTCACTCTTTATTCAGTGATGCAACAAAAATAAAAACTATTCTGTAGTCATTGTTAAAGAGATGCAATTTTAAAATTTTCTGTGATTGAGGGGTCCTATTATGATGACTGTTCCAAATGATAAATTTCTTTTTAATTCACTTTTTCCTAAAATAAACCACTCTTAGAATGTATCAGTGTCGTACTTGAATTTCTCTTATTTTGAGTGTAATATATATATATATATATATATATATATATATATATTCCTCAAAAATGTATATACACGCTTTGAATAATTATAAAGCTAGTGTTTATTAAAATTAATTTTATTTTCAAATTTGAGCTATCAGCTATTAAATTTTTGGTATATATTGCATATATAATTTACTTTTGTTGTTGCTTTTCTTTGTTAGTCCTCACCAGAGGGTTGGAGGAGAGACAGAGAGAGAGAGAAACATAAATGTGAGAGAGACACAATGACACAGACAGATTGACTCCTGCATGTGCCCTGACTGAGGCTAGAATTAAACCTGCAACCCAGGAACATGCCCTTGAACCCATAACCAATCCATCTATAGATCACACTCTCACCACTGAGAAACAATGGTCAGAGCTACAATATTTTTAATGTAAAATTTGTGTATTGCTTTCGACAATTGTATTTTCTGTTGGTCTGTTTTCTAGCTCTAGAAAGTTCTTATATACTTAGAATATTCCTTGGAACTATTTTTCCAGTATGTGTCTTGCCATTTTATTCAGCTTTGGTTATTTTTTTTAAATATACAAGTTGTTTTCATTGTATTTGAATAAACCTGTTAATATTTTCTTTGTAAGCACCTGAGAGTTTGAATAATAGCACACATTCCCCATTTATTTGTGAAGTACTCACTTCTATATTCTTCCATCATTTGTCTGGCTTTATTTTCAAATTAAAATTTTTGATCCTCTTAAATTACATTTCCCTATGCATGATATGAGGAATAGATCCAATTTTAATACTCTCCACATGACTCTATAGTTACTTCAGAAATTTTTATGCAAAACACCATCCTTTCTTGCTAATATGAGATTGTAGCTGTATCATATTTGAAATCCCCATAAGCAAACTATTTTTAGCACTTTCAAGAAAGATTTCTAAAGTAGTTATCACTGTGTAAATGACTATAAAAATGTCAATAAGATTGCCTATTCTGGTATGATGAGAATTATTTTTTCTAAGGCAATATTTGTCATAACAACCAAAACAAATGACAGAAAGGTATTTTTCCAACATTAAAAATAGTGCTTTTTTCAGTGCTTAAAAAAAAATCCTGCTTAGCTGTCCAATGATGAAAGATATTTGTCTTTAATGTTAAATATTGAATCTTTTCTCTGTCATCTATACTGTCTAAAAGTTAATTATTTGGGGTCATGTCTTCAAAATAGAATATTTTTATTCCTAATAAGTGAGTTAAATCATTTTGATGGAAAACACTCTTTTTGGTGAACCTGAGCATAACCAGGCCCGGTGGCCACCTCAAATTTGTCACCCAGTCCACCAGCTAATCTCAGTTATTACAATGTGATTGGCTCAAGAACCAGGAGAATCATCGTCCAAGTTAGGCACATGAAGAGAAAATGAAAATTTCTTCTGAACTACAGTTCTTATCCTATATTGTCTGTCTATGCATTTATTTTTCCTCTCTGAGTGATCTCTGATTTGAGCTCTGAGTGAGAGGGAAATAAATCACTTCACAGTCAGCTGAGAGCCTGGGCTACTCTCTCCTTACAAGCTGCACAATAAAATGGCAGCTCAGCAAATGCAAAAGGGGAACTCATCAATCTCCACTTTCACAATGTTTAACATATTCTTTTTCACCCATCTGACTGGAACTCCTCTTTTTAAAAATAAGGACATACATAAGGTGCATTGATAAGATTAGAAATAAAATGAGTAAGAGTGATTTGTGTGAATTCACCAGCTTGTTTCCTCCGGACTCCTCCTGATATTTCCATTTCAAAATGTTACCCCTTTCTTTTGGCATTCAGTGCGTGTCTCTATAATGTTTACTGACCTAGTGCACCATTGGCAAAAGGCTTAGACAGCTCAGATGGCAGAGAGCACAGGCTGATGTTAATCAGGGTGCAAGGAATCATTTCCGGAGAGTCCTACCAACGCAAAATAAGAATAAGCCTTAATGTGCATGCGACTTGTGCATGCAGAGGTAATAGGGAGCAGACTGTGGACATACTCAGCTATCAGCCTAATTGATGTCTCAGAGTTCTAGCAGGGATCTGAGAATGCAGTGAGGAGGGTGTCTAGTTACAGGTGTACCTGACATTGGATAACAGAATAGCGTGGGGAAGGATATTATCATTTTACTAGAGGCTCAGTGCATGAAATCCATGCACTGGTAGGGTCTCTAAAGGCTGCCGGCCACCAGCCAGGTACTCCCTCCCTTCCCTTGGTCACCTACTCCCTCCCTTCCTCCGGCCTCCTGCTGCCACTGCTGGCTGGGACTTCCCTCCCTTCCCCCAGCCAGCCCTGCACCCTGGTCAAACTCCTGGACAAACCCCAGTTGAGGGGACAATTTGCATACTACACTTTTATTATATAGGATAGGCGTGTGAATATGTCTGTATGAGTTGTTGTGTCATGTGTGTTTGCAAGAGAGATCTATTTAACTTCTGGAGTGGAAAATGTCTAATTTTGCAATTACTGGTTGGCCCTCTGGAGTTTTATTGCAGAAGTTATGGGATCATTGGCAAGTAAACAAGGGGCACGTGCCCAAAGTAGGTGAGAAAACTGATTAATATGAAATCAGTCACTTGAATCTCGGGGGGGGGGAGGGGGGAGTGAACATTTAAAACATGTGGTTTCTTTCTTTCTTTCTTTTTTTTTTAAATAAATCTTTATTGTTCAGATTATTACAAATGTGTTCCTCTCCCACCCACCCCCAATTGCTCCCCTCCACTCCACCCTCTGCCCTTTCCCCAAACCCCATTGACCTTATCATAGGTGCACAGTTTATGTTCAGTCTCTTCCTGCTATTTATACATGTTTCTTGTGGAAATGGTTCTTGCCAGTACCTGGGGCAGAATGATTGGGATATTTCACCTTGAAGGCGGCACACCAATCAGCATCCTATGGATAGGTGCCGTGTGAAAATCAGACTTGTCAAGCGTTATTCTGACCCTAAAATAATTGTATGCCATGATGTTCAGGGTTAGACACTTAAGCTTGATTTATGCATATATTCATAAAAATGCATTTTTCATTAACATAGGGAAGTACTGATACTATTCTAACATGTGTTTTAATGGATTAATGTCTGTCAATATATTTTCCCATACTTAATATTTTTTTTCATGAATCTCACTTTTCCTCTGGGTTCAATTTATATCTACTTACTTACCTTATGTTTTATTAAGGTATTATATGTACTTTCAAAAGTATGTTAAAAATGTTATTTTATTTAACTCAGAATTTCTGTTGTCAAATACATCAGACTTGATTAGGTAGAAATATAAAAGAGGAAGAGAGAGGACAGATATATAGAAAATTGTTTAAAACTTATGGCTGTGGATCTGAAACCGGTTTGGCTCAGTGGATAGAGCCTTGGCCTGCAGACTGAAAGGTCCTGGGTTCGATTCCGGTCAAGGGCATGTACTTTGGTTGCGGGCACATCCCCATTAGGGGGTATGCAAGAGGCAGCTGATCGATGATTCTCTCTCATCGATGTTTCTAACTCTCTAACTCTCTCTCTTCCTCTCTGTAAAACATCAATAAAATATATTTTAAAAAATACTTCACCTTAAAAAAATAAAAATAAAAAATAATTTAAAAATATAAATAAAATTTATGGCTGTGGAATCATCATCACCAGATTACAAGTTACTTCTTTCTCAGATTTGCCAGGATTGCTTCTCAGCCGTTTTGTATGGAGTCGTGATTATCCTTAACAGAACTGCTATTAGAGAAGAGAGCAACCTATACTGAAAGAACAGGACATATACAGAGTTTCAAGTGTAGAAATAGACATAGTTTGTTCTCCTATAAAACTCTACAAAGGATTATATAGCAATAGTGCTGAAGAAAGGATATGGTGACACAATGACATAACAACACAAGGTGAGAATAATTTTTTCATTGCATCCTAAGAAAATTGCTCCAATTACCTTGAAAAGTAAACATTTGCTGCTCAATCAGTAAGGTTATAAACAATAACTTTGCTAAAAACAATGCTATATTTAAATTAAAGGCCAAGCATGTATAAAATTATTTTTAAAATTCTAGTAGTACGGCTAATAATCTGAGCCGTTTCAAGATTCTAAAAATCCTTATTCAAGTAAAATGACTAGCCTATGTGTACATTGAAGTATTATTAAAATAATTAATTGCTCTTTTTTCATTCAGTCCAAAGCTACTAAACTATTACATCTTCCAAGTCAATATAACATGTGAAATTAAAGTATTAAAAATTAATTTTCCATAATTACTCTTTATTGAAATAAATTATTTAGAATTAATTCTAATACTAATTTTCTTTTTAGATCATTGGTAAGTTATTTAATCCCTTTAAATAGTCTGAGGATTCTACATGAGAAATAATTTGTCTTGGGAAGGGAATGAGCTACTTCGGTCTTGGGAACACTGAGTAGAGGAAGGTTTATAATTTAGTAAAGGCGATACAGATGGGCTATCATTATTTAGATATCTGTTTAACATGTTCTTTACTACTCAAATGATCCCATTAGTCTTTCTATACCTTACTTAGTCTTTCCCCCCCTAGAAAATGTAACATGCACTAGTATTGCCTAAAATGAAAATCAATGTTGTTTCCCCTTAATTTTTATTATCTGAAGACTGTGTGCAGTCTTTTTTAATTTATTTTTTATTTTACTTGAAATGGGTTAGCCAGAGTTTCAAAAGAAATACAATAGAAATCTTTATCTTTCTATCTCAAAGATATATCTAAGATAGACCACACTTTAAAAAACATATTTCAGAATAATTTTCCCTTCCTGGTTGCAACCAGCACACGCAATTCATTCTATCATTGATTTACCTCATCAACTGGTCATAGTTCTCTTCACAGGATCACACAATTTAAGATTATTGTTGACAAGAACAGACAGATTCCTAGATGTGGAGACAAGTACTAAACGGTTTTAGACCTGAAGCTGAATAAAACATTTGGATTTTCTTTAAAAAAAAATGCTTGCACAGAAAGAAGGCCTGGTAAATATCAAACATAAATTTGAAACTTTCTGCTGCTCAATTCTGTATTTGTTGGGTGTGAAGACATTGATAGTTATCAATTGGTAGCTTATAGTAATTTAGTATTTTATAGACATCTGAACTCTTATCAAAGGGAGTGATTTCGTGAGAATGTCTTCTGTGACTATTCTAAATAAATGTTATACATCCTCCTCCATCTTTATTAGGTGGAGAGGATGATAAAAGTAAAATTATATATATTTAAGGTATATAAATATACAACTTGACGTTTTGATATACATATATGTTGTGAAATAAGTGCCTTCTTCATCTAATCAACATATCTATCACCAAAGACAGGAGTAACTCCTACAGTCTGCATTTCATTTAATTTTGCTTATCTAACTACCGGTCTAACCACCATATTAGTGACTTACAGAAATCAAGTAGTCTTTATGGTAATATGCAAAATGTAAATGAAAGTATCTCCTTGCCTTAGACAAAACAGAGTTTTATAATATATTGTTAATCTAAGAAAATGTGTCTGTATGAGACACAGAGAACACTGATGGGATTTCTAATGTAACAGAAAAAGAAAGTGAACAATTATGTATTGTCTTCCTGTCTCAAATAAGGTGTCTTTGAAACCTTTGTGGAGTTAAAGTCTAGGAGGCAATATTCAAACAAAAAGTATTTACTTTGGGTAAAAGTACTTGCAATTTTGGGAGTACAGATGCAGGTGGAAGCCCCAAAACTATCAGCCTCCTCCACACTCCCACAGGAGAAGGGCTCAGTCTTTTTATGGGAAAAAGGAAAGAAGATGGATAAGTTGTATTAAAGAAGAATAGACATATCCATTGGTGCTCCATGAAGTAAAGTTAGATATGTATTTTATAGATTGGCTTGAGATTGGCTTATTAGTCAAAAGGCTAGATTCATTGATCAGATAGCAGTTTGGCCATTGGCAAAGAGCTCCAATTTCTTCAGTCCTTTCATTTTATTCATTCAAAGCGTGTTACAAACAATTATTTATGGGTGTGTGTATGGAGAAACATATTTACTACCCATTTCTTGGTTTGCTCTTACTGTAAACTCCCCAGCAGTTAAATTGTCACTCATAACTTAAAGTACTAGTGACTAAACAATACATTGCTGCCTCGATTTTTTTTTGAATGAGGTAAGTATAATAGGGGAAATAAACAAATTGGAACAATTTAAATTTCTGCCACATGTGATTTTGACCTATCCACACAACCTGCATAAGCAGTTCCTGGGTCATTTCAGCAGACTGTTACATAGAGAAACTTCCTGAAAAGAGCCTGTCTAGTGTGGTTTTCGCTTCTGTCGATCAAAGATATCCACTTTTGAATTGTTTAAAAGTTTCCAGCTGTGGGGTGTAAAATACAATAAATGTGTATTGTGAGTCCTACAGTGAGATCTACACATTTTCCCTTACTCTCCTACGTTTGGAGAAGAGCCGAGCCTACATGGTGGTTACCGATTAGCAAGGCAGCTGGGTGATGCTGGGATAAAAATCAGTGTTGTCCAAGGATTGTTGAGTGTTTATTTTATTTAAGATTTAGTAGTGAGGCTTTCAATGAATTACATTTATTCTGTGCCTGCCTCTACCAATATTCTACCCTGCCCCTTTGCTGACGGACTGACAAAATGCAGACCATCAGTCACCTCTTAGCCCCCTGAATAGTAGGTTCTTTGGCTCCAATCTAGTTCCCCAGAAAAATAAAAAATAAAATGCAAGAAATCAGTTTGTCTAGGACATAATAGAGATGACCTATAATTGCCCTGAGTACATTCACCTATTTGACTGAATTTATAACTACCAGTATAATCCATGAATTACTGACCATTTCCTACATCTGTAACATAGTCTATACAAAAGGAGGCCTCTGCTTTTTAAATACGTCTTCATTGATTTTAGAATGGAAGGGAGAGGGAGAGAAAGAGATAGAAAGAGATCCTTGATGAGAGAATCATTGATCAGCTGCCTCCTGCTTGCCTCCCATCAGGGATGGAGCACACAACCTGGATATGTGCCCTGACTGGGAATAGAACTGTGACGTCTTAGTTTATAGATTGATTCTCAACCACTAAGCAGCTCTGGCTGGGCGGAGATTTCTAAATTTTGACATTATGTTTCTTTGGGGGAAGATAATGGGAAGGGTTTTTATCATGCAGATTCTCTCTCTCTCCCTCTCTCTCTCTCTTTCTCTCTCTCTCAATTCTCACGCAAGGATATGTTTTGATTGATTTTACAGATAGAGGAAGAAAGAGAGAGAAACATGGGTTGTCTCCCCTAAGGGCCCAGACTTAACATGTTGCTATATGCTTCAGCCAACTAACCGCCAGACCAGGGCCGGATTGCCTTTTCTAAGGGAGTAAAAAGGGTCCAAGCACCTTATTGGTGCTAGATCAAAAAATTCAAACTGGTTTATTAAAACTTCTTTCTGACCCTAGCTGGTTTGGCTCAGTGGATAGAGCATCGGCCTGCAGACTGAAGGATCCCAGGTTCGATTCTGGTCAAGGGCACATGCCTGGATTGGGGGCTCCTTCCCCGGTGGGGGGTTTGCAGGAGACAGCTGATCAATGATTCCCTCTCTTCACTGATGTTTCTATCTCGACTATATAAGAGGTTGAAACTAATATTAGATCAGGTAATATATCTGCATTTGGTATCATGAGCTTTTAGCATGAGTGATCCATTTGGGTCCTGTGATTTTTTTTTTCTTTAACAGCACAATTATACACAGGGAGGTTTTATTTGACCATATGACTTAGTTTCTTCTCTCATGGAGTTTAAACTCAAGATGTGGAAATTCCTTATTTCTCCTTACTCCACATCAGAGTTTAAAGAAAGGTTTATTGATTGAGAACTTGCCAATTGAGAAGATGAGAGCCCTAGAAGTACCTCATTACATGCTAAGAAAGCACAGGGTTCAGTCTTATTTTACACCAAGGAAAGGGGAGATCAGAGAGGCTGTTTCAGTAAGAACTCACCCCAAGCCTAAAGCAGTTTGGTTCAGAGGATAGAGCATTAGCCCGTGGATTGAAAGGTCCCAGGTTTGATTCTGGTCAAGGTCATGTACCTTGGTTGCAGGCACATCTCCAGCAGGGGGTGTGCAAGAGGCAGCTGATAGATGATTCTCTCTCATTGATATTTCTAACTCTATCCCTCTCTCTTCCTCTCTGTAAAAAAATCAATAAAATATATATTAAAAAAAAAAAACGCACCCCAAGAAGAATTCCCCTAATAATTGCATGTTTAAAGCAGGAACTATTAGTGGGAAAGTCATGAAGAAAATGGAGACTTAAAATGGAGTCAGATCTAGCATTGACTCCGTTACATCCGCACTGCAATTATTTTGCTTTACGCTTTGTATTTGCATGGTCTTTATTAAGAAGTTGGCTGTAATTCTTACCTGAGTTCTCTATGGGCTTTTAAACCCCCAACCACGAATCTCTCATTTTACTTTTTCTATCAGTGTTTGAATTGATTGATTGATTGATTGATGCTACTCTAAAGTTTTAAGTCCTGGGTATTTGACTCTATTTACTATTATGAGTTTATCTTAAATATTGGATTTCACACACAATTTCACACACAAATTTCATACCCAAATTCATAAATAAAACACTTGAAATCTTTGAGATGTCTTAAACCTTAAACAAATGCAGTCAGCAAACTCAGTTTTATTTTGTGTATGTAAATTAGATGGTTTGTATTATATCTATGTTTATAATGATGATCTGATAAAACAACTTTTGGCAAAAGAACTGTTTGAAGACATCTTACACATTTGCAAATATAGAAAACAGATTTGACATATTGTCAGTTACATTATTTTAAGTGTGCATATTCAATTTGTTTGAAGATTTACATATGTTATGCTAAAAACAGTGAATATGTGGGTTAATGGAGCTGTCATTAGGTAATCAACTATGGCTCTTATAGTCTAAAAGTCTTTTGATTGAAAAGATAAGTATGTAGCGTCAGGGTCTCTACATAATAAATTTGTAGAAATGCGCAGTATACATGAGTCAGGGAATGATTATGTCAGTATAATCAGAGCTTTAAATACATGTCTTTAAAATAAATTTATTGTACTAATAACACCCACTAGGTTGTCCTAGGAATGAAGTAATTGTTTTAATGTCCAATACTCATGACATTTTTCAACATATTTATAACATGCTATCAAGCGGTTATTTGCTCAGTGTACATACTGCAGCAAAAACCATTTTGTCTGCATGATATGTCAAGCACATTGCCAATGTGTCTCATCATGTATTCATAAATTCTCAAACTAATTAAACAGAAATTCTTAAGATCAATTCCATGTGTATATTTCTAATTTTGTTCCAACCCCACAGAAATTGTGAGAGACAATATTTATACAACTGCTGAACCTAATTTCAGATATTTTTAGAACTTATATTAATACTACCTTGTTTCCCCGAAAATAAGACAGTATCTTATATTAATTTTTGTTCCCAAAGATGCGCTCGGTCTCATTTTCAGGGGATGTATTACGTTTCCATGAAGTAGGTCTTATTTTCGGAGGATGTCTTATTTTTGGGGAAACACGGTAGTTATTTATTATGAAATTATTTTCAAGAGGAAAACATTTCTATAGTATTTGAGCTCATATATAAATTAGTAGAACCAATATTTTTAATAATTATTCAACTGATATATTTTGCCTAAAGAAACACTGTGAGTTTATTTACCTATCTACTGATATTTAATTAACAAAGGATATATTGAGCATAACAGTAGGACAGACCCTGCATGCATTATAGGCAGAGGTTAAAACTAAACTTGAAAAGCAAAATTAAAAACCTGTACTCTCGCTGCTTACTGATCATTAGGCAGAAGCAGACATTTAGATAAAGGGAGTAATGGACCACCATCGGTGCCTTGAGAAAAACACACATGAAGTACGGAAAATGTGCATAGCCTGAGTGATTACTTATTGAAATTTCACTGCCTGTTTATTTATTACCACATAAGCTTCTGAAGCTCATTTCTGATGAGTGGGGTCCGTTAATTTTATCCCCAGATGCCCGAGAGAAGTGGCAGCACCCCTGCCATGATTAGTGCCGCTGAGTTGTGAGGAACCTGTGGGAGGAAAACATAAAAGCACAGACAACTCCAAGCATAGTCTTTTGCACTGAAAAGCAAATATTTGACTGTCCAGATATTCTCAAAATACAGATTTTACTACAATAAGCTAATTCAATCAATTTCAACTCCTCTGCATCCCCACATTCTGCATCCTGATTGTACCTCATCCAATAAAAAAAAAAATTGAATTCTTATGTACAATTGTAGGTGGATGACATTGCAAATTCAACAAGAACGTTTTGAATTTAGCTTTACATTTAAATATACAATGAACTTTTTGTTACAGTTTATCTCTACATCCTAATCTATTCAGAATATCTAAATGGTGAATTAAAATTTATAACAATTCTTGAAGTTCCAAGTGATGCACTTACTACATAGTTTTTTTTAATCAAGATTTTTTCCTTTTTATTTAATTTGTTGAAGTGATACAGGTTATTAAAAGCACACAGGTTTTAGGTGGACAATTCCACAATACATCCCCTGTACACTGTATTACATGTTCTCCACTCCAAGTCCAGTGTCTGTCCATCCCCATTCATCACTCTTTATCCTCTTCCACCCCCCTCTAGCCCCTCCTCCCCCAGATAGTCACAAACCACACTGCTGTCCATGTCTGTGAGTTTTTGTTCTCTCTCTTTTTTTCTCTGTTTTGCTCAATCCTTTCATCCACCCCACTCACCCCTGCCCCCTCACCAGCACCCTCACACAGAAATATGGGTACTGCATATTTTTAATTTTATATAGAAAAATAGACATGTTGCTTAACCTTGTTTCTAAATCAGCTTCCATGTATACCATAAACAAACTAAATGCAATATATTGAATAAGCATCAATGGGAAAACTGGGTGTATTTATATTCCTTTCTGCCTACATGTTGTCATTTAAGAATATATCTAGGAAAAAAAAACTATTAACCTTTATCTTGGTCTAAATATGTATTTTTATCCTCAATATTTAAATTTAACTTCAGAAATATTATACATGTAGAAACAACAACAATAAATACTAAATAGAAATGTTTTTTTAAAACAGTGACATATATTTGTTCTTTTGTTTTTTTGTTACCTGAGGATATTTTTTTCCATTGAGTTTTTAGAGAGAGTGAAAGGAGGGGGAGAGATAGAGAGAGAGAAACATCAATGTGAGAGATATACATCAATTGGTTGCTTTTCACACATACCTCAACACATATCTACAACCCAGGTATATGCCCTTGACTGGAATTGAACCAGAAACCCTTCAGTCTATGGGCCTATGCTCTATCCATTGAGCCAAACCAGCTAAGGCAAAGGTAAATACTTTTCATGATAAATTATAAGTTGCCCTAAACATCATTTAAATAGCCAACTTTTTCCCCTTAATTTAATGTATTGCTTAATAAGTTGTTCTGAAAATTAATAAGAAGAAACAATGTAATAAGAATTATAATTATGATTTGACTAAACCCGTTCTGAAACAAATTTTCAATATAAAATAAAGGTTATAGTGTAGGAACATTTTCCATTATAGGAGCACTTATCCCAGGGATGTTAACACTGACTACTGTCTCATCACTACTGGCATTAACCAGCTGAAACACAAAATGAACCATCAGCACTAAGCAACCCTAAGGCCTTTACTAGAAGTAATTTAACTCACTTTATTGGCCAATGGAAAATAAAACTTTGTTTTCATAAATTGCCCATAGACTCATCAAGTTTTTGTCTTTTCTTTTTTTAAAATTATTTTTAATTGATTCTGGTATCACATAATTGTCCTCATCCCCCCATTCCCATCCCAACCCCCCCCCTCCCATTGTCCATGGCCACTGTCAGGCCCATATGCATGTACACAAGTCCCTTCCCCTTACTCCCGCCCTCCCCTACTTTCCTCTGAGGTTTGAGAGTCTGATCGCTGCTTCTCTTTCTCTGGGTCTGTTTTTGTTCCTCAGTCTATCTTGTACATCATTTCCTCTAGATGTGTGAGATCATGTGATCTAAGAAATACCCTTGTAGGAGCCTAAACTGAGACAAGCCATAATGGTTGTGCTGAGAGGCAAATGAACCAGGACCAAACCAGAGACGGTCAGACCTGCATCACCACCATTTGTCCACCAACCAGATCTGAAATAGCATGGCTGACATGTACACGTAAGGAACTGTTTGACATTGAAATTGGAACTCAAAAGAACTGTTGGCCCAGAAAGGAACTCACTACAGACTGATTCATTTTCCTCTTAGCATAATCATTATGGCTTGTCTCAGTTTAGGCTCTTACAAGGGTATGTCTTTTCTTTAATAAACATCTAGGAATATTGACTGGGCCATGTATACACATGGGTATGTGTAGGTTAACTTATAAGGAAGTGATAAATTACCTTCCAGAGTACCTAAAATGTTTTACATTCCCACAGATTCTTTGTGGTTAGTATTTTGCCAACATTTGGTATTGTCAGCAGGTTTTTTTTTTTTTGTTTCTTTTACATTTTAGCAATTCTAGTGAATGTGTACTGATATCTCAGTGTGGTTTGGAGTCCATTTTTCTAATTCACTAATGATATTGAATATATTTTTCCATAACTACTGAGTTCTATCTATTTTTGTGAATTATTTACTGAAATATTTTGTCATTTTTTAAAGTTTAGTTGGGTTGTCTTCTCATTTATATATATTTTAAGATAAAGTTTTTATAAAATATGTATACTGCAATTATATTCTTCCAGGACTCATTTGCCCTTCATTTTATCAATAGTGGTTTGTAAAGAAGAGGATGTTTTATGAACTACATTAGAGTCAATCAAACATCTTTAATAATTTGGCTTAGAATTGTCCTCAGCATTCTTTGGCTACCGCAAGGTATTGAAGATTTTTCTCTGTCTTATTTTTGAAATGCTATAGTTTTGGCATTTACATTTAGAACATGATCTGTCTAAGAATCTGATGCCAACACTTTAAATCCACAGAAAATGCAGTGAGAAAGGAAAGAACATGTAAAATGCTGGAGAGCAATTAAAAGCTAGAATCTATAAACACGAGATAAATTCTGTGATGTTGACTAAAATCCACATCAGTTCTCATTGCCTCTGACCTTTGTGTCCAGCGCATCCTGCAGAATCCGGAGAACTTCCTTACACACACACCAGACACACACACACACACACACACACACACACACACACACACCCCTGGTCCAAGATTGGGAGAGACTGAAGAGGATCCTAGGGAGAGTGGATAGATGCAGGCCTGGCCCCTGCTTTAACCCAATGGGGTGAGCCAGCAGATAAATGCAATATGTGTTTTTGCTACAAAAATCATGTCTGTTTCACTTCCATGCTGCAAATCTCTCTCTCTCTCTCTCTCTCTCTCTCTCTCTCTCTCTCTCTCTCTCTCACACACACACACACACACACACACACACACACACACAAATTACGATATCCCACTATAACCAGGAACATGGGAGATAATTCTGGGAAAACTAACTAATGCAGCCTAGCCACTGACATATTGCTGACACTGAAGTCCACTCCTTGCCAACATGACACTGGCATCTATATGCATCTTCTCAAACTAGACTTAATATCCAAATGAAGACAGCAACAACCTCTTATTTTTACCTAACACGATTTACAAATCCCATATATACCATCCTTTTCTTCCTAAAAGTGAATTCCTTTTAATCTTTGGGTGATATTCTTTATTAGTAGCTGTTTAGTTTTGATTTCGTATAACATAAAGATCATGATAGAAGGTTAACTATAAAACACACATATTAAGATTTGATTAGATATTGAAAAGAGGAAGAACACACACATTCAAATTTTTAAAAAGGAAAAATTACTTATAACTGCTGCAGACCTAGTTTCCGAAACTGGTTACATAGTTCAGGTGTATACGTAATGCCCACGCTATTCATTTTATGGTCCTCATATACCCAGCACGTGCCTCAGTGGGTGGCGATTGAGAGCCTGCTAGTACTATGGAGACATTCATTCCTAAAGGTTCTGGGCCGTTATCATCAGTCCTGCCTTGGGTGTTGGGTGGTCTTACTTTTTCATCCACTTTAGTCTGGTCCATGAGAGTAGTAAGAGGTGCTTTAGGGAATGCCCTTACAATGAAGAGGCTGAATCCATTGTTTTGTCTCTCACCACATCTGGGCAACCAAGGAAAGAAGCCCTATGCATATCCTTTTGCTTTTGCAATTTTGTGGGAATCTCAACCTCCTCGAAGTCTCCAGACCATTTGTAGGGATCTCCTCCCCCCCATGCTAGTTGCCCCTTGCTGTCCCTTTTATCTGACCCCTGCATGAGACTTTCATCCCCCGGGAATCTCCAGTTTGTTGTGCGCACCGAATACACTTTATTCATATTCATGGGTGAGTGGGTTGTGTGTCCTTTGACACCCACATAAACTCCTAGAGGGGTGACTCTGCTCTTGCCTGTGGGAGTTTAAATGGAGCACCCCTTCTCCTCCTGCACATTGTGGAGAAGCTGCCCAACTCCCCGGGATGCTCAGGATCCATCACCCAGACTCTGAATCGGAGGGAGAGTTTCTATTCCCAGACCCATAATTTCCGGCTATGAGAAAAAAATAACATTGTGCATGTGGATGCTAATTTAGAGCATATATCGCACTTGGCAGATATTGCCCTCGCCCAGCACGGCTTCGCCACCTGGCTGGCACTATAACCGAATCTTCACAAGGCTATTCCACCATTCCATTAAGCTAACTGCCTCAAGATGATAGGGTGCATGGCAATCCCTGTGAGCTCCAGGAGAGCGAGCCCATTGCCACCCTTCATTTGCTGTCAAATGAGTTCTCTGCTTGGGAGTGTGGCTCTATACGACCCTATGAGAATGAATAAGGCACCTATATGTTTGTCAGAAGCATTTCAGCATGAACGACAATATATATATGTATTGTCTGTTCCAGTAAGAAGAAGTGCTGCTCCTTCCACAATATTAGGGAGTCTTATACAGCGGCTGTGCCTGCAGGAGCCTGGTCTATGCTGATGGAAGATAATGCCATATTCAGGGCTCAGCATGGGTCTCTGCTGGGTCATATTAGGGTCTTAGGAGATCAACAACACACCCGCGTATAGTCACCATTACTTTTGCTATTGCTTTGCCATTACTTTACTAGGAATTCATTCACTCAACTCATTCACTCATGATATATTGTGCTATGGGTTGTAGATATTTCCTTATTTGTTAAATAATGGTGTTAGGTTTTTGTTTCTTATTTTGGTAATTTCTGGAGAGGAGAGTGTTTCAGTCTTTAAAATGTTACACTGAAGGTTTATCTGGAAGTGACCTTTGAAATTGAAGCATGACTAGAATAAGTTCTGGTAATGCTCAATCCGTTCATTAAAATGTTTAGTTCAGTGTTTTACCAAATGAACATTCTTTGATTCCATTAATTTCTATCAAGGGTTATAAAATATTATCTTTATAGTTAATTTTCTTGAGTTTATTAGTTATACTTTTTAAAAATATAAAGCACCCTAACCAGTTTGGCTCTGTGGATAGAAGGTCGGCCTGCAGATCAAAGGGTCCAGGATTAGATTCTGGTCAAGGGCATGTACCTTAGTTGCAGGCACCTGGGTGAGGAGCCTGTGGTGGTTTGGAGGCCAGTCATGCCCCCGGACAACCCAAATGGAGGCCCTGGGATCTGGGATTTATTTATCTTCTACAATTGAATCTGTGGAGCCAAGCATTTCAGCATGAACTGTGGCCACAGCCATTTTTGTTGGGATTCAATTATTTTCTATAATTGAAACTTTGTAACCTTGAGTAGTGGAGGATAAGACAGGCCAGGGCTGCAGATGCTTGGCTTCCTCCATCATCGGGGGAAACTCAAGCTTCCTGCTCTCTCCAGCTCCATGGCTCCTGCCATTTTTGTTGGGATTTATTTATCTTCTATAATTGAACCTTTGAAACCTTGAGTGGAGGCCTGGGCCAGCGAGGGTTTGCAGAAAGCTTGGCTTCCTCCATTGCCTAAGCCTCCTTCTCGCCCATGGCCACAGCCATCTTGATTGGGTTAGTTTGCATACTCAATCCTGATTGGCTGGTGGGTGTGACTTGTGGGTATAGAGGAGTGATGTTTAATTTGCATATTACTCTTTTATTAGATAGGATTGTTATTATTTTGCTGCTAATGTCCCTTTTTAAACTAGTGGAGGTCCTATTCCAAAGTAAAAATTAATGAGAATAGGATTCTCAAAAAAAATTTAAAGGTTTTTTGTTATCATACCTAGAAATTATATCTACATTCCTATCAAGTCAGAATAAGGTATAATTTTTTCTGAGATTATTTTTAAACTAAATTGTTGAAATATATCCAGTATAATTAATAAGCTATTTTAGACAAATTTACTGATTTTAGTGTTTAATTATTAGACTATACATGGTAATTATTGGCCCTGTAATTTAAATTTTTATGTATTCAAATTTCCTATCACATGTGAAATGTGCCAAGTTACAATGGATTCTATCATTTTTGAATATTAAATATTTTTCCTAGTCATCTAAAGATAGGGTTACTTTCCTTTTGCTTATATGTCTGGTTCAGAAGGTATTTTTGATAAACAACAGACAAAGAATGGGAAGAAAAATAGTATGATTATAGTCCAAATCTTCATCCAGCAAGTGTATATTTTAACATTTCACAACCTTTCACACAGGCTATCTATACCAAGACTATGTTTCAGGCTGCTCAAATAGTGTTTTAGTAGTAAATACTCATAAGTAAATAATTCAGCACACTTCAGAGTCAGGTAAAAAAAAATAGTATATATATATATATATACTTAAATAGTATATATATATATATATACTTATTTGCAATAATAATAAACATAGTATTTATAGTATATCCTTGTTGATGCACAAGAAAAATTTACTTAAACTCAGCTTACTTGCATAAGCAATTCAGGGGAAAATAAGCTTTCTTAGAGAAAAAATATAAGATAATTTTGTAAGATTTGAGAAAATTCTATTTGCCCTTCTTAAACATAAGTCATTATGAACAAGTTGTTTTACTGCAACTTATAAAAATTTAATGCTTCGTACTTTTAAAAAAAATAGATAATTTATACCCTCTGGTGGGTCACCAATTAAACACTTGACCTTAGAAAAAGAAAAAAATCAGAATGTCTTTCCAATTTTTGTATAATAAATTTTAGAAAGTCTCCAGAGAAAACATTCTTGAGTCAGATGAAGTTGTCCCAAATCCAGAGATGCTATTTATTTTTGTATTTATTGGTCAAATTTTCTCCTCTCAAGATAAAAATAAAATAGAACCTCATTAAATACTTACTATGAGAATTAAACATGTTTGGTGTGTGTGCATACACATATGTGTATATATGTCTCATACCTGCTCCATACATTATTAATAAACATTCTAATAATTGATACTATATTACAATAACTAGTCATAACAGACTTTGAATTTCCTGTATTTATTCTTAAAGATAATGTGTTTAAAAACTCTAGAATATAGATTCCATTAATTCAAAATATCTTTGATCATGTTCAGTCTATTGTACTTTTTTTCTGTTTATGAATCACTCTCCATTAGAAAAATTAGCATTTTAAGGGATAGTTTGGTTCTCTCATGGCATAAAAAATTTTTTCTTCATTTACACAGTTATTTTTAATGGTGTCCTGTTAACTGAAATATTTTAAAGCAACTTGAAACCATATTTATTTTTTCAAGGAGTACTTTGTATACTGGAAGGATATGAGTGATATTACATTTCTTTCATTTGATATTAGTATTTTCAGAAACCAAAGTAAACCTTCAATAGAGCCAACTAATTATAATTTCAAGAGAATATACTCTGCTTAGAGATCTCTACAGTACTTAAACATAATGAGAAAATGTAGTGATGGTGGGAAAATTCACTCATTTATCAATTTATTCCAGTAGCCACTCTAATCATCTGGATGTATTCATTTAAAGTATAATGAGTATAATTTATAGCAGCAAATCCAGTGGCAATGTGATTTCACTCTATACCAAGAATTCTGTCATAATAAATCCGCTATTCTGTTCCTGTACCAAGTACAAAGTACACAGTGTTCCTGATTGTGTGTCTTAACTGTTATTTTGAGTTATTAATCTAGTAATATATACTGCAATATGATTATTAACCACATCAACATGGATATTTAATAAATTTTGAAACATAGTTTCTTGTGATTAAATATGATTTGTCTAACACTTAGGATACTCATATTTTAAGATTGCAAATTACAGAAAGTATAAAATGTGTAAAGAGGTCCCAATGCGATCATATGAAATACAATATTGTCTTGTGTCTCATAAAAACGATTTCTATGAAACCCACTTCCCTTCGACCTACCCCAAACCAATAGTTAAGAGATCTCCTTGCTTCTACCCTTGCTATGGTATACCTACGTCTCCGCACCTAGTTCCCTCTCAAGGCATAAGAGAGGTCAAGTCATTAAGTTCTCAAAACCACCCAGTAGCTTTTGATCACATTTCAGTCAAATGCAAGACCTGCAAATAATTTTCATGTCCCAGCAAGATCAAGATATCCTCTTGCAACTCCTCTGAGTCCATTCCCTGCTACTGTTCTTTGAATACTCTCTTCAGTCACACTGACCTCTTTGTTGTTCTCAAACCCAGATTTGTGTAGTTTCAATCCCTCACGTCCTTGAGATTCCTACTTTATGTCACTACTTCTGAGAAGTCTTCAGAGAAGTCTTCTCTGATCCTTTTACATGAAACAACAACACGCTTTGCACAGTTTATCTTTCTTATACCCCGTATTTTTCATTACAACACATCATCTGATGTTTACCATAGTGCTCATATCATTCATTTTACTTGTCTCTATGCATGGAGTGTGGTGTACAGGGTTATCGATAACAGAATTTTATATAGACCATGGATTTGATGAATGGGTGAATGAAGCTTTGGTTCTACTTTTAAATTTACTTTTAAAGAATAAGTTATGCTACTTTAATTTTCTACTTACAGATATATGTTTAAATGTTATACAAATTACCTATTGATTTTAATTTCTTGCTTAAAAATGTCCAAGGTGCAAAACATAATGCAGAAATAAGTATTAAAATATCCATAATGCCTAAAGTCACTGTGGATATTGAAATGTCTTGTATATCCAAAGAAAGTTTTAAATTAATCTCTCATGGTGTGATTTATTTTAAATTGCAAATCAAAAATCAACAAATATTTCTTAATAGTTTTTAATAAAAGCATGAATACATTTTACATTACTTAACTGTAAATTATATCTATAAAGCATACAAGAAGAGACAGACTTACATTTTATATTAAACACTGATGAAATATTAATGTTATTAAATTCCCTAAGTATAAAAACATTTCAGCTGTTAAATTTTAGTGATAAAATAAGCTTAGGTATTGCATGAAGAATATTGCACTTTTGCTATATTGTCAGGGCAAATAAGGTGTAAGAGGTTACATCAGTAAGGGTATTTCCCACAATATGACTTTGCATGGTGTTTGATTATTGTATTTATTTAACAGATATTTATTTTGAACAAACACTTGTCCAACATTGGAGATTTAACTAGAATAAAGCATGTCAATGTTCTTCTGATTATATTTTAGATCTTGGCGCTCTAGAGCTAGGAATTCTGTATGCAAAATGTCAAAAAAATATTTATTTAAAAACTTTAAAAAGTATGAGGCAAGAGATTACTATGTGGGAAAGAAAACATTTTAACATGATACGGTTCAGATTTAGCTAATTTGGAAAGAAGAATGGCAGAAATTGTTCAGAGGTCTTATTTTGAGTAAAACGGGATACTAGGAGAGATTCTTGAGCCAAAAGGTAAAAATCAATGGACATAACTTGTAACAGTTGCTGAGCATAGTATAATCTATGAGGGCTGGTAGACCATTTATAAAGGCATAGAAATAATTTAAGAGAGCAATTATGGTGTCCTGGACTTGAGAGGTATTAATGGAGGTGCTGAGTAGTTGAATATATCTGAATTATGTTCTGCTAATGAAAGATTTGTGATGTGAGGAAAAGACAAGTGTCAAGCATACTAGCTTTTTAAAATATATATATATATATATATATATATATATATATATATATATAGCCTAAGAAATAGAAAAATAGAATTCTAAAACCTGAGATTGGGTAGACTTAATAATGAGCCTATTGAGGGGTAATGTTATGCTTTCTTTGATGTGTTAATTGAGCTAGGTTATAGGCACAAATTATTCAATTAAACACTACTTTAAGTATTGCTCTGAAGGTATTTTGAAGATGTGGTTAAAGTTCATAATAATTTGACTTTAAGGAAGTGACAATATCCTATATAATCTGGATAAGACTGACTCAATTAGTTGTAAACTCTTTTTAAATATATATATATATATTTTTATTGATTTTTTTTTTTTTACAGAGAGGAAAGAAGAGGGATAGAGAGTTAGAAACATCATTGAGAGAGAAACATCAATCAACTGCCTCTTGCACACCCCCTACTGGGGGTGTGCCCACAACCAAGGTATGTGTCCTTGACCAAAATTGAACCTGGGACCCTTCAGTCTGCAGGCTGATGCTCTATCTGCTGAGCCAAACCAGTTTTGGCTAGTTGTAAATTCTTAACAGCAAAGCTAAGTCTTCCTGATAAAGAAATTCTATCTCTGGACAGCAGCTGCAGCTCGTGCTCTGAAATTCCAGCTTGCCCCTTTAGTTTGCCCCGTAATTGGGAAATTGCCTTTGTCACACCCCAAGATTGTATAATACAATTCCTTGCAATATGCCTCTTATGATATGCCTTCTGGTTTTCTTCTCTGGTTGTCTCTGACAGATAAAGCTAGGTAATAAGTTTTGTTTTGTTTTCCTTCAGATGCCTCACACATAGAGATATCAGCCAAGTGCTATATCTGAAAGCTATCTCTAAATCTCATTGAAGATCTGGGCTGCGAAATTACATGTTGGAGTAAATAAACATACATCTATTTATCTATAGACCATAAAGATAGGTCAAACAATGATCCTCCAAAATGTATGCAATGGAATCTCTGAAACATCTAGGATCTGTGAAAAATAGCATACTTTTTAGAAGAGTCTTTACAGATGGACTTAGTTAAGGATCTTAAGATAAAGAGGTCATCCTGGATTATCAAAGTGGATCAGAAATCCAATGACAAGTGCACTTAGAAGAGACACACATAGAGCAAACATATAAAAAAGATAAAAAAAGAGGAGGGGTAACAATAGTGGCAGAGGTTGGATCATGCAGCCACAAGTCAAGGAATGGTGACAAATGCCAGGAGCTAGAAAAAGTGGAATGCAACCATGTCAAGATTTTGATTTAAGACCTTGGCCTTTAGAACTATGAGAGGATAGATTTATATTGTTTTAAACCACCATTTTTTTTGGTAATTTGCTGAAAACTACTATAATCATATTTAAAGCTATTATACTAAAAAAAAGATAAATTATAAGATAAGTATAGATGGAAACAACACTTGTAAGAACTGACTGCTGGAATAGTCTAAAATTAAGAAGTTAGAACAATTAAGAATACCTAAAAAAAAGGTATTGGAGAGGGTGCACCCAGAAAAGTATTAGGAGAACCTAAAAAGAGTATTATTTAAGCATCCGGGAAAAATAATTGTGTAAAAAATATGGGCAACTCCATCAAATTTAGATAAGTTGAAAGAGATGAATATTGAGAACTGTCAGTTATCTTTGGTGAATTGAAGTCATTGATAAACTTCATAATAAAAGTATCAGTCTTGTGTGGCACTTGAGGGCTGATTCAGTGCCCAACAGAGAATGGCCAGAGCAAAGGTTATTTTTTAAAGGAAAGCAGAAGGAAGTGGTAGCAAGCCATAATAATGTATAGGTCTATGTGTATGTGTGTATGTGTGTGCTTCATGGAAGACAATACATCATATTGGCCCATTGGTGAGCCACCACCCTTACAGAAGAAGTTATAAAGTAATAATCAACTAAAGGAAAAACAATGAAAACCTACCCTGAGTGTTTATCAGGATTAACTTATTTATATCCCAGTGAAGGAAGAAGCCCGATTTGAATGAGATGACTGTTAGACATTAAAAACAGGGACTTCTGCAACTTCTCTCATTCATTAAGTTATAAAATGGTTTTCATTTTTGAGCATAATAAGTGAATTTGCTACTTTAATTTTGTAATCAGAAAAGCTCAGAGTTATTTGCCTCCATTTTCTACTTCAAATGTCTAATTTGTTCAGTTCCAGACAACAGGTGGATTATAGACAAATGAATGGGATTGTAACAGTGGAGACTAGTACTGTCTGCTTTGTTTCTGTAACAGAGGATTTAGTCTTGGTCATTGGTCTGGTTGGGCATACATTTCTCTATCTTATATTATTTGCCAATTGAATTAAGGATATTGCAAAAGAAATATGACTTTACTGTTTGGTTTAGGTGTAATGTTTATTATAAAAAGAATAATGAGGCAGATTTTAAAACACCAAAACAGAGAGACTAGTACCAAACCTTTTTAATGTTTCTTTATTCTCTAGTTAAAATGAGATTTTAAGATATGTTTCCTCTTTCCTGATCCGGTATCCCTCCCTCCCTCCCTTCTCTCTCTCTCTCTCTCTCTCTCTCTCTCTCTTTTTCTCTCTATCTCTCTCTCTCTCTCTCTCTCTCTCTCTCTCTCTCTCTCTCTCCTCTCTTCCTCCTCCTCCTCCTCCTCCTCCTTCTCATTTTATTCCTTCATCAGCAGTTATAGAGCAGGTAGGGAATACACAGGATCCATTTTCCTTGCCACCAGATTCCTTCAGAGAAATAGACATTTCAAATAAGATATATTGACCTCTAATTTTGTTCCCTCTCTAAAAATGGTAATGATTGGCAATGTTAATATCTTATTACACCTTTTCTTATTCTTTTAAATACTGGGATAAAAATTTTCTTCATTGTCAAAATAATAAAAGGCATAAAGCATGTCTGTTTCGGGGAAAGGAATTTAATGAGGACCTCCACAAAACTGCCTGCACCTCTGTCCTTTCTTTTTTCCCACGTGCATGTCTAACCGTGGCCAGTCTCTCCGTTCTAAGCTACAGCACTAGTAGTGACAGTTTATCAATCCTGGCTCTATGTAGACAAAGAAAACCTTGACATATGGCCTGTATTCAGGGAGATCTTTGGCCTGAAATCTAGATCACGCAAGTATTTCCCAGAATGGATTTAATGTATTGAAATGGTCTTGCCCAGGCCAAAAGCAAGATATCAATCTTGTGGGCAGTTTTTTTTTTTTTTTTTAATTGATAGATGATTCTACTCTGCTCTTTGTGAGAAAAGTTAAGATTCTGAGGTAGGAAGTAAGAATACAGATTATGAGCCATAGATGGGGTTAAGAGGAAGTGATTTCTATCAGAATGCTAAAAAAATCAAGTACATCTCTTGTGGCCAGTGAGGTAAGAAATAATGAGCTTTTCTAGTGCTCAGATGCTCACTGTTGCGTTTTATTTGTTTGTTTGTGTGTTTTTTTAATTTTTATTTTTGCCATATGGCACAAGAAAAGCAGGTAGGACACATAAAAACTCCCATGTCCTAACTTTTATCCTTTTATACATTAGAAAAATTGTTTTTTCTTACATTTATTTTACTTGTAAAACTCCCAGTGGTGTGAACATGGTGAGTGCAAACCTTGACAAGGTCATAGAAAAACAGAGGAGTCTTGGGCATAAAAGAGAAACTGTGATCTCTACTTTGAAACTTTGTATTTGGATAATATTTAAACTTTATTAAGGACTTTCAAGAGCTAATCATTATCCAAACTCTCTATTTTTAACCCATTGAATAGCCACCACGCCTTTAGAAGGGAGGTCATTTTTAAAGTGTTACAACAGTCTGAAAAGTTTGCCTACAGTTACACATCTAGGCAGTTGCATACCTGGGATTGCTTTGTAACCAGGACTGGGATTTTAGTGTTCCTATTTGATATCTGCAGGGTCAGTATTGATCACATAAATGTGTGTCTTAATTACAACCCAATTTTAGTTTTTATTTCAGCAATATTTTGGCCCTCAGACGTATTTCCACTTTTCCTTGCGCTCCTCTTAGGCACTGATTGGTATGTATCAAAAGTCGCATCAAAATGTCTGCAAAAAAGCTACACAGCCATTTTCTTTCAAGTCAAAGGCTTTATTTTCCCATAATAAGGGGGAAAATAATATGTTTTTCCATATTTTAGGGGCGATGTCAGCACTGACCCTAGCATCATTGTATCATATGTTCCAGAAGCACCTCAGTGAACTATATGTGAGTTCTCATTAGGTTTCCTGATTGTTTCCCTTGAAATTCACAACACACATACCAGACAGATTAAAATAACAGTCCTTGGTTCTCTCACATTTGTGTGATTTTCTAAATTGGTCTGTTGATTATTTTGGGACAACATCCAGCTTCAGAAATGATGTAATTGTGTGTACGTTTTCACATCATGAATAAAGGTCCCACTTCTGGGTTGAAGAATGATGTTTGCTGAGATTCAAATTCCTCCTTTAACATAGAGTGTTGAAATGCACAAACTTTGAAAGTATTTTTGGTTCACACCCTGCATATTTTATATTATTTAGAACTGCTTCATAGATATAGAAAAAGTCACTGCCATAGTAATATATATGGCTTTGGGGAAAACAAAACAAAGCAAGCAGACAAGCAAAACAGCCTTCATTTTCAGGTTAGCTAAATTAGATGAATGTTAGATTAGATTAATTAATATTAATATATGTATAATGTTTTCTGTTGTTTTTTTCAGAGCTTTAAAAAATAAAATTTTCTTATAAGAAAATATTTGATTTCACAATGCATTTAAAAAAAACACACACACTTTGTAGAAAAAGTTATCTATAGAATTTAAATATTGAGATTGTGGGAAAGATTGAATTATCTGTATTGGTATATCTACAGATAAAACCAGGCTAGTATACCATATTTGCCGGCGTATAAGACGACCCACTAACATTTCCACTCAAAATACAGAGTTTGTTATATACTCGCCGTATAAGACTACCCACTCTTCCGCACACCTTCCACACACCAAATAAAAGGTAAAACAATATCAGATTTGATTTCAACATTTTAATTTATATTCAAATGCTTATGACATGGAGGAAAACTGTCACAAGGCTGTATGTAATCAAACATATACATAAAACTGTGCAAGTTTATTATCGGTAAACATACCGGTAATTCACTAAAGAAAACACACTCTATAGACTGGTGTTGTAGATGCTTCTCAGGAACATAGGCAAGCAGCCCACAACCTAGAGGGACTGTCAATGATAGAAGTAAGATAACAAATAGAGGGAGAGAGCAAGTGCCGGGCAAGTCCCTAGCAAGTTTGCTGGTGTGACAGTTTCCCCTTAAAAGCCTTCAAACTCCTCTTCATCATCTGATATTAAAAGTTCATCAACGACATCTTGGGATACGGTTGCAAGGCAGTCATCGTATGGATCTACCAATTCTGCGTCAGATGATGTGGCCTCAGCTTTAGCTTCCTCTTCATCTTGCCACAAGTACTCGTCCTCCATACCATCTAATGAATTTGATATGCCACACTTCTTGAAAGACTTGATTATTGTTTGCGCATCAATATCATTCCAGGCTTTTATGACAAATTGGCACAAAACATCCAACTGTGGAGCACGCATGTTTCCTCCTTTTGTGTATGACTTTTCGCCGCTAACCATCCATTCATTCCACTGTTCTCGAATGCGATCTTTAAACGGCTTGTTTAGGCACACATCCAGGGGCTGTACCAATGATGTCAATCCTGCAGGAGTAACTGCTGCATCTGTTTTTATTCTCGCAAGCCTTTCCTTGGTGCTGGGAGTTAAATGAGCCCGGAACATATCCCACACAAGTAGACTGCAATTTTGAAGTAGACCACCTGGTCGTCTGCTCCATACGTTATCCAGCCATAGCTTCACACCCTCCTCATCCATCCAACCTTTTTCATGCACATGCACAAAACAACCAGCAGGGAACTTGAGTTTTGGCATTGTTTTCCTTTTAAAAATAATCATAGGTTTCAGTTTGTTGCCATCAGCTGTACATGCGAGTACCACTGTAAAACTTGACTTCTCATGTCCTGTTGTTTTTATCAAAATAGTTTTTTCACCTTTTTGATGGATAGTTTTATTTCCAATCATATCAAAATTCATTGGAGTTTCATCCATATTTCCAATATGACTTAACGCATAGCCATGTTTAGTGCGCTGTTGTATTACGTATTGATGGAAACTACCCACTTTGTTATCCAGATCTGAGGGTAATTTTTGGGCAATTTTTGTCTTTTGCCTTAGTACCAGATCATGCCTTGCCATGAATCTACTGCACCAGGATATAGTGGCTTTAAAATTGTTGCTGTGATCTGGGTTAGATTTGGCCCACTGAAGTGCAAACAAGCGTATTGTATTTCGTGTCACCACATAACCGCTTTGGCGATGTTGAGCCACCATGTCTGCTACATGTTTTTCGAGTTCTGGCCAGTGTGGGGTGCCTCTTCTTAATGCACACTTACCCCTTGGCATACTCTTTAATGCTTTCTCATTTGATTTCCAGTCCCGAACCATCTTTTCTGTTACTCCATATTGTCTTGCAGCAGCACAATTATTATTTTCCTTAGCAAAGTTTATAACTTTCAGTTTAAAATTTGCATCATACTTCTTTCTTTTGGCTGGTGCCATGATAGGGATGATAGGGGTTTGACTGGTCGACATTTTCTATGCTGTACTGTACAATGGTGCAGTATTGTGGTTGGCTGTTGGCTGTATACAAAGCCTGATTTGATTGGTCCCTGCTCCCTGTTTGCCCGCCCTGTCACTATAGCAGTCCACCCTTGCATCAGCATCTCCCTGGGACCTCACTAGTGCGCAAGTGCGAGCTCTTCAACATTCTAACAGGCACCATGATAGCGCAAAATCGCACATCTTCAATGCATATGTAAAGAAATATACAGTAACCCGAATTTACCACACTCGCAAAATCGCATAACAGCAAAATTGCATAACAGCCGAGCATACACCCAGCAGCGCTGCTGATGCCTGAACGGTATGTGGAATGAAGTGGGCGGGCATCGGGAGGCCACTATGGCACGGGGCAAGCACTATGGGCAGTCTATCTGAAGTGTACCTGGCGTATAAGATGACCCCCCACTTGGAGGCATATTTTTTCAGGGCCAAAAAATCGTCTTATACGCCGGCAAATACGGTATGTCTAAACCATACTTTGAGTCTGGATATATACATTTCTGTTCTACTATTTTCTATATTTATTTATATGCTTGAAATTATTTACAAAGAAAGATCAACTTATAACTTTGGAAATGTTGATTATAAAAATATACATGAGGGGAGAATTTTATTTTCAAAATAACTGGGTAAAGAAATGTAGATATTCCAACAGTATTTTAAAGATTAGCAAGAAAGAACAAGTAAGTAGCACATTTTTTTTTTTAATGAATGGTCAAAAATGAATTTGGGCTACACATAGCTTAAATAATTTCAGAATATTGCAAAATATAATAGAAAAAAAACAAATATACTAAGAAACAAAATCATTCAACTTACATTAAATTAAACAATATAAAAAATGGGACATAAGAAGAAATACACACACTCACACACACATACACACACACACACACACACACACACACACACACGTACTCCTCCCAGAGAGAAAATGTAAAAGTTAAAATAGGCTATAACCAGAAAACTGTTGGGTACAAGAGTAATTGAATATGTGCATTTATCTCCCTCTATGTTGACCACATACATTTAAATTTCTAAATAGATCTTTCCCTATGATCCATTCAGAAATATATGTCTTGCTGCTTTTACTATTTTATACTGAAAGTGGTTCTTGGGAGACTATGAATAATTGAAAAGAAAAAATAAGGCTTACAATAAAGAAGAAAAGCAGGCCAGTGTTCAGAAATATTTTTTTTTTTTTACAATGCAGAATAAGAAGCATTTGAATGCACTTGTGATGTTGCATTTGTAATAATATCTTAGAGCAAGAGTTTTCCATTTTTATAGTCTTAAAACCATCTCTTTAAAGTCTGACCCCAAATAAAAAATATATATAAAATCAGTACAATATTTGTTCAATAGACTTTCTGGGAGACAGTAATATAAGCGGTCTTGGATATTTATAGACAAACACACAACACACACACACACACACCATGGATAGCATTATGTGTGTGTTTATCATTGCCATTACATTTTTAAAACATTTAATTTTAAATTCTTTTGTATCTCAATGCTTAAAAACTGATGGAAAAATACATATTTAATAGTGATATCATAGTAAAAGTAATTCAAATGTAAAATAAGAAGTGAATTTTTTGCAGATAGAAAGTAGTTATTAAGTTATACGTTATATGCAAGAAAAATTAAAGTATCCAAATACCAGAGATGAAACATCAATTATATGATTCTCCACTCCTTCCAAAAGGTCACAGTTAAAAAAAGTATTGGTTTTAATAAGTATATGATGTAGATAATTAAACCACACCTTTTTGCCAAGTTTATAAAGTTATAAATAAAATTTAAGAATACAGTCAAAATCTAATTTTATCTCTTCTATAGATTGTATCAAGTGCCTACAAAGAAATACATTGATTGAAATAGCATTTAGTGAAAACTATCTAAAGTAAGGATAGGGCTGAAACTGGTTTGGCTCAGTGGATAGAGCATCAGCCTGCGGACTTAAGGGTCCCAGGTTCAATTACGGTCAAAAGCATGTACCTTGGTTGTGGGCACATTCCTAGTAGGGGGTGTGCAAGAAGCAGCTGATCAATGATTCTCTCTCATTGATGTTTCTAACTATCACTCTCTCTTCTGCTCTGTAAAAAAAACAATAAAATATAAAAAATAAAATACCCAAGGGGCTGTGTGCCCCGGGCCAGCCGTGTGTCCCAGGAGAAGCAGTGGGACCCGGAGGGAGGGGCGGTGAGAACCAGAGGAGGAGCAGACTCTATTTGTGTGGTCCTGAGATATTCACCATAATACAAGCAGACTGCCAAATGAGGAGCAGATTCTATTCATGTGGTCCTGAGATAGTCACCATAAAACAAGCAGATTGTCAAATGACAGCGGGGAGGGGAAGGAGACCTGGGAGGAGATAAGAGAACAACCGAAGGACTGGTATGCATGCATATAAGTACAACCAACGAACACAGAACTCTGGGGAGGGAGGGCATGAAAAGGAGGTGGGGGGGGGGCAATGGTAAGCTATGTACACATATAATACCTTAATAAAAAAAATAAATAAAGTAAGTTTAGGGTTATTGTAGTAAGGAATTATATCATGAAATAGTAGTGTAAGGACTGATTTAATTAATACTTTCATTAATACAATCATTTCTGGAAACATTTCTATATTGACAGCAATTGCTGGAATATCTTTATGATTGTTTGAAAACATGTGAGCACTTGGTGACTTAAAAAACATAAACAATAAAAGAAATGATATTTTGAAGAAGAAAATAGTTGACAGGATTAAAAATGTTTTTCTTTTCCCTCAGATTATTTTCTTTCTGCAAATACTTTTTAATCATTGGGAAAGAATATTATTATGCTCAAAAGAACTTTTTAAAAATATTCTTACATTCCAAAGTAATGTATACATATCTCCAAGAATTTCTAATTTATAAATTCTAGAAAAGGCATAGCATCTGAAAACCCACTCAACAAAGACCTTATCAAAGAGCAGGAAGAAGCCCAATTATATTGCCAGGAGCACTTACAATTCTGTACCTACAATTCTGTCACCAGCAACTCCAACTGCGGCTATATTGCTTAGATGTTCACTCTAAGCAACTTAAGTCTTAGAACTACTTTTGGGGAAAAGTATCTAGGAAAATTAAATGAGATAACTAATTATTGCATTAATCTTTCTGTGATTCAGGGGGAAAAAGCACACACACAAACACAAAGTCATTTGGTAAGAGGACATGTCCCACTAAAAGCCTATATTATGTAAGTTTTAAGGGAACTTATCCATGAATATTCTATGTAATTGGTTGTTTTATTCTATAAAGTTGCTTGTTTATATAATTTGTTGCCCCATGTTTATTGAGACTGGCATCTCTCTCAATTTGTCACTGTAGGACTCCTCTACAATTAAGACTTCGCAGGAGTCCACGAACTTTGCTATGGATCAAAGTTTCTTGAAAAGGTTGTCAATGATTCTGGCTCCCACCCTAGCCGGTTTTGCTCAGTGGGTAGAGCTTTGGCCTGAGGAAGCAAAGGATCCCAGGTTCAATTCCGGGAAAGGGCATTTACCTTGGTTTCAAGCTTCTTCCTGGCTCTGCCGGGGCCCTCGTTAGGGCTTATTCAGAAGCCAACCAATCCATGTGTTTCTCTCTGTCCTTCCTTCTCTCCTCCACTCCCCCTAAAAAAATCAATGGAAAAAAAAAATAGCCTCTGGTAAGGATTAACAACAACAAAAAGATCCAGACTCCCAAGGCCCAAACCTGAGTCAGATTCTACAGCTCTTGGGTGAAGAAAAGCTCCTTGAATAATAGCATACAACTACAAAACAAAATAAAACAAACTCCCCTAATGATTGTGATAAAGATATTTCTCTGACCAATTTTTGAAGTCTGTTGTGATTTTTTTCTCAGGAGCACCTCTTACCTCTTATAAAACAAATATGTAATGTGTTAAAAACAAAAAAAAAAAACCCTCCAAAATCCAAGAGTAGTGAATAAGGGAGAATGTAAATAATTGATCATTCTCCACAGCACATTTCTGCATCTGAATTTCCTCTCCCCAGAAGAACCATTACTAACACTTCAGCTCTCCCCCCAAACCCCCAATTTGATTTTCTGATGGGTCTAACAACAAAATAATGTGTCTATATTGTTTTTCTTTTCATCTACTTTAAAGATCATCTATGTAAATGTCTTATAATTGATAAAAGGGTAGTTCACTCACTCAAACTATGCAAACTCCCCCACTCTCAATAAAAATATATTACCAGCGTAGCCTCCTAGATCATAGCATTTATTCTGTATTAAAATGCTTAGTTAAAATTTGGTCTGTGCTAGAAACATTGATGTATTTTTAGATCTCCTTTATCTAGCCTGTTGATGTCAACTTGCTGCTAAAGGTATTGGAAAAGCTGTGTTTAAGTTTCCTTTATTTGTTTTGCTCTTGAGGCCATGACTTCCTTTGAAAACATGACTTTCACAAGCATTGCAAGTGGGAAAACTCTGTTCTACTCCACGGGAAAGGTTTCAGGGTAATGACCTTGGGACCTTTTCTCTTCTCATTATCTACAGGTTGGCTAGGGGGAAAAGAAGGACACTTCTAATTCCCTCCCCAACTTTTCAGTGGCCTTGTCTTTTCTCGGTCATGGGAACCTCCGACTCCAAAGTTCCCCAAAATTCGGCCATGGGGTGTCTCCTCCCCAATCTCTTGACCCTTGGTCTTTCTGGCTTCATCAACCCCCAAAAGCTCGTTTTTTCTGTAATAATGTCTGGCCACATGTGGGGTTTACATCTGTCCATCAATTGAAGGAAGGGAGGATCTATCAACAGTCTTGCTAAATGCCCATGGTAGAGACCTTCCTAGCTCCTCCCCAAAGTACTATATAAGCAATTATAAGATTGGGTGTGTGCATATTCTATTAAACTTCAGATGAAGTGGAGTAGGGCCAATATTTTATTAAGTACCACGTATCTCATTTATCTATGTTAACTGGCTAAAGCTTTTGTGCCTAGATAGTACATAATTAACATGTCCCCAAAAGTTGCTATAAAACTGTTCACTATTCCGAAGAATAAATTCACATTCCATTAAATAAGGGTCATCACCACTTTTACGGTCCGCGTGTTGCATTTTAATAGCCATATAAGTAACCGGAAAATTAAATAGGCCTTTTATCTAATAGGTATTTTCACATTTGAGTATGCTCCTGGCAGAAGATAACGAGGCTAGCTGCAACTGATCAGCTTCCATTAATGGGAGATTGCTTGCGAAGTAGTACATTTTCTAATATCTCCTGTGGAAATGTTATGCAAATTATTTGTAAATGTGAAATCCTCAAGAGCAAAGCTACATTAACTATTCTTATTGCAAAGGTATGCTCAATAATTTACAACCCATCAAAGGCTGAACTGGAGATAAATTGTTTCTCTGCAGTTTCAACATGCAGTAGAAATGTAAACAGCACCATCTTCTGGATTGTATGAATTCTCATAATTGTTTTTATAAGATGCTATCTGTATGTTGTCTTAAACAGAGGTCTAACTGATATTAAACAGTATAAATATAATGTTATACATTTTGAAGCTTCTGCTGTTAATTTTAAACATGGGAATTAGATATTGTGTGGATAAAATATATGCATTTTTGTAGACATCCCTTTGAATATTGAACTAAAAATCCCAAATAAAAGTACTTTAGAATATAACACATAAGAGAATGTATTTCTGATCTGATTAACCTTATTATTTTATAGCCATTAGCAGTTTATGAAATATCTAGTGCAGGTAAAAAAATGTAAACTAGAATACTTCCTCAGAAAAGTAACACAGAAAATAGATACAACATCAATATTTAGAGTCAATGTTCTCATTCTAAAATGCAATCTTCAATAAATGATTACTCCAAACTCCAATAACTAGAAGAAAGTTATTTTACCATTTTCTTATCTCATAGACAATTAGGCTTAACAGGAAGAAAGTATTCAAAGATATTGTGTTTCTTTTAATATCATTATGCTTTCAACTGAAATATAATTCTAGTGATTTAATTTTACATTTTCCAATATTGAGAATACATTTATGATGTTCTTGTGTGTGTTTTCTTTAGCTCAGAGAGAATGTGAAAAAAGCTAGGAAAATTAATAGAAAGAACCAAGATATAAAGATTACCATGATAGGTAACCCCAGGAATATAATTATTAAAATATTTTATTTTTATTAACTGTCATTTCCCCAGCAAATACTATTTGACTTTCTTTTGTGCTTGGATGGTGGGGTCCTCACATTCACCTTTCTTCAAGTCTTTAGCCCTCTGCTGCCTTCAGGCTAAACAGTAGAATCTTCTGTAAGCACTACCTCCTAATGTGTTCAATTATGAGTGTCCTTGCATCTATCTTAATTAAAATAGTAAACCTTAGCTCAACCCAACCTTCCAACTTCTCTTCAGCTCTGACCGGGTTGAACAGTGCAAACAGTGAAAGACAAATATTGTATAACCTCACATGTATGTGGAATCTAAAGGACCCAAACTCATAGAAACAGAGAATATATTGGTGGTTATTAGGGGCTGGAAAGTGGGGGAAACGAGATGTCTCTAAAAGTACCAACTTGCAATTAGAAGATGCAGGTTTTGAGGATCTATTGCACACATTGTTATTATAGATAACAATGCTGTGTTATATACTTGAAAGTTCTCAGAGAATTGTCCTTAAAGGTTCTCTCCTCATTAATGAGATGGCAATAATGTGATGAGATGGAGGTAATACTAACCTGGTCATCACAGTGTAATGTATAAATGTATAAATGTATGCAATCAACAGGTTATTCACTTAAAATTATACAATGTGGTATTTTAATCATATTTCAATAAAGTAGGGGAGAAAAGAAAAGCTGGAGGAAGTTGTTAAAAATACAAATCTTGACCTTAATTCTTATGATGAGGGTAATAAATATCTGATTTGGTGACATAGCTACTCATTTTCCTGACTCAGGTGTAAATGTCTGTGTGCAAAGTTTCTCTAGATTGCTGATTCTATTTCAAGCTAGTATTTCTTGATAAAAGAACAAATATTTTTTAAAAATTACAGAGGAAGTTTTGGAACAGAGGCTAGCCTCTTATAGGCTCAAAGGAAAGATAAAATTTGAATATATATATATATATATATATATATATATATATATTTGGATTTTAATTTGAATTTATATATCTACAAACACAATTACATATTTATGGATATTAAATATCCATACAGAAATTTGAATGAATGGAAGTAGTATGGGAGAACGAATCAATAATGAATCTATTTAAAGAGTTATTAAGATCTATTGGCAATTTATGACTTGATGACTATGGTAGGTACAGAAGAAAGAGAATGATATTCAGATTTTGACCCTCACTACATAGATGATTGTGCCCTAACATGAGTTAGGGAGCATAGAAAAAATATTTAGGGAGAAATATAATAATCCAATTTGAAAATTTGGGAGTTGAGGTGCCTGCTAGATATAAGGTCCCATTTGATCCATTTGAGAAAGGATTAAATGTCAGCAGCAAAGTTGGTTGTGAGCTTTTTAAAAACCATATTTACCTCATTATAAATTTGAGAATTATCTGTGCTTACATAGCTCAAGAGAGCAGCCGAGATCGTCCACAAAGCATACTGGGTACATATAAATGAAGCGAGCATCTTAGGCAATACTATACTTAAAGAGAGTAGACTTTCCAAGAGATTAAGTGCATGGTGATAGAGGGATCAAAAAATGATTGGGCAAAATATCTGAAAATAAATTATAGAGGGAATATTTTATAGTGGTTAAGGTTGCAAATAGTCCAGTAACATTGGGCCGATATGTGTCTACTGGAATTTTTGAACTAAGGAGGAGTATTTCTCATGGATCTTTTGGTGTTACAGGAAAACTCCTAGCTTATGTGAAGATGGTTGTTGCCTCCTAAGCATATTTCTTCTACTCATTCTTTTCACTTTGCCATGAGGCTCGGCAGTGACCTATTTGAATCACATTTTGAATGCATAAATGAATATGCTTGGCTCCGCTATGCCCTTCTTCACCTTGAGAATGAGTCTATATATCATATGACTTTCCTATACTTTTTTGTATGTTCCTCGTCTTCCAGAGGGACTTTTACACCTATCAAATAATACAATGACTAGATGAGTGTATTAATGTCTTGGGTCTGCTGTAACAAACAACCACAAACTGGGTGGCAACAGAAATTTATTACCTCACAGTTATGAAGGCTAGAAGTTGAAATCAGGATGTAAGCTGAGATGGTTCCTTCTGAGATCTGTGAGAGAGAATTTGTTTTGTTTTTTCCTTCCTTCTGTCTTCTCAGGCATTCCATGGTTTGTAGATGGTGCTCTCCTAATGTCTCCATAGAGTGTTGCCTCTACACATGTCTATCTTTGTTTCCAAATTTCCTCTTTTATAAGGATGCCAGTCATACCACTCCAACGTGCTCATTTGAATTCACTTTATCATCTACAGAGACCCTATGTCCAAAAAAGTCCATATTCTAGAGTGTGTTCGGCAAACTGCAGCTCGCGAGCCACATGTGGCTCTTTGGCCCCTAGAGTGTGACTCTTCCAAAAAATACCACGGCCTGGGTGAGTCTATTTTGAAGAAGTGGCATTAGAAAAAGTTTAAGTTTAAAAAATTTGCTCTCAAAAGAAATTTCAATCATTGTACTGTTGACTAATGAGTTTGCCGACCACTGCTCTAGAGTTATCACTAAAATAGATGAAATCATATGGACAACTAAAACACTTATGTTAGCATTTAGATTTTAAAATTCAGTAGAGTATCTTCAGATTTTCTCTCAAGGTACGGTTGAGACACTGATACATAATACTTTTATAAAATCCTTTTTATAAAATATTTTTGACATTTTTGTATTCAGTTGCTTATATAAAGGCAAATTCATTTTAAGTTGAATATAATTAAAATGGGGGTGGAGTGATACTAGCTATCATAGTTCCTGTTCATAAAATAGGTATTGAATTTGAATAAATATTTTAGGTCATTATCTCATCTATTAGATATAAAATAAATTAAAATTAAGTAACACCATGGCTTATTATTATTCTAACACTCTCTTCCATCACAGGAAATTTGTGACAAGAGATGCAACTACTTCTTACATACTGACTTGATTTATTGAACACATTTTCCTCACCATAATATTAAGTTTTTCTAAAAGACAGAAATCTTTATAATAGTTCATATCCCTTTTTTACCTGCAGATAGCAGCAAAATACTATTAACTGAGAAAATTTGTCTTTTCTGCTATCAGGGTTTTTATGATAAAAAAAAACACACACATGTTTAGATGCATGATTCTATTCCTTAGAACACAGTTATGTTTTTGTAAGTGTATGCATATTAATCAATCCTTCTAATTTAGTGACTCTTAGTATGTGCTCCCCAGTGGAGCAACTTCAATTTTACTTTTGAACTTAATAGAAATGCAAATTCTAACACCTCACCTAAGTATTACTATGACAGGAGCCTAGCATACAGTTTATCAAATATTTCATGTGATTCTGAGCATGAGAACCATGGATCTAAGTTAGGGCTGCGCAATGGAACTCTCCTTGAGGATAGAAATGTCTTTTATCTGTATTTCCCAATGCAATAGACAGTTGCCACATATGGTTACTAAGTAAAATCTGGCTAATACAACCAGGGGACTGATTTTTAATACTACTTAATTTTAATTTATTTATAGCTAAAAAGCCACATGTGGACAATGGTTATTGTTTTAGAACTAAAAAAAATGAGTTAACCCATCATTTTCATCACATAAATTTAGATTCTAAAGAAATATACATCTTTCAATAATCGTTGGAATCCTAGGTGTTATAATCTGCTAAAAACAAAACAAAAACAAAACATAAAAATTTTGATTCTCACAAAATGACTATAATAGAAGAGTCAATTACCTTGGCAAAATATATAAAGTGAAATTGATTCAACCATTTTTATATTTAAAAAAAATGTATCTGAGTGTGGCAAGTAGAAAGCTCAGGTGGTGTACATGCCCTGTAATTTTACCTCATTGAGTGAGGATGGAACCAGTTAATAAGATGAAACCATGTGTATGCTGAGGTTACTTTATAATGTAAAAGATAAATGGATTTCGCTGATGTAAGTTAATAAAAAAGAAGATTATCATGAATGGCTCTATCACAGGAGGTTTTAAAAAGGGTTATAAACCATGACCAAGTGGGATTTGCCCCTGGGATACAAGTATAGTTCAGCCTATAGGAGTCAACAATATGATATACCACATTAAGAGGATAAAGACTAGAAACTACATGATCATCTCAATAGATGAGTATTTAAAAATACTCTTTCATGATAGAAATATTTCATGATTAAAAACACAGTAGGGCCGGAACTGGTTTGGCTCAGTGGATAAAGCATCGGCCTGTGGACTGAAAGGTCTGGGTTCGATTCCGGTCAAGGGCACGTACCTTGGTTGCGGGCACATCCCCAATGGGGGGTGTGCAAGAGGCAGCTGGTCAATGTTTCTCTCTCATCGATGTTTCTAACTCTCTATCGCTCTCAATTCCTATCTGTGTAAAATCAATAAAAAATATTTTAAAAAAATAAAAATAAAAACACAGTAGGGCCCCCACCAGTTTGTGCCTAAGTGGTTGAGCATCAACCTATGAACCAGGAGGTCCCAGTTTGATTCCTGGTCAAGGTACATGCCTGGTTTCCAGCTTAATCCCTAGAGGGGGTATGCAGGCGGCAATCTATCAATACTTTTATCTCATCATTGAAGTTTCTATCTCTCCCTATCCCTTCCTCTCTAAAATCAATAAAAAAATACATTTTATAAAAACCACAAAAAGCAATATACTATGTAGAGAAGGAAACATAACTATATCTATATCTATGTTTTCATATATTAAAACTATACATGAAAAACACACAGTTTATAGCATACTTACTAGTAATAAAATGAAAACTTTGTATCTAAGACTAGAAGCCCAGTGCATGAAATTCATGCATTTGGGGGGGTCCACTCAACCCAACCTGCACCCTCTCCAATCCAGGACCCCTCAGGGGATGTCTGACTGCCAGTTTAGGCCCACAAGTATTGGGCCTAAACTGGCAGTCAGTTATCCCTCTCACAATCTGGCATCACTGGCTCCTAACTGCTCACCTACGTGCCCGCCTGATCACCCCTAACTACCTCCCCAACCCTGATGGCTTGGTCACCCCATGCAGCCTGCTGCTCAGTTGTTTGTTCATCCCTCACTAAATCCCTGCTGGCCTAGTCCCCCCATTCAGCCTATTCAGTTGTCCATTCGGTTGTTTTGGTTGCAACAGTCACTTAGGCTTTTATATATATAGACTATGAACAAAGAGAGATATATAGATTTTCCTAAAAGTAAATGCCTTAATTCCTTCATTTGAGATGTTATCCAGAGGTCTGTAAGCAAATTTCCCTAGTAGCATCCAGGTAAGTTCTAGCTGGGTTAGGAGTTAAGAGCTTTGGTTCTGCACTCCCAACTTTGCTGCTGTCTAGGTTTGCTACAAGAAGAAAAGGAGATAGTTGTAAAGCACTTATAACTGTCTATTCCATACTAAATATGCATACCTGGAGTTGCCATTGCTAATACTAATGTTGGAAACAAGAATGAGGGCATCAGATTAAAAACATTGAGGTTCACATTAGTCAGACTTTGCTATAGTTGGGGAAAGCAAACATAACAGCAAAAAAAAAAAGGAGAAAAAACACACACCCAAAACAAGGCAATTTGCATTAACCCATATCTATTTCCTCTGTCTGAATAAAGTTTTGTCAGTGAAATTGTTTTGATTAAGCTATAAACAAATTCCTCATACTTTATCCAAATCAGTTTATTCCCAGTTCTTCAGAAAAAGCAATCCAGTGTTCTTACTGAAGTTTTTTCATGCAGAAATCCTTCATGATTTTATCCTTGAGGCCTGATGCATGAGGATTCATGCAAGAATGGGCCTTCCTTCCCCTGGCTGCCAGCACCGCCTTTCCACTCCAGCCCCGGGCCGCCTGTCTGCCTTCCCACGCTGTGTGGAGGCCCAGAGCTGCTGGGGCAGTGCGGAACCCCTGCATCCGGCCCTGCCCCAGGCCGCTCAGCACAGGCCTATGCCAATTAGCCCACCACCTGTGTTGGGTTAATTTGCATACTCATTCCTGGTGGGTGTCTCAAAAGTATGGTCAATTTGCATTTTTTCTATCTTATTAGTGTAGATTCTTAGATACAATTAAAATAATTACAAATTATTGCCGAAACCGGTTTGGCTCAGTGGTAGAGCATCAGTCTGCGGACTGAAAGGTCCCTGGTTCGATTCCGGTCAAGCACATGTACACTGGTTGCGGGCACATCCCCGTTAGGGGGTGTGCAAGAGGTAGCTGGTTGATGTTTCTCTCTCATCGACGTTTCTAGCTCTCTATCTCTCTCCCTTCCTCTCTGTAAAATATCGATAAAATATATTTAAAAAAATAAAATAATTACAAATTATGAAAATATATTTTTGAACTTTGGTGATTCAAATTTGAGACTAATCCATGTTTTACTTACTCTTTTACATTACACAATTAAAGACTAAGCATTAACTTATTTTGAATGAAACAAACAAACAAATAAAACGGAGTGAGGAAAACAACAATTTTATTTTACTTTCTGTAGTTCAACGCTTGCCCATTCAAAAAAAAAGCCAAATGTCTTTACCTTTTTCAGGAAGGCATTAATACCTGTTGTGAAAGTCTTTATTAGTGCTAATTAGGGAACAGCAGGCCCAAGCGTTCTATGTGACTATGTCCAATAAAAAGTAGTTCTATATTTCCTGGGCCTCCACGCATGGAGCTAACCTTCCTGATGACAATAGGTACAGAGTGCCATTAAAAGGCATGGAGATTTCCCAAAGACAATTATCAGGGCATATAACATCTGTTCTCAATCATGGGCAACAGGAGAGAAAATGGGCACCACATGATATGTTTACATGCAACAAAGAAGCCGAGCTGAGAGAGGAAAAGTACATGAAAAGGCCGTGGCCGAGGAAGCATAATGCAAAGTAAGCATTGTTACCAGACAGTGACCCCTGGCGATCTCTCTGAGCGGCTCTGCAGGGCCAAGATCTGTTTGTTCTCCCACAAGAAAGGCCACCTGTGGCATCCTCCATTACTGACAACTGTTAATGAAAGCGTGCTGTTCACAAGACAATTTGGATTTTAACATTTCAAGTCACAGACTGCCAACGAAGCTACATGGGGCCAGCACTCTCTCAGCCCTCTGCACTAAAAGCTCATGATCAAAAGTGTCTTTATTTTCTTATAGCACTTTATACTGTTTTACATAATTCAAAATAGAACTAAAATAATCTCATAATACATGCTGAAATGAAAAAAAAATATTGCTGAAAAGAATGATTAAGGCAAATCGTGTACACTTCTGGGCTAGTACTTCTCTGTTAATTTTTTGTAATTCTTACAGGGCTTGAGTCACACTTTCTCCTTGCTGTTTCTAGCAATATAGCAGGGGCCTCTAGCTGGACCTTCGTATATATTGTTTTGTCCACTTGGAATACTCTTCAACCAGTTACCTGAAAATCACACTTCCTCATCACCTGCACACGTTCAGTAAAACATTACCATCATAGTAAATCCATTACTGAAACCCTAACTAAAAGCAAACACTTTACACAGCCTTATTGTTATTTCTGATTTATTTTTTTACATAGCACAAATCATGTTTGAAAATGTTTTCTTAGGTTTTTGTTTCGGTTTGTGTGTTTTTTCTTTGTGTGTGTATTTATTAGTTTTCCCTGGAAAATATAAGCTCTATAACGTTATAGTCCGGGATTCTTTTGTTTAATGTTGTATGATCTACACATACAAAAAAAGGTCAAAATTATTTCTCAAACAATAGAATCATCTTATATAAAAGCTTTAAGTAGGGTAAATATATTGACTTATTGGTCATGGATGCAATTATATAGTATATTAATGGGAATACCACAAACTACTCTCCAATACTGATACTTATATGTTCTAAACATTCTTCTTCATTGATCACCTTTCTTATTAGTTGATAAAATCATTCCCCAATTCACAGATTAAATAAAAGCTTAGTTTTACTCAGTTAGACAAGAATTCTCAATTTCCATCCTCAGATTTACAATTTTTGTATTTAATTTCTGTATCTTTTTGTTCCCCTACTATTTTTAAATACATATATATATAATTTTTAAAAATTATTTATTTATTTATTTATTTTTACTGATTTTAGAGAGTAAGGGAGAGGGAACAAGAGATAGAAACATCAGTGGTGAGAGAGAATCATTGATAACTGCTTCATGCACACTCCTACTGGGGATTGAGTTCACAACCTGGACATGTGCCTGACCTTGGAATGGAACCATGATTTCATGGTTTATAAATGGATGCTCAACCACTGACCATGTTGGCAAGTCCTTCCCTTGGTTTCTAACAGAAATGGTGTGCCTTATTCAATTTAATAAACATTTCTCTATCTTATATGAAATACTACTCTATTGACTGCCCTTTGGATATTTAGTACTTTCAATAGTGTCTTCTCTAACTTGATTTCATTAAACAAATAAACACATATAAGTATGCTTACCATAAACAATAATCTAATAGGTGAATGGACATACAATGGAAGGCTATTCGACAATTAAAAAATATGAGCTGTCAAAACATAAAAAGACATGGAGAAACATATTACTAAGTGAAAGAAGTCAAGGTGAAAAGGCTACACACTATTTGATTCTAACTACAAATAGTTTGGAAAAGGCATTGTGGAAAAGGCAAATCTATTATTGGGAGTGATTGACAGGAAGAGGAAGTGAGTGGAGAGAGGGAAAAAAGTGGAGCACAGAGTATTTTTTTAGGATGGTGGGACCATTTGCATGATAGTATAATAGTGTATTCATGACATTCTGCATTTAACAAAAACCATAGGCCTGTGTAACACAAATAATAAATCATGCCCTTTTGTTAATTAAAAAAAACCCACCAATATCTGCTTTACAATCTCAGGAAGTGTATCACACTCACATAAGATGTTAATAATAAAGGAAACTGTGTTGGGAAGAGGGGATATATGGGAATGTTATACTTTTAGATCTAATTTTCTATAAATCTAAAAGTACTCAAAAATTTAACCATTCATTAATATATATATATATATATATATATATATATATATATATCTCATACACACAAATACAACTTCTTTAACTTCTCACATACCTTCTAACCTCAGCATGTTCTCTGACCAGCCATAGACACCTATGTTGTGTCTACTCATTTTCTACTAAATTTTCAAACTCCCTTTGTCTCTCTTCTTAACTCTATATCTTCATGGAAACAACTTTTATTTTTAAGTGAAATAATGATGGATTCTCTAAATCGTGTGAAAAGTTCAATTCACATGTTACTTGGGTTAGCAACAGAATTTGAGAACATTGTACTATTTTTCCTTCTTTAAATATATATATATATATATATATATATACATATATATATATATATATATATATACATATATATATATATATATATATATATATATACACACACACACACACACACACACACACACACACACACACACACAGTATTTGCCGGCGTATAAGACGACTGGGCATATAAGACGACCCCCTAACATTTCCACTAAAAAATACAGAGTTTGTTATATACTCGCCGTATAAGACTACCCCCCTCTTGGAGGCATTTTTTCAGGGCCAAAAAATCATATTATACGCCGGCAAATACGGTATATATATATATATATATATATATATATATATATATATATATATATATATATATATAGTGATATTATACTTCCTTGCTTTGTCATGAAGTTCTTTAGCTGCTCCCCATAGTTTTCTTTTCAGGCTCATTATCTCCTTTTGTCTACAAATTATTATATTTTTACATTGTTCAGTCAAACCCTTCTTTGTATTCATCTGTAATTTCTTCTTTAAAAAACAATAGACAACACTTGCTATTTATGGGCTCTATGTTTTCTACTCTTCTCATCTGAGTGTCTGATCAATGACATGATTGACAAACCTATACTTGTGTATCTCAAAGGTACCTTAAATCAGCAAATACACACTAAATTTATGTTCTCCTTCAAAAATCAATCCTCTCTTAGAAAACATTACCTTTTGTAGTAATGTTTAAAAAATAAAACAACAACAAAGGTCTTTCTGATAACATCTTTTCATCTTAATCCATATACAAGGGCTTTTTAAGACATGGAAGACTCTAGCTGTGTTCAATGAGAGTCAGTATATTAACAACTTCAAATTAATAGTTTTAATAGTTGGGAGGTTGAGTGAACTCCTGACATAGTTCTTTGATGGCACTGGCTGTGTCTCTTGGTGAATTTCTCTTCTCTACCCTATCTAAACCTGAACTTCGATCTAAGGTTGTAAAAACACTAACAGCCATACTCAGCATTTTCATTACTCAGGGCTGGGGCAGAGGGAGAATAACTCTTCTGACAAGTTTTACATTAAAACTGTGTTTTCTTCTTGTGTTAAGATGTTTGTTCACTTGGATAATACTGAACCATAACCATTGCCTTTGGTATGGCTTTTCTTAAACTAACCAATGACTATTCTTACAGTTGTGACTGGGCTAGCCATATTCAAGTAAATAGGGACCATTTCTGATGGACCGACTCTCTCTAAAGATTTAGCTAGAGATATGAGTGACTAAGTATTTTGAAGTTAATAATTGTATTTTTCTTAAGAAGACACATTTGATAAATAAAAATGAGATTTAAGCAGGTCAAGTATAATTACACTAAGGCAGTGTTTCCCAAACTTTTGACATATGTGTACCCCTTCTATAATTTTCATCACACTGAGTATCCCTCGTCAAAAAAAAATGGATGTATTTTAATAACAATCAAATATATTTATTTATTTTTTGGTACATACACAAAATAATAATAAATGAAAAATAAAATTATTCATAATAAAATATAAATAAAAGTCATATTATAAATAACATTTATTTGCACACCAGACCATCTCACGCCTCACAAGACTGTCTCGATTTGACTTATGAGAACGTAGAATTAGGCGCAGCTAAGCACAGTGCAGTGCATATCCCCACCAAACTCCGGTGCAACGCGTACCCCCACCAAACTCTTCCCGTACCCCCGGGGGTACACGTAGCACACTTTGGGAAACACTGCACTAAGGTAATAGTCATGGACTCTATTCAAATTGTGTTTCCCTTCCAGCTCATGTGCATCACCCAGGAAATAAGAAAACAAAAAACATTTTGCAAGTAAGATGTATTTTATAAATAGCTGTAAAGAGGGAGAGGGTAGGTTATCAATTAATAATAAAATATAAAACTGAAGAATAATAAATTACCATTTTTGTGTGCCATGTATGAGGTGACATTTGGGGCTATCTGAAAAATGTGATAATTGATGTCTAGAACTCAGGAAATGACTCACCATCTTTCTTCCGCACTGAATAAATTATATGAATATCTATGGACAGAATATATAAATGTTGAATGTAAATCCCAGATCACTAATATTTCATTAAGAAGGTTAAATTTAATTGCATGTATTACAGATCTTATCTTTCTATTTCCCCAACTGACGAGGAAAATGTAATTATTTTTAAAACATGATAATAAGCTATAAACGTGTGACCTTTCCACTGTTAAAGCAATAAAGCTCCCTCTAAGGTGTCTGTTGGAGCGGAATATTAATATGCCTAAGCTACACTAATTTTTTATTAAATATGCTAACACATTACCAATAGCATATCCTCCGAAGTGTTTTAAAGGACCATCAAGTGTTACATGCAGAACTGTTTAATACTTAGGAAAACTTATTTTTCCACAATCCTTTGCCTATTTACATGATATTTATGAACACATTCTTTTAGTTACTTATTTTTAAAATCCTTACCCACGAATATATTCTTACTGACTTTTTAGACCAGGGGTTGAACCCATAACCTAAATAGGTGCCCTGAGCAGGACTTGGACCCACACACTTTCGGTGTATAAGATGATGCTCCAACCAACTGAATGACCGAGCCAGGGCATACAAATTCTTATTTTAAATACTCATTTTAGTTTAATATAAAATTTCCCCTGAAAATATCTCTTATTTTAATATATTTTAAAAATATATTTTATTGTGTTTTTTACAGAGAGGAAGAGAGAGGGATAGAGAGTTAGAAACATCAATCAGCTTCCTCCTGCACACTTCCAACTGGGGATGTGCCCACACCCAAGTACGTGCCCTTGATTGGAAACTAACCTGGCACCTTTCAGTCTGTAGGCCAATGATCTATCCACGGAGTCAGACCGGTTTAGGCTTTATTTATTTATTAGAATATATTTTATTGCTTTTTTACAGAAAGGAAGGGAGAGGGATAGAAAGTCAGAAACATCGATGACAGAGAAACATTGATCAGCTGCCTCCTGCACATCTCCCACTGGGGATGTCCCCGCAACCAAGGTTCATGCACTTGACCAGAATCGAATGTGGGACCCTTGAGATCCCAGGCCGTTGCTCTATCCACTGAGCCATACAGCTTTCGGCTTTAATATATTTTAAAAATCAGATATTCCTGGTCCAATGGATGATTACTGCTCCAGTGTGACCTATTATGTGTTTTTATACACTATTGTAGTTTATACATCTTCATGTGGGGGTTTTTCTTTGTGTGCTTGCCAATTAGTAGATGCTCAGAATTATTTAAAATGAGCATGTACAGGTCCACCACTAAAGATCATAAAGTCTGAGAATGATCCTTGCCTCTCTCTATTTTTTTAAAGTTCTGTAATGTATTTTAATGTCATGAGTGAAAAACCAGTGCTTCTTTGAACAGTCTGGGATAGATAGAATAATGTCCACCCAAAATATCATCCTCATAATTCCCAGAATTTGTGAATGTTATCCTACAGATCAAAAGAGACTTGGTGAATATAACAGAGATTGAAATTAAAATTGAGGTGGAAATGGGGAGATTATCCTGGTTTACCGAAGTGGCACAACTTAAGCAAATGAAATTTTGAAAGCAGAAAACCATTTAAACCTTGGACAGAGGGAGGTGTGCTATGGAATTAAATGGTAGGCTTATTAACTTATTCATCACTGCCTTTAAAAATTATGCGAGGGTCAAGGAGTGTGGTGACCTCAGGAAGCTAGAAAAGGCAAAAGAGTATATATTCTCCCATAGACCCCCAAAAGGGAATGCAACCCTGTCTGCTCATTGATTTTAGCCAAGTGAGACTGTGTTTGACTTCTGACCTACAGAACTGTAAGCTATTACATTTGTATGGCTTAAAACCACTAGATTTGTAACAGCAGGGAGAGAAAACGAATATGCTGTCTATATAATTCATATTTTATTTCACTCTAACACCTGATCCTATCCCATTTTTAAGTTGGGTTTCTTAGTTTGTATTTAATAACCTTAAAGCAAACATAACTCTAATATCACAACATCTATTTCATTTTCACAATAAACATGGCATGGAATTTCAGGTGTTTTTTTTTTTTTTACATAATCATGAGTGATGAGCAAATTTTCTTATTGTCCCCAAATTGCCAAGTACAATACTAAACTGAATCAGGGGGTGTGCCTCCCACTGTAAAATAGGTCTCAAACTTGGTTCTAGACACTTCCCATCAATCAGATTCATAAATTGATAACTTAAACCGCAAATCATAAGTCTTTACTCTTTCCTCTCCCATCTGCATAAGCAGAAAGCTCATGAGGGGAAAGAGAAAGACAGAATCATTAGACTCATGGTTGATATGTTGGTGGCGTGTTAGGCATAGCATCTAACTCTGTTCATAAAACTGGCCAGCACAGATTTATAGTGTCTGAAGGAGGGAACCCTCTCTACAATACTACTTGTTGTGTGCCCCTCTCTACTACTTGTGTGGTGAGCTCTAGAAGCTAGCCATTCCATCTTGGGATAGCACTCTGGGAGGGACTGCAGAAGTTAACATAGGTCCCTGAAGTGGGAGTGCTTTTGTGAATATTATCTGATATTTGCTTTCCCCCTGGGCATTCTGATGGCAAATGAATTGTTAACTTGACCTGCATCAGTCCGATATGCCTGGATAAAATGTGCCTGGATAAAAATGGGTTCAGAAATAAAGGAATCCCAGGCCGTGTGCCCCAAGGAGAGCTGTGTGCCCCTGGGGGCCGTGTGCCCCAGGGGAACCATGTGCCCCGGGAGAGCCGTGTGCCCCAGGGGAGCCATATGCCCAAGGAGGGCGGTGGGACCCGGGGAGCCGTGTATACCGGGGAGCCGTGTATACCAGGAGAGCCGTGTGCCATGGGGAAACGATGGGACCCGGGGGAAGGGGGCGGTGTGAACCAGAGGAGGAGTGGATTCTATTTGGGTGGTCCTGAGACATTTGGACAGTCTGCAGCCATTAGCTACAGATCACTGTTGTATTTCCCTACAAAAACAAATGAGAGAGAGTGTCCCACTTGAAATTCATATATGGAAAAAAGGAAAAGAGAAGGAAAAAAATCTGAGGAACAGAATAAAGTGGTGAATATAGTAGAATCAGGGGCAAAGAAGGGGAGTGGACTAATAATTATCAGGAGGATAAGGGGGTGAGGAAGCAGTGAGAGACTGGATTGAAATCGTATAACCAATGGATGAAGACAATTGGGGTAGAGAGGGTAAGGGCAGAGGGTGGGAAGGGAACTGGGTGGTAGGGAGCTTTGGGGGATAAAAAGGAGAAACAATTGTAATAAACTGAGTAATAAAGATTTATTTAAAAAAAAATAAAGAAATCCCAGTGGTTTCCATAAAACAATATTAATGAACTCTGTGGTTAAAACAGAAGCAGAAAATATAAGACTATAATAGCACAGACAACGTTCTTCATTGTATATACACTTAGCATAGGGCTTGATTTACAGAAAATGTGCAATAAATATGCTACAAAGCCATGTCTTCATTTTATGATAAAGTAAAAATTAATAACAATATTCATTAATTAAATGAGAACAATAAAATTACGTGTTATATCTTAAGCATAGACTCCAGAATTTTCACTAACATAATGCGCATAAAACTGCAAAGAAATAAGGTCCATATCTCATGCATGAGTACACAAAAAAAGGTTAATTGCCTGGAAATGAAAGAAGGTCATATCAGAACTAGTCATTACACAGACATGACTGAGTTAACTGATAATGAGAATGAGGATATACATAGACTTTTATTACTATGTGATAAGTGGTTTAAAATTGGCTTTGTTTTACAACAGCCACACTTTTTACAATGTCATGTTTATACTCAGATGACCTTTCTTAGGAAACAAAAATGCCTGTGGTTATCTATTTTGCTAAATGGTTTCATACATGGGTAAGTTTTCTTCTCTACTAAAAATCCATAGCTTTATACACTTAAATGGCAAAATATATATTATCTAAAAGCTAGCAATCATTTAAAATATTGATTTTCTAAAGTCAGTACATGGCACAATATAATAATATAGGACAGAATAGTTAAGAATTAAACTCCTTATATATTGTTAGAATAACATAGATAAGTTACTGGCTCATAGCTTTTCAAATAGTGTAGCATGATGTGATATAAGAATGAGGGGGGGTCTATACATAAATGTAATGATGATTCATTTAAAAAAAGTGTCAAGCCCCGACTAGCTTTGCTCAGTGGATAAAATGTTGCCCTGTGCACCAGAGGATCACAGGTTTAATTCCTGTCAAGGGCAAGTACCTGGGTAGCAGATTTAATCCCTCATCTGAGTTGGGTTGCATGTGGGAGGCAACCAATTGATGTGTCTCTCTCATGTCAATGTATCTCTCTCTCTCTCTCTCTCTCTCTCTCTTTCTCTTTTTCTCTCTTTCTCTCTCCATTCCCCCTCCCTTTCTCTTTCTCTAAGAATCAATGAAGTAAATGTCCACAGGTGAGGATTAATAAAACAAGACTAAACTAAAATAGTGTAAAAACCTCAGTTGCTTAAGAAAATAAGCATAGCCTGGCTGTGGTGGCTCAGTGGTTGAGGGTTGACCTATGAACCAGGAGGTCACTATTCAATTCCTGATCAGGGTACTTGCCTGGGTTGTGGGCTCAATCCCCATTGTGAGGTGTTCAGGGGAAAAGAAAAAGTGATCATTTAACTGAGACTAAGTTTATAAAACAAAACTTCTGTTGAGGTGAGTCAATTTATGTTATATTTTTAATTCAAAACAATATGTAGACAATATTTAAAAATACTTTTTAATATTTTATAATCTTTACTTTTATTCTCCCAAATGCTTTTTGTCATAGTTTTGCATTCAATTTGTATTTTAAAGGGAAATTAATCCATATGGCTCTGAATTCTTTACACTTATCTCGTCACAATGTTTTGCATGAAATATTTTCTATCTATAAATGTTCTAAACTTCTTAAAAGCCCTTTATTCTGTGTTGCACAAAGCTGTTTTATCTACAATTCAAGTCAAGGCTGAAAGAACTCAAATTTATTTGCAAATGGAAAACATATAGAGTTAGAATGAGTTGGAAACACTTCCCATTGAAGTTTATTGAATATGTATGAAAGTTGTTATACTTTGTGAATTGAGACTTATTCCGAAGTTTTCTCAAAAATATTTAAAATATGATTGTTAGCTAGAAATATGTACATTTCTTTGAAAGTACAGATAATCTCTTCCCTCAATCGAATGCGGATGTGTCTGATTTATGATAATTGGGACCTTTTTTTTTTTTTTGCAATGCATTTAACTGCTCAGAGTAAAATACTATTATTTATAGGCTCAATATAACCACACTATGTTTTCCCCTGTGCTTATGAATGCAAAATATCATACTCATTCTACCTGCTATCGCTTATATGGTCTTCAGAAATATTTCTTTTCTCAAGTTGTATAGCACTTACTGCTCTCATTGTTTTAGTTCTCATCACAGGCAATGTTAAATTGTTAATTCTACATTTTATACATTTGTTTCCTTCCAGAATATATTATCTGTTAATTTAGTACAAATATTGCTCTTTACTTCTGTGTCCTCTATATTGACAAAGATCATGGTTTCTTTCTAGAATTTGTACAATAATCATATCACTAATTTCTTTATATTCTATTTATAGCTAAACATGGACTGGGGTTTAGGGAAAATTGTAAATATTTTTACATCATTGCTTCACGTCTATTTTCTGCTTAATCACCAATAATTCACAATGTGGTAAAATGACACATGGGTTGAAATATCTCTCTCTCTCTTTATTTCTCTCTTTATTTCTCTCTCTCTCTCTCTCTCTCTCTCTCTCTCTCTTTCTCTCTCTTTCTCTCTCTCTCTCTCTCTCTCTCTCTCTCTCTCTCTCTCTCTCCCTCAAACACACACACACACACACACACACACACACACACACAATATTGAAAGAAATTGTTCTAAAAATTCTACAACATGAGGTCAAAGCCTAAGCAAGAGTGTAGAAATGGGACACAAAATATTTGATATATGCATCAACTCTGTTGATATTAGTCAACAGCTAACTAGCAACCACATGTTAAAGGCAGTAAGGATATCATCCACCTTGTATGTCACTTACTTAGAAAGACAAGGAGATTAAAGTATTACCATTTTTAAAGAAATATCAGTATTCTTGTATCAAATAATTAAAAAATCAGTTTGGGTTCTATAATTTATCTACAGCAATATTGGTTTCAGAAACATAGCTGTCTTTTGGGGTAATTGTGGAAACTGAAAGATACAGATGGAATGAGGAAAGTGGCCAATACCACAAAATATCCCAGGGCACCTTTTTTTTTTTTTTTTTAGAGAAAAAGGAAATATCTTTTATTTCAAAACAACTTGAAAAAGGCTAGAACTTTTGGAAGAGAATAGAACTTCCAATATCTTTCAAGGCTCTATTTTTATCTACAAGCTGTAAGGATTCGGAGTAGAAAATCACATCAGTTTTTGGCAGGAAACATGAAGTTAAAAAGCCACAATTTTCTAGGCACTCTTCTGGGTGAGAGAGGGAGATAAAGTGGACTGACTCTGTGCTTCTTCAATGGGGTGGACATATCCTTAAAGAGGATCTATTTAAGTATAATGTTGTAGGTATTATAATAGATTTTGAATGTTTTTAGTCTTTGCTTTTCCTACCTGAGCTTTTAAGTGTGACTAGAAATTAGGAAGGCCAAGAAGGCTACCAAATCAAAAGTGAAAATGATGAGAGCTAACCTTTATATTCAGTACTTTTTTTCTTTCTGACACTCTTCTAAGCACTTTAAATGGATATTTCATTAAATCCTGAAAACAACTGTATGATGTAAGTATATTATTGTACCAATTTTACCGATTGGGAAACCAAGGCTTAGAAGAGTCACGTAACTTAGAATATCGCAGAATTAATCTGAAGGAGATGAATTGAAAATGAAGGCAGCCTTGCTTACCTGGTTTGGCTCAGTGGATAGAGCATCGGCCTGTGGACTGAAGGGACTCAGGTTCAATTCCAGTCAAGGGCACGTACCTTGGTTGCAGGCACATCCCCAGTGGGATGTTTCTCTCTCATGGACATTTCTAACTCTCCATCCCTCTCATTTTCTCTCTGTAAAAGAAAAAAATCAACAAAATATATCTTTTAAAAAAGGAAAAAAAGAAAATGAAGGCAGCCTAGCCCAAGAACCAATACACAGCATTTTACTAAAGTTGTAGAGAACTGTGTGAATTCACCTTACACTTTTCTTAATTATTTTATTCAGGTATTTTTTTTTAAAGTTGGAACAACACAGTATGATCTTATAGCTTATGCTGAGGAATTTTGAGATGACTTAGTGACTAAAGTCTGTGAGATCCCATTTTAAGTTGGGTTTCTTAGTTTGTATTTAATAAACAAATGATCTCTAAGACTTTAGTGACTAAAGTCTGTGTCACTAGTTAGAGATCATTGCATGTGAAATATGTGAGGGTCTGAATGAGGACAGTGAGAGCAGTGAGTAGAAAAGGACATGTATTTGAGTTACTATATGGGTGAACATTTCCAGGAATCAAGGTGCTGAGGGTAAGTAAGGGATGCAGAATGATTGTCTAAAGAGTGTTAAATGTAATAAAGGAAACACAAGCATCACAAGCCTGCCTAGAGTGCCAGAAGAGACAGGGGAGAAGTAGATGCTTTGAGTAAGCTGAGGTTAAAATATCTGTTAAATAATTATATGAATGTGCACCAACAGAGGTCAATGTATACATCTGAAGCAGAGAGAAAATAGTTTGTGAGTTAGATTTCAATTCCCGTTAGTTCAATTAATGCATGTTATTTAGCAAATGGTATGCGTGTGCTAGTCAAAGTAAGACTGATGGAAAGTGTAATAGGAAATCACCCCTGCTCTCAAGAATCTAAACATCTACGAAGACTCATCCATATAGAGGTGGAACATGAAGTACATTACACTAGGATTCCAATAGATGGAAAGGAGAATGGGCCAAGTGCAGAGAGAAGTGGAAATAATAAAGAGATTGATGAGAGTGGTAAATGATCGCGAGGGACACTTAGAAAATGTAATGGTGGGATGAAATAGTAGTGGAATTTCAATAAGGAAGAACTCAACAGTGACCTACACTGCACAATGTCAATACGCAGCGTTTTTTAATATCTTTCTCTCGTTGTTCCCATTTGGTAATATTTATTCGCAATTTTAGAATTGCTCTATCCATTCATCCAACAACACTTGAAATATGTACAAAAATAGCATTATTCCTTCTGCTGCTTCAGCCAGTTGTGTTGGCATTCTGGTGCTTACAATGGAAAGAAAACAGACAAATGCAGCCAATATATCCAAATCCTGGCTTATGGAAAGAAAATGACTCCATAAGTCTTTGTCTATCTCAATTTTTTTTTTAAAGTATGGGATCTATTTACTTCAACATAATCCCCTCAAATGCTTGAAGGCTTAGGAATTAAAAAAAAGAAGAAGAATTTTTGTAGTCTCTTATGTTAAAAAAAAAAAAAAGACTTAAGACTGAAATAACCTGAAGGGCAATCTCAGACATTGTGACATCAAGTCATGTAGTAACTCTCAAAGCTTTTCATATTCCTATATACTTTATAGTAGTTGTATCAGAATAAGTTATACATAAAAATATATTTTAAGTGTGAGGTTGTTTTATCTGGGTATAATAAATCAATTATTTTTTTCATCAGATTCCTTATAAAAATGAAATTCTATAGGATTTCTAATTTTATTAAAAATGCCCCCTTTCATTAATTGTTTTAAAATCTTAACTAACTGAAAAAAGGAAGCCCAGAGAGAATAAGATAATTGCTAGCTAAGTTTATTAAACTGTTTCAACAGTTTATATCAAAATTAATCCATTCTCCCTAATTAAATTCAGCAAATATTGGTTACTCCTAATATGTACACAGCATTACTCTAGGACTCTAGTGAAATTGAGTCTATAAAATATTGACACATGACATGAAATAATTTATCATATAGCAATGGAGGACAGAGATGTTTACAAATGCAAACAAAAGATGGACAACTGTGATAGATGTCCCTGAGTAAGTTAAGGCTTCTTGTGATATTAAATTTTAATTGTTTCAGTCTTCTCTGGCGACTATAGCAGAATGCATAAATTGGGTGGCTTGAACAGACATTTATCTCTCACCAAAGGCCAGGTGCACGACATTCATGCACTCGGGAGGTGGGGGTGGGGGGCCCTCAGCCCAGCCTGGGCCCTTTAGCAGTCCGGGAGGGTCTGACTGGAGGCTGAGGCCTGCCTAAGGCTCTTAGGACTGGACATCCTTAGTGCTGCTGCAGAGGCAGGGGAGACTTCCACCACTGCCCATGTACTTGACAGCCACTGGCCCTGCTTGTGGTTGAGCGATGCTCCCCCTGAGGGAGCACACTGACCACCAGAGGGCAGCTCCTGCATTGAGCGTCTGCCCCCTGGCGGTCAGTGAGTATCATAGCAACCAGTCATTCCACAGTCAGTCAATTTGCATATGACCTTTTTATTATATAGGAAAGTTTTCAAGGCTGGGGAGTCTCTGACCAAGATGCTGGCCTATTCGGTGCCTGGATGGAGCTCCCTTCCTGGTTTGGAGAGGGCTACCTTCCTGCGACGGAGAAGAAACATCTTCTCTCTCATATCTCTTCTTATAAGGCCACTAATCCCATCTCTCCTTCACTCTCCTTCAATATTGCCAGGTTGGGGATCAAGGCTTCTGCATTTTAATTTTATGGAACATAATCTTTCAGCCCATGACACTGTCTTTCAAACCAATATAGGATTTGAAGAGAACATAAATGGTGGAGATGAAAGAGAAAATAAATGAAAGTAGGGCCCAGACTGTTAATTACTAGCAATAATATTCTGTGTGCTGTCCTTAAATGATTCACAAAATTTTAAAATATGGATTACTTGGCTATAAATGTAACTGAAGTCAGTATTAATTATTGAAAAGGAGTATAAATAGTCTGATAACCTGAATAAGATGAAAATCTTAAATTTATTTTGAAGGATAATTTTATCTGAAATGTTTTTCATATGTCTATATTTTCATATGTAGGATCATGTCTATATTTTCAAAATAAATTCTTTATTCAAGTGAATAGCATTTAAAAACACACTAATACTTTTCAGAATAAAAGGGGTCATATATATCTAACTAAAAATGTCCTCCCTTGCTCTCTAGCAGAGCATTGGCTTTTAGAAACTCTAATGTCACTAATGATTAAATCAATAAGAACATTTCTGAGAGTTAATAGAACTTATAGTGACTAGCCATTTCAAATATCACTATTACCTCAGTTCAGTTCAAACAAAGAGTCTTTGCTAGAGGCTGGACCTCATATTTATCACCTGTGATTCTGGGGAATAGGAGGTGATAGAAAGTCAGTTTCAGAAAAGGCTGTGGAGAGCAACTAATTAGATTATGTTAAAGAAGGTATAACATATCATCATGGCCAAAAACTCATTTCTGAATATTGATTTTCACTTGCCAGACCTTATGTAAAAGTATTTTACACATATTAACTGCCAATGTGAGAGCTAATACTTAAGCTGGAATCTTGGCAAAATGTAATTTAGCATATAAAGGGTAATATTTTCTATCAATAGTCAACTCAAAGAAACACAAAATAAAAATATTACTACGGCAATCATATATAAAACAAGGTAAAGTAAAAAGCATCTAAAATGAAAGATAAATATGGATTGACAATACAGATAATACAGACATGATTCTCTCTCTCTCTCTCTCTCTCTCTCTCTCTCTCTCTATATATATATATATATATATATATATATATATATATATGGTATTATATATAGTTTATAGTAAATATATGAAAATAATTTATTTTTAATCAAAGTAGAAGCAAGAAATTTTCAGGAGATCTAATAAAAAATCCAATTCTCCTAGAAAGATACTATAATCAGGAAGTGAGCTCTGTGCTCCTGTCTGTCCCTGCCTGGAGTGGAGCTTCAGTCAGACTGAACTTGGGGGTAGGCTGGAAATGACACCAACTCTTGTTGTTTCAGCTAAGTAGATTGTCTAAGCTATGTGTTTCTTCATTTTCTCTATGACTTTAGGACAATTTCAAGAGATTTTAAATGGTTGTTTATTTGAAATCTGATCATTTATACTCTGTCACTCCATGAGCATCTCCAGAAGTGGGAATATAGGTAAAATCTTAGAACAGTTAAGGACATCTATCTATCTATCTATCTATCTATCTATCTATCTATGATCATCTATCTATCATCATATGTGGAAAGCAGCTACAGTATTTGGACAGTAGGTTCAAGCCTTGTACTGACAAGAGGTCATATTCCTCCTGTGACAAAGCCACATACAAGTCTCAGCTTGGAGGGCAAAGCCCTCCTAGCACAATTATAGGCAAAGGCTATGGTCGTATATATAGGCTTGACCTTATAGTTCGGCCTTGCAGTCCTAGGTAGCTGAGGGATGTGGGCTGCAGGAAGTACAGCAATTGTTGCCAAAACAAAGCTTGATAGAGTTCAGAGAATTGCAATAACAGGAAAGAAGCAGATTTGAAACTTGCAAGAATGTTGTAAATATCTTGACCACTCTCTTGTTTTGCTTTTTGTAATCTGTCTATAAATTAACAATTCAGCCTACAGGTGGGGTCACTGTGTTCTTATTCAGGCACAGTGATCCACCCTGCTCCAACTATATTTTCTTACCTGTTTTCTTTAATCCTTTACTGCTCTTCCTCACTTTCACCATTGGCCATGCTGGATCCTCTATCATCTATCTATCTATCTATCTATCTATCTATCTATCTATCTATCTATCATCTACCATCTGTCTATCTATCATCTGCCTGTCTATCTATTTATCAATTTATCTATCTATCATCTGTCTATCATCTATCTTCTATCAATCATCTTCCATCTCTCTATTATCAATCTATCTCTAATTTATCCTGCTATCTATAAAACACACACACACATACACACACACACACACACACACACACACACACACACACACACAAAATCTTCTCTCAGGCCCAGCTGATGAGAATAAAAATTTCTGGTCCCCTACAATTCACATCCTCCCAGCCTGTTTGTATGGTGGAGTTTCTGTGCTGAGATTTACAAGCTGCCAAGACTCTCGCTAAGTTCCCTACTGCTAAAGCAAAGGTGTCACTGAGAAAAGCATGCCACTGCAATGCCTCTATGTATCATTTTATTTGCAGATCTTATTATTTTTATGTAGCATACCCATGATACTTAGTTCTAAGGTCTAGATATTTCCTTTGTGGTCTACTTATTAACCTATAGTTTATTTAGTAATGCTTTTATTCAATTTCAAAATTTATTTGTGATATACAACAGCATTCTTAAATTTTTAAATATAGTTGGCTTCAATAGCTAATTTATAATAAAAGGATAATGTGCTAATTAGACCAGATATCTTCTGGACATCATTCTGGATGTCCTTCCTGAGGAAGCCAGGCTGGAGGGAAGCCAGCCGGGTCCCAGGTGTCTTTGGGCAGCCCGAGGGAAGCCAGCCCAGGTCCTGGGTACATTCAGGTGGCAGGAGAAGGGAAACAGCCTGGAAGCAGGCACCCAGAGGGAAGCGAGTGCCATCAGCCTGAGTCCTAGGTGCCAGAGGGAAGCCAGTGCTGGTAGCTGAGGGAAGGAAGGCCTACGCTTGAACGAATTTTCATGCATCAGGCATCTAGGATAAAATATATTGTTATTGTCTAAAGTTTTTTAGTTGCATTTCATTCATTAAGTAGGTAATAATTTGTGTAGCAGTGCCATTATAACTTTAAATTCTGTACCATATTTTTTTGAGAGCTGTATGTAATATAAATTTAGCATCTTACGGTACTGGTTGTTGCACAAACTTCTTCCTTGCATTGAACAAGTCTTCTAAGCACTCAACATTTTTATCTCTTTAATACATTTGTGTTTTTATAGATATGTGCTAAAATGTATGCGTAACTATACCCATTGTTTTGTAAAGAACATACAGATGCAATTCCCTGTTATTTTATGTAACCTATTTTTTCTTTTAATAGTTGAATTCATACATTTAAACTTCTTATTGCTTTTAACATTGATACCTAATTTACTTTGTCTTTCATCTCCTATCTTTTCAGTATTCCCTGTCATTATCTTCTCATTATTCTAGAATATGTGATTTTAGTACTCACCATGAGTTGCTCATTGACAGATCAAAGCAAAACAAAATGCACTTATACTCATAAATCAATTTATCTCTTTTCATTGAATATATCTCTCCTTTAAAAGATCAGCATGAAAATCAAAAGTTATGATGATTTTCTATTCAGTTTTCTATGTCCTGAGATTGACTAGCAGAAATATCAGTACTATGCTGCAATCTTGCTATTTTTCTCTTGTCTTTACATTATTTTCTTTCATTTCTCTCTTTCCTGCACCATAGTAAAAGAATGGTTTTAGAAAATGGCTCAAGTGATTAGTTTTCCCCCATTTTCATTATAAATATTCAGCTGAGGTGATCCCTAATGGCAGAATCAGGCTGAAACAATTGATCAGGAAATATAAAAATGAGAATTGCCCTCACTCAGAACATAATTGATGGCACTAAAGCCCAGAGCATGTACACAGACTCCAAAAGAATGATTACAAATTATATCAACGGTAAGGGAAATATATTGACCTCTGTGCTACCAAAATTTTCACCTAGCCTGATTTTGCACACAGACACATTTAAATAAAATTACCAATTTTGTAGTCCTTAGTATTTTCATCAACAGTTTCTCATTTTTGCCAGTTTTTATCAGAGTCTGGCTACACCCCAAACAATTTCTTCTCTGCTTCTTTCTACTTTTTTTTTTTTACAGAATATTACACAATATTACTTTCAACAATACCTTCTAAAATACTTGGCATTCATTGGTAAATTGTTGTACATTCCAGCTTCTGAGATACTGATAATTTATTGTTCAGTGATTCTTGGACCTTCTGGTCACAGAAAAGTAATATAAGTCATCTAGGGACACACTGCATTTTCAGGGGTGTTTAAAAAAGCAATAAGCTGATATAAATCTAGGTCAGAATGAACTACTGAGCTATATGAGTATTTGATCCCCTAACAGTATAGTTAAGTAACTATTTCTAACATAGACTGCAAACACTCTTGTTATTGCATGTTAATGTGTAGGTGATCATACTGAGAAACTAATAAAGAATGGGCCTTTAGCATTAATGTTAACAGTATCAAAAAATCTTGTTGCATAGGAAGAGATAATACAAGTGAAGGGTTATTATAATGATTTAACCATCAAAATCTGACTAAAATCTTTATCAGTGAATCTGCTTTGGGAGTTTCAGTTTCAACTTATCAAATAAAATTTCCACTCCCCCTCTTATCTTTCCAAAATGTTGTTGAGCTTTAATCTATATCCAACATTATTAAAAACTAGTGACCATGTGCACGGATTTGTGCACATTGAGAGGACATCAATTAGAAGGTGGCCGGTCGGGCAGGACTGGGTGAGATGAGCCAGACATGTCCTAGAGCCAACCTCCTGAGGCCTCTCCCAGCCAGCTGCACCTGGGGCAGTGCCACAGCTCAAAGGAGGCTGAGATAACCTCAGCTTGGCAGTAAACCAGATTCAGGGCTGACAGTGCCCCAGCAACAACATAACCCACAGTCAAATATGGAATCACACACCCCTCACCCCCAAGGAATTGAGCTCTCTCTGGTTCCAGGGTGTGTCACTGAGAGCAGCTGCTGCTAAGTCCCCACAGCTTGGCAGCTCCTGCATTGAGCAACTGCCCCCTGGTGGCCAGAGTGTGTCATACCTACCAGTCAGTCAGATGGTCAGATGGTTGGAAGGTTGCTTAGCCTTTTATATATAGAGATGATCTGATATATTTTATTTAAAAACATTTATTACCCATGAAAAGAAATAAGTAGGTGTAAAAATCACAGGAATTGAATCTTTAATGCATCCTTAGAATAAATAATTATATTCCTTTCAAGGCCCAATTAATATGTAATTGAAAATTACATAGCTTTAACAAAATTATGTAATCTTATTTTATCATGAAAATAACAACACACTTATAATTCTATACCTTACCCTATGTATGCTAAAAATAAATTTAGAAAGAGAATTAAAGATATAGATAAAGTATGGCAAATTATTTATAAGCTGTCTTAGTGCAGTTACAGAAGTATAATTGGTAGGCATTATAAAATGTCAGCGTTTATCTATAGTAAATATAATTTACACAGCAGACAAGAGTGATGAGAATGAGATCACTGAGAGGCTAATGAAAAGAGCCATTGGCACAGATGGGGATTGTTCATTTTGCAAGAGATCAGAGAAATGACAAGTGCTGAAGGTATTTTTACATACCCTGAAACTTATCACAGATATGCTCAATTGTGCCCTAGGATACAGAACAATCTAATCATTTTTTATTAAATAATTCAAAATCTATGGCCTGTGTTTGACTCACATTTTGAAAGGTATTGAATTGAGCCATTCATTGTTCAGAAGTTACAGTATGTTTCAAACATTAGGCTTGTAAGAAACATTAACAAAAGAGAGCCTTAACAAAACAGAACGAAATAGAGGGATGGGGTTTTGCAGCGACAATAAACCAGAAACCAGATTGCAAACTAAATTGAACAACAAAATAGATAGATCTGATATGCCGCTGAAACTAACAGTCCACATATTTGGTTTAAAAATGATGTCCTCTAATAACTATTAAAGGAGTTACTTGAAAAGTTTCATTTTTTTATGCTGCAGTTAATGAGACTGTAGAACTTAAAACATTGCCTAAAGAAAAGAATGAAAACGAAAATTATGCTTCGTTTGCATCTTTTGGTAAATGAGTGCTACTGCTTAATCAAATAAAATTGATTCACTGGAAATCTGAGGGAAGCAGAACTATTTGGGAAAACTCTCAGCAGAACATTTAAAGCAGGGGTGGGCAAATTTTTTTACTCAAGGGCCACAACGGGCCGGAACAAAAGCAACCTGACCATGCTGGCACTCCCATCTTGGGCTGCTGGTGAAGGAGCGGAGGGGAGAGCAAGAGAACCCTCCACTCTTTCAGCTCAGCTGGCCTGATAGAACAGCCAAATGGGCCGGATCCGGCCCATGGGCCGTAGTTTGCCCACGGCTGATTTAAAGGAAACTATGAACACGTGAGAGAGATAAGGTCAACAATTACAAGTCTTGTTAAATGCTTATTTATCCACTTATTATCATATTTTTTCTAGATAATAAGAAAATCAGTGGGCTAATAAAATCTTGTGGTGCGTTTATGTTATTTAAAATTTCAATAATGTGTTGAATTAAAATTTTTAGAGAATGAGGAAATAATTTTGAATTATGAGCTTTTTATCATTTTTGTCATTTGGGTTTACTTTGCACTTCTCCGATGACTGATGATGCTGAATATGTTTTCATGTGCTTATTGCACAGGGTGTCCCCAAAATGTCTACACACTTTAACAGCTTATAGCTCAATGTTGAAAATGAAATGTAATAAAATAAAGACTGCCTTTATAATTATGCAAAGTGTGGGTACATACTCTTTGGGACTTTGGTGAATTGTGTATTCAAAATTTTAGCTATACATTATTATTTTAAAAATATATTTGATTTATTTTTTACAGAGAGGAAGAGAGAGGGATATAGAGTTAGAAACATCGATGAGACAGAAACATTGATCAACTGCCTCCTGCACAACCCCCACTGGGGGTGTTCCCGCTACCAAGGTACATGCTCTTGACTGGAATCGAACCTGGGACCCTTCCGTCTGCAGGCCAATACTCTATCTGCCAGTTTATAGACTATAAATTAATAATGTAATAATGAAGGCATTAAGGGAATTAAAAAGGATATTTCTTTTTAGTAATTATTTTTGTTTGTGTCTATAATTTTATCCAATGTTGCAAATGTGTGGGTATACATCTATTTGTAGTAATACATTTTCTTCTTTTTGCTGTGTACATGGTTTGTAGTAATGTCTTCTTTTTCATTTATAATGCTGGTAATATGTGTCACTTCTCTTTTTTTCTTTTTCTTGGTCAATCTGATTGAATAAGAGGCTGATTGAATTTTTAAAAGCTTTCCCTAAAAATAGCTTTAGCTTCCAGTGAATCATGCTGTTTTCCATTCAGTGGAAATATATTCTTATGATTTTTAATTTCTTCCTTCTGCTTCCTTTGCATTTATGTGCTTTTTGTTCTAATTTCTTAGATGAAAACATATTACTTATCTGAGTCTATATTCCTTTTCTAATAAAAGCACTTAATGATATAAGCTTTCTCTAATTACTATTTTTGATACATTCAGCTAATTTTGATACTTTGTGTTTTCATTTCATTCAGATAAAATTATTTTTTTATTTCATATTAAGTCTTTCTTTTGACATGTAGGTATGTAAAATGATGTTTTTTAATCACCAAATTTGGGGATTTTTCAAATATCTCTTTGTTATCAATTTCTACTTTAAATTCACGTAGGCTGAAAAAATAATTGAAGCAAAGTAGTAGTTGTTAGTTGTCTGTTATGGCAAGTAGTTGGAAAAAGAAAGTTAAATTGAAAGAGTGTTTCTGTGGGATTGGTCTTGAGAAAAATAAGAATAGTATTTGAATTATTCTGGAATAATGTTTGTTTTTTTTTGAAATAACATTGGTTAACTTCTACTTCTTATCCTAAAGCATTGTTATAATACTGAATCATGAAACTTTCTGCATCAATAATACTAAACTTTCTTGTCATTGACCACCTACTTTATGCAAGGTATGCTTGTTCAACATTGTATTAAGGATGCTTTGGGCCAGATAATTCTTTGTTGTCAATGTGTGCTCTGCAGTATAGGATATTTAGCATCATCCCTGACTTATTTTCATTAAATTCCAGTAGCACTCATCCCCACTTGGAACAACGAAAAATATCTCTGGACATAGTCAAATGCCCCCAGGGATCAGAATCATGCCTGTTGAGAACCTCTGCTGTAAAGCAATTTAGTCTATGCTGTGTATAAAGTTCAAATAAAACGTTGAAATTATAGGACAGCTTTTTACACCATAAATGCAATATTTCTCAACTTTAAAGTCTTCTCTGCATTGGTTACAAAGGATCAGACCATGGAAAGACCCAGAAGAGAATTCAGTGCATCCTCCCAAAAGCCTCTAATGGAGGGCTGGGATATTCATGCTTCAATAGGAGAAAGAAACTCAAGCAAGCCTGGTAGACCAGAGGGACTCCCGGGGCCGCTCCGAGGGTTTCCTTCGCAGTTGCGGGGAATGTGCTTTGCCTTTGTTTTATAAATTCTGAGAACATGAAAGAGAAACGTTGCTTCCAGGAGACCTCAGGCAAAGGTTTTCAGGAGGTCTTTTATACCCCTCTGGTCACGTAGATAAGGCAGGCGGGGTAAGTGGGGTTAAAGCATCCATCTGTACGTTTCTAACTCATGGAAGCCAGCTGCGCCAGGAGTATTTTAAAATTTAAAGAGCATCTTGTTCTAGCATTGCCAGTGGTTCCGTGCCAGCTTTGCGGTACCCTTGGAAATAAGTTCAGACCCATCTCAGCGCAGCTGTAAGAAAGCTGTATTTTACACTTCCCCTCGAGGATCCTCAACTTCCTGTTTTCCTGAAGGACTTCAAACAATCTCTTTCTTTACAGTGGTGATACTTAGTATAAATCTCATTACTGTTTTATTTTCTTTTTAAAAAATATATATTTTACTTATTGGTTTCAGAGAGGGAGCGAGAATAGAAACATCAAGGATGAGAGAATCATTGAGTGGCTGCCTCTTACATGCCCACACTGGGATCCAGCCTGCAACCCCCGCTTATGCCCTGACCAGGAAGTGACCGGTCAGAACCTTCATAGACTGAACCTCAACTGCTTAGCCACACTGGCCGGGCCTCATTACTTTCCTTACTTACCATGCCACATGTTTCTTTTTGTTTTCTTCACTTCTTTTAATATTCTAACATGCACACATCTAAGGAAAGAAATTGATTGGACTTAACAAATATACAGTAGTCCAACTATCAGCAAAGTCCAGTTTTAAAACATTTCTGTTCCCCTCAAAGTTCCTCCTTCCATTTGCTCTATCTCTTAACCACAATTATGAATCTGCTTTCTCAATGCAGTTTTGCTTTTACAAGAAATTCCATATCTATGGAATCATAAAATATGTTTTCTTTTGTATCTTATTTTCATTTAGCAGGATGGTGTTTTTGAGACTCATCCAGTCACCACTGCATGTAACAATAATCCATTCCTTTCTGTTTCTGAGTCCTATTCCATTGTACAGATATACCACACTTTGTCTGTCCTTTAACCAGTTGATAAATATTTGGCTTGCTTCCAGTCTTTGTCTGTTATGAGTACTATATCTGGGGACATTGGTGTGTACGTGCTCTTTTGGGCATTTTTTTGAATACCTATCTAGGAGTAGGATTGTAGTGCTTTAATGTAAATGTATGTTAAAGTTACTAACTGTTCAAGAGTTTCACAATATGATCATAGAATTATATTTCCCCACTGGCAATGTATGATAACTTTGGTTTTCCCACATCTTTCTGAGAGTATTGCTCATCATTAAAAATTGTAGCATTATAGTGAGTATATGGTGGTTTTGTTTGTATTTCTTTAATGGCTGTTGATGTTAAACATCTTTCTTTTTCTCCAGTTTTATTGAGATATATTTGACATATAATGTTGTATAAATTTAAGACATACAATGCACAAATATAATACACATATATTTGGAAATGATTAATACCATAGTGTTAAGCTAACCTTTCCATCACTGTATATAATATAGCACTTTTATTTATATTTACAGTGTAGCACATTAGATTCTATGTGCTCATTTGGCATTATTTGAAAAAACATCTTTTCAAAGGCTTCTCACAATTTTATTTTTATTGAGTTACTTATCTTTCTTATTCGCATTTCATCCAATTTTATACTTTTGGGAAACAGCATCTTTATCAGATACATGTTTTGAAAGTGTTTTCTCCTTAGCTGTGGCTAGCTTTTTTTATTTTTTTTATCGTGTCTTTTGAAGAGCAAGAGTTTCTGATTTGAATAAAGACCAATTACTCATTTGTCTTTTATGGTCACACCTAAAAACCCTTTACCTAACCAAAGGTTACAGAGATTTTTCACCAAGGTTTTCTTCCAGAAGTTTTATAATTTTAACATTTTAACACAGTTAATTCTGTGTTCCAGATTGAGCTAATTTTATGGTATTAACTGGGTAATGAGGTTCTGATTTCTCCTGTTTTAATTTGCACATGGGTATCTAATGGCTCCAGCCCATACTTGTTGAAAAGATAATAATTTCACTACTGAATTACTTTGGTATTATTATTTAAACTCTATTGGCCATGTGTGTATGTCTATTTCTTGAAATCACAAAATTACACAAATGAAGAACATAGTAGTTGTCAGGGGTTGAAGAGGAATGTATTAGTGGTTGCAGAGGGGAAAGGGAAGTGGCTGTGGCTATATATAAAGGTTGTATGGTGCACACTTGTGGTGGCCCTATTATGTGTCTGGACTATGTTGGTAGTCACATGAGTATACACCTGTAATAAAATTGCATAGAAATAAATAGCCACACATATGTGCTCAATAAGGTCAGTGGATTGCTTAGTCATAGTATTATAATATAATTATACAACATGTCACCATCTATGGAAATTGGATTAAGGGTATACTGACTCTTTATTTATTATTTATTACAGCTGCATATCTAACTACAATGGTCTTAAAGTAAAAGTTTTGAAAAATACCTTTTAAAAGCTTGTTGAATATTTATATTCCCTGCAATTGTGTAGCCTTTAATGCTATAATTAAACAATATGTAGCTTATTTTGTTAAATTAAGTCATTTCACTGCACACATGTAACACAGTAAGGACATGTAGTTTCAAATATGTATCGTTTATATTTTATAATGTGAGCCTGGAAAATTGTATTGTATTTATTGGTTCAATAACAAAAACTAATAAAAATCATGTTATTTTTGGGGTATATAACTATGAAAAGTAAATCATATCCATCTATTTAGGAGGAGCAATATAAAATTAATAGTTAAAACATACTAAATACTTACTGAGAGGCAGCATACTCCTAAATTCTGTACATAAATAAAATCCTGACACTTAGAACTTTATAGCAAGTCTATGAAGTAGGTACCAATATTATACTGATTTTTAAAATGGTGAACTAAGGCATGGTGAACAGAAAATCAATTTCAGAGAGCTGGTAAATGAAAGAGCCAATCTTTACATCTAGGCATTTATGTAAGCATTCTTAACTGCCTATATAATAGCTAACTCCTTGATGGCACTTAGTGAAAGTCTCACAGAATTTAAAGATGAGTAGAATCAACATGGGTTAGAGAAGATCAACAAATTGTTATGAGCTGCCCAAGCATATGTATATTAAAACAAAAAGAGAAGGCTTCTGGTTTCTCTGTATCAAGAACTACAAAGCTATAAGTTGAGACAAAAAGAAGGTGAAGGGCTTAAGTAAAATAGATAGAAACATCAATATCTATACTAATAAAAGGGTAATATGCTAATTAGACTGGACATCTTTTGGACATCCTTTCGGACAAAGCCACATGGTGTGGCTGAGGCAGAGATGGTTAAGGGTGATTAGGCCGGCAGGGGAGAGCAATTAGGGTGATCAGGTCAGCAGGGGAGAGCAGGTTGGCAGGGGAGCAGTTAGGGTGAGCAGGACAGCAGGAGAGAGCAGTTAGGGCAATCAGACCATCAGAGGAAAGCAGTTAGGGGGATCAGGCCAGCATGGGAGCAGTTAGAGATATCAGACAGGTAGACAGAGGCAGTCAGGGGTGATCAGGCCAGCAGGCAGAGAGTGGTTAGGGGCAATCAGGCAGGCAGGCAGGGGTGGTTAGGGGTGATCAGGCAGGCAGGCAGGTGAATGGTTAGGAGCCAGCAGTCCTTGATTGCAAAGGGTCCAAGTGGTCCTAGATTCAAAAGGGTTCAGGCTGACCTGAGGAGACCCTCCCCTCCCTGTGCATGAGTTTTGTGCACCAGACCTCTAATATTTATAATAATAAAGGGTAATATTCTAATTAGACCAGATGGCCAAATGACCTTCCAGACAACCTTCTGGACAAAGCCAGGGCTACAAGGGCCAAGGCAAGCCACCGTGGCTGTGAGAGCTGAGCCCTTTGCACAAATTTTGTGCATCGGGCCTCTAGTAGTTCAATAAAGATACATAAAATTTCCAGGATGAGTGATATTCTTGAGTTATCTTGGCTTCAAATGTTTGTAGATGGCAGTGAAGCCTTTCAAATTTACACCACAAACCTCAGTTCCCACCCAATGCCACTCTTTTCCTATTCTTCCACAAATCCCACACACACCCCTTTGAAATTCCAGCATTCTCATCTCTGTCACAGGGTCTACTTCCCTGCAACACTTGGCAGTTTTGAAAACTGTAATTGACAAGGCATTTGAGGGAAATTTCTTGGAAACACCATCACCAGAGTAATCAGGTGAGAAATTTTGGAGTCATCCTTGACTCCTTTCTGTGTTTTGTCATGGACAAAGTCCTATACACACTGCTTTGCAAAATTTCAATTATGAGATTTTCTCTCCATTTCTAGATCGCTGCCTTATGTTCTTTCCTTGAGCATCCCTTTCCTAATCTAACTGATTTATCTTAGTTACTACCCTGTTTCCCTGAAAATAAGACAGTGTCTTATATTAATTTTTGCTCCCAAAGATGCACTAGGTCTTATTTTCAGGGGATGTATTATGTTTCCATGAAGTAGGTCTTATTTTCGGGGAAACACGGTAATTAATTATCCAAACTTTAGCTAACAGAGTGGTCATTCTAACATGAAAAACTCATCCTGACACTTCCAAATATATTATTTTGTAGCTTACCATTTTCTACTAAAGAAAATGGGGCTTTGTATTAGGTACTTACAGATCATTCTCTTGCTTACATTGCTCGCCTTGTCTCTTGCAATAGTCTATTACTTTACAGCATTTCTGACATTTTCTATTTACCAGGCTAAGAATTGTTCAAAATGCTCGATATTGATTACTTCATGCAGCCCTCAACAGCCTGGCCAGCTCAATTAAGTACTTGCAATAACCTGAACATGTCGAGCTACTGTATGCCTTGGTTTTATATTGTTTACTCCATGTGCAATGACTTTCTCTTACTTGCCGTGTGAATATCTAATCCTTCCAGACCACGTTCATTTATTATTTTCCTTGTCAACACTTTCTCTTGTCACGTCAAGTAGAGTTGATTGGCTCCCCATGGTTAATTTTAGACATTTCTGTGATAAACATCTCATTGCTTTACTAAAATCTTACTTTGAATCATTCACCCCCATACTGAACCTTTAGCAATATTGAAGAAATAGTCATATTGAATATTTTCTCTTCCACAGTACCAAATGTTCAATGAATAAAAACAAGCGTAGTAAAACCACTATTTTATTCTAATAGGAATTATGACTAAAATTATTTTTTTGCAAATTTATGGAGTTAAAAATGAGACCTGACTTAGAGTAAAATTGTTACAGCATCAAAAGTGAGGACTTTTTTTCCAGCTGCCATGCTCAGTGATTGAACATCAACGTATGAACCAGGAGGTCACAGTTTGATTTCTGGTCAGGGTACATGGCCAAGATTTGGGCTTGATCCTCAGTGTGGGATGTTCAGGAGGCAGCCGATCAATTATTCTCTCTCATCATTGATGTTTCTATCTCTTTCCCTCTCCCTTCCTCTCTGAAATCAATACAAATATATATATGTATATTTAAGTGAGGACTTTTAAACTAGACAGACCTAGTTTGAATCCTGGTTTTTGTCTCATTAATACATGAATTAATTGAGGTTCTTTCTTATACTATCACTTTCCTCTGTAACATGATAGTAATGGAACTTTATTTTTTTCATCAAATCTGAAATGTAGGATCATCCCTTCATATTTATCACTAGAGGCTCAGTACACAAAGTTGTGCATGGGTGGGGTCTAGCCAGCCTGCCCAAATCAGGCTGGGCTGGCTGGGTGGAGGGGCCTTGGGTGGTTGGCTGGATGGTCTGGCCCCTGATCTGGGTCAGGGGGGAGCATTGGAGGTGGGACCAGCTGGGGGTAGGGGGCCTCGGATGTTTCTCCATTGGCCCTGCCCCCTGGTTGAACTCCCAGTTGAAATCCTGGTCGAACTCTCAGTCGAGGGGATAATTTGTATATTAGCCTTTTATTATATAGGATGATACACAGGAAAATCACAAATAACAACCAGGTATACTTAACTTCCCAAATGAGTTTTAACTCTGTCTCCCACTGTCTCAGGTTGAGTTAAGTGGAATTTGTAGCTGTACCTGAATGCCAGTCTTAGGATGCCTGGGGATAATCAGGCTCCAACTGGCTTAGCTGTGGGCCAAACTCACTTTAGGTGCCGGTGATTAGGGTTGCTCCTTTGTGTCACAGCCCAAAGTTGGAGCTAAAGTAAGAAGCCACGTGCAGGCCACAGGTTGGCAGGCAGGTCTTCATTAATGGTATATCCAAATGTGCCATCTAAAGATCCAGAACAGTAAGCCACTGTGGCTGCTGGAAGTGAATCTCCCTGTTATTTCCTGCCTCATTTCCTTGTCTTACACAATTTCTTCTATTCAGTCAAGCCCCCCTCCACCTGCAACTGTATCCCTGATATTTATTACCAAATTTCTCTCTAGTACCTGCTACCATTTGTAAAACACTGTTCTACATGATAGGAAATTAATGAAGTAATAATTCATTGCACTTGTAACATGAAACTGGCTTCACAGAGAAGAAAATGTAGTGTCTGAAAAGTCTCTTACTTGTAATAAAAGTCAGCTACAACAGCTACAACTAATAAAACCAATTTAATAAACTTATTCTTCATTTTTATTTGGATCATCTCAGTACTCAATGTAAGTGAAATTCAAGAAGAATTTCCAACAAAAATGAGTAAAGAGTGAAAAGTTTATATTTTAAAAAAATTTAAGTGAAATATCATTTTAGTCATAAGGACTTAATAAATAGCAACAGATATAATTACTATACTTTCAAACAGTCTTTCAACTAGATTTGCATTTAGTGTCCCCATTTTCAGTAGAAATTAATTATGAACAACAACTAAAAATATATTTTCAATGCATCTCTGAATTGTTTAACCTAAAATTAAAACAGAAATTGATGTAACATTGATCTTATCGGGTGGTAATTACCTTTTAAGATTTATTTCCTTAATACAATTGCTTACAAAGAATGGCTTGATGAATTTGTTTTGCACTGATTAAAATAAATTAAATTTTTACTGTATGAGAAATAAAGCCTAAAATAGCTAAAGGTTACTTAGGCTCCATTCTTCAAGTTATTCATTTGTATACAGGGAGTTTCCGATTCCTCACTGCAATATATTTATGCAAAGCATGTTTTAAGAAAACTGGTATGTAATGTATTAGCCCCTTCTCTGATCAATCAGGAGTTCTCCATAGAACAGAATGGATGCAGTTACAATTTTGACACTAGATGGCATTCCTGTGTAATCAGAAGAGCAAAAGTCTAATGCATTTGCTGGTTTGTTTTCTCAAAACTGTCTTAAGTTAAGAAATGAATAGATTGCAGCTAGAGAAAGTTAAATATAGACTTTTATTCAAAAGATGATATGAATAAGCCAATTTTGTATCATATCATTTACAGTTTTTTACCATTATATAATAAAAATATGGTTGTTCTGTCTTTATTAAATTAATACTATGATGCCAGCTACTAAACTCTATTTTTGGTCTTTATCCATTATATATATGCATATGCAACTATTTTTGTTTATGTCAATAAACATATTTAACTTTTTGTAAAATGTTTAAAATCTATTTTAATAAGAAAATAGTTACAATATAAAAAATAAGGTTAAATTCATTATAATTGTAAAAATGTAAAGAGTGTATAAAAACACCTTAAATTATTATAAAAACTACACTTTTAAAAAATATATCATTGCTTGGTCAGATAAATATAGTATCTATCTATTATTGTCCTATCTATTCATCCATTTGGAAAGAGAACAAGAGCTCACAGTTGCTAAAATTCCTCATTGGACAAGAATTACAAATAAATCTAAAATTTCACTCAGTAATTTTGATGTTGTAGAAATAATTTTTCTGGTATATGTTTAGATAAAACTTACAGTTAAAGTTTTAGAGACCAAGATTTTAAAATGAAACATAAATAAAGAATGAAAATATTTTAGTTAAGTAAAATGCCTGCAAAACATTAAAAGTTTAAATATGAATTCATAATTTTCATTAATACTCTTTTAATAAGTTATCTAAAAGTATTTAAAAACATTGATATCCCAGGAACAATGGTCACACTAACCACAAACTATTGGGTTTCCCATTAAAATGCATGGATAACAGCTCATGCCAAGATCTAGCTCAAATAATGTACATAATTCCTTACAATGCAAAAGAAATCATTATAAAGCAAATGGATTTACTTATACAGATACAGAGATAAGCTTATGATTTGAGTACATTTGTTCAAGATTTTAGGATAAAGTGTTATGACATGATATAGCTGTAGGTATTTTAGCTCTTGGATGGTTGTTTTTGTGTGTGTGTACAAATAAAGCAAATATAGCAAAATCTCACAATTATTGATTGTAGCCATTGGTATTCCTGTGTGTTCACTGTATTATTCTTTGTTTTTCTTCATTTAAAATTATTTTTATAATAACAATTTCCACATTTATCAGATTAATTTATAATTTAGAGCATGTACAGTATAAACATCCATATTTAGCACATAGGATAAACACCTGTTTTCATAGTAGTGAGATTTTAAACTCAGTGTTTTTATATACATGTGGCATGTTCTTTTCTAGTGTCATGTGTTCAGTGTTCATTTAGAGGGAAAGAAAATGTGTTATTTCTAACTCATGTAGTCAACTAGAGAAGGTTCTGTTAAGAACTACTCTATTTTAAAATACCAGACTATCAATCATTTAAAGACTTTGAAAAAAAAAAAAGTCATTTAGTGTGAGTTTAGTTGACAGAAAACGAATTTAATGACTCAAAGCTATGTTCTCTGTCATGTCAGGAATGTACTTCGCAGAACACATTACTAGCCTTGCATGACCTGATATAAAATCCAATACAGTGCATGCCCCACGGGATTTGGTTGCAAGGGACAAGGAGTTAAATGACAATGAGGAAGGAATGGCCGTGACCTCTAAATCTTTCCCATTGCTTATTATCTGATCATAAATGCACAATAGGTGAGCCATGCTATGGCAAATAATTAATACTACTATTAATACTACTACTAATAAAATCATTAATAAAAATAATAATCATTGGAGTCTATCCATACTAGAAATAAAAAGTTTAATGCAGCTTGATGGAAAATAATTAAATCATACGAAAAATAATCCTACATAATAAAAGAGTAATATGCAAATTGACTGTACCTCCAATACACCCACAAGCCATGCCCACCAGCCAATCAGGAACAAGAATGCAAATGACCCAACCAAAATGGCTGCGGCCACAGAGCGAGCAGGAGACTTGGGTTTTCCAGGCAATGGGGGAAGCCAAGCTTCCTGCACACCCTGGCCAGACCAGGCATCCTCTGAAGGCTACAAAGTTTCAATTATAGAAGATAAATAAATCCCAACAAAAATGGCTATTGCCATGGAGCAAGCAGGAGTCTTGGCTCCACTCAAGGTTATAACGTTTCAATTATAGAGATAAATAAATCCCAGATCCCAGGATCTCTACTTGGATCACCAGGAGGCATGGCCAGCCTGCAAACCATCACAGGCCCCTTACCCAGGCTGCTCCATACCCAAAGGAAACCCCCACCCTGATCTAGGACACCCTTCAAGGCAAACCAGCTGTGCCCCTCCCATGCACCAGGCCTCTATCCTATCTAATAAAAGAGTAATATGCAGATTGACCATCACTCCAACACACAATATGGCTGCACCCAAGTGGTCAAAGCTCCTGTTCTTATGTGAACACAAGATGGCCACCACAAGATGGCCATCAGGGAAAGGCAGTTGTGAGCAATGCAGCCAACAGGGGAGGGCAGTTAGGGGTGACCAGGCCTGCAGGGGAGGGCAGTTAGGGGCAATCATACTGGCAGGGGAGTGGTTAGGGATGATCAGGCTGGCAGGCAGAAGAGGTTAGTGGCAATCAGGAAGATAGGCAACCAGGCGAGCAGCTGGGAGCCAGTAGCGCTAGATTGTGAGAGGGATGTCCCACTGCCCATTTGGCCCGATCCTACTGGGATTGGGCCTAAACAGGCAGTCAGACATCCCTCAAAGGGTCCCAGATTGGAGAGGGTGCAGGCTGGGCTGAGGGACACCCCCCTCCCGTGCACATATTTCATACACCGGGCCTCTGTAGTATATGTCATTCAACACAGAAATAGGTTTGCTAGTTACATGTTGCCATTGAACTTTTGTAACCTGGACTTTATTTAATAGTATCCTATGAGAAGAAATTAATGACTTTGAAATTCTTATTTACTTTCCATCATTGTAAATTAATTCCTTCCTAAAGAATTATTTGTTTGATATTGCTAAAACTTTCACTATCTGATTTTTAACGAACTATACTTTTTTACCTCATGTATTTCACTCTGAGTAATTTTTTTAGGTACTAAAATTTAACTGAATTTTAATAAGGATCCATCACAACAGCCATTAACATTTCTTCGGGTCTTGAGACCAAAATAATACACTTTCTGTCACGTTAAACCTGATTACATTTAGAAATTCTTTCTCATCAAATTATTTCTGAATCTTTTAACTTCCTTGTGAGAAGCACCAACTTATAAGTACTAAAAAAATGTACAATATTCTTAGTGGTAGTACACATGGAATTCCTGCACTTCTTGCAGTTGTATTCATTCATGCATGTTATTGCAAGATAATGATGACTTGTATTTTGTTATAGACAGAGAATTTCTCATTGGAAAAAAATGCCATAGTAAAGGGTAATGTCAGATACAGGGAGACAGAAGGCAATTTGACTTTGGGTGGTGAGCACGCAATGCAATATACAGATCATGTATTATAGAAATGTACACTTGAATAATAATACATATAATTTTATTAACCAAGGTACACTCAATTAATTTAATTAGAAAGTAAAAACATAAAAAACGCCTTAGACATCCACAACATGTCACACTAAAATGTCTTACTTTGACAATGATGTTAATTAATTTCCAAGTTAATAAGGTGATAATATTAGACTCACAAACTGACTGTCTGAATGCTGGTTGGTATATAAAATATATCCCTCTTCTTTTAAACTCATTCTTGCCTAAAGTATATAATGTTCTACAAGGCTAAGTATAAACAAATTCTATTAATTTTCAGGAAGTTACTGTTCAGTGAAATAAAATTGCCATTTGATTGTAAGAAGAAAAAAAATCTAAACTGAACATATAAATCAGTATTATTGACAGTTGAAAAAGACACATTGCCTGGGTTACTGTTACTTGATGAGAGAGACAAATGACCATTTGAGAGGGCTTAGAAGCACTTGGAAGAGTAAATGAAGATAGCTTTTGAAAATTGCTGATGGGAATTTGTCATAATGGAGGATTGAGTTATACAAGCAACATTGATCTCCCTAATTTGATCATTCTAAAACAGGAAAAAAGTTTGGGTGAAAAGAAATTTCCTTATATGAGAAAAATGCTAAAACAGCATAAGAGAAAACTTCAAAAGACATTTTGGTTGATACCGATAGGTAGCAGAAAATATTAATTACATTATGTTAAAATTGAAAATCTGAAATTTGTCAGGATGCCCAACAGAGAGCTCCCAGGTGAATGAAAACATAAGTTTAACTCAAGCCGAGAACAGATTTTCTCTTATTTTACATTATCCTTATAATATAAAGTGAGACTAGAATATTGATTATCAGGGACTATGGTATGAGGAAGTTAGGGAAATACTAGCCAAGGAGCACAAACCTTGACTTAAAGGATGTAAAAAGCTCTGGGGATTCAATGTACAATATGGAGACTACAGTTAAAGACACTGCTCTGTATACTTGAAACTTCCTAAGAGAATAGGCCTTCAAAGATAAAAGCTCACTACTGTGTGAGGTGATACAGGTGTTCACTGGGTTGTTGTAATCGTTTCAAAAAGTCTATGTATGCCAAATGAACACATTGTGCACTTTAAATATACACAATATTATTTGTCAATTATGTCTCAATACATCTGAAGAAGAATAAAGGAAAGAATTATAGACGCCCACCAGGGATATTCCTATAGTTGAAGAGGAAAAGGAGGGAGCACAAAGCATGTGAAATCACGGGTGTTGCAGAAAGAGGGTGTTAGGAGTGGCTTCTGTTCAGGATTAGATTTTAAAGAGGGTTCAAGAAAGCCATAGTTTGTCCTGGGTAGGATGCTGTCAGAAGCAGGGCCAGTTTTGTGATTAATAATATTTTTTAATCTAGATGGTGTGAGAAAAAAGCAAAACCAGTTTGCAACTGGAAAAACAAAAACATAAGTCAACATGATAACTAGGAAAAAGGAGAGTTGAGATATTTTTGTGTTTGTCTCTTCTCTTCAATTACTTTTAGTGTTTACAGAAGGTATACGGTCAATAAATATGGTTAAATGTATAAATGAAGAATTGGGTGATTTCTCTTCAGATTAACCCTTATGTATGTTCTGACCTGCAATAGCACATGGTTCCAAACATAAAAAAATAATAATTTGGCTATTATTTTTCTGATGTGATTTAATTAAATAATTTAGCCAATTCTTACTGTGTTCTAAATAATTCCACTTGCATTAGTGGATAGCTAGGTTTAAATACCTTGATATAATGTGATTCTAGGGTCTTCTCTCAAGCTTCCTGTGATATAAACAATATACCAAACTATAAAAGTGAATGGTTTTGCAACTATTTCTGTGAGTTTAGTATGTTTGCTGAGTTTACCTTTTCATGAGAATAATATAACAGGGCGCCTGGCTTACTATTTAATTCCTATAACTTATAGTTCTGTGTCATCTTGAACAAATTAACTTCTCTTTATAAATATTGTTCATGCCCTTGCTGGTTTGGCTCAGTGCAAAGAGTGTTGGCCTTCAGACTGAAGGGTCCAGGGTTTGATTTCGGTACATAAAACTTTGAGAAAGGTAGGTAACACTTTATTTCTTAAATAATAAGTTGCTTATTAAAAATTAATCTCACAAATAAATACATTATAGATTTAAATGTGATGATAAACTTGACCAATAGCGCATTGAGCTATATATTTTTTTTAGCAAACAAACAATGCTTTTTAAACTTTAATCTTCTCAATATGCTGAAATATTATAAAGCTGACTTAACCTTACTTCTGTTTTATATTATTTAAAAATGATTTATTGGTACAGAGAATCTTCACATCTCTCTCCATTCTGCTTTCTTTAGTTTACGTATTCTCACCTCTAAGTAGTGAAAGTAATCAGCAGATTTCAAGACACATACCACACACAACACTGTGATGTTTACATTTGCTGAATAATTCTTGTTATAGTCAGAATAATCAAAACTTTATGCAAATGCATAGTAGTGACCCAGATTAGATAAAGTGAGAAGAGAAGATGAATTGACAAAATATAAAAACTGCTGACAAGATCCTCTCTCAGTGAGGGCAATAGGAGAAAATATGAAGAGAAATTTCAGCACGAAGGATTTCAAATTACTTCCTGTCAACCAGGACCCTCAAATATATGTTTTTTTGATTGAACAATAAACTGAGGTAATAAACCAGTAAAAAAAATCCAATAACATCTGATTACACAAATATTTTATCTACCATAAGTAAGTCAGTGCACAATTTAAAGCAAAAACAAAACCACCAAATTTTGTTGAATCTTTAGCTAAATATTTTGAACATTAAATGGTGGCATGAATTCCACATTAATAATTGCTAATCACTATGAAATACGGTCATGGGCAAACATTTTAAACTATTTTATTTGCAATTTGGCTCCACAGTGCTTAACAGAACTTAATTCATCTTCTCAGTTTTCCATAAACCTTTCAGTGGAGAGGATACCAAATCTATATCAGATATAAAATGTTACAATATATTTTTATCTACTTTATGATAATTCATTTTCCCAGCTTTGGAATTAAGAAAATATATTTTCTATAATTATCTGATTGTACGATAGGCTATTACTATACTGTCTCACTAAAAGAAAATAACTCTATATTTTTTAATGGCTTCAGAGGAGTATCCTAACATAATGAAATTGAAGCAGAAGAAAATAGGTTGGAGCAAAAATGTTGTCCTAAACTATCTTATGGAAAAAAAAAAAGACATTATCAATCTGCTAAGACATCTTAAATGGTGCCGTCTCAGGGAGAGACATTAAGATGAAATTAAAGGGCTTAATATTCTCTTCTGGTAATATCCATGAGGGAGGTTATTGATTAAACTACTAAATGTGGACATACAAAAAACAAACATAAAGCTAGAAATAATCAAGGGCTTATTGCACTGTTAATGTGAACTTATATTTAGATTAAATAATTGGGTACAATCTTATGTGGTTCTTAAATGAGTTTTTTGTTTGTTTTGGTGTTTCTTTTGGGGGGAGGGAGATAAAGATTACATAATTGTTTGGCTGGCATAGCTCAGTGGTTGAGCATTGACCTATGAACCAGGAGGTCAGGGTTCAATAGCCAGTCAGGGAATGTGCAGGAGGCAGCCCATCAATGATCTTCTGTCATCATTGGTGCTTCTATCTCTCCCTCTCTCTTCCTCACTGAAATAAATAAAAATATATTTTTAAAAATATATAGTTGCTGATATTGTTCTTAATTATTTTTTTTCCAAAGGAGACATTAAAATCTCTCATTTTCTTCTAGACAGATATTTTTATGAACTTTTTAGATCTCATTTTTTATTAAACAAACCCGAGGGTGTCATATCTATAGAACCTGGGCAGCTGAGAATACAAGGCACCGAGGTGAGCAAGAGTTAGGTGGTCAGGCTCCGTCACGGCCCAGCAGGCAGCAGAAAGCTGTGTCTCCGAGGAGAGTCTTATCTTGAGGACTAGTGGTCCCCCTGGAAAAGCCCGTCGCAGGCCTGGGACAGCATCTCTCTCTGCCACTGAGACTTAAGCAAAACCAGATCTTCTGCTGGATCACGTGACTCACGTGAAGAACAACTTGCAGTCATTTTCTACTAATGGTCTGTCTGTTCATTGAGCATGCATTTTTGTCACTGCTAGATGATGGAAGATAGTGCTTGAAATAGAACTTAAATATTTGAAAAGCACACTCAGGTTGTTTCATTACACGTACTATAATAATACTTGATTAAAAAAGAACAAATTCTGGAAAATGCTAAAAACAGACTAAAACCTAGGAAAACAGGCATAAACCAGGACTGTCCTAGGTAATCCATAATATTGTCACCCTGAAGGATGTACATATTGCTAAAGGAGTACACAGAGAAAAAGCTACTGCAATTGAATGGAGACCATGAAAGGATTTTCGGGCAAGCTAAACATGTTTAACTTTATCCTCAAGCTATGAACAATTCAAGCATGAATGTCCAAAATCTGATTAACATTTCAAATCATAACTATATAAACATAGGAAATAGATTGGAGTGAATACATACAACAAAGTTAAATAACAATGAGGAAATTATAATAATTTTCAGGACATTATTATGTTAGAGGAGTGTATGAAATAAAGTGTTAGCAATACAAATGGATTAATAAGATTTTATTTAATCCAAATCCAAAATAAAAGTTAGACAAACATACCAGTAATTATTAAACTTTTAGCATGTGGTAAAGACATGTATTTGAATGAAAGAAGGGTTATTTATCAGTGCTAATAAAATTATAAACCATTTACATAGATATGAATCTATATATTTAAAATATTTTAATCATAACCATTATAATCAATTTAGAATACAGTAATAGTATTTGAATATAAACACATATATATGTGTGGTAGTCTTATGAGACTTAAGGACGATGTGCTCTCTTAGTTAAATTGGAGGATGCAAAAACAAAACAATCTGCTGAATTATAATTTACCTTTCTAAAAAACATTTGGTACATGCATGGTACAAATTTCTTCTACTAATCATAGAATGGGAGAAAAACATGCATATTATTGATTCAAGATAGAAACACTTCTTGTGTCAGTCTTGGAGAAAACACCATAGATAAACACTAGATGATAGAAGATCTAGAGACCTAACATTAATGCTAGTCCTTACAAAGCTTTCTCTTAGCCACCTTATATGCCAGTATATCTTGGTTGAAAGGTGGAAAACTACTAATTCTATGAAGGAAAATGTGTGTGCATGTATGTGTAAGTGTGTTTGTGTGTTTGTGTGTGTGTGTATGTGTGTGTGTGTGTGTGTGTTTTGAGTGAGGAGTATTAAATAGAAAGGTTAAGGAGTGAGAATAAACAGCACTCTAGGAATTCACTGTTTTTATTCTTTGTGTTGTTGTCAGTGGTTAAGCAAACATGAGAAATGGAGGTGAAGATTAGTTTGCAAAAGTCAATGGAATTTCCTATCAGGAAGCAGTGACCGGAATCTCTCATGACTGTATTTGCCCACTGGCTCCTGCCCATCAACAGTTGAGCCAGAGAAGAGCTGCCAATCACCCCCAAAGCCTTGCTGGCAAAGTCTGGTAGGGGCTCCTATCCTGAGATTGTTCACATTACAACCCCTTTTAAATCAAAACCAGTAATACTCCCCGAACTAGGTCCATGCTTCCATCTTTTATCAAGAAATATAACAGCATTTCATTGTGCTTAATTTATTGAGAACTTAAATCTAAGAATTTTCCCTGGGCTGTAGTTCTGACTTCCTGGAAGAAATTGGAAAAGTCATTTACTTTTCTGTGCACTTCAGCCACCCTATTTGTCAGGAAGAGGAATCATCTCTCTCCTCCAGGTACTTGGCCTACGTTATATTAGTACAGAACTTTTCATTTTATATCATATTTCATATAAAAACACCAAGCTTTTATTTCATCTTCATGTACTTCCTGTCAATTTGCTTCCCCTGTTTTATTTCATAGTAACACTTTTAGGATCAGTGCCATTCTGATCTCTAGAGAAATAGCTTTCAAGACTGTATATCAATAGAGTGCCTTCCTTTGTTTTGCTTTTGCAGTCAGCAAATGTGAATTGAATGTATAAATTTCAGGCATTACATGTAGCATTTCAGATATCTGTAAGCCTTAGAAAGGAAAAGAAAGGAAAGGATTATATGCACATTTATTTTTCCTCCCAAATAACTATGCTCAAATACTATAGTGCAATATTCCTGTAGGTCTTAGAATTTTCTTTGACAAACTTATAAGAGCACCACCTTCAAATATATTGATACTAGGAATTAATTAATCTTTAAAGCCCCCAAGTGGAATAAATGGCACATATATCTATTATATAATTTTAATCTTGAAAATGCTACAAATTATTACAATTTTTGAATATTGATAGTATCCCATAATTTTTTTTTTAAAATTAACTATAAGCTGCCCTGGCTGGTGTGGCTCAATTAGTTGGGGAATCATCCCATATACCAAAAGAAAAGGTTGTCAGTTTGATTCCCAGTCAGGACACCAAAAACAAAAATTTTACTGTAAGAAATGTGTGCTTTCATACATACAATCCAAGATGTTCTATACTCTGAGACTCATGGCAAGATTGTAAACCACATGTGAGACCCTGATCCCACCACACGGACAGTGGCTTCAAATATGACTCCTCTTGATCAGGTAAGACATTATTTCACCTCATGTTATAAAAGTACAATTATATAAGTTTCCTACTAGCACAAAGATATTTCTGTATATTATTTATGCCTCAGGGCAACATAGTAACCACTTCTAATTGTGAACACATAATAAGATACTATTTACAGTTAACACAAAAGGTAGGCTGTATAGTATTTACACCTTCCTCTTAACTTCATTAAGGTAAGACTTACAATGAAATATTTATAATTCCATAGTGATGGAATAATGTATACATCAGGAGCTTAGCATAGCATGCATTATTTTAATGATAAAAGATCATAGTTTTCTGTTCACAGTTGCATTTCAAAGCTATGGTTATTAAAAATAAAGATAATAGCAGTATAATGAAGCACAATATTTAAAACATAGATGATCTACTTCTTATGTCTAAAACAAATTTCAAGCCATAATTAACATTTATACTAATTAAAAACCACCTTAGTTTTGAGTAACTGGCATATAAACCATTTACATAGATATGAAATATATTCAGTATTTTATATACGAAGGACTAAACAGATTCAATATCTAAAACATTACAAAATGAATAGTGGGTACTTATTCCTGACTGTGACAATTGGAGACACCCTTAGTAGGGCTGCAATTGTTCAGTCTACACACAGTATTTGCAAGCAGAGAAAACAGAACTCAGAAAAATTTGGGGAAGTTCATAAAGAGGACATATAAAGGTGACAAGGTGGTTGAATATTTGGTAGGATATAATACATGTATAAATAAATGTAATTTAGTTTTTAACCTTCATCATGCTTATAAATATTATTAAGGTAACTATGTTTTAGATTCCTGAATCCTAATATGAAGATTTAACCATTTATACTCTGTGAGTCTAGTATTAAATTATTATACATTAATAAATATGTATTAAATGAATTTTGGGTGCTGTATCATTTTAATTATTGTTACATAAAATTTTGTTTTTCTCTAAAGCTGTTGATATTATGCATGATTGTCAACTACGCATAATGAAATGGATTGTCAACTATGCATGATGAAATCACAGATTCTCTTTTCTTACAGTGACCCTATTATTAAGATTCTTAACATAAGAGCAGAAAAATGTCTTCCAACATCATCGAAAGTTAATGGATGGATTCTAATATAAAATTTTACAACTTTAAGCCCTTAACTCAATTGTTTGGTAATAAAGATATAATATTTCACAATATGGAAATTTTGGAAGGAGCTGTTTCTATTTCCAGCTCTGTAATGCATGAACTTGAAAATAAATGAGAAAATTTAACGAGTGATTCTACCATTGATTACTATCAAGAGAACATTTTGCAATTCATAAATCCTACTGAAACTTATTTTGCAACTTGTCATCTTTTGTAAATCACCATTTCCTTTGTAAAAAATAGAAGTATGTTGGGAATAAGAAATAGCAAAGCATATTTTTAACCTGTCTAAATGTGGGATAAGTTAGATTTTTCTATTCAGAGTAGATAAAATAAACATTTATCAGGAATATAACAGTTGTAGCCAGGGGACATTCAAGCCTACTTTTTAAAATAAGACTACCATTGATTTGGACAGAATAAATGAAAATAAATCATGGCTAAATATAATAATCTAGTCTTTCTCATGATTTATTTAACTTACATACGTGGGTACTTTACTCTGTAAACAGATGGTGGTGGTATCAATCTAACTGGAAGAATTTACTTTGCCAAGAGAAAATGAAGGAAAACTAGTTTGATTCATTACTTCACAGGGAACCCTCCTATGGAAAGAGGTCATAAAAATGTGATGTATATCATTTATTATGGTATTTGGCTCCAAATTAAAGGGGGCAAACACAATTACTCCTTTACATAATAATATACTACTTGGATTACTAAGGAACATAGAGTTACCTACCTTTTTTTCTTGAGATCTATCTGTACTTTTTTCTTGTTAACTATAAAGTAAGTCTAACTGTATCCAGACTTGACCATGGTTTCTCCGATGGAATTTGGTAACACTCTAATGCTAGCCTTGGCTGCCAGAGTTGTTATAGAGCATTACACAGTCAGGATGACAGCCCTGGACCAAAAACTAGAGAGATCCAGAAACCAGATGTGGTCCAGGGACCAAGAGGAAGATTCGCTTAGGGGAAACTGAAGATGATTCCTTATGGAGAAAAGGGGGAAGAAACAACTTAAAAATGAAAATGAAAATGAAGAGTACCCATCTACAAAAGGGCCTTATGATAGCTTCCATAGGTCCTCCCTTGAAAGCCCTGGGGGCCCCTTATTTTTGTAAAGAGGAGAGCTTCGCTGTCTCCCTCACACATTATATTGCCTCATTCAGAAGGAAGAAGGAGAGCATGGGGGTGGGAGGCCAGGGAGCCTCGCCCTGTCTTCAAATTGCTTGGCAGTTCAAGGAGGAGTCAGGCAACAGAGTGAGGGGCAGCCCAGTGTGGAGTGGGGACCAGGTGTAAAAGACAGCAGAGTAAGTGAAGAAATATGCAAAGCAGGGCTTTTTTATTTTCTCTTCAGAAGAGAAAAAGAGAAGCCACTGTCTGTGTGGTGGGACCAGGGTCTAACATGTGGTTTACAATCATGCCATGAGTCTCAGAGTCTCAAATGTTCTTAACTATATCAGATTCAAATATGAATCCTCTTGATCAGGTTCATTGTTTCCCAAAGTGTGGTACGCGTACCACGGGGGTGCTGGAAGAGTTTGGTGGGGGTACACGTTGCACTGGAGTTTGGTGGGGATATGCACTGCACCGTGCTTAGCTGCGCCTAATCCTACGTTCTCATGAGTCAAATCAAGACAGTCTTGTGAGGCATGAGATGGTCTGGTGTGCAAACAAATATTATTTATAATATGACTTTTATTTATATTTTATTATGAATAATTTTGTTTTTATTATTTTGTGTATGTATCAGAAAAAGAAAAAAAATAAATATATTTTGATTGTTATTAAAATACATCCATTTTTTTTGACGAAGGGTACCCATTTGATGGCAGATATAATGTTAAGTCTTTCTGTCTCTAGAATGTTCAGATTTCAGAGAACATTTCCTATCTATGAATTCAGCCATCTAATAGTCAGATGAGGATAACTTTGACTATGCAGTTTTCTCAAAGCAGTTTGGGTTTCCTATGTATTTTATTCTAGTTAGTCCATTGGACCAAAGCTATACCAAACAGTTGATAGATGCCTCTCACCAGCAGTACACTAAACATAAATAAATAATCAGGTTGCTATGAAATAATGCTGAATACTTCTTAGAGGCCCCTCTTTTTTTATGTGGTCATCTTTGTGAGTCAGAGACTTTACCTGGAGACCCTATACTGGGTAGAACCTTGGATTTTGTCTAGGACCACATGCTCTAATTGAATTTCAAAATCCTGTATGAATTAAAGTCTCTGGACATAAGGAGTGGTTTTATGTTTTCCATAGAAATATGATTTTTACATAACTCTATCATATATAGTTATAAAGAAATATTTCATTGCCAAATAATGTAACTAAAAACCATGTCTTAGTTTGGGACATTACATTATATTTACTTTCAGCTTTTTAAGTTATTGCAGATTTAATATCATCAAACATTTCACAAACATTTATTATCTCAAGGTAATAAAGACCAACATTTTTTTCAGTCTTCTTAAAGAGTTTCATTACCATTTTTTTTAGCATCCACGGATTATGTGGCTCTAATGACAATAACACATGGCATAGACTTTTTTGTAATAATTGTATTCCAACTTCCAGTATCAGATTTTAGATGTGAACCATAACCTCTAAACACAGTGGCTGAAAATAGTAATGTTTATTTGTATGTATGCAACCATAGGTCAGCACAAAGTCCACTGATGGAGACTGGGGTCAGGTAGACAGCTTCAGAATCACAAATGGGTTCACTCACATAGCTGTGGGCCAGGTTGGAGACAGCTGTTCTTAGCCATGGCTTAGATGCTTCTCTGGCTAAGAGTAATTTTGCATTCAGCATCCAATCACCTGTTACTCAGTCTTGACTCAATGCATCCACCAATCAGTTATAAGCATTTGTTGAATTATTGTTACATATTGAAGTTTATTTATAAGGCAGAGTTTCTGCTGTCATATACTTGGCTCTCTGTGTCCTGAGATCAGCAACATCACTCAAACAGGCAGCCCTAATGGCATGGCACAAGTACAAGTCAAGTGAAAACAAGTAAAGTGTAGGAAGTCAAGTTCAAGAACATACGAATCATTTTCAGTGAAAAGAACATCAAAGGCAAACATTTGGCGGGGTATGTGCATACAAGGAGTGCTGAACAATGGGACAATCTACTGAATACAGGTTAATGTAATTGTTGTGAGGGTTTTTTCCTCTAAAATATTGCTTACATACAGATTTCTTCTTGGAGTTTTGATTTCTCTATATTCTACTGTAATTATAATTCTACTGTATTAAAATGAAAACTTTCTAGGAGTAGTAAAATGCTTTAGCAAATAAAGTTTTTCTGACTTCCCCATCTAAAAATTATATTTTATCTTATCCACATGATATTTTATTTCTGGTAACTAATATGAATGTACTAGAGGCCTGGTGCATGAATTTGTGCACGGGGCCAAGGGGGGGTTGTCCCTCAGCTCAGCCTGCACCCTCTCCAATCTGGGATTCCTTGAGGGATGTCCGATTGCCTGTTTAGGCCCATTCCAAGTAGGATCGGGCCTAAACGGGCAGTCGGACATCCCTCTCACAATCCAGGATTGCTGGCTCCCAACTGCTTGCCTGCCTGCCTTTCTGATTGCCCCTAACTGCTCCCCTGCCAGCCTGTTTGCCCCTAACTTCCCTCTTCTGCCTGCCTGATCATCCCAAACTGCCCTCCTCTGCAGGATTGATCGCCTTCAACTGCCCTCCCTGTAGTCCTGGTGCCTCCCAACTGCCTTCCCCTGCTGGCCATCTTGTGGTGCCCATCTTGTGTCCACATAGGGGCAGGATCTTTGACTACATGGAGGCAGTCATAATGTGTGTTGGAGTGATGGTCAATATGCATATTATTCTTTTATTATATAGGATAAAGGCTTGGTGCATGGGTGGGGGCCAGCTGGTTTGTCCTGAAGGATGTCCCAGATCAGGGTGGGGGTTCCCTTGGGGTGTGGGGCAGCCTGAGTGAGGGGCCTGTGGTGGTTTGCAGGCTTGCCACACCCCCTGGCGACCCAAGCAGAGGCCCTGGTATCTAGAATATGTTTACTTTCTACAATTGAAACTTTGTAGCCTGGAGTGGAGACTTAGCCTGATAAGGCAGGCAGAATGTTTGGCTTGTTCCATTGCTAGAGAAACCCAAGCCTCTGTGGGTGTAGCCATCTTAGCTGGGGTTAATTTGCATATTCACTCTGATTGACTTGTGGGCATGGCTTGTGAGCAGAGTGATGGTTAATTTGAATATTACTCTTTTATTAGGTAGGATTCTTTAGGCCTTTGCACTATACCTATTTACATTCATTTTCCCCCAAAATTTAGTTCTTATTTAAGTTGTTGAAAAAATATATCCATCATTGCATCACCTCAAAGGGATTGTACATAATCATACCTCTTAGGGTTATTCAATAAACTTAATTTAGTTTTTTAAATGCTAGCAGTTAATAAGTTAATAATAAGTCTGTTCTTGAATAATCAATTTGTTTCAAGTCTTCAAATTTAGGTTCCTTGCAGATATTAAAATTGTCTTTACATAAAAATTATATACTTTTTTTGGTATAAATTTACCTAATCATGAAAAAAAAATGAGCAAATGTTAAAAACTTATTTGAATCCTCCACTAATATTAGCATGATCAAAAGTTCACATGACTTTGAAACTTCACCTTTGAAGTGCTTTTCATAAGTTGGAAAAAAAGATTTCTAAAAACCATTACACAATTCATTGCCTTATAGCTAACATGACATTTATAAACCAATTCAAATGAAGTATTGCTATTATAAGAATTTCATTTTTGTATCTAACTGTGTGAAAATCATTTTAATCATAGAGTCTCCTTTTCACATATCTAGCAAAAGCACTATATTTAATATATTAACAATTTTAAATGTCTGATGTTTGACTCGTGTGCTGAAACACAAATAATTGTTAGCAAATATATGCTGAATGATTAAAAATATATGGTTTTAGATAATAAGAGGAGCAAGTCAGTGCATTAACGTAAGTATTTGTTGTAGCCACTAACAAATGCATATCACTGCTCAATACTGAAATGTCCATAATTTATTTGGCAGTCGTACTTTTTTTTAGATTCATGCTAGGAAATGTGATGTTTTTTCAGCTGAAAGGATTTGCTTTTTTATTACTAGGCTTATATTATGTGTCATTATTTTATATTCTGATGACATGATTCTCTCATCTTAGATTAAGTTTCAACAGCAATTTAAAATAAGTAATAAACTCTGGATGGAGCAAGTTGCTATTACAGAAATAAAGGGGAAATATGGTCTTATTTGATGCTGAATTTAAATAATCCATTTAACCAGCAAAAATTATTTACCAAGTAGCGCATATCTTTATGTCGAAAGCAATCTTTATCATATTGAATTAGTAGCCTTTAATCTACACCTAAGGTATTTATTTTCCTATCATAGTTTTCATGCAGTTTATATTATAAAACCCTGTTAAATTGTTTGGTTAAGTGTAATTTTGCAGTCTGTATCCAATCACCTGTTACTCAGACTTGACTCAATCCATCCATCAATTAATCATAAGCATTTGTTGAATTGTTGTTACATATTGGAGACTGTGCTCCTATGAACTTTATTTATAATGCGTAGTTTCTGTCAAATTGTGTACATTATAAACCTGTGAACCTGATTGTATTAGGGATTGTTATGAATAGTATCTTAGAGAAAAGTAGATGGCAGGGAGACAATTTTCTTTTAAAATATGCTCAGCTTTTCTTCTCTCTCTTTTTTTAAAAAAAATACTTTATTAATTTTTCTTTTTTATAGAGAGGAAGAGAGAGGGATGGAGAGTTAGAAACATCGATGAGAGAGGATCATCGATCAGCTGCCTCCTGCACCCCCCCCCCCACCAGGGATGTGCCCACAGCCAATGTACATGCCCCTGACCGGAATCGAACCCGGGACCTTTCAGTCCACAGACCGACGCTCTACCACTGAGCCAAACCGGTTTCGGCAGCTTTTCTTCTCTTAATGGGGATATGCAAATAGCAGATAGGTTAAATTTTCATATAAAGTTATCTTTATTTAAATGTTAAACTGTCAAATGATTGCTTGTGATAATAACTCCCTTCATAGTTTTGAAATTATATTAATCAGAGGATGCTTTCCAGGGAGAAAAGTATGGCTATATTAACGTAGATGAAGAAGTGAAAAAACAGAATATCAGGATTAGTAAACACGGTAAGTTAAGTTTTATAGTTAAGGTTGGGCACACTTTATATGAAGGGGCATGGCACACAGACCCTAGTGTGATTCCTCTGAGACCCAAATCCTGGTGATCCTGTGCTGGTGCCGTTTTCTCCCCCTGAGTGTGAGTGGGACTTGAGCAAATGTGAGAGGATGTATCTATTAATTTAGTCTACATGACTACTTTGAATATGAATGTCAATCATATTGCTGAAAGATCCTATTTTTCTTGCTGGCTCTTAAGTCTCAAGCCACTAGGTTGTGTACTGCCACAGGAGGCCACCAGGCAAGATGCCGAGGGTGGCTTCCAGTCCACGGCTAGCAAACAACTGAGGTTCATTGCCCAATATCCTGCAGGAAACCGATCTCTGACAGCAACCATGTGGGCTTGGAAGCAGATCCTTCCCAGGGTGAGGCTCAGGAGAGACTAACCCGGGCCAACACCCAGTTCACCTTTTAAGACCCTGAAGCAGAGAACTGAACTAAGCTGTGCCCTGTCACAGAAACTGTGAGATAAGCACACATAAATATATTTTAATGATATTGAAATGTTAATGTTTGAGGCTAAATTGTGTTCTCTCTTTCCCTTTCCCCCGTTTTAATATGTTGAAATCCTAATTCCCGGTGCCTTAGAATGTGACTGTATTTTAAAATAGGGCCTTTAAAGAGGTAATTAAGTTTAATAGGGAAACACCGGAATTCAATATGAGTAGTGTCCTTGTTAAGGAAAAAAAAAAAAGGAGATTCTTAACACAGATGTGTATAGAGCAGCCGTGGGCGGGCTGGATCCAGCCCCTCCGGCTGTTCTATCCGGCCCGCAGAGCCAAAAGAGCGGAGGGTTCTCTTGCTCTCCCCTCCGCTCCTTCACCAGCAGCCCAAGATGAGAGTGCCAGCATGGTCAGGTTGCTTTTGTTTCGGCCCTCCGGTCCAGTTTAAGAACCCATTGTGGTCCTCGAGTCAAAAAGTTTTTCCACCCCTGGTTTAGAGGAAAGACCATGTGGCTACACTGGAAGAAGACTGCCATCTACAAACCAGGTAAGGGGGTCCTCGGAAGAAACTAATTCTGTGTACAACTTGATCTTGGACTTCTAGGCTCCATAAATGCAAGGAAATTATATAATATATATATTATTGTTTTCAATATATATATTATTGTTTTCAGAGAGGAAGGGAGAGGAAGAGAGAGATAAAAACATCAATGATGGAGAGAACCATTGATTGGCTGCCTCCTGCATGCTCCCTACTGGGGATCAAGCCTGCAACCCAGGCACGTTCCTTGACTGTGAATCCAATTGTGACCTCCTGGCCCACAGGTCAATGCTCAACCACTGAGCACACAGGCCAGGCTATGTATGCATTTTTAAACATTTCAAAGCTCTTAGCATTTTCTCATTCCAACTGAAAAATACTTAAGCCATTATGTCCCCATTACCGGCATTATATAACTCAAGTGGCATATTCCATTCAATTTAGCAAATTTAGATGCATACAACATATATTGTCACATAAGTCTTATTTTGATTTCTATAATTAAGTATCTTGCTGTTAGCTATTTTGAAAACTAATGCTTAAAAAGTAGTCTTATCAACACACACTAAAATTCAAATTTCCAAAAATAGTCATCTTGAAAGTACTTGTACAACTAATGGTTTAGTCTCTTTATGTATATGTGAGACAGAGAGAAATTAAAAGCATGAATACATGACAGATACTGATGAGATGAATGATGGGAATATCTTTAAAAATAACTCTTTGAATTCTAATTATGTCAAATTATCTATTGCCTAAATTTAAATCTATGAATGTAAAATTCATCATTCCAACATCGCATCCTTATGTGAAACACATCCTTCTAAATTAAGAGTAAATGCTTTCAAAGATCTTCAGAAAAAGTTATCTTGAGGAGCCATATATCTACATTTTCATCTACTTTTTAGAATAATTATCATAGTTTTTTAAAGTATATATCTTAAAAGTTTTATCAGGAATTCTTAATGAGAACGCACAAAGTGGCTTTTATTATATTAAAATAAGAAGAGACTTATAATTTTGTGTTATATTACAGTTGCAACAATGTGATACTATGGCTCTTGCATAAAAATTGAATTCTGACTCTATTTCCTGCTAATTAAAGGCAGTTGGGTAAACTTTTGTTTCCTCAGTGTTCTTATCTTTAAAATGGAAGTAATAAAAAGAATGGCTTATATGAGTTCTATAACAAATAAAAGCATGCAAACTAGGCATTGTAAAATCATGAAACAATATAAATATACAGATTTTGTAATAAAATTATTGCTCTTATATTCAAAGATGTTATGTAATAATTAACATTGTAAAATTCCAAAGAGAATCTTTTCAAACTCTATCTCTAGCTTCTTGTCTAGCTATGGAGGAGTTACTTAAATTCCTTAATTCTCTTAGCTTCCCATGTGTAAAATGAAAACTAAACCAGTATCTATCTCAGCTGATGCAATGATAGATTGTTCAACAAATGTGCAATATTTAGAATAATGCTTGGGCCGAGACCGGTTTGGCTCAGTGGTGGAGCGTTGGTCTGCGGACTGAAGGGTCCCGGGTTCGATTCCAGTCAGGGGCAAGTGCATTGGCTGCAGGCACATCCCGGAGGCGGGTGTGCGGAGGCAGCTGGTCGATGTTTCTCTCTCATCGATGTTTCTGGCTCTCTATCTCTCTCCCTTCCTCTCTGTAAAATATCAATGAAATATATTTTAAAAAATTCTTAAGAATAATACTTGGACTACATTAATTCAAAAAATAGTTTTAGTTTATTTAAGGTAACATTCAAATTGATCCCCTAATTAACAGTAAATAGTTCCATCAAAGAATTCGTGTGAGGTATTCATAAAGAAAAGTATGTATACCAAACTGAAAAAAAAATACAAGGGAATGTGAATTACATGATAATAGGAAAAGTATTGGAATTTGGAAGAACATTGTTTATGCATACACACTAATGTATAATAAGAATGACTATCATTTTTGTATTTCCACATTCCTAAATATACACTGAAAAAATCAATTACAAAGAATCCAGGTAGGAAAAAAACATACTGCATTTAGCATTTGATTTTGTCTAAAATGTATATAATTGTAATTAAAAAGAATAAAAACATCTAAAATTATAATTTATTTAGACTTGTATTGGGTTATTTATATTTCTGCCTTATTTAAAGTCTGCTTACCAGAACAACAAAAGTTCTATCTGAAAAATACCAAAAACATGTGAGTACCATCTAGTGGTCGAATAGGAGGTAAGCAACAAGCTGTGAGAAGAAAGGGGCTAAGGCAGGTGAGGGGAACAAGAGGCCAGGATAAGATTATAAATATAAATGAGGTAATGGCCGAAGTCAGTAAATATTATTTAAATGGCCCATCTTTATTATAATATGTATGGGTGATTGGAGTGTAAAGTAAATCGGAGAACAATGCATATCTACCAAAACTATGATCCTGATTACATCTGTGTATTCTGAAAACATAACTGCATTCTAGAACCTCAAATTATGGCATTATTAAAATTTAAACTCCTCATATTGATAGAAAAAAAGTAATTCTGCATAACTGTGAGGAAAGCCTGAGATGGGGAGAGGTGGGCAAGGGATATGCTGGTTGCTTTAAAATACACACAAGGAAGCTTTTGTAAACAGTATTGCAATAGTATAATGGAATTTTCCTTAAGTATCACAGCAATCATTATAGAAACAACATTTTATTTCAATATGTTTTAGAAGATTTTAGTTCACTTATCTTTAAAATTCAAACAGACTTGAAGCTTGGCCAAAACTCAAACTTTTTAAGACTTGAAGCAAGAATTCAAATTTAAAACTGGTTACAAATGAATAAAAATCACAGGTTATGAAGACTATCTGGTATATATGAGTATTATGAGCAACCAAATAAAAAGAAGGAAGGAAAGAAGGAAGGAAGGAAGGAAGAAAGGAAGGAAGGGAGGGAGGGAGGGAGGGAGGACTAAAAAAGAAAAAGACAGACGAAAGGAGCAAAAGATCCATGGTCAGGTGATTCAGTGGTTGGAGCATTGCCTTGTACACCAAAATGTTGCCAGTTTGATTTCTGGACAGGGCATACATCTAAGCTGCAAGTTCAATTCTGGTCAGGGAGCATATGGGAAGCAATTCAGATCTCCCATTCCTCTCTCTCTCTCTCTCTCTCTCTTCTCCTTCTCTAAAAGTTAGTAAACATATCCTTAGGTTAAAAAAAGGAAACCATTTAACACATATTCAAAAGATAAAATATTTATTTGACATAGGACTAAAGCCTTTTATAACTGTCCATGTGAAAGTAAATTGATAATAATAAGAACATTTAAATATTCATCATATATATGAATATGTATTACATACATATTTCTTATGGGCATCTTTTCAAAGTGTAGTTGCCATAATTCACAAAAAATGTGTTTATCATTTTTAAAAATACTTTTAATTGAAATCAAAGAGAAAAGGAGAGGGAGAGAGAGAGAGAGAGAGAAATATCAATCATGAGAGAAAATCATTGATGGACTGCCTCCTGCACACCCCCTACTGGGGATTGAGCCAGCAAACCTTGCAGGTGCCCTGACTGGGAATTGAACCGGGAATCCTAGTTCATAAGTAGATGTTCAACCACTGAGCCATGATGGCCAGGCTGTGTTTGTAATTATAATAAACTTTAGGCTATTATAATCATGAATATGTTTTGTTATAGGGAAAGGCTACAGACTAAAATCAGTCAAAGGAAGAGACCTACAGGATAGAGTTTGAGAGAATTCCAAATACAGGAATCCCCTTGTCCTCTCTGCAGATTTGGGGATCTTGGAGTGGGTTGTTCTGAAAGCATTAAAATATCCTACTTTAACGCACCCCTTAACTTGCCATAATGGTTTCCATAGGGCAGTGTCCTATATGAACACCTCTCTCATAAGCTAGTTTTATATTGCCTGATCATATGGCCATTCCTTTGGCCACTAAACTGGATTTAGTAAAATCCAGACATATGGGCAAATAGCAGAACATTTAATCAACTGAGGTGATTTGTTTTATTTTGTTCAAAGTGCCCAGAGTTAACTAAACTGTGAAGTTTGAATGCCCCAAGTGCTCCACTATGAAGTGCTGACTTCATTTCTAACAACAACTGCAAGTTTGAGAAACTTCAAAAATCACCACTAGGTTAGATCGTTTTCTAGACCAGTGATCGGCAAACTGTGGCTCGAGAGCCATGACCTAGACTCTCAATTCCAATAATTATAGGCTGTCATTCCTTGTGATTAAGCCCCTATCCCAGTGGTAGGCAAAGTCATTAGTCAACAGAGTGGCAAACTGTGGCTCGAGAACCACATGTGGCTCACGAGCTGCAGTTTGCCGACCACTGTTCTAGACAAACTTGCTTGTTGGCAACTGTAACCAGTTTGGTTTTAAAGACTTAACATTTTTTAAAAGGTTTGGACATTTTTTTTTTAATTTGACAATATGATGATAGAAGCAAAGGTTGGATGATGTTGCAACACTTTTCAGTTACAAGATGGAAGACAAGCCTGAGATGCAAGCCTGCTCTAGAGTTTAAAAATGGGGTGGGAATAGATTTTCCAGTAAAGTCCCAGAAGAATAAATGAAAATAGGCAAGTGATACAATTCCCTGTGTAGCTAATAAGAGCATTTGATCTAAATATGCAGGTGATACCCTGGGGAGAGGAATCCGGTAAGGAGAGCATTTAAAATTTCTCATGTGGTGACCTTGTGAATCTACACTAATAAAGGGAAATATGCAAGTGATCCATCAAGTCACAACACCCAGCCAATCAGGAGTGAGTATGCAAATTAACCTGACAAATATGGCCATAACCCCACCACCCCAGCTGCTCCGGGCCTCTGGGCAGCAGGCATGCAGGTGCGGGATCGCTGGGCGGGGTGGGATGTCTGCTATGAGGAGGAGGGTGATGGGCAGAGGAAGCTACAGGAGCGGTGCTCTGGCTGGAGCAAGACTGAAGGTGACAGCCTGAGTGAAGATGGAAGGCAATGGCCAGAGCAAAGGCCGGGGTCCTGGGTGTCAGATGAAAACCAGCGTTGGCAGCCTATTGCACCAATCTTGGTGCAATGGGCCTCTAGTATGCCATAAAAAGGTAGTGGATTTGCCCAGTTAGTGTGGCTCAATGATTGAGCATTGACCTATGGAAGGGGCACATGCCTGGGTTGTGGGCTCGATCCCCAGTAGGGGTCATGCAATAGGCAGCCTATTGATGATTCTCATCATTTATCTTTTATCTCTCTCTCCCTCTCTGAAGTCAATAAAAGATATTTTAAAAAGATAGTGAATTATTACAGAAGATCACTATGGAATTATAAGAAACCTGAATCAAACCCAATTACTAAGCAATCAACCAAACAACCAATAAAGTAGTTTAATCACAGAGCCCGGGTAAGAGGTAAACGTGGAAACAATAGACAGAATAGCTCTAAGCCATCTCCATTCTCCTCAAGGCGAGAACTAGGTTTATCCCTGGGTTATCACAGGCCTATCGATCAGGATCAAACTAAGGCCTGAAGAAGTTGGCCTCAGACATGCAACTCACAGAGCTTAGGAGACAAAGTAACTTGAGAACCATGGCAGCCACATGCAGAGCGTTGACACTGCAGTGTCACAATCTTTTGTGTCAACCTGTGATAAAGCAGTGGTCATTATCACAATTACCAGTGAACTATTTAAAAAATCTCCAAGGCTGAAACCGGTTTGGCTCAGTGGATAGAGTGTCAGCCTGCAGACTGAAAGGTCCCAGGTTTGATTCCGGTCAAGGGCATGTATCTTGGTTGTGGGCACATCCCCAGTGGGGAGTGTGCAAGAGGTAGCTGGTCCATGTATCTCTCTCATAGACATTTCTAACTATCTGTCCCTCTCAATTCCTCTCTGTGTAAAATCAATAAAATATATTTTTAAAAAGTAAATAAAAAAAACTCCAAGATGATTAGCAATATTTTTAGGTTTCTCAAGTCTTAGGAGCTTGAAAACTCCCATGTTCTTATGAATAAACTATCTCCTAGGATACTAATATTGCAAATGATGTATATATGTGTGGGTGCGATATATATATATATATATATATATATATATATATATATATATGCATGTGTGTATGTCTGTGTATATGCTATAAGGAGTGTGAGATATTTATAAATTTTGAAATTTGCATAAGAGTGCTAGGGCTGCCATAACAGACTGGGTGGCTGAAATGCAGAAATGTATTTCCTCACAATTGTGGAGGCTTGGATTGGACCTGAAACAAGGTGCTGGATGCATGCATGTTCTGCTGAGGCACTCCCTAGCTCCCAAACAACCTTCTCCTGTGTCTTCCAGTGGCAAAGACAGCTGGGGGTCCCTTCCTCTTCTTATGAGAGAACCCATTCTTTCAGATCAGGCTCTACCCTTATGACCTTACTGATCATCTCCACTAGAGTCACAAAGGGTGTTAGGGTTTCAAAATATAAATTTAGGGGAGGGGCAGAGTTCAGTCACAGCAAAGGTAGTATGCAAAAAGTACATGTTAAAATTTAGATTTATTGACAGTCTGGTGTGGCTCAATGGTTGAACTTTGACCTATGAACCAGGAAGAAGTCCGGGTCGTGGGCTCAAAACCTAGTAGGAGGTGTGCAGGAGGCAGCCAACTAATTATTCTCTCTCATCATTGATGTTTCTATCTCTCTCTCCCACTTGCTTCCTCTCTGAAATCAGTAAATATAGTTTTTTAGAAAAAAATAGGTTTATTTATTATTAAATAGATCTCATTTATTTTGGTAGAGACATAAAGCAATAAATAAGTAATAAGAACAAAATTACCTGCATTCTTACTCTTAGGGGAAAATGTTTGATATTCTGGCTTTTGATTATAGTCATAGTTTTATAAGTAAATGTAGATTCTCCAAAGTAAAACTTTAAAATTTAACAGTACAGCACATATTTTTCTATCGTAATAACTTTGACTAAAACATTATTTTAAAGGCTTTATAATATTTTAATAAATACATGATCAAAAAATTTTTAAATAATAGACATACATGGCAGTACATTTTTCATCTTCTATCAGTCTATCTGCTGTCCCCTATCTTGTTTTTTCACAAGTGGGGGCACACTAATCTATAGCGACCAAATGACCAAACGACCAAACAGCTGAACAACCAGTCACTATGGTGCATACTGACCACCAGGGGGCAGACACTCAAATGTAGGAGCTGCCCCCTGGTGGTCAGTGCACTCCCACAGCCAACCTCATACAGCCGGCCAACCTCCTGTGGTCCTTCCCCCTAGCTGGCCAAGATCAGGACTGGGCCAGAAGGCTCCAATAGACACCAACTGGCTTTTAGGCTGAGGGATCCCACCCATGCACAAATTCGTGCACTGGGCCTCTAGTACTATATATTAGGTTTCCCCAAGTAACTATGCGCATATTCTCTCTCTGTCAGAGCCTCTCAGGGTACCCAGTCTCAACAGTTACCACAAATGAAACATATTAACTAAGGTCTGGTTGTATGGGAGCCCTTGCAAGTAATAGCTCTATTTCCTATGGGAAGTTGTACAGAATAATTTTCTACATGCCTCAACCTGAAAACATTTAGAAAGCATGGATTAAGTCTCATGTTCTAAAGATCTTGTAATGAACACATTCGTGACCAAAAGAATATCCAGTCTTCCACATTCTTTTCCAATTAGAATCCCCAATGTAAATGACTGGATAAAGAGATGAAAGTTTTCAAGTGGTACAGATCGCAAGACTGTTTTTCATAAAACTTGTGTTAGTTAATTCAGTCTCTCACGGTTATAGACTAAATTGTGTACCCACAACATTTATATATGGAAGCCTTGACCCGCAATGTGACTATATTCAGAGACAGGGCCTTTATGGGACAATTAAGGTTGTATGAGGACATGATTGCGGAGCCATAATCCTGAAGGAGGGAAAGAGACATGAGGAGTGTGCATGCAGAGGAAAGGGGACACAGTGACAAAGTGGTGGTCTGCAAGCCAGCAAGAGAGGTCTCACAGGAAACCCACATTGCTGGCATCTTGGTTTTAGACTTCTAGTCACCAGATTGGTAAAATAAAAAAATAAATATTGTTGTTTAAGTCAACTATACTACGGCATTTTGTTATGGTGATTTGATTATTAGCTTCATTTTTCCACATAGGTACCTAATCTTGATACACATATTCAGAGAGAGATAATGAGAGAAAATAAGAAAGAATTAAAAAAATTTAAATAAGCCAAAATCATTTTGGCTCAGTGGATAGAGCGTCAGCCTGTGGACTGAAAGGTCCTAGGTTCGATTCCGGTCCAGGGCATGTACATTGGTTGTGGGCACATTCCCAGTAGGCGGTGTGCAGGAGGTAGCTGATCCATGTTTCTCTCTCATCGATGTTCCTAACTATCTCTCTCCCTTCCTCTCTGTAAAAAAAAAAAAAAAAGAAGAAAATATATATATTTTTAAAATTTAAATAAGCAACATCATATAATGCAAATATGTGTGTATTCCTAGATTTTTTCATAAAGAATTGACTACAAACCAATTAATTAGAATTACTACTAGTTAGCACTGATTTTACCTAAATTATTTCTAAACTCAGAGTGATTGGAACACTATTACTTTTCCAATGCATATTGAAATTGCCACAGCTAACAGCATTTAAAGGCAGAGACAACCAAATTATATTAGAGATTTATTTCTGAGTAAGATTAAGCAAATAAAGGGAAAATTTGAAAATAATTTTGTCAATAAAAAAAGTTTGACATTTTTGAACATTTGTTTCTTTTGTTCATTAGATCCCACAGCTGAGTGAAATCGTATGGTGCTTGTCTTTCTCTGGGTGGCATATTTCACAGATTGACAGCTGTCAAAAGGCAATTGGTTACAGGGTTGGGTGAAAAGGCTGAAGGGATTAAGAAAGAAAAATAACTCAGACACAGGCAACCGTATGGTGATTACCAGAGGAAAAAAGGAGTAGGAGGTGGGGAGAGGTAGAAGGTAAAAAGGGGATATTTATAAATTTGTAAGTTATAATGGAAGGAGACTTGACTTTGGGTGGTGAGCACACAATACAAGATACAGATGAGGTACTGGAGAAGTGGAAATGTATACCTGAAATCTATGTCATTTAATTAATCAATGTCATCCCAATACAGTCAAGAAAAAAAATAAGTTTAATATATTTGAGAAAAACTGGTTTTTCAAATGATCAGCATTCTCAAAAGCTACCAGTAGATGGTGGAACAGGAGTAATCAAAATCTAGGAAACATCCATGTGTATTGTCTCAGTAGCTACTCTTTAATTTCGTTGTTCAGAGAGTTATTTTTTTTAAATAATATTAATTTAATGTGAGTAAAGCATGTATACAGTGTATTTTCATTATTTCTACACTGTTTTAAAATTGCCACAACTGATTCAAACAAATAGCAAGAAAGATATAATTCATTTTTTTCTCTTTTTTATTAAGATCCTTACTCAAACATTTCAGATAAAGTTGACTTGGTAGGTATAATTTTCTTTTATTTATAAAAACAATAATAATTATAATAATACTTACCTTCCCTTTTTTCTCTAAAGTGACTTTTAACAAAAATCAAACTGCCTATAATTGTACATAGATTTCTGGTACTAAGAATTAATCAATAAGACACAACCTTATTATGTGACGTGACCAACAAGATGCAACTCTATTGTATAGCCTATGTATTTATGGTTCAAGACAGGAATCACACACAAGAGGGCAATTGCATTGTTAGCTGTTGGCATCTTTATTTAACATTCTAAGAGAAAAGAGGTTAGTGCCCTGACTAAATAAAAATTGCATGTTGTAAAAATTCTGGTGGCACACCAGTGTGCTCGGGAACCCCACTTGAAAATCACCGGACTAGGTCATCTCCAAGCTCCCATAAAGCTGACAAATTCTGTGGCCTAAAGGCAAAGTAAAAGCAGTGAAAGGCTAGTTGACTGGTGGCCCCACCAACCACTGACTTTGCTTACTGAGTATTCGTATATCTCTGTAATTGCCTAAACATTTGTGTATATGATATACTGGACAAAACAAATACTAAAGTAACTTGAAATCTCAAATATTAAATTGTGTTCAGTCTAATTCATGTTATTTATATTTTGCTGTATTCTCATTGTTTGAAACTGAATATTTATGTGTGGTATGGGGTCATCCTGCCTAATAAAAGAAAAACATGCAAATTGACCATACCTCCACTACACCCACATGCCATGCCCACCAGCCAATGTGACACAAGTATGCAAATTAACCCAACCAAGATATGCAAGTGGTTAATTTGCATATCCAGGCACAGAACCAAGACTGAAGACAGCATAGAAGGAAGCCAAGCACTGCAGAAAGGAGCGAAGCTGTGGAGAATGGAGGGAAGCAGACAGGGCAGGGGAGAAGGGAGGGAAGCAGGTAGGATGGAGGAGACCACCGCAGGAAGCCCTATTGCAGGAATCTTCCTGCAACAGGCCTCTAGTTATAATGTTAGATTGAACAAGATACTGTTTACCCATCATCCTAGTTAATAAAGTGTTAATGGAAGTTGAAAAATAACATGCCGCCTGCCCTGGCCAGAGCTGTTCAGTTAACCAAAAGTGCTATTCCAGTCTCAGCTGATGCCTGGGTTGTGGGCTTGATACCAGGAAGGGGGAATGCAAGATGCGGCAGATGGATGTTTCCCTCTCTCATTGATGTTTCTCTCTTTCCCTCTCCCTTCCTATTCTCTAAAAATAAGTAGAAATATTTTTTTAGAGTGCCCAATATTTTAAAGATATGGCAATAAAAGCAATTTTAAAAAGCATAGAACCACTAGGAGACTTTGGCAGCAGGGAGGAACTACCCCCCCACACACACACAGACACACATACACACACAGAGAGACCTGAAAGTCGCATGCACTAGCCAGCCTCTCTTTCAAAATGTAAGGATATCATCCATGTGCAGATCATCAGGCTCTCTCCAGTGAGACTTTCATTTTAAGAGTCACACAAAGTTGTGGGATTAAACCCTTTTTTAGAAGTAAGAGATTGGCATGCTCAGGTGAACAGATCCATAGTTTGCTTTTTACAGTGACATTTCCAGGGGGAAAAGGGCAGAGTATCCATGTTGGTTTCACCTGTATCAAAGTCCTCAACACAATTCAAATGCCTTCGTCTTAAGTTTCTGAACAGTCCTTTGTTCTCTGCCTAAATTTATTTCCCCATCTATAGCATAGATCTGTGGTCGGCAAACCATGGCTCGAGAGCCATATGGGGCTCTTTGGTCCCTTGAGTGCGGCTCTTCCACAAAATACCATGGCCTGGGTGAGTCTATTTTGAAGAAGTGGCATTAGAAGAAATTTAAGTTTAAAAAATTTGGCTCCCAAAAGAAATTTCAATCGTTATACTGTTGATATTTGGCTCTGTTGACTAATGAGTTTGCTGACCACTGCAGATTATAGAAGCTATAGTTAGCCTGTCTTAAAATCCCCCCCCCCCTTTTTTTTTTTCTAAATGAGTTGAATTAGCTCCTAATGTTTGAATATAAAAATTCTGACTTAGCACATTCTCCATATGTCCTCCTCCTAAAAACCCTACTGATTAGTTCCTGGAAATATTTAACAAAAAACAACCACAGGGAGAAACTCATTTATCCCTTTAATACCACTTCAACATTTTTTTTTAATATGGAGACTAAAATAAAACAATCATCCCACTATCTTCAAAATGTGTTATTTCAATCTTTGAAAACTGAAAACAATATACTGCAGCATGTATAAACAATCATTAGGGGTCCTTTTTAATGAGTGAGCCACAAGCTAGGCAGATAAGAGATTTCTTAATGAAAATAGCAAACCCCGTTGTGTCTTCTGTTTTCAAGTTGTTAATTCTTGCTGTTACTGGGAAGGTCCCTGAAGATAGTCCTCTAAAGCAAATATGTGCTAGGTTTGAGGCCATGACTAGTCAATGTGACAGAATTCTGTGTGATTAGATATTCCCTATTTGTGTTTTATTCCTGTGGTGATGATAGAAGGACGAAGTTTCTGCCTTAGTGAATTCACTGAAGTTCACAAAATAAACGAAACTGAAAGCTACTCCTTTAATTAGTGCATGAAGTGTGCGTGTCCTACATTTTGGAAAGCATATAGCAGATAATGATATGAATTTTATAAAATATTTAAATTAAACAAAAGCAGAAAAAGCCCTGTTTATTATTAATCAGTATCTTTTGTGAATGGTCTCATTATTTCAGTCTTTCTCATTATCAAATACATTTTTATTTTATAATTTTATATTTTGATATCTAGAATGCTTTCATGGTATCTTATATAAAGAAAATAAAAATGAGATTTGGAAAATGTGTTTTCTTTAAATTTTAGTGAATATTGTGATGATGATACCTCACTGATTAAATCTCTTGTGAATTTTAGAATATTGGTTCATTTAAACAAACCAACTAATTTGAACATATATTCAACTATACATAGGAATCATTAAAACTTTAAAGCTAAAATGATTTAGATCAGTAAAAGCAAAGGATTTTTACAAATTCATGAAGTGTGTGATGCATCTACCTATGAAATAAATAAAAATAAAAATTTAGAGAGGTAAATGTTGAAGACAAATTAATTTTTCTATGAATGAGACCTCAACCTAAAGCAGAAGCATGGTTTATCCTTAGATATTATGTATTCACAGTGTAAGTATGTTAATGGTTGTTCATTTCATAATTATAAACACAATATAGCTTTACTAGATTGTGAGAATGAATGAGATAAATTGAACAAACTATACTTCATTATATTTTTTTCCAAATTCACATGTAATGAATGAAGTACATTGACTATTAATTATAGCTTGAGTTTAGTATAAAGAAAACATGGTATTTTAATAAATGAAATTCCAAGTAAGTATTTTTATAGGATTCTTCTTACTGATATTCAAACATTGGTATGTTCAAGGAATAGCATAAATTTTCAGCCTTTCAATACAGCCATGTGTTACTTAATGACCACACAGAATATGTTCTGAGAAAGATTTCCTTAAGTGATTTCCTCATTGGTGAACATCATAGAATGTGCTTACCGCAAACCTGGGTGTTATAGCCTACTACACACCTAGCTAAACCCTTTTGCTTCTAGGCTACAAACTTGGGCAGCATGTTACTGTACTGAACACTATGGACAAGTGTAACACAATAGTTAGTATTTATGCACCTAAATATATCTAAACAGGAAGGTGCAGTAAAAATCCTATCTAATAAAGAGGGAATATGCTAATTGACTCTCAGGATGTTGCAAAGATGCTGTCACCTACAGCCAATAAGGAGTGAATATGCTAATTAACTGCCATGCCCTCAAAGACAGCAGTGCCCACAGCCACAAGATGGCGGTGCCCAGTCCCCTTAGCTCCACTGAACTGCTTCTGGAGTCCCCAGTCCCCTCAGCCTCCCAGCCACCCAGGGCTGGCCTGAGGCACAGGCTAGCCTTGGATGGTGGCTTCCCAAAGCTCAGGTAACCAGGGTCAGCTGAGACTTGTGCTGTGGCAGCAGCAGAGGTGTGATGGGGGCATCGTCTTCCGCTGATAGCTGGGTCACCTACCTCTCCTGAGGGTTCCCAGACTGTGAGAGGGGGCAGGCCAGGTTGAGGGACCCCTCCTCCAGTGCATGAATTTTCATGCACCAGGTCTTTAATACAATATAAAAGATTTTTACACGTTCCATCTGTACAGGGCACTTACTGTGAATGGAGCTTGCAATATTGGAAGCATCTCTGGGTGAGTCAGTGAGTAAGGGGTGAGTGAACATGAAAGTCTATTACATTACTGTACATTACTGTAGACTTGATAAACACTCTACCCTTCGGCTATACTAAATTCATGAAAAATATTTGTGTGTTTTTTTTCAATAATAACCTTAGCTTCCTGTAATGTTTGACTTTATAAAGTTTTAATATTCTTTTTAACTTTTTTTATTTTTATGAAAACACAATTTAAATATTGAACAGATGTACAAAAATATTTCCTTCTTTATACCTTTCTTCTATAATATCTTTTCTATTATTAATTTTTACATTTTTAGTTTTTAAGCTGTTTTGCTAAAAAATGAGGACACATACATGCATTAGTGTAGGCCTACACAGGGTCAAGATCATGAATATTATTGTCTTCCACCTCCGCCTCCTGTCTCACTGGAGTGTCTGCAGGGGCAATAACATGCAGGGAGCGCTCATCTCCTATGGCAACTGTGCTTTCTTCTGGGACCCCTTCTGAAGGACCAGCCTGAGGCTCTTTCTGAGTTTTCATCATTTTCAGAAATAGGTCCTTGGTTAGCTTGGCTTGTTTCTGTTCTTTTCTTTTTTTTTTTTTCCATGAAATTGCTTGTAAGCAGATAATGTACCATGGCCATTCTTCTCTATAAATGAAAACCTTTTGGTTGTTGTATTTAATGTTTTCAAACTTTTTAAGGTCTTGTTGAGGTCTAAAAAATCTTTGGTTAAACATTCTTCACTGTGAATTTTCTTTCAATTTCTTCCTCTTCTTCCTCTTCCTCTTCCTCCTCCTCCTCCTCCTCCTCCTCCTCCTCCTCCTCCTCCTCCTCCTCTTCTTCTTCTTCTTCTTCTTCTTCTTCTTCTTCTTCTTCTTCTTCTTCTTCTTCCTCCTCCTCAATCCTCACTCTAGGATATTTTTTCCATTGACTTTTAGAGTGTGGAAGAGAGAGGGAGAGATAGAGAAAAAGACCAATGTGAGAGAGACATCAATTTGGTGGGCCAGGGAGGAGCCTGCAACCAAGATCTGTGCCCTTGACTGGAATCAAACCCAGGACTCTTCAATCCTCAGGCTGAGGCTCTAGCCACTGAGCCAGATGGACTAGGGCAGGATTTCTTCTTTATCTTTTCTTGCATTTTCCCTTTCTTTTGCATTTTTTCTACTATGCATTCCTACTCCAATTCCAACAATGCTTCAGTAGTTGGTGCCCCAGGAAATGCTTCTAAAATTTCTCAGCATCATTCACACCCAGGTTAAATTTATTTGCAACCTCAGCTACAACCTTATTGATTTTTGCAATCTTTTCATCACTTGGCAAATTCTTTGAAGTGATGGAAAAATGTCTTGAGTGTCTTTCTTCAGATGTCACTCATACACTACTTTATTGCATCACTCCAAGCCCAAGAAAGGTTCTTGAAAGACTCAATACTGTAATCTTTCCATAATTGCATTAATGTCCTCCTCAGTTGCAGGAATAACCTGAGGCTTTAAAAGCTGCTATAACTTCTTGTTTATGAATTTATTAAAGAAGTGGTATTTGGAGGAAGACACACCAGTTTGGTATTGAATTGAAGGAGAATGCTTGGAATCATTATCAATGGTAATAAAAATCTTGAGTGCTACGTTATTCTCCAAAAAGTATTTCTCCATTTTCCTGGCATCTTGCAAGAGAAGCTGGTTTGTTTCTTCTTATTGCAGGAGCAATTATATAAGTTATAACTTCTTATTGCTCCTGCACTATACTGACACCACTGGCTCATTGATAAGCATGAAGGCCATGAGTTTTTGCTGTGCCAGTTTACAAAGGGATTCAATTTGTAACCTGCAACATTGCCCCAAGTAAGACTGTTATCCTGTTCTTAAAAGCCTTGAAAACTGGCATTGACTTGGCCTCTTTATGGATAAAGGTCTTTTCAGGCATCTTGCCATAATAGGAAGGTTTCATTCATATTGAATATTTCTTCTGGCAAGGACTTATCATCCATAATCGACTTTAGAGTTTTCAAAAATTCTTCAGGTTTCTTCACATCAGAACTTCACAGACTCACCACTCGCTTTCACATTATTTAATTAATAAAGATTCTTAAATAATTTAAACCACCCAGAACCAGCAATCAGTTCAACATTCTAGGCTGGTCCAGACTTTTTAACATTTCAACATACAACAAAATACTAAATTAAGCCCAAGAGAAAATGGGGCAATCAAGAGAGGTGATAAACACGAGACATATGAGGCTGCTGTAATGATAGCATCAGCATACTGTTTTACAGCAAACTTATTTTATAAATACAAAGAATGTACTCAAAATAACAACAAAAGATATAGTGAATACATAAACCATAGCCCTTTATTATTATTATCTAGTGTTATATTGCTGTTCATAATTGCATGTGCTGTACTTTGGAACAAATGGCAGTGCAGTAGGTTTTTATACACAAGCATCACCACATGCACATGACTGGTGGATTGCCCTTTGACATGAGGACACTAAAGCATCACTGGGTAATAGTAATTTCTCACTTCATTATAACCTTACTAGAGGCCCAGTGCACAAAATTCATGCATGGCGGGGGGGGGCAGTGGTGTCCCTCAGCCCAGCCTGAACCCTCTCCAAAATGGGACCCCTCAAGGGATGTCTGTCTGCCTGTTTAGGCCCGATTCCAATAGAATCGGGCTTACATGGGCAGTTGGACATCCCTCTCACAGTCCAGAACTGCTGGCTTCCAACTGCTCACCTTCTTGTCTTCCTGATTGCCTCTACGGTTTCTGCCTGCCAGCCTGATCAACCTCTAATCAACCTGATCAACCTGCTGTGCTCTCTCCTGCCCTGCCTGTTCCCCTTTCTTCTTTCCTGCCCCACTTTTGTGCTTCTCTGCAGCTTTTCTCCCTTCTGCAGTGTTTGGCTTCTTTCTATGCTGTTTTGGTATGCAAATTAACTGTCATCTTGGTTGGGTTAATTTGCATAGTCACCCTGACTGGATGGGGAGCATGTCTTGGGCGTAGCAAAGGTGTGGTCAATTTGCATATTGCTCTTTTATTAGGTAGGATATATATATATATATATATATATATATATATATATATATATATATATCAGGTAATAAAAATGAACAGATAAATCTGCAAAATGTTTTTAATATCTTTGCTTAAATTATTTGAGAAACAACACTATGTGTTTCTTTATGAGTATATTCACAAGTTATTACTGAGTTAAATTTTTCTTTGGTGTTACTTATTTTTAATTTTATTTATTCCCTCCATTTTCTCAAAATTTCTCCAGATACAAGTGTTCTCATCTAATGTCATGATTGATTGATTTTCATTAACAGTATCTATTTTTCCCCCCTTGAATTCTGAAATAGATTTATTGAAAATGTAAAAATGTAGTCAGATATGAACTGGGGCAAATGTAATACAGAATATGACTAAAAGTTAATTCTTCCAAAATATTTTTCAATATTCTTTTTTTGTTGTTGTTAATCCTCACCTGAAGATATCTTCCCATTATGTTTGTTTTAGGGAGAATGGATGAGAAAGGGAAAGAGAGAGAGAAACATTGACGTGAGAAAAACACATTGATTGCTTACCTCCTGCATGATCCAGGACGAGGATCTGGGTCAGGGAGGATCCTGCAACGGAGTTAAATGTCCTTGACTCTGGACCTTTGGTCTGCAGACTTACACTCTATCCACTAAGCCAAACCAGCTAGGGCATCAATATTCTTTTTAATAAGAGTTTAGATCCTAGCGTTAGAGCATATATTTCCATGTTATGGCTTTAATTAAAGCCCAAATAGAGTAATAAACCTGAAAGTAGTTTATTAATTACATCACTTCCATTGGGACATATTCACAAACATTCTTTTACTTATATATCAGTAGCATTATATTCATATTTAACTGAATAAAACTTTTTAGTAATGTAATTTTTCAGTGCACACAAACAGATTTTAGAATTGGTTAGATTTATTTTATCTCCTTTACCAGGTTGCTGAATTTCTTTATGTCAATGTTTTCTTAATGGTAAAGTGGAGAAATTAATGTAAATTTTTTACTTATATATGTTGTCATGAGGTTATTCAATGTCTTCTATTATTTTAGAACATTGTATTCAATAGTTTATTTCAAATCTACATTGTTTAGTAATGAGAAGTATTTAGTTACATGTAACCCTAATTAAAAACAATATTTTTTTCTGAGAATAACTGTATGGGTAGGATGTAGACGGGGGCGGGGGAGACATATTTATTATCTAACAGTAAAATTTAGTTTAGAATAACTGTCTTCTATAGACATGACCTTAACTTACCTCAAGTTTTATTAAGATCAAATTCGCACCCATTATTTAAATGCCTATAATAATCTATTATCTGTCTTTGAAATTTAACATTTGTAAAACTGCTCCTATGAAAAGGCACATTGAAAGTAGGTGAGCAATAAACATAACCCTGAAATATCCATATATGCATAGTGGCAGGGTTTATTAATCACTGCAATGAAATTAACAGTGCACAGTAAACAGGAAATCATTTCATTCATCGGGTAGAAGAATATCACTGAGACCTTTCAATGCAGTAATGTGCTCTAATATAAATCCAGTTTTAAACTTTAAAAATAAATGAGTTCAATAAATGCCACCCTAAGTTAATATATATATATTTGCAATATAGGTGAGGGGTTTCAGTCTTGATTCTATTTTATTTTATTTATTTTATTTTATTTTATTTATTTTATTTTATTTTATTTTGTTTTTTCCCCCTAAGAAATCTAAAAAATGGCTTTGGAGAACTTCAGAATGAATAGCTCAAAATCAACTATGCTTATCAGGGGCAAACAAGTGGGGCTATGACACACATTGTAGAATGTACATGAAACTATCGGATTGCGTTTCAGAATGGTCATAGATATTTTTTTTCCTTTAATGTTTTTAAAACAAATTATCCAAAATAGAAGCTTGTTGCAGAAAAAAAAATCAAAATTTTATTTAAACAGGATATCACAACAGCTTTAATTTCCAGGGGCTGAGAGCAGAGAAATGATTGTTGCTGTTTCTTTCATGTCACTACTCCATAATCACTGATTAGGAAAGCAATTTTCAAAGTAACTTTATATCTTCTAGCATAAATCAAAGTGCATTTCAAACCTTTAAAACTTTCCATGTTTATATCTGTAAGTTGATTGAATCCCCAAAAAGGTCTTTAATGCACCACCATCTAGTTTTACAATTCATGCTAGTTATCTCAAAAATAGAGTCCTATGCTTTGTGTTTTGGTTTATTCCATACAAATTGTGAAGAATTTGGGTTTAAATATTCTCTTTTTATGATGGTTATTTTTCCCAAGACATAAAATCCTCCTTGTAGAATATTTGTTTCTTAAAGTAGTTTCATACATTCCCTTTCAACGTTCCCTCCAGCAGTATTTCTCTAAATTTCCCAAGGGTTGGCATAAAATTATCATATAAAAATAGACAATAAACAAAGCAAATTTGCTTTCAGGTGGTGTCAATGCCAGTGGACAGTTTTAACTTCACAAGCATCATTTACTCATGTACTTCTAATACATTTATTGCTACGATGGAAAGTCTACATTTATATTTTCTATAAAAATACTTCAGATCATTTCCATGTTTTTTATTTGAAAATATCTTAGATTAATAGAGACATTATAAAGATTGTACAGAGTGGCCTCATAAACCCTTAACCTAGTTTCTGCTAATGATAGCTTTTTACATAATCAGGTTACATTTGTAGAAACTAAATATTGGATGTTGTTATAATATTATTAACTAATCTACCAACTTATTTATATGTCACATTTTTTCACTAATGATATTTTTAATTTAATTTAATTTTTGTTGTTGTTCAATCATCTAATCCAAGATATCAAGTTGCATTTAGTCACTGTCTCCTTCAGTCTCCTGCAGTGTTGGTTTGTTAGTTTTTCCTTACATTTAAAATATCTATAAAATAGAAGATAGTTGTTCACGTATTTTGTAGAATACCCCTCAGGTCAGCTTTGCATTATGTTTTTCTTGGTTAGGCTGAGGTTATACATTTGGGGAAGAATAGCACAAAGATGAAGTGCCTTCTCTTCACACCAGGAAAGATTTATCTGACAGCAATATGGCTGATGATTTTGATCAGCTGGATTAAGGATCTCATTGTCAGATTTCTACACAGTGAAGTCATCCCTTTCTGCTTTCATAATCTATTCATTAGAAGTGACTTAGTAAGACCAAGACCCACCCAAGGGCCGATAAATTAAGCTCCACTTCCAAGAGGACAAGTATCAGAAGTTTAGTGGACACCTCTTACAGTCAACACAGTGTATGGAAAGCATTGTGCTGAGGGAAATAAGCCAGTCAGAGGAAAACAAGTATCACATGATCTCGCTCAGATATGGAATCTAATGAGCAAAATAAACTGATGAAGAAAATCGATCCAGAGACAGAGAAGCATTGAACAGAATGTACAATTTCAGAGATTCTAGATTTGGGTTGGTTGTTTATCATGTAACATCCGTTCTCAGATTGGTTCAAGAAGTCTTTTTGAAAAAAAAAAAAAAAAAAAAAAAAAAAAAAATATATATATATATATATATATATATATATATATATATTTTATTGATATTTTACAGAGAGGAAGGGGAGGGAGATAGAGAGCTAGAAACATCGATGAGAGAGAAACATCAACCAGCTGCCTCCTGCACACCCCCTACTGGGGATGTGCCCACAACCAAGGTACATGCCCTTGACCAGAATCAAACCTGGGACCTTTCAGTCCGCAGACCAACGTTCTACCACTGAGCCAAACTGGTTTCGGCTGGTTCAAGGAGTCTTAAATTTGCAGCTGTCCAGCTTATTTCCCAGGGGTAAGTGCAGGAGAGATGCTCTTTCTCACTCTTTACAGCTCTGAGCTGAAACCAGAGTATAATAGCTTATTCTTTTATTTATAATATTCAAATATACAAAGTTAAAACTATTACCTCTTTTTCATACAGGAAGTTTATATAGCATGAGTGCTTAGATGTATTTGTAGGTTTATTTACTCACCAGAACATCAGTTGTAATGAACTTTATACAAGGGGGGGGGGGGGAAGAGTGCACACCCTCATCATATAAATAGAAATGTACATACTATGGCAAAGAGGCTTAAGTGCTTTCTTAAGCATGATATGTCTAATTTATGATGATAGCTTCTTACTCCAAGTATCATATTCTTTCCCCTCTACATCCACTTATAGTAATAATTCCATTTCTTTCAAACTATTTCTCTATATTCTATTATATTGAAGCTTGCATTTATTCAATAAAGAGATGGCATAGAACACTGAGTTAAAAGTAAACATAGGTAACTATGTAGGTGCAATAAAAATGCCATTTAATATGAAAAACATTTTTGAGTCTTTTTATCCTTGAGACATTTTTATGGTTTTGCATCTAGTTCAAAGTCAAATTGTTCCTGACTTTCTTTTAAGTTTTCTTTTCAAATTATGCCCATTAATTAATAACATGCTTTAATTCTTCTTTAATTATTTAAATGCTAAAGGCATTTTCTTTCTTTTTCATTTTTTGAGTAGTGTTTCTATATCTTTTTAAAATTAAACCTACTGGGGTTACATTAGTTAATAAGGTCATATGGGTTTCAAGTGTTCATTATCATGATACATGCATGATCTGTATAAAGGCATTTTTTTCAAAATTTTCCCTTTGATATTTTTCCATTACATATACATATTTGCACATTTATTTATAAGCGCTTTGTAAAAACGGTAAAATTTATATATACCTTTATTAGCTACCAAGAAGATGCAAATTATAAAATAAAATTCATGAAGAAAGATGTTAAGAAAGCCATGTTTTAGTTGGGTTATAAGTCCTAAAGGAAGACCTATTTGCATATGACTCAAGCTAAAGAAGCATTGTGATTCACTAATGAATTGATATCTTGTTTTCAGTAGAGCACAAGTTGAGTATTTTCTTAAAACCTCCAGCTATCGCTCTAATGGTGTTGCCCAGTGGATAGAGAGAGCAGAGACCCACCAAAAGGTCTCAGGTTCTATTACCGATCAAGGGCACATGCCTGTGTTGCTGGTTCGCCTCCCGTCACCAGTAGGGGTAGGTGCGATTGATGTGTCTCTCTCACATCCACGTTTCTATCTCTCTCTCTTTTCTCTTCCTCTCTTATGTCTCTTCCACTCTCTCTAAAAAAAATAAAAATAAGTTGATGGAAAAACTTTCTTCAGGAGAGGATTAACAAAACAGGCATAAAACCTCTAGCTACAATATATGTTAATATGTTTAAAATGTCTTTCTGTAATGAATATGAAGTTTTACCTTGTGCACTTTTAGATAGTGTTAAAGAAAAAAAACAACAACTTAGTGTCATTGTTACACACAAGAATGTATGGAGGAGAAATGTTCTATTATTTTGCTTTCCTCCTCCATAAGTTTCCAAAATTTATGCAAAGTTGTAAGAATTGTTTTCCAAACATTATAGAATTCATGAACCCAACATTTACCAACTATTCTTGTCATTGAAAAAAATTAAAGGACCAGTATAGAGTTATTTTAAATATAATGATATTTTTAAAATCTCATACAATTATAATAAAAGAATGCATAAAATGCTACAGATAATAAATGATAGAGTATGTACTTTGGAATAAAATAGACATACTCTGGTCTCATTACCTAAAATAATTATAAAACTGTCTGAGATACATTATTTTTAATCTGCAAAAAACTAGTATATGTTTGACATGTTGGTTTATTGTGAGACTTAAATAACATGAGGGCTCGGTAATAAATGAAGTGTCAATCAAATTACTAAGGGTCTTTTAACATTTTGTTATTTAATGTCATAACCACCACCTGATGAAAATATTATGCCTATTGTATTAAGTACTTTTTATATTACTGAGAGTATTCCTAATGTTGAACAAAAGGAGTATGATCATATTATGATGGCTCTTGTCCCATTATAAGAAAAAAAATCATTTAAATTTTATAACCTTAATTATTTCATTATGATTATGTCTATTATCTGGTAAGAAAGTAAAAGTATCTGACAGGAAACTTAATCTAGTCTAGTATGTCTGGAAGACATTTTCATTTCCAACTTGATGAGTAATATATAAATTGGAGTGAGGCAATAGCAAGGAAATTTATAGCAGTGATAAAGTGTGTGGATTTTCAGAGGGAGCTATGGGCTGCCTTTGTTTCTGAGAACAGGAATTTGGTCAGTCTGCTCAGGCAATGGGAAGCAATGGGAAGAAAAGCTCAAAGTGAGTTTGGAGAGCTCATGTCGAGCTAACACAGGGTTATAGAACTCTGTTATAAAGGCAACAAGAAGCCACAGAAGGATCTTCAGTGGGAAATGGCATGGTCAGAATTGACTGTAATGGTAATCTGTACTGAAGTCTGGAACCAGAGTGTGTTGAGTGAGGAGCAGCAGTAATGTTTCTGACACACTCAGCCACCATTGCCCAAACACATCAAAGTGGGCAATTGCATCTAATGACATGTCTCTACACAGTGGTCACCTCTGACAAGAAAAAGAAAGAAAAAAAGTGACTTTCTGCATTATTTATACCCATTGAAACCACATTAGTGAGAAAATGATCAGGTATGTTCGGTGCCTGAAGTAATTTCAATTATGTGGACTATGTTGCTGATATGTCATCTATAAAGCAAACCTTCCCCTCCATGATCTTGGGAACTATTTTATGCAAGAAGACCCCTGAAGGGGCATAGATAGGTATTCTTTCCTCCTTTTGATTTTTTGAAAATAGTATTTGTCTCCATAAAATCCTGAATCATTTCTTAAACAAAGTTTTTACTCACTTTAATATGGAACACATCTAATTTTTTAACAGCATATATGCCATACAAAAACTATTTTTAAGTGTGGCTGACAATAGGGAGACACTCTTACTGGGTTTATTTTCCATATGTATTACAATCTAAACTTTTCCTTTTTAACACAATGCATTCCCCTCCTGACTGTAATTATGATTTTTTTTTCCATAGAGAGGCTATACATGACTCAGAAAATGAGAGGGAAAAATATTTTAGAATACTGAGCTAATAATCTATTGATTTCTTTGAAAACTTCTTTATGAGACATCTTTGGATGTTGAGAAATATATGATAATTGGGCTAGCATCTGAAAAAGTACACATTTTCCTGACATATTAAAGAATGGTTATTTTCCAGGCATAACAAGAGAATGTGTGAAGACAATGCTTTAAAAGAAAGTAAAGTTAATGAATGTTAATTAGCCAAGCCTGTGAAGAAGCAATAAAAGCAGAACTTACTAGTAAGCACAGGAAGACTGATTAATATGACAGAATTGCAGTTAATTGTAGTGAAGGACAGAAAACCCTAAGACAGTTTCCTTTTTTTTTCCCTTACCAACCAACCACAAATATGTATGAATTAGTGCTTTCTATTTATTGGCCTTCCTTTGTCCTGCACATTAATTACTTCAGAAAACTTCCCAGGCATTTGACTTTTTATCAATCTTGTAAGAACAATTCAAATATAAAAATAATTTTTGATCCTTGAAATATTAATGGCATTCAGTACACTGATCCTATTTAAGACTATTTAAACCTGCTCAGTTTTATGAGTGCTGGGTAAAGTTGTTTCTCCATTGTATTCTTTCAAAAACCAAAAACCTACTCAAAGAAAACAGAACAACCTGATTGCAAAGCAACCTAACTACCATGGCGATGAAATGTGTAATCCCCAACAGCATTCAATAAGGAGAGAATTCCAGATTCAGTGAAGAGGGGACATGTAAGGTGAGACAACCACACAGTCTGTAACAAGTTTCAGATTAATTGGGTACAATGCATTTATGAAATATGAGCTCAATCAAGGAAAAGAAACGATTATTTCTTAGGGAAACACAAATAGACTGTGCTGACAGAAGGAGCTCTATGGAGTCTTGGCTGTCACTACAGAAGAGCAAAATAATAACAGCTGAGAGAGAAAGCGTGTAAATACACTAGGGTTTCAAGGTACGTTAAGTCATTTAACTGGTTTATTTGCTTACATCATTGTGATAATTAACATACTAAGATGTATTTCTATCTTACTACTTTGTGTTAATTGTAGCATATTTTTCTAATTTTCTGCCTTCTATTTATCTAGTTTTCTATGTTTTTGCGTCTACATTTTATTCTTTAAATGCTATTCTAATAAATTGGGCACCCTTTCAATCTTTATTTATCTATTCAACAATATTAAGAAATAAAATATTTAGCTTAAATTGTATTCATCTTTATTTTCCATGTTATTATAACCTAAACTTATTTATTTTATTATTGCTTCCAATATGTATTTGTGTTATTCAGTTATATGTTTATAGATTATTCACTTGCTCAACATATTTCTCAATATTTTTTAAATTTTTATTTCTTCTTTGAATTTCTCTCTTAAATCTATCCTTGCTAATCTGGTAACTGTCAGTAGCAAATTTTCTGGGTTTTTTTTTTCTTTCTTCTTTTTAAAAAAATATTTTATTGATTTTTACAGAGAGGAAGGGAAAGGGATAGAGAGTTAGAAAATTCTATGAGAGAGGAACATTGATCAGCTGCCTCCTGCACACCTCCCACTGGGAATGTGTCCGCAATCAAAGTACATGCCCTTGACTGGAATCATCAGGACCTTTCAGCCCGTAGGCTGACGCTCTATCCACCGAGCCAAATCGGTTAGGGCTTTTTCTTCTTACTATTGAAGATAGTTGAGCAAGACACAAAACTGCAATATACTACTAACTCTTATTCCATCTCATTTTTTAAAAAGATACCATTCTAAACAAACAAAAAAACAGCACAGCAAAATAAATAAATAGATAAACAAACCATTCTATTGTTTTTGTCTTTTTGTTGTTATTAAAGAAAAACCTTTTGTATATTATATTTATTACTTTCAGAGAGGAAAGGAGAGGGGAGGTAGATAGGAACATCAATGATAAGAGAGAGTTATCAATCTGCTTCCTCCTACATGCCCCCTATCGGGGATCAAGTAGCACCGGGCATATGGCCTGACCAGGAGCCTAGCAGTGACCTCTTGGTTCCTGGGTCCACACTGGAACACTGAGCATGCCCAATTCTTCATTTCAATAATGTCTTCTTTGTAGGTAACCTTTTTTTCTCTCTCTTTTTTGGTTACTTTTAAAATCTTAAAAACTCTTTGCTTTTAACATTTTATTTTATTACATGTCTTCTTTTTAAAATTAAGTAAATATAGGACATGTTAAGATGATATCCATAGAAGAGGGACAGGTATTGAAAATTTTTCAGTTCTGCAATGCTATTTTCCCCCCCAATTACAGAAAATTCAGGGGAGAAAGTGTGTGTTATAGAATAGTGACAATCTTGGCAAATTTGCTTTTCTTAGATCAAATATAATTTAAAAATATTCATTGATATATTTCTATGAATCTACAAAACGCATATGAAAATATGGGAAAACGTCTACCTTAACATCACGGATTTCAGAGAATGCAATCTTGGTTCTTGAAATTTTCTTGGCATAATAGATACTGAAGTCATTTGGTTCTTTTCAACAATATTACTGCATTTCTACTCATAGCTCAGCACATTAGCTTGTCAGGAAAAATCATCACCGAGCAGATCCAAATATGTTTATAACATTTTTACGGGCTCCCTCTAATGGATGCATGCCATCAAGAAAAAACATTCTGATATCATTTTTATGCAGCACGATAATGTTTCATAGTCTATATGAGATTTCCCATTTACAAGGGTTAGGGAAATTTACATATAAAGTGGGGTAGCCCTAAAGTGCCATATCATTAAGTTAAAGCATAGCACAATATACCCATTAGTTTAAGATTCCGTTGCATTTCTTTAGTTAAGCAATTTCTGCAGGCCATCATATTTCCACCGATAAGCACACAAAAAACAAGAAGCCATTGAACTGATTATTTGAGATAACACTGGTTTGTTTTTTAAGATGTTGTTGTGTTTTTACTAATGTTCCCAGAGCTTTCGTTGGCTCTCCCTAAAAGCTTCTCTGCTCTCAATGCGTTCAGACCACGTTCATAATAGCAATACTAGCACCTTCTTAGGACATACGGCAGTCTGTGAAAGATACCCTTGGATGTTCCCTAGAGACTGAAGGGATCTTCTATTTTATCCAGAATATAATGATATTCGTATCGGAATGGACCCAGGGATGACATTGGGCTCAGTCTTCTTACTGACTCAGCACAATAATAAACCTAGATAACAGGGAATCCACTCGTTCCTTCCTCATTGTTCACAAAACATTCCCATCTCGAGATAACCAGTGGGAATAATTGACTCCAGCATGTTTTTCATGCCACAGCTCCTTTAAGATCTCCTGGGGAGGCTAAAAGAGATGCCCATGGTGTTTGTATTAAAGAATATGGAACCCGAGAGTCTCAATCTGGTCTCTGGAGTGTTACGCACCCTGCTCCTGAGATCAATCTGGCCACTCTTGGTCCTAGGATCTCTCTAAATAGACAAGTCATTGAAGAGAATGGCATTCAGTGTGAATGTGTCCCTCGGCTTTCTTGATTCACTTAAACTATTACTTTCCTAAGTATAATCAAATGTATTTTCAACTGTTGTATTCCTTTGTCTAGCGGTTTTGTAGAATGTTTCCCAACCTCTAAGGGGTTATGTCTTACTTCTTTCCCCTTGGTGTCACTCCCTTTTCACCCTCCCCCTTCTCTCCCTGTTGACTTTTTCATTCTTTCTCCTCTTTCAGTCCCACTCCCACAGAGACTGTTTCTTAGAATATATAGTGTAAAGCATCATGGTTGCTCCACACTTTGTTCACATATAATGTTTATATCAATTAGATCCTTGATGTGAGTCTTCTATTTAAGGTTAGGTAGTGAGGGTTGGCCGAGAACCACATACATACTCATGATTCTTGAGTGATTTGCTTATTATTCCACTTACTAATTGTATTAATTTATGATTCAATTGTTCATGTGGAACAGAAAGGCTGATTGAGAGTGGCTTATTTGTGTTATAACAAAACATTTTGTTTTCAATACAAAGGCCAATGACGAATAATTTCTGCTCCCACACTGTTCGGGGTGTGGCTTTTCCCCACATGATTGTATTTGGACACTGCAGGTCTGGAACTGCATCCATTTTTGAGGCTGGGAGAATAACTATGGGGGTAAAGTGCAAAGTGACTCCTGTAGCAAGAAAGCTTACCTAGTTCTGAGAAACCTCTAACAGAATTTGGCCTATGCTTTGTTGTGAAGGGCTGTGTCAAAAGGTCACATGGCTGCACAAGATGAGATGAGACATTGAAACATGGCTCTCTGAAATACAGTCAGTGACTATTGTTGAAAACGAATGGATAGACAACTTGCACTAATGCCATTGAACTTGCTTTTTTGTAGAGTATATGTATCGTAGTGGAACATAATTTAATACATGAAATTACAAGTTCAATATGTCATTTAAAAAGTAAGTTAGTCACAACATAAGGCAAGATTATTATATTAGCCAAAACCGGTTTAGCTCAGTGGTTAGAGTGTCCATCTTCGGACTGAAAGGTCCCAGGTTCTATTGCGGTCAGGGGCATGTGCATTGGTTGTGGGCACATCTCCAGTAGGGGGTGTGTAGAAGGCAGCTGGTCATTGTTTCTCTCTCACCGATGTTTCTAGCTTTCTAACCCCTCTCCCTTCCTCTCTGTGGAAAATCAATAAAATATATTTTTTAAAAAGGATTATTATATTAGGTTCACTGAAATAATGGGGGGAAAGAATGGATAGTGCAGAAAGAAAAGGTAGAAAACTTGAGAGAAGTGGAAAAGATTCAGAAAAAAAGAGGGACATCTGGAATACAACAATAAGATAAATTGAAAAGAGAAAATTCATATGTTTAAATGAAAATACTTTTTTTAAATAGCTAAAAGTTGTGTTTTTTAAAAAAAATTATGATACACTTTTATCCCCAAATTTCTAAGGTGAAATAAAACCCAATAAGAAACTTATAAAAATAAAAATTACAGTTAATAACACCATAATGAAGCTGCTGAAATCCAAAGAAATTAAGGAAAATACAATGTATAGAAATACTTATTTTTAAAATATTTTTTATTGATTTCAGAGAGAAGTAAGGAGAGAAAGAGAGAGATAGAAACATCAATGATGAGAGAGAATCATTGTTTGATTGCCTCCTGCATGTCCCTCACCAGGGATTGAGACTGCGACCTTGGCATATGCCCTTGACCAGAATCGAACCTGGGACCCTTCAGTCCACAAGCTGATTCTCTATCCACTAAACCAAACCAGCTAAGTCAATGCTTATTTTTTTCTATTAAAACACAGAAAATGTAAGATTTGAAAGATATAATAGATATTATGCAAATACTAAGTCAAAATAAATATTTGAATATGTACAAATATTTGAGAGTAGGCTCTAAGTTAAGAAAATACTAGTGTTGGAGAAAGCTTAAGTGTTCTTATATTTTAAAATGTAAAGTACCTACAACAATGTCAAATATATGGTAGGTTTTTAATACTTAATGGGACTAAAGTAGGCTTACTGCTGTTTGTATAAACAATAATATAATAACTAATCAATAAAACAAGAATAAGTTCTGTTTTGCATACTCACAACTGTAAAGCTATTTTGCCCCATCCTATATTTTCTATATCTATGTCAAAATATATGATATAAACTGAAATAAAAATCATCTATTTTTGTGGTCTATTCGATTTATTTTATTCAAAAGGTAACAACATAATTGTGGTGAAAATTCTCACTTCAACTTTTAAATGTAGCCTAACGTAATCCACTGTACCAAGAACAGAAATATTCTTATGTAGTCAGTAAAATAGTATTTATAATTTACCCTAAGCCAAAGTCATATAAACAATATTAATAACTGGTAATATTGGTTGAAGTAAGCAAATTCTGTAGTTTGAATATAGCCATACATTGGAGAACTATAAAGCAATAAAGGAACATGTGCCAGGTAGAGCTAAAAATGCTTATGTTAAAAAGTGGTAATGTATGTTAGATAAAAAAGCAAATTTGCAGAGATATAATCAAAGTATGATTATGCTTATCTAAAACACATTTGCAATTTGTATGTATGGTCTGGACCTATGTATAGTCTGTACATGCATATGGAAGGATACATAAAATATATTGCATTTAGCTCTGGGTAGTTGGGATGGGAAATTGCTTGGGAATGGTGAAGAACAAAACATTATTTTTCTTCTTATTCCCTATGAATCTTTGTGTAATTTTGACTTGTTTTGTATTTTTGTGTGTGTATGTTTAAAAAACCAGTCTATTCTACTTTCATAGAAAATTAGAAACTTGTTCACTTTTAAAATATCACCAAACACACACACATGCACACACGTGTGGTAAAAAGGTGTTCCCCAACATTTGTATTACCAGGATTAGTATAATTTCTGTATTTTAATGAATTGGCTTGCCCATTTGGATAGAATGGCATGCAAAGCATATGCCACTATTTCCTCCTGCATTATGAAATTAAAATTGTACTTTGCCAAAAAATGCCAGATGGCCATGAGGTACCAATTGCCCATATTGAATATGGTGCCACATTTCAAGATTGGAACAAGGCAGAAATATGGTACAGAGTATCATAAATGCCAGAAAAGATCGTTAGAAGACATTGGTCAATATGAATTTCCAGGCATTTCCACCATCTATATATTACACTGGACATTAAAAAAAATAAAATAATAAAGCAGGCTTATGCTGTAGAAGAAATAAGCATCGTTTAACATCTATTCTATAGCTCTCATGAATTGTTCCTTACATGAAATTCACATTTTTATAGCCCTTTTCTGAATGCCGAGATCTGCACCAGTCTTCTTTAGGAAACTGTATTTATTTGATCTACTTGGTTTTCGGGTTTCCACCTTAGACAAATCATCCAACTTAATTTTTTAAAAAAATTGATAAGATAGAGGACATAAAATGTCATTGAGTAGCCTCTACTTATACCACTTGTACAAGTATGTTTAGCCTATATACTGACAGGATCCAGTCAAAATGGTATGCCACTTGTAAGCAGATATCTCTTAAATTTCAAACAGGATACTTTCAGAGCTTTTCCTTTATGAAAAATAAATCGATGTTGCAGTAAGTGCTATGGTGATCTTCCAAGGTGCCCGCGAGACAGAGGGCCCCACCCCACCAGCTTGGGGGAATGTTGATGGATGCCAATTTCAATCTAAATCCCTCCCTTTGAACTATCTCCAGGCCCCTCACTAGGACAGCCTAAAGCCCATAACTGTGTGAGCACATTTGCTTTATCACAAAATACAAAGCAAATTTATCTTCTCCTATCCACATTGAATAAAGTTTAAAACTGATAACAGTCAAGAACAAAATAACTCTTCAAACCGTATAGACACATTTATTGTCTCTTAACCTTAGAATCTGCATATCTCCTGCAGCCAGCTTTATTCATTTTTTTTAATCCTCACCAAGGATACATTTTTTGTGTTATTCTTCTTGTTCTTCAAGAGAGAGGAAGGTAGAGAGAGAGGAACATCCATATGGGTGAGAAATATCGATCAATTGCCTCGGTGACATGCCCAGACCTGAGATGGAACCCGAAACATATATATGTGCCCTGGCGGGGAATCAAACATGCAACCTATTGGTAGGATAACACTCCGACCAACTGAACCAATGGGCCAGGGCCACGCTGCCCTGTTTTAACACATCATGAACTCAAGTGTAGAACCTGTTGGTAGAGCATTTCAATGCTTTCACTCCCCCACCAAAGAATTATGAGAATTTGTAAAGCTTAATTACAAGACATTTTCTATTCAAAGTCTGAAGTAATGCACAATTAAACACAAATTTATCAGAGTTATTAAAGCTTGCTTTGTTTATAACAAACAAAATAAAGAAGAAAATCTTAGTAACATATTAGAAATCACAGCATTTACTGCCTCATGCCCACAAGTAATTTCCGGTAGAGCATTATGTTCCCAAGGAGGATTGACAAGTGCATGTATATTTCAAAAATCAAATGGAATTTTATCTATAATTTTGTACAGGGAAACAAAGAGCCCCACATCACTTTAAGTCATTTTAACCTACTTACATTTTATTATTTATGGCATAAAGCCACTTTTGGTTGTGTTCCCTAAGTTGCTAATGTGTTTAACAATAATAACAGCTTTATGTCCCAAATGTTCCCAGTACAGATTCACCTATCATCTTTTGGAAAATTAATATGAAACTAAGTTGAAGCTAAGTTTTTTAATGAGGTAAATGATCAGCCTCAGGTGTTGATTCACCATGAGCGCTTCAGTCATCATGCTCCGGACACGCCTGTACTTTTAATGAGGTATAATAAAACCGCATCAGTTAATTCTTGTTTCATAAAAACACTCAACACCCTGTGGCTTGTAATAACACTCATTTATTGTGGCTAATGCATGTGCTTTTCACTGGAGGCTTGCTGTTCTAGGCAGAACCTGGCTGGGGCAGCTCAGCCATGGTGGCTCTGCTGCGCATTACTCTCCTCCTTCTCTCCTGGGTCCATGGTCGTCTCAAGGGATGTCAAACGTGCAAGCACATTAGTGGGAAGACATGAAACTTTTTCAGCTCTTGGTTGAATTGGTGCACTGGAAACACAATTGCTCTCATAGACCATTGTCCTTAGCAAGTCCTGGGGCCAAGCCCCATGTCCAGGAACTCTGCTCACAGTGAGGCATGACAAGATTGTAGTTGCACGGAGGGGTCAAAAACGGAGTCAAGAATTCACCCAACCACACATACACACACATAGCAACAACAGAACAAATTATCCTTGCTGCTCTATCGTGATTTTTGTTTCTTTTATAATGCTATAGAGGAGGCATATACTGAGCCATTGTTAGTTACAAATGGCACAACCTTGGGAGTGAAAAGCTTTTTATGAACTAGTTCCTTCTCTTTGTTAAAAATATGAACCACTTGAAAGCCAGATAATAGACATTTATCTTATTTTTCATGACTGAAGTAGAGATTATGAAATGTACAAAAGTGAACTGGAATTCATTGTTCATTCAATAAATACTGTTGAAATCTCCTATGTAATTAGCATTCATAAGTATATGAGAATACAAAGGACTACAGAGTATTCTTTTACATTTATTTATTTGTTTGTTTGTTTATTAATTTATTAGAGGCCCAGTGCACAAATTCATGCACCAGTGGGGTCCCTTGGCCTGGCCTGTGGGACTAGGCTGAAACCAGCTCTTGGACATCCCCCAAGGGGTCCCAGATTGCAAGAGGGACCCCACCAGAGCATGATCAGGGTTGAGGAGGGATGTGGGTAGGTTCCAGAAGATGTCTGGCTCATCTCACTCAGTCCTGTTTGGCCAGACCCCAGCAGCAAGCTAACCTACTGGTCAGAGTGTCTGTTTCCTGGTGGTCAATGCACATCACAGCAAGCAGTCGAACAGCCTTAGCATATCATTAGCATATTACACTTTGATTGGTTGACTGGCAGACCAGACAACTGGACATTTAGCATATTGGGCTTCTATTATATAGGATTTGTTAATCCTCACAGGAGGATATTTTTTTTCATTGATTTTTAGAGAGAGTGAAAGGGAGGGCAGAGACAAAGAGAGAGAAACATAGATGTGAGAAAGACCAATTGGTTGCCTCCTACACTGGCAGAAGAGGACTGAGTCTGCAACCAAGGTATGTGTCCTTGACATAATCTAACCTGGGGTCCTTTAGTCAGAGGGACAATGATTGAGCAAGACCATTGACCAAAACCTACTATGGCAGAGTAGATATCCTTGCTGTCACACAAAAAACTGCCCAGGGAGGTTCATTTGGCTTGAGATATGTGGAGTATAGCTACAGAGAGAGATGGCAACTATGTTGCACTTTAAAACATGATGTAGTTAGAAAAGTAAGTTAAACATTTATCATATTGGGACTTAGAAATTGTTGGAATATTACAACATTTCTAATATTTCATTACCAATCTAAGAGAAAGTAGGTAATATAGGTGATTGCACTAAGTAAGATGGATGCTCAAAATATTTTACAGCAGTTGCATTGGGAAAAGAGAGAAATGGACTATTTGTGGGGCATATAAGAAGCTAAATCAACATGAAATTTTGGCGAGTTGGGAAAGAGATGTGGAGAAGTGGTTTTGGTTTAATTGAATTTTCCTGATGATTGGTGATGTTGGCCTCATTTTCATATATATATTTTGCCATTTCTATGTCTTCATTTTAAAAATGCCCATTTAGATTTTTAGCTAATGTTTAAATCTAATTATTTGAGGGGTTTGCTATTGTTTTATACAAATTATGTACACACTTTAGATATTAACTCTCCATCAGATATATAGTTTTCAAAAATTTTCTCCCATCCCACAGTTGCTTTCTTATTCTACTGATTATTTTCTTTGCTGTGCAGAAGCTTTTCAGTTTGATCTTGTTACTTGTTTAGTTTTGCGTTTATGTCTGTGTTTTAGTCATTCTCCAAAATAACCATTTAAGGGCAATGTCAGGAAACTTTTTCCTATGCTTTCTCCTAGGATCTTTATAATTTCAGGTTTATGTTTAAGTCTTCAATTCAGGTTGAGTTAAGTTGTGTTAAGTGGTGCAAGATAGGGGTCCAATTTCATTATTTTGTTTGTGGATACCCAGTTTTCCCAGCACCATTTATTGTAAAAATTATCCTACTTCCATTGTGTGGCTGTGGCAACGTTGTAAAAGATTAGTAGAGCATATATGTGTGAATTTATTTATAAACTTTCTATTGTCTTCATGAATTGGAAGAATAAATATTAGTGAAATGTCCTTATAAATACTCAGAGTGATTTATATATTTAATGCAGTCTCTATTATAATTGCAAATGGCATTTTTTTACACAAATAAAAAAATATCTAAAATTTGTATGAAATCACAAGAGACCCTGGAAGCCAAAACAATCTTTAGAAAGAAGAACAAAGATGGACGCATCACAGTTTCTACGATGCTTAGTATAAATTCTAAACTTTTTAAGGCAATGAATTGCCACAGACTGTTTGTGGGACTAGAGCATAAAAAGTAATTATTGTTAGAGGTCACATATCTTGTAATTCCTTCTGTTTCTGTTCCTATTAGCTGTCTGGCTTCTAGCTAATTCTCATATTATATTATACTCTGATAAATGATAAGCTTTGGGGCATTCACAGCTATGTAATTCTGCACATACCCTGTGTTGACATCATTCCATTCAAGACTCTAACCAGCTACATGCCGAGCCCAGATACTGAGAGCACAACTACCTCTATGAACCAGTCCTTCACTGCAGGGGAAATGCTTAGCTAAAACCTATTCAAGATGTGTTTTTCATTCAGCAACAAATGAGCTTCAGCTTTGTGAAACAAAATACAGTAATGGCGTTATTTCTAAATAATGTGAATTTTCTTTAGGATCCAATCTGATGGGTTTCCTAGTTGATTTTGATGGTTGATGGCCACACCTGATTCAGGAAATTCTTCCCTTACTGCCACAGTTCATCCCCATTTTTTTGTCACTGTTTGTTTTTTCACCTATTGCAGCATTATTGTCAAGTCTAGAAAAAAATTGTTAATATCAGCATCGTCTAGTTTCAGAATCAAGCTTTCATCCTTATATCTCCTGGCACCAGCCCCACAGAGCTCTGTCCAGGCCGGATGTTAGGCTGATGTCGTGCCCACGTTTCCACATGCAAACACCCCAACTTACCAGAAAAGGAACCTGCTTACTGAAGCACCACCAGCAAGAACGTGGCTTAACCTCATTTTTCCCTACCTTGGTTTTTCTAACTTTATGGTTGAACTCTGACTTTTTAATATGATTTTGTATGCATTTTGTCTTCTTTATCTAGTGCCCGATCCATCAACTACTGTATGAGAGAGGTTATTTTTCAAAGCTTCTTCCAACCAGCTTCCCAAGGGAGGTCGTTGTACCTTGCCTCCTATTCACAGACTTAAAAGAAAGAAATATTTTCTGCTCTGCTGGAGATTTCAACCATTACCTGAACTCCCTAATGATAAGTGATACTTAGTGAGTGCTTTCTATTTTCCAGGTACTGTTCTTATTATTTTACATGATCTACCCAATTAAATTCCCACAATAGCTCTATATATTTGGCACTGTCTTTCCCCCAATTTTGCAGAAGTACCCAAGACACATAAAAGTTAAATCACTTGCTAAATGTAATGAAGTTAATAGTCAGTGGAACCAGAATTTGAAATGGATTTCACTGTCTTAAGTAATGTGTGATGGTGTCTTTTCCTATATTTAAACAAAAATATTTTTGGCATCAATTACTTCAAGATCTTATAAAAATTACACTTCTTGGTTGGACTATGGACCTGTGCTTCCTCATTATTACTTTAAATTGGGTCAATACTCAGTTTTAATGAATGTGTTCTATATCACTTTTATGTTTTTTGGTATGTGATATATATATATATATATATATATATATATATATATATATATATATATAGTATGTGATATATAATATATATATATATATTCACACACATATTTCAATTTATCAAGCTAATTTTTTCTTAGCAAAGCTTTCAAATGGAGGTCAGTCAAGCCTTTGGATCAATTCAGTATCATGCCATGGGCACATACTACATTCAATTATACTAGTGTTAGTAAAATGCTATATAAATATCACTCATTTGTATTCCTAATTTAACATTGATGCAAAAGCCATTATTTTATCTTCAGTGTTGTTAGCGTGTTTTAAAAATCATATTGAAAAGAGCCATGAAGGCCGAAACCGGTTTGGCTCAGTGGAAAGATAGAGCGTTGGTCTGCGGACTGAAGGGTCCCAGGTTCAATTCCGGTCAAGGGCATGTACCTTGGTTGCGGGCACATCCCCCGGAGGGGGTATGCAAGAGGCAGCTGGTTGATGTTTCTCTCTCATCAACGTTTCTAGCTCTCTATCCTTCTTCCTTCCTCTCTGTGGAAAATCAATAATATATATATATATATATATATATATATATATATATATATTTTTTTAAAGAGCCATAAAGAACTATTTACTGAGTCGCTTAGGGACGGAGATGAAGAGCAATCCAAGTGAGGGACGGGAAGTACGATCAGTGAGAGAAGAAGTCAGGCTGCAGCCATCTGTGCCAGAGGCCTCAGTAGATCCTCTAGGACCTCTGGGTCTGGGATGGCTCTTGTGCTTTAAACGTCCACCACAAGCAGGTGTAGATGAGGGCTTCCTGGTAGAAGGGAAGACACCCAGGGCAAAACAGCTCCCTTAAGTGAGGACAATGCCCAGAAGGGAAAGCAGCTCAGATCCACCAGTACCCAGTGCTCCAGGCAGCAAGGGGAGTGAGCACCTGAGGAGGGATCTCCAAGGGCAGCATAGCAGTCAGGACCACACCATTCCTGAGACAATTACATTCCTCTGAGCCCTAAGGTGAGCTACTATCAATGTAGCAATGAACATCCCATTGTTAATGACCTTGGAATCTGAATATTTTTTGCAGCTGATGAGTTGGAATTATGTTAATTTTTTTTCACTTACAGGTGCACTGACCTGGGATATTTTATGATTGTGTGAGGTAAGGTATGGTAAAAATACACTGATTAAAATATTAGGAATGTTCAAAGAGAAATATATCAATAACTTATACACTTTCACTCTTATTTCCACATCTCTCCAACTTTCAAGTTATATTGACGTGAATTATAGTTTTACATATTTTTATTCTTCATATGAGGAAGTTTATTTTTAATTACCCACACATATGCAAATTTACTCCTTCACCCTTGCTTCTTTTATTTACTCTTTTAAAGGGCACTTTAGCTTCCTTTACATTAAGAATACCTTAAAAGTATTTTAAGACAAATTTTTGAACAGTAAATTTTCTATTATCTGCTGTGTATTTGTTATTATAGCTGTGGTTTGTTAATATATTTTTATTGACTTTAGAGAGCGAGAAGAAGGTAGAAGGGATAGAGAAGTAAAAATATTGATGAGAGAGGAACATTATTTTTTTAAATATATATTTTATTGATTTTTTACAGAGAGGGAGAGAGAGGGATAGTGAGTTAGAAACATCGATGAGAGAATCATCAATCAGCTGCCTCTTGTACACTCCCCACTGGAGATGTGCCCACAACCAAAGTACATGCCCTTGACCGGAATTGAACCCAGGACCTTTCAGTCCGCAGGCCAACGCTCTATCCACTGAGCCAAAGCGGTTTTGGTGAGAGGAACATTATTGATAGACTGCCTCCCTATTGGGGATGGAGCCAACCTGGGCATATGGCCTAAATGGGAATCAAACTAGTGACCTCTTGGTCCCTGAGTTAACACTCAACCACTGAGTTACACCAGCCAGGCTCTGCTGCTGCTGTTTTAAAAATACTAAGTCTGTATTTTCTTCATCAGCTCTTATGAGACATACTAGTACAGTAGAATTTCACATCCTAATCTCCTGATCTCTTACACAATCTTCCAGAGTTTCTGGCACTTCCCCACTCAGCTGCAGTCAGTGAAATTTTGTCATGGTTGGTTGTGTTTTCATAAGGTTTCAATAACACGTTGAATTTTTTTTTTTCATATTGGTTGGATTACTTTTCTGCGAAAACCTCTTCTAATATGAGTCTCTGGTGAATCAATTGTCAGAAATAAATTTTATATTTAAAAAAAATGGGTTTTGGAGGGAGGAGTAAAGGTTCTCACCCAATGTGGACCGTGTAAATTCAAGTTGAAAACACCATGAACTTCAGTGAATTTGAATGATATTGAGACCCAGAGCCAAGGAAGAAAAAGATAATTGTTTATATCTCATCCCTGTTTAGTAGAGAGAGTAATGTTCTTCTAGCCTAGCATGTCATTAGAGATATGACTTAAGGGTAAATATCTAAATACAATTTGCTGCTTCACAACGAATCAAGAATTTTAAAATTTTGATCTTTTAAAAACATATTATTATTTTTAAATATGTTACTATTCATATGCTCTGCCATACTTACAGAACTGAAGATTAACCTGGTCAATTTCTCATATAGTTATAGCCAACTAAATATGAATGTGTCCTTAATAATCTTTGCTAAAGTTAATGAAAATATTACAAGTTTCTCTTATCCTGCATACAATTGTACTGCTATAAGATTATATTTTGAAATAAAGTCTTATTTGGATTTGGAAATTGAAAATATTATGAAATTAATCTGTTTAATTAATTCACAAAATGTTTCCTTGTTATCTGAAAGATTAAGCAATGGCATATTTTTATTATAAGAATTCGCTGACTGTTTATACTTTGTAGAACTATATCCTCATTCAGGTTGTAGGAATAACTTTTTTAAAAAGCTATGGATTTTATTTTATGGAGAAATAAAATTTCTGGAATCAACTTCAGGTTATAATGATTTATGTGAGCATTACTGCACTGTGCAAGCATGACAAAGAATTAATAAATAGAGTGGTTGTGGTTTCAGTCCAAATGCCAATTGCTCACACAACTGATATATTGATTACTTACTGTGTGTCGGGAACTATGCATTGCATGAGTATACAGACCAAAGAAGCCCAAAGCTAACCCCTGAACTCAGAGAACATTACATTTTAATTTTTTAATGTAATATAACACCATTCACTTTCCCCAAATCAAGATGAGAATACAAATGTTTTTCTTAAGTAATATCTGTAACTCCTGCAGAGAGAATGCATTCTGTCTAAAGTTCTGATCCATGAGTTACACAGAAACTGTGTCCAAGATAGTTCAATGCCCTCTGTCTAATGCTGTCTGAAAATGTCCTCTGTCACTCCTGGAATGCAAAGAAACTAGAATTTTACAAGTTTGCCTCTCTGACCCCTCTTTAAAGGCTTGAAGACAGGTATTGACATTGAATTTATAAGCTTTCTATATTTATTTTTGGTGCTGTGAAAGAGGAAAGATAAAAAGAAGAAGAGAGAGGGAGGGGGGAATGAAGGGTTAATTATTGCATGGATTCTGCACTCACTTTACTCAAAATAGAGTAATTCAGCCAGTTAGCTAAAACCATTAAATGAAGAAAGACCATAGTTGTTTTGAGGGGGAAATAATTTACTAAAGAAATAAACTAGTAAAGAATCTGAAAATAGGGGATTAGATCTTGATTATTTCTCCATATATGTATGTTTTATAACTAGCAGTTCCAGAGAGAAAGTGTAATTATTTACCAAAGCATATTAACTTTCAAAACCATCATTCATGTTATAGTCATAGAGCCCAGTTTATCCAAATGATGTAAGGTGTTTTTTTGTTGTTGTTGTTTATTTTGCTTTTGTCTTTTTAAACTTAAATTTATAGGTGACATTTGTTAATATTAAATAGGTTTCAAGTGTACAATTCTATGATACATAATCTGAATTTGCATGTTGTTCTGAACCATGTAGGGTACTATTATAAGTACATTAACGATTGCACTGTTTCCAGTACATTAGAAGCAACCAAATTCTCCTGTTATACTTCTAACACACAGCAGAGGGCTCTAGTAGTATTGACTATAGAATTGAGCATTGTATTAGCAATTTGAGCAAATATAAAAACAGACATTTATTGAACACAGTATTGTAAAATCAAAATAAAATGAGAGATAAAAGTGATAGTTATCATTTGACTCACAAAGTGTGGTTTTTCTTTTTTCAAATTTAGTTCAGTGTTCTGTTTATTTATTTTTTCTTCTTTTAAAAATAATTACATTAAGCCTCACGTGATCAGGTTTGTTTCTTTGCTAGCATTATTATGTGAACATTATATAGATCTGGAAATTCATGATGAGAGAGGCTATTGATTCTTCCCTAAATCATTTTAGCAATAAGTCCTTCAAGAGCATCATGGTTACAGTATAAATAAGAAATAATGTTGCTCTTAAAGCAAATGGGGTTATAGTTTGTAAATGAAACATAATTATTGAAAAGTTGATAAGTATAAGGCACGAGGCCAATCACTGAAGTACTACTATTGTGCATAAAATGCAGTGTCTTCTCTCATTAACGTAACTATTATAAAAGGAAAAATAATTATGTAGGATAGGATAAAGTTAGTATAAATAAAAGAGGCAAAACTTAAGCGAGGTGTTAGAACCGCTCAGATGAGAAGAGTCTCATAAATTGGTGGATGAATGACGTTAATAAGAGCCAGGAGCATTTTAGGCAGAGCACAAAGCTCCACCAAGACAAGGATTAGTGCAAACACAGAGAACATCCAGGGAGTTGTAGATGCTCAACTGGACAGAGAAGTGGGTTTCAGAAAGGTGGTAACAATGAAATAAGTTTTGTGAGTCAAGGTGTATTAATTTCATCAAGAAGCTATAAAAGGTGTGATGAGTAGTTTTACTTAAAATCAGGTAAGCTTCGTCAAGCCAGAGTGGTTCAGTGGTTGGACTTAGACCTATGAACCAGGAGGTCACAGTTTGAACTCAGTCAGGACATATGCCTGTGTTGCAGACTCCATCCCCAGTGTGGGGGGCGAAGGAGGCAGACCATAAATGATTCTCTCTCATCATTGATGTCTCAATCTCTCTCTTCCTCTCCCTTTCTCCTCTGAAATCAACAAAAATATATTTTTAAAAAGTAAAATAAATAAAATCAGGTAAGCTTCAATATGGCCTCTGCTAAAACCAGAAGACTCACATGCCAACTACCTTAAAGTCATCAGGTGGCCATGGATTCAGATTTCCACATATCTAAATTCACTATATAATGATGGCATTACATGTGTGAGTATTGCTGCTAGAATATACAAATAATTCCATTGGATCTTATAAAGTTTGACAATTGTTTAAATATTTTTGTTTTGCTATAGTGTCATGATATCATACAATAAACCTCATGTACATTAAAGAAGTTTCCATGGACAGGTTCAGGATAGAGGGTATTAAAGGGGGAAATAAGGGATATCTGTAATACTTTAAAAAGTAAAGATACTTTTAAAAAATCCATTATGTTTTTTCCAAAGTACATGATGGATTCCTAGTAGAAAAAGAAAAAGAAAAAGCTCTCTTTGTATGAAGTGTTGACTGTTTTGACAAGAAAATTTCATGGAACTTTTAGTCCATTTAAATTTATTATGATTACTAATATAATTTATAAAACTAATTGCACTGTGATTTCAGCCAATCAAATTTGTTATTTTTCACTGGAGATAAAATTTTCAAATTAGTCATCTCCAATATCCATGAGACACAATATTTTACATATTTTAATTAAAGTGACATCACACAGTAAGTTTTTGGTTTTGTTTGTTTTTCTCCATAGGCCTTCTAAATGAACTGCCTCTCCCTACTGCAAATAGTTTGGTTAATATTCTTGGAATGTTTACTTGTATCTTTGTGTATAGACAAAGAAAACAATTGCAGTGTAACATGATATTTAAGAACATAGGATTTTTGATGCTATTGTTTTAATAAAAATAATATAAAAATAACCCAATTCATTTCTAACCTCAATTTACATATTAAATATGAAGTTTCCTGATTACTACTTAAGCTTCAAGTTTATAATCAAAGTAATAAACACAGTAACATTTTAGTGATTTGATTGAATTAAATTTTTCATTTCTGAAATATTTGAGATATGCAAAGAAAAGGAGATGAACAAACTGCTAGGTTTGGAATTTATCATGTTTATTTCTTTGTTCCACTTTTGAAATGATTTATAAACAACTGTGCAAGGATTCCTAGTCTATAAATATGCTTTATGACAGATGAATAAACATAGATTTTGTAGTTGGCATGACTGCTACTTTAATAAGCTTTCCCAGTGGTAGGCTTTTATAACCTTGAGTAAAGTAAAACATTGTGAAAATCTATAATAAGGTTATATCTGGGGAAGGTGATACTGAAAAAAGCAACATGGTACGATCAATTTGCAATGACCATGAAAATTTGGCCCTTAAGTCCTCACAAAATTGATTTATGGTACTGGCAAATGGCTCCAGGGGTCTACCCCCCATATCTAGGGCACCTCCCCTAAAAGGGAAATACACTTTAACAGCTAATAGTTCAATTTTGAAAAATAAAATGTATTTTAATAAACACGACCTTTATAATTATTTAAAGTGTTTGTATATATTTTTGAGGATACCCTATTTACCCTTATTGTAACTCTTGGAAACAAAAACACAAACAATAGAAAAGGTTTACATGATAGCAATACAATTAGGAAAGTATCACCTTAGCAGGATGCTCAGTGGATAGAGTGCCAGCCTGAAGACTGGAGGGTCCTCAGTTTGATCCCACTCAAGGGCACACACCTCAGGTGCAGGCTCCTTCCAGGCCCAGGCCCTGGTTGGGGCTCCTGCAAGAGGCAACATGGATGTGTTTCTCTAACATAGATATTTCTCTTTGTTTTCCCCTCCTCCTCCCAGTCTCTCTCAAAATCAATGGAAAAATATTCTTGGGTGAGGATTGAAAAAAAAAAAGAAACAATTAGAAGAGTATCAAGAAAAGGAGGCTCTTAAAAATCACCTTATTTCCTTTAAATATATACATTTCTTGTTTTGTTTTGTTTATAATGATGGGAAACCAGACACTTGTTTTTATAAATTTGAGTGAATTCTTTATTGAGGGTAAAACAATGAAACACCTCCTTTACCCTATGAGTTATACTTAAAAAAAAAAGTTTCTTGTTTTAAAATGTTTAAAGATTATTAATAAGTAGAGATAGAGTTATTACACACTAACTCTTTTCTCTACCCGATAGGAAATAAAGTATACAATACACAGAAATTTGTTTCATAAATCAAATAGTTGTCATTTGATGTTAAGATAACCAACATTGGACAAGTTTTCTAGATATATCACATCATATCATCTAGCTGTGTCTCATATACACAGACAACTGGATAATCACCAATGGCCACCATCCACTTTGCTTCCAGCGCACAGAGACAGCCTGGGACCTTCAGGTCTCCCCCAGTGTCTGCGCCTGAGGGCCACATATTATCCTCAGGTCCTTGTCCCCCACAAAGTCCAGAGAATCAATTTAGTGTTCTGTGTGTGTGTTTTCCCAGAAGTTTACCTGGGCTCTGAGAAATAATGCATCCATTGTGAAATTAAAATAGGCTTGAAATTAAGTAAAAAAATAGAAAAAAAAACATCAAAACCTTTTCTTTTTTTCATATATTTCATATGTATGTTTAAATTCTCCAGTCTTTGGTCTCCTTTTCGTCCTGGAGTCATATTATAATATTTGCCTGGTCTAAAGTGACAAGGAAAGAGGCCTTGAACTTCCAATATTTAAGAGTATAAGAAGAAGGAAACATAATATACAATAACTACAAATAAATTTAGTCTCATTCTTTGGGGTGACTAATACTACTGTCACTCTTATCTCATATGAAAATCACAAAGTTAATTTATTAAAACTATTTTTGACATTGTCTTTAGTTATAAAAGAGCTCATAGATAAATATATGTACATTGTACATGCTTATGTTTCATTTATTAGAAAAATTAGTAGTAGGTATGTATTAAATTTGTATCTACTACTAAACTTATATTAAGAAACATTTACCCCTTGGAAATATCATCAGTAAACATATTACCTCTTTTTTTAAGGAACTTTTATTTCTTCGTCTGTTTTTGTTTTAGTCCAAGTTATTCCAATATCTTCTATTTTCATTCTAGGCAAGTCTTCCTAGTCCATCCAATTGCCCTGAACAAGTGCATTCATCTTATATAATAAAAGCCTAAGTGTCTGTCATCCATTCAACCAATCAAAGCATAATATGTTAATGATATGCTAAGGCCACTCAACTGTTTGCTATGATGTGCACTGACCACCAGGGAGCAGACAGTTGACCAGTTGACCAGTGGCTATAATGTGCACTGATCACCAGGGGGGCAGATGCTCAATGCAAGAGCTATCCCCTGGTGGTCAGTGCAGTCAGAAGCCAGGCTCACAGCTGAGGAGTGGAGCCAGCTTAAGTCATCATTCAGACATCCCCTGAGTGCTCCAACACTGCAAGAAGACGTGGGCTGGGCTGAGACCCCCCCAACCCCCGAGTGCAGGAATTTTGTGCACCTGGCCTCTAATTTGATATAAGACTAGAACATTTTTTATTTATTTATTTATTTATTTATTTATTTATTTATTTATAAATATATTTTTACTTATTTCATAGAGAAAGGGAGAGGGAGAGAGAGATAGAAACATCAATGATGAGAGAGAATCATTGATTGGCTACCTCTTGCATGCCCCCTATTGGGGATCGAGCGCACAACCTGGGCATGTGTCCTTGACTGGAATTGAACCTGGGACCGTTCAAGTCTCCAGACCAATGCTCTATCCACTGAGCCAAACCAGTCAGGGCAAGACTAGAACATTTTAAACAGAGGCTTAAAGAAATCTAAATGTATGTAATAAAATTTCTCCTCTTCCTATTCCCTTTCTAAGGATAAGGAAAAATTAAATGGGTTTTATCTAGTGTTTTAAATGTGTGCAAGACATCAACTTGATTGCATTAATGCTCAACAATTAAAGTCTACATTCAAGAGAAGTTCCAGTTTGGACAAAATTTTGTATTAGAGAATTTCATTTCTTCCTAAGAATAATTTCATTTTTAGGTAAGAAAAAGTTTGAGTTTATGTTCATTATGTCAGCATTGGCTAAGGAAACTGTTTCTACAAATCCAATTTTTCTGTCAGAGATGTGTTATGAGTTTTCTGAATTCTGGGAGACTACTCTTCTACATTTTCAATGATCTGGAATGTATAGAACACTATAATACTTTTACATTGGAGTATATTAGAAAGATGTGGGGAAACAGGAAAATATACTGTGGTTTGGTAACATTAAATTTTTACATTATATGTTATAGTAAAATACACAGTACTGAAGGATATACTAAATATTGAATATGGGTATGAGTTTCAAATAAGTACTAGTTATAAAACAGCTTTTTCCACCTATTAACACACATTTTACATATCAGCTTTTATACTATAAATAACCACAGGTAGATTTTGACCATTAATTTTAATGAATGGTATCTTCAAATTTTGGGTATAAAAACATTATCTCATTACTTGCATGAGAAAGCAAAAAAAAAAGTAACTTTATCTTTATATAATTTTCAAAAATTTTCAACAGATAACATTAATGAACTATCACTTTTTAATTCCTTTCAAGTGAATTTCAAATTCAAATGAATTTGAATCCACTGAATGCATTTGTCAAATCTATCTGAATGCATTAGTATCAAGAATTCAAAATAGTAGAAGAATTTTGCAGCACACCTGTCTTGGCAGAGTTAGTGTCCCTGAAGTTTGTTTGAAAGAGACATCAGTTCCAGAAACATAAGACTTCTGCCTGAAACTCAATCAGATAGGATTCCCACTAGTGCCCAAATTTCTTGGACTATGTCATTCTCCCTGGCTCCTGGAACATGAGGCCTTCTGCTAACTAAAGGGATACCCTTGAAATAAATGTCCGAGGGGCCCTGAGTACCAAATCTAGCTCTCAGGCTTCCTAATCCCTGGGCTCAGGGATTATATTCTTCCAGAGCCACAGGCTGAGGATCTCTTTCAAGGTTGCTTGTACCTGAAAATAGCCTACTTAGGGGATACCTGTTATCCCGAACTTGCCAGGTTTTCTTCAGATGGCTTGGATTTGTAGTCTATATAATATATTGTCATATCAGCAAAAGTAAAGATGGATTTCTATTGAATAATTGTTAACTTTTTGAAGACAAAAATAGTATTTAAAAATGTATACCTTGGCCTGGCAGGCCTGGCTCAGTGGTTGAGCATCGTGCTATGAGCCAGGAGGTCAAATCCCAGTTAGGGCACATGCCTGGGTTATAGGCTCTATGCTCAGTGTGGGGCATGTACAAGGCAGCCGATCAATGATACTCTCTCATCACATGATATTTGTAGCTCTCTCTCTCTCTCTCTCTCTCTCTCTCTCTCTCTCTCTCCCTCCCTCCCTCCCTCCATCCCTCCTCTCTTTCTCTCTGAAATCAATAACAATATATTGATTTTGAAAAAAATAAAATGTATACCTCTTGCATCTAATGGTTGTATGTTTCAATAAGACCTTAATATTCTCTCTAAACACTATAAATTAACTCTTTTTTTAATTAGTTCTGCTTACAAAAGGGGAAACCAAGACACAGAAAACTTAAGGAACTTGCCCAAGAAAAGAGCTAGGAAATGCCTTGGGCAGCTCCCTGGTGTCAGGGTTTGTGCTCATGGAGTCTAACTTCTCCTGCCTCTTTATGGCAAAGGAAAGAGAGGGAGAAAACCTGTTAGGGAGAACTGATTCAGGATACTCCACAAGGGCAGTCAGAGGAGGAAACATACCAGATAATTCTGCCTCTCCTCACAGCCCCGCCTTACCCCTGGTTTTACAAGCAGTGTGCACAGCATAAATAATTAAATAAACAAACAAATAAATAAATAAATAAATAAACAAACAAACAAACCACAATTTGCCTCATTTTGCTTTAAAACATTTATCATCATTCCCCTATTGTTGCTTTCCTTTGGTCTTTCTCAAATCTCTGTCACCCTAATCCCAACCAGCTTTCTCCTTTCTCAATGTCAACTGGTAGCCTAACTAAGGCACTTTTATGAGACTGACAGGATGCCTACTGTGCTAAGGAGGCAGCTTAATTAAGGCACTTTTAATGTACTTATATTCATAAGCCTTGATCAACCTTTTGAGTACTTCAACTGGGTACCATCCACAAACAGTGCTACTGGGCGGAATAGATTGAGCGGACCTTTGGCCTGGGACCCTCCACCTCTCATGCACTGCATAGCAAAGGTGTGTAGGCCTAAAGCTGATCATGTGTAGGCATATGTTAATGATTTGCTACCTGATCCATTTGCAGTTTCTTCCTCATTCTTCATTATTACTGGGAGCTTAATGATTTAGCTCAAAAGTTTTAGAGTTGACAAGTTAAGTAAATGATATATTAAATCAAACTTTCTTGTAGCTCAAATGATCTGCTAAATGTGCAAACACCCAGTGTTTCCTAGACTAGACATTAATCCTGCTTAATATATCAAAATTACATATTTAACATTCTGTTCTGATTTACTGTCTCTTCCCTAACAAGGAGATTAAAGAGTCTTCTTATGCTTACGATTGAATAATGTCATAGTTACAAATGAGAGGAACATCCCTGCCTTCTGGATTCTTATTTCAATTGCAAGATAACATTGGAGAGATAGAAATATATTGATTACATAAGAAACTTACTTGGAAACACAAATAAATTACATCCATAGATGCAATTATTCCTTAATTTTATTATTACTATTTTTAGATTTTAAATTTATTGGGGTGACATTGAGTGACATGATCATATAGGTTTCAGGTATGGGTTTCTATGTTACAAGATCTGTACATTGCACTCTGTGTTTAATTTTAATCTCAATGCAAAAAATACAAAGGGATTACCTGTTAATAAAATGCTTAAATGACAATGTCAGAAATAAAATGCATTTTTGAATTTAAATTTCAGAGCTATAATGGAAAGGTAATATAATTAGGAGATATTACCAGATCTCTTTTCTTCTTATCTTAATACAAAATTGCTTGAATATCAATTTCTGAATAGATAGTGAAACATTTTAAAAAATCAAAGTACTCATGAAAAATTAGGTACTCTCATCTTCATTAATTAACATTAAATAACAATCACTATGAACAGAAACCAAATTTATCATTCTAATGGGAAGTCAATAACCTAGAAAACATTCAGTGAACAGATAGATACATTATATGAGAGCTAAGTGCGGTTTTTTAATTGTGGTAAGAACACGTGAGATCTGACCTTTTCACAAAATTTTAAGTTCACTAGGCCGTACTTTTCATTAAAGCTGTGTAACAGATCCCTAGAATTTATTCATCTTGTGTAAATGAAACTATGTACCCATTGAACAGTAACTCCTTCTCCCCACCCCACCCCCTACCCCTGGCCCCTGGCAACTCCCATTCTGCCCTCTGATTCTATGAATCTGACTTTTTTAGATGCCTCAGAGAAATCAAACCATGCAGTATTTGTCCTTGTGTGACTAGCTAGCTTGTTGCACTTAGCATACTGTCTTCCAGATTCATCCAAGCTGTCACTTTTGGCAGGGTTTCCTTCATTTTTAAGTCTGAATAATATTCCATTGTGCATTTTAAAGGAGGCTTAAAATTTTTGAAATATAATTAGGATGTATAAGCACTAAACTAAAAATACTTCCATTGCCCCGGGTGAGCCGTGTGCCCCAGAGGGCCGTGTGCCCCAGGGGAGCCATGTGCCCCAGGGGAGCCATGTGCCCAAGGGGGGTGGTGGGACCTGGGGAGCTGTGTACACCAGGAGAGCCATGTGCCCCGGGGAAGCGGTGGGACGGGGGGGGGGGGGTGTGAACCGGAGGAGGAGCAGATTCTATTCATGCGGTCCTGAGACATTTGGACAGTCTGCAGCCATTTGCTACAGAACACTCTGTTGTATTTCCCTACAAAAACAAATGAGAGAGATTGTCCCACTTGAAATTCATATACGGGGAAAAAGGAAAAGAGAAGGGAAAAAAAAATCTGAGGAACAGAATAAAGTGGTGAATATAGTAGAATCAAGGGCAAAGAAGGGGAGTGGACTGATAGTTATCAGGAGGATAAGGGGGTGGGGAAGCAGTGAGAGACTGGATTGAAATCGTATAACCAATGGATGAAGACAATTGGTGGGAGAGAGGGTAAGGGCAGAGGGTGGGAAGGGAACTGGGTGGTAGGGAGCTTTGGGGGAGAAAAAGGAGATTATTAAAACAATTGTAATAATCTGAGTAATAAAGTTTTATTTAAAAAATAAATAATAAAAAAATAAAAATACTTCCTATGTTGTTTGTATCATTAATATTTTGTTTTGCATACAGCCGGATTCCCGTGATATATCTTCAAATAAATGGGTTAAAAATGTAGTGTTCAGTAGTCCCTCATTCATCCTCCAGAATACATTCCAGTGAATGCCTAAAATGATGGATCCTACAGTGTGAATCCTACATGCTGTGTTTTTTTCTATATATACATTCCTTTTCACTTAAATAAATTTATGATTTCCCTTTGTCATATCTGAATTGCAAGCATCACTACTCTCATTTTTTGTAAGGTAAAATAACTGTTACTTGAACTCAGGCACTGAGATTTTGCAAATGTCAATTCGACAACAGAGGCAGCAACTAAATGACTGAGGGGACTGCGGGTACGAGGGTGGAGACTCTGGACAAAGGCGATGATTCACACCCCACATGGGATGGAGCCGAATGGCATGAGATTTTGTGGCACTTTTCAGAATTGCACACAATTTAACATCCATGAAATGTTGATTTCTAAATTTTCTATTTAATATTTTAGGACCACAGTTGACCATGGTTAACGAAAATCATGGGAAGAGAAACCATGGATAATGCGGCACAAGTGTACTCAGCAGAATTCAGAGCCCTCTGTGGCCATAGTTAGGTGAAATCAGGTCTAGGTATATGTGTGTCAGTGTGTGTCTTCTTCAGCCACTTTCAACTGAACAGATACTAGCAAAAGGGTTGGATTTAATCAGGATTAAGGCTTTTCCATGAAAGAGCAAAAGCAAGAAATGGATACCAGAGTTGACAAAATTTTTAAGAGAGAGGTCCTGTGGTTTTCATGATATTTGATCTTTGAAAGACTAGAAATTAGTACATGGGGATGGGTTTGCAGAACTGAGTTGAAAGCCAGAGAGGGGGAAGTTTGCATCTGCTCACAAATCGAACGCGAAGGCTCCCTGGACAACCAATATGAAATTGAAATTGATCCCCAGAAATCTTTATTCTACCCTATTGTAGAGAGCCACCTGAGCCCGAGGGCATTGGCAGAATCCTGCTATCAATACCAATTTCTTATCTTTATCCATGTGCTTGGAATAAGGAACAAATAGGACCTTGACCCACCCAGGTCTTGATATGCTAAATCTTGTACCAAAAAAATGAGGAGCTTACCCCGATCTTAATGAATAGGATCTGGGCACAACTGAAACTCCTTTGACCTTAAAATTCCCTTTGGAAACCAATAAATATGCTGTGTTGTCTGAGATGAGTGTGACTGTCTCTCCATCAGAGAGATGGCGCCCACCTAGTGCCCAGCTTGAATCTATTTCTGCCTCTTGTCTCTTTCTTTCTCTAATTTCTTAATCTCCAGCTCCTCCCCTCAGGAACCTGTTGTTTTCCGTGTGGGACTTGGAGAAAATGCCCACGGCACCCTATAATTTATGTTTCTTTCTCAATAATGTTTATTACTGATTTACTACCATAAGTAATATTCATCTATATATAAAAACAGCCAGGGTCCATAACAACCAAGGCTCCATAGAACACGGGAAGTCAGTGCTGGGTTGTGTGGGGACCCAGCACAGTGACCCAGCATTGACTGCTGAGGGGGCTGCGGATCAGGCCCAGAGAGAGGCTTGCAGAGAGATATGTAGGGTCTGATCCCCAGCCTCCATGGGAGCTGTTGATCAGCCCTTGCCTCTCTCTTTCTCTCTCTCTCTCTCTTGGTTTCACCAGCAGCCAGGCCTTCCCTAGGCCTCCTGCAGTGGGGAGCGGAGGAGGGGGTTGCTGAACCTCTTTGGTCAGGCCCAGAGATAGGCCTGGAGATGCTGATTGGCATGGAAACCAACCAATCAGAAGCAAATCTGGGTGAAGTGCCAGGAGCCAATGGCTGCCTAGGAGGCAGAGCTTTGGATGCTGGCTGGCATAGAAACCGATCAATCAGAATCTAATCTGGATTAACTGCAAAGGCAGAACCTAAGATGGGGGCTGAGGAGGGGTTTTAAGGGCAAAAACTGTCTGATGTAAGGTGTAAGAAAGTGGTTCAATCTTTTCATGACGGGTTTGGTAGTATAGTGCATACGGCTGGCTATCAGTCCAGCTATAGGGATATGTGTTTTTGTCTGCCAAGAGCATCTCCCCCTGCTGAAAAAGGCTCCCCCATTTAAGCAATCCTCTCCTATATAATCTATCTATACTACTAAAAGGGTAAGATGCTAATTGTACCGGGTGGAGGGGGCCATCTTCTGGATGTCCAACTTCCTTCCAGGAAAAGCCATAATGATGGGGGCCAAGGCAGAGGCAGTTAGGGGTGACATCAGACCAATAGGAGAGGGCCATTGAGGGTGAGATCAGGCCAGAAGGGGAGGGTAGTTAGGGGTGATTAGGCAGGCAGAAGCAGTTAGGGGTAATCAGGAAAGTAAGCAGGTGACATAGATGGGTGGTTAGAAACCAGTCATCCCAGATTACACGAGGTATGTTCAATTAGAGGAGGTACAGGCTGGGCTGAAAGCCCTGCTAACCTCCTCCATCCACCCTCCACCCCCTCCACCACCACCACCCCCCACCCCCCCGCCCCGCACAAATTTTGTCCACCGGGACCCTAGTTTTTTTATAAACTCGATAAGTAATTTTTATAAACTCAATCTCAATTCCCTTACTCTCTAGAAATACAAGTAGGATTTTTTTTACCCCCTCCCACCAACAATGTTCTGTTCAAGAGCTCCAATATTAGAATACTGTGCTATAATTATGCTACCTTTCATAATATTAGCTCATAGAAGTAATGGTTACATTTCGTTCTAATATAAGAAGAGAAGCTGTGATTTGAATTGTTGAGTTTATTAAACTGAGAACTGAATATAAATTCCATCTTCTCCCTAATCTATGCTAATCAGGCAATTCTTTAGAGTTATGGGAAGGGTTGAGGCTAAAAGAACAAAAAGGCAATTGAGATTAGCCTTAAGGAGCTTGGAGATTGTGAAGTTCCTTTAGAAGTCAGGATATGACTGTTTTTTGTCACTGGAGATTATGTTTACAAATAATGGGGCTTCCCACTTTGCTTTCATCAAATTGTGTTTCTTCAGCAGCTCCTTATAGAAGAGAATATCCTTATGCAAGGACAGTGAAATAATAGATATAATTATTTTTCTGAGCATTTATTCTCAGTTTTATTATCTTGCCTTTTTTTCATTTAGTTGAAATAAAATTATTGCCTCATGAAACAGGTCAATGATACTATTACTGCTCTTATTTTATAGTGCCTATAGCCTGATATTCTATGTTATCAGTCCTTGAATTTCAGTATTTGTAAAGTCAAGAACAAATATATGTATATTTTTAAACTGGGGAGTAGAGTGGAGGAAGAAATACTAAGCAACATAGAAAATTCCTTATACCTTGACTTCATTACATTGTAATGTAAAAATAAAAAGGTCAAACTCAAGATTATTGTGGTTAGTTTTTGATGTTCAAAAGGGTAAAATAGAATTCAATAATCAGGTTCACTTAACATGATCAAAATATAGGGATCTCTTGGCATTCAGAGCTCTATTATATTAAATTGGAATGGAGATCATTATTCTCAACACCATCTTCTTTGCATTTGTAGATATTAGAAGTTGAATCACAGATACCTGGATTTTATGTGATTGTTTCAAAGCGAATCTGAAATAAACTTTATTGAATTCATGGAATACATGGAGCTCCTGAAGTACTCTATCATATGGTATCATTCGGAATTTTCAACATGACTGTTGGGATATTGTGACTTATAAGAAGAAATTCACATTTTGAGTTCCTTCAGTTTCTGGTAGAGAGCTCCTAAAAAAAACAAAAAACAAAAACAAAAAAAACTTGGAATTTTCCTTGTGCTAAGAAAGATTTAAACGTCTTTTGTTATGTTAATTATGTGGCATTTGGCCCCACCTAAGGGTGTGTAGCTGGTTGTCAGAAGAACTGACAAAGTGATTAGAGGATTGCAACTTTAAGTTCTATTGCCTAGCATTGCAGGGTGGAGAGGGTTGGAGATTGAATCAATTGCCACCAGCCAATGACCTTATTGTTACAGAGTTCCCGAACAATCAAACAATGCTGTAGGAGAGTTTGGAAAGACCCACTTTATTCATCACGTGATGGGCTTAGAGAAAATGAATTTAAATTCTAGGCAAGGCTACAAGCAGAACCTGCCTTTTTGTTAAAGAGCCAGCCCTATGTGCACTTAGTGGTTATCTCAATGCTGGCCTTGAAAACAATACAGTTCTATCCAATTAAAAAATGCACCTGGCATGGCATTGAGATTATGGGCATATCTAGTCTCCAGCCTACAAGGTCATACAGCTAAGTTTATCTTCACCATTCTTCAAACAGGCTAAAGCAGACTAGAAAGCCACATTTTTTAGAAACGGCAGAAAATTCTAAACAGCAGTTTGTTTTTCTTGGGTTTTCCTTCTCATTATCAACATGCTTATGTAATGAAAGCTTCATAAACACCTTTAATTATGGGGTGCAGAGAGCTTCTGTGTTGGTGAACAGGTGGCGATTTAGAGAAAATGGTGTGTGTACCTGGAGAAGGTGAAAGTTCTGTGACCTTTACCCATACCTGACCTTATGCATCTTTTCAATCTCAGCTGTACAGTAAGCTGGTGACATGTTTCCTTGACTTCTATGAGCTGCTGTAGCGAAGTAATCAAACCTAAGGAGCAGGTCATGAGAACATCTGATGTACAGCCGTTTGGTCAGAAGTAAAAATAAAAACCTGGCTTTGGACATCCGAGGAGTGGGTTTTTGGAACTTCCAACAGATAGCCATTATTCAGGAGGTCACGTTGTGTAAGGTCCCAAGACCCCCGGTGAGTCTGACGGAGTGGGCGACGACCCCAAGTCAAACACCGAGACCAAAACTTGATGCAAAAAGCATGAGGTTTTAATACAAGCGCAGAGCAGGGGCTTCTCAGGCAGACAGCAACAGTGCTGGCTGACTGGGAGCGCCGAGTAATTGCAGGACATGAGTTTATAAAGGCAAAAACCACACGCAGGTGGGGTTACACATGGAGGGGGAGGAAGGGAACAAAGAAATTCCAAGAAGGGAAGCTGGGCTCGTTAATTACATGTTTTATGACAGGGTCTATGCTTAGTCAACAGTCCCATCTGGTAATCTTGCAAGCCCCTTTGCCTCTCCCCTTCCCATTCCTCTGGGTAAGTCCTCAGGGTAGGGAGTTTCTGGGGACTGATTTCATTCTTGCCTAATCTTCAACCGTAAAGAACTGACCTCATTCCTGTCTAATCTTTAACCGTAAAGGTCACATCCTGGAACAGGCAGTGGGGAAGGTCAATTCCTCAATCTTGGGGCCCTACAGTTGATGGGGAAAATAAGACATTTTTGGGGGGCTAGCTATCTGAATCTGTACCAGTAATGTAATGTACATTCTTGACAGCCTATCCCAGTAATTAAGGCACTGCCCCTTTCTCCACCATCTGGCCTAGCAAGACCTGTTTTCCTAATTAACCCCAACTTACAAAGGGGCCATAAACAAAGAATGTAACAGCTTAGCTACAGGGGAGGTCCCTGGCACCACCCAGACCAGACATTTAGATACAACCTAACTTCCCTAGTCTAACTGACTCAGGAGAGCAGTGAAAGTCCACCACAAAAGCCTGGTGGGAAACAGATCCAAAACAAAAACCAAACAAACAAACAAAACAAAACAAAACAAAAAAGCACCGAAAGGTATAAACAGATAAAAGTAAAAGAAATCAAATTCTATAAAGAGAAGGGTTTTGGCTTAGGATGTGGAGTACTGAACCCCTGAGTCACTGTACTAGTTACATGTGAAACGTCTGAAAATAGATTTGTTTTTGTTTGTTTTTCTCTGTATCTCCGAGTACTTCAGTGTGTGTATTTTCCAGTCACCTGGTAAATTCTGTGACAATGTGATAAACTGGACTTTTATTTGATTACTGAAGTGGGGGAGGGGGGAATCTTTTAGGACTGAGCCCTCAACCTGTTGAATTTTATGTCGTCTCTGGGTAGATGGTCAGAACTGAGTTGAAATCTAGGAAACCACTGGTGTCCAGAGCAATGCTTGGGGGTGTGTGTGTGGAACCCTAACTCCCCCACTGCACACATTCACATTGAAAACTGGGTCTCAAAACATAAATAATTATATATTAGGTAATCTAGCTATATGAGCATGTAAATTACCTAGATTTTTTGCATCATATTGTAGTTGTATTGACAGAAGAATTTAATGAAATATGCATATCAAGAGTTATATTATCTTAAGCACAAGCAAGATATTTCTTCAAATCATCTTTCTCATAAGTGTTTTTATGTACATATATGCAAATAGTGGGAGATAACTATTTTAATACATGAATTATTTGCTAGAGTAGCAATCACTTGGGTATTTAAAGAATGTATATTAGCAACTCCTTTGGATTCATTGTGATTTGCAGTGGGAGCCTGAAGGCAGCATATGAAAAATGTTTGTGTTTTATTTTCTGCATGTTTAAATTTTTAAAAATTCAATAATGTTTGCATAATTTTATACTATTTCTTTATGTATCTGAATGTTAAAGAGATCCATGCTGTTATCACCAGCTAGCTTAGATGACATACTTAAGACAGAGAATAACATAAGTGCATGTCTTAGTCATTGTAAGTTGCCATAACAAAATACCACACACTGGGTGTGTTGAACAATAGAAATTTACTTTCTCACGATTCTTGACCTTTGAGAACAGGGTGCCAGCACTGTCAGTTGTTGGTGAGAAATCTCTTTCTGACTTTCAGATAGTTGCCTAATTTTTGCATCCTCTCCTGGTCTTTCTTTGGTGCTTGACATGTAGAGAGAGAATGAGCACTCTATTGAGACACTAACCCTATTAGATCAGGACCCTGTTCATTAAACCTTAAGTGCATAGAGATCTCACTGACAAATATAGTCACACATAGGGTCAGGGCATCCACATATGGATTAGAGAAGGGGGCACAAGTAGATACTGTCCATCACAATGCCAGAGCAGATAATTTTGATTATGATATTAGGTACACAGGATTCATTGGGGAAAAGGCAGGCCATCTGTGGAGTATACCGACAGTGAATATTATGCAGAGGGCTTCTTCTGTAATTTCAGGAGAACTTTAATTGTGCTAATGAATTTCCATTGAAAATATAAACTGTATCACCTGGCTGGAATGGCTCAATGGTTGAGTATTGACCTATGAACCAGGAGGTCAGGGTTCAATTCCCAGTTAGGGCATATGTCTGGGTTGCTGGTGGGCTCTATCCCCAGTATGGGACATGCAGGAGGCAGCCAATCAATGATTCTCTCTCATCATTGATATTTCTATCTCTCTCCCTCTCTTTTCTTCTCTGTAAACAATAAAAATATTAAAACATATATATAGACTGTATCTGGTATGATATTCCACTTTACTCTGTTTAAATAGTATTGGTATATAAGCATATTTTAGCATTAAATAAAATCATATTTTTATTAACTTCAAAATTCAAAGTCTTTGTATTTATTTAATAATAGGCAAAACTTTCTGATTTATAAATGTGTAATTTATTCCTCCTACAATCATATTCACTTATATTTAGACACGCCTTTGTTTTATTACTAGATAGTATTGGTAAAGAGTGCCTTGCTTCCTTGCTTGTTTAAAAAAAAAAAGATTTGCTTCATCATCACAATTACTGAAATAATATATACATATGCTCTTCTTCAATATTATCTTTCTGATCTACAAAATGATGTATCAAATATAACTATTAATGTATTTTACTCTAAAATCTATAATTATGTGATATGTCAGTAAATATATTTGTAATAATGAATAAGAGTTCCTAGTTCTGGATGCCCAGATAGGTATAATGATCTGGACACTCTGACTATATTATTGAGCTAAGATTGTTCATTTCATAAATAGAGAAAATAGTGAGTAACTCACAGATAGTAGATGTTGATCTTAATATAGTTTCTGGGACATAGTAAAAAATCAGTACATGTAATTCTATTTTTATACATGACCGTCCTCTCCTTCATTACAATTGAAATACTAAGTTCTTGCAAACACATTTCTCAGCTTGGTCTGTAAACAACGGGTATGGCTCTATGGCGAACTATGGCCGTGGGTTTTGTGTAGAAAAGGGTTACCTCCTTAAAAAGACGATTGTTCTTCATATCCTCTATCTCACAGGTTAAAAGGCAGAGATAAAGAGTCGGTTGGCAATGGAGGCTAGGTTAACTCCTTAGGAAGTGTTTTTACACATAGAATATCTATTCCAGGAACTTAGATGTCCTTGTGGAGCAGAACTTTCTACACACTAAGCCAATGAATGTACTTTGGAAATCACACAAGAAAAATGTCCATATGGCAGTGTTCTTTGTTAGCAGAGGCTTAGCTTATACCCTATAAAGGCATTAAATTGATTCTGGGAAGCATGATGCATTTATAACAACAACAACAACAAAAAAAAAAACCTAAAATAGGTGGCATTGGCTTAGCTGTTGGTAATCAGGCAGAATATATAATGCAGGGTAGAAAGTTTATCTTCAAGTTGTCAATATAGGTGGTAAAATGTCACCCATGAGAGCTCAGAAGACAGAGCCCATGCTTATGGGACTTGTAGCTTTATAAAATATGATTAGATAAACTGAAATTATTGCTGATCCTTGATGCTTTTGGCAGATACTAGGAAGTTATTCAGGCAATAATCAATTGATTTGCAAGCAGAGATGAAAGGGAATTCAACTCTATTGCAGGAGAATTTCTATGCATATGAGTTTAAACTGATTGAAATTTTGGTAATGTTGGGCCTCGGAGTTGGAAAAGCCAAAGCTTCTGAAACCCAACAGGGTGATGGGATTGTCATTCAATGTCTTTTGCAGGAGCCTCTAGTTCAAGGCCAGACGGTGGGAGCCAGCTCAGAGGCAAAGGAGACATTAATGCACTGCTGTCGCCTATCACTCCACGCCTGCTGTTTCAGTTGGCCTCCCAGGAACTGTGAGCAGATGTGATCTATGACTGTGGAAATACTGTGCTGCAAATCAACAGTAGCCTCTGAGGGGATCTCTATCCCCAAAGATGCATAAGCCTGCAATCACTAGGCTTAACGTTGTTCCGGCTATATACGTCCATACCCACCTTAGATGGGGCCAAAAAGGCTCATGGACTAGAAAGATCCTTCTAGAGCGGGAAGCCAAAGTCCAGGAGGATACTGGACAAAAGAATTCCTGAAGGATAGAAATAGGGTTGCCAGATGGGTAATCACAGACATCTCTCCAGGAAGAGCAGGGGGTTGTCACGGTTACTGCCAACAGAGATCCATCACTGCTATAAAATACTGACTGGAGCATGCTTTCAACACCTCTACCATTCCTCCCCCGCCCCCCCCCCCCCCGCCCCGTTTTCACAGTTACTGGTTTCTTCACCCATTCATATTGAATGGAATGGATAATCTGCGTTTTCATTTATCAACCACCAGCAAATGAAAAGCAATAACTTGACAGGCTGCAACGTACAGTGCCTCCTCCAAGAATGTGGAGGGTGAGCTCCATTCGGTAACTACCCTGTGTTTCCCCGAAAATAAGACATCCTCCGAAAATAAGACCTGCTTACAGGTTTCCTTCTGAGTGAAATATAAGGCATTCCCCCAAAAATAAGGCCCCCAGGCTCTGTCTCAGAATGAAAATTAATTTACCTTACACTGGTTGCTAGGGCCGCCCCGACTGGCGTCTAACAACCAGTGAAGTTACTGGGAGTCCTGACGTCATTGCTGTGTGAATGGAGAGAAATCAGCGTGGAAACTTTGTGAAACCTAAACTGCAACAAGTTCTGACTTGGGTGAAGAATCCATGGGAGAAAATCACTGACGGTTGCATTGCAAATGCACTGTGAGCAGGCTACCTTGACAAGAAGTACTCATTTAAAAGACAGTGCTGTTGCTAAACATGAGAGATTTGGTCCACTGATTTTGAAAGAAATGGAGTCACAAGAAATTCACCAGGAAATTCAGGAATTGGATTGTTATGATGATGTTCCAGAAGATGATGACATGATTGTCATTGAATAAATGAGTAAATTCTTGATACTGTAGGATTCACAGTTTGTCTGGTTTGTGTTGACAACTACCGTACTACCGTACCATATACAGGTAATAAATTTCCTTTATTTTCATGTAACAATAAATGTGTACCATATTCTTCTTCATGGAAAAATAAGACATCCCCTGAAAATAAGACCTAGCACATCTTTGGGGGCAAAAATTAATATAAGGCACTGTCTTATTTTCGGGGAATCAGGGTAGCAAGTTCTTTGGAAAGCTATTGACAATAGCACATATAGGAACTTGAGTGCAGTGACCCAAACTCTTTTAAATACTTCTTTTTTGTTCTGCCTCTTGTTCTTTTTTAGTAATACAATTCCCAAGTTTCAAATGAGCACATAGACACAGCACGCTAGTCCAATTCTGGTCTCCTTTGGATCGATTGCCAGTGTTAATATAACAATCTTCTTATTAGGATGAGCTACACAACTTTTGTGAATCAAAGCTATAAAAAGACATTGCTTTCCCTCTGTTTTCTTGTAGCTTCCTCTTGAAAGCACCAACAGTGACGTATGATGAATGATGCAGCTTTGACCATGTAAATAAATAAAATACCCTAAGGCATGTTCAAAGTGTGCAAAATTAAACAAACCTGAATTTTAGGGTAATCTCTCAGAATAGAGCTAACCATTCATTCCAGTTTGTCCATTTATCTACCAGGTTTCTTCCTTGAGAATTTTGTAAATCTTCTGTCTTCTACCAATGACTGTTACTTTGGAAAATTCTGACCTTAACATAATTTTCTAGTTTTAATCATGGCATACAATTTTAACCACTCACATAATATAATTTTTTCCTTATTTTTCAAGTGCAAGAAATTAACTAAGATATGCTTAGAGGTTAATTATTCTTTATCAGATTTCATTGCAATGTGGTGTGGCATTTCAATCTGTAGAGCCACTGTTTTCCCCCTGGAATTACTAAATTTGTTATTGTTCAAGTAGGTAAGTATGTGCATACTAGCCAATATTGAAATAATATTGAAAATATGTTGCTTTGTCATGGTTTACTGATTTCCAGTGCAGCCAGATAAATTAACATGAATTTAGTGTGTAAAAACAACACAACATTATTTTCTTAATAAATATTAAATTAGGTCATGATGGGCTAAAATCAAGGTGTTGGCAAAGTTGAAGTACTTTCTGGATGCTCAAAGGAACAATCTTTTCTTTTTTGCCTTTTACAGACAGTTTGTAGGAAACCCATGAATCTTAACTGGCTCAAGGCCTCTTCTTCCTTCAAAGACAGTGATTTGCATCTATCTGACATTTTCCCTGTCCTCACGTTTATTTCTCTAGGAAAAAAAAAAAAATAAACCCTCTGCATTTAAGGATGTATATGACTAGATTGGGCCTACGTGGTTAACTGAGGAAACCTTACCATCTCAAGGTCTGTATTCTTTTTAAAAAATATATATTTTATTGATTTTTTACAGATAGGAAAGGAGAGGGATAGAGAGTTAGAAACATCAATGAGAGAGAATCATTGATCAGCTGCCTCGTGCACACCTCCTACTGGGGATGTGCCCACAACCCAGGTACATGCCCTTAATCGGAATCGAACCCAGGACCTTTTAGTCCGCAGCTGACACTCTATTCACTAAGCCAAACCAGTTTCGGCTCAAGGTCTGTATTCTTAATCACATCTACAAAGTCCCTTTTGGAAGGTAACACACATATCCACCGGGCACATTTGGAGAGCTACTATTTTGTCTATCACACAGGGATTGTTATCCCATTCGTTTGTTTCAAACGTATAAAGAAGGAAATAAAAACAATGCTACCCAAACTCTTACTTAAAATAGTAGGGAAATGAACACTTTCTAACTGATTTTATTGGGCTAGAATTATTTTAGTACAAAACCAGACAAAAAAAAATTACAGAAGCAGATTATGAACAATCCAATATCTTTGAAACACAGATGCAAAATTCCTTCAGATGATATTTACACTCTGAATTGTCCAACAGTGTCACCTAAATGTACTTATATCTTCATATTTGCACTTAAAAACACTATGGGGAACATTCTCAGATGGTCTAGACAGTCTTTTGGGCCTGTACAGACTTTTATTATTATTACTCTCTTGGTGTTCATTGCGTTCCTCTCTTGAGTATACAAGTATATTTGGTTTCTATGGTCAAAGGCATGCAAAATCTTTACTCCACATTGTATCTCATAAAGATCAATGGATATTTAAATGATCTATGCATTTCTTTGTCATAAGTTCATAGTTAAGATTCTCTTATTTTGTTTCAATTCTTTTCCCCTACTTTTTCTAAGGTCCATTTCATAAGTATCATTGCTTTCATAATTAATTTGCCCCTCCTAAAACCACAATGATCCAAGACAAAACAATTTAAATCCTACAAATTATCTTTACTCTTTAACCAAAAGGAAATGTGTTACTCCCTTTCTAACCTCTTCATATATAAATTGACTTGATCATTGGTACTAAATTTGCTTACTGTTTACTGCTGTCATTTCCATTGTTGTTTTATTTAAAAAAAATATATTTTATTGATATTTTACAGAGAGGAAGGGAGAGAGATAGAGAGCTAGAAACATCGATGAGAGAGAAACATCGACCAGCTGCCTCTTGCACACCCCCTACTGGGGATTTGCCCACAACCAATGTACATGCCCTTGACCGGAATCGAACCTGGGACCTTTCAGTCCACAGACCGATGCTCTACCACTGAGCCAAACCGGTTTCGGCTCCATTGTTGTTTTATTGATGTGTTGTGTTTCTTTCTGCTCATCCTCAGATTTTGCATTATTAAATTAAATTAATGGAGACTGATATATACATATTTTTTGAGACAGGAGGAGAGAGGAAAAGGTGTATGTGTGTATGATTTTTACTTTAAAGTTGCTTAACTTTATAAAATATTCAGAAGTTTAATTGCTTAAATTTATTTTTAATTACTGTTAGATTTGCTTACTGGCTGGCTAGATAAAAATATTTAAACACCTATAATAGGTCTCACAATGCCTGTATGCACATAGTTCAAGAAGAAAGAGCCATTAACCAAAGATGGTAGGGCTTATGGGGGACTGTTATTGCTGCTGGGGTAATATCAACTGTTAGTAAAAACTCCTAAAGGCACAATGATAATTAAATTAAGAAAATCTCAGAGAACATCTCTAGTTTTCTAATACATATTCTTCTCTTACAAAGAAATTATACACTTTCTTGAGAGTGGTACTAAGACAAAAATTCCAGCTAAATTAAAACTTAAAAAGAGGGCGAGGAAGTTCTAAACATCTGGATGATAATCAATTGCTGAACAATAAACAATGCAAGTAAATCATAAATCATAGCAGACCAATTTAATTACCTCTTTTATAAAATTCTAAACAGAATGTTGAATTTAGTACATTCTTTAACTATACAGTCATATCTTCCCTTGTATATTGTACTTTATTTTGAATATGCATGATCATTTCCATTTGAAATGAACACTAGTGTAGTTTTTATTATTTTTAAAATATATTTTGATGGGTTTCAGAGAGGAAGAGAGAGGGAGCAAGAGAGAAACAAAAAAGGGAAAAAGAGATAGAGAGAGAGAGATCAATGATGAGAGTGAATTATTGACCGGCAGCCTCCAACATGCCCCTTACTGGGGATTGAGCCCACAACCCAGGCATGTGCCCTTGACTGGATTCAAATCCAAGACTCTTCAGTTCACAGGTGTATGCTCACTCCACTGAGCTAAACTGGCTAGTACATAGTGTAATTTTCTTTTTAAAAAAGAGTTATATTGCTATCAATGAAATACAATTAGATATGTTAAGATGCAAATAGATTATCTAATAATGAAAGCAGCCATGAGTATTATGTGATGAGTTAGGTTTTCCCATAGCAGAAAAAACAATTCTGACTAATGGAGCTTAATGAGATTTGAGAATAAAATAATGGCTTATAGGTAGGTGCCTTTTTTCAACTTAAAAATTCAGAGAAAAATAACTGGTCTTGGCCATATGCCCACTGATGTGGTTTGGAGCATGGGATCTATTAGTAGAAAAAGTGATTGTGGAAACCAAATTATCAGGCAAAAGTTATAGCTGTTGAATTATGTTATAAAATACAAAGGATGTTAAAATTTCAGAAAAAAAACACACACAAAAAAAACAAGGATGTTGGAAAGGAATAGAAATATATTTAAATCTTAGTAATATCAAGATATTCTATATTTACAAACAAAACCTGATGAGTGTGGAGGAACTTAAAACCTTGTTACAGTTTTGACCATGGCCTGCTAGAGTAAATATTTTTACGGCTCCCATGATACTATTGTTATCTGCTTTTCTTCCTACTTCTTTAAAATTTCATCTGAACAGTTTAATGATGTTGTTGTTTTTTGTTTTTTGTTTCTTTTCTCTTCTTGAACTAAAGAGGGAAGGTCTTAGTACCTTAATTCTAAGCTTCATTTTGCAAGTTAAAATCTTTAAAAATTGCTTCAGTCACTTACATTGATGCTTCCAAATTCATATGACTAATACAGATTTTAAAATAAGAACTTAATTTCTATATACCGTTCTATTATATCTATGTGGATAGTTCAAAATCATCACCTATACATAGGTTTTGATGCATACTTAAACTATTATTTGCCGGAGGAGTAAAATAGTTCTTTTGCCCAGGTCTGGATCTTTCCAAAATGGTATATTTCCTCCCAGAAGAAGGATGGAAAAAAATATCTTTTCATGTGGAAACAATATTCTTGCAGGACATTTGGTCCTGTCAGACAATTCCACATGGACATTTGGTCTATCATGATTAAAAAAAAAAAGTGAAATTTGGGTTCTATCTAAAATGTCCATGAGCATATTTGGTCCATGACAAATGGTCCTTAATATTTGGTCCTGTCAAGCATGTTCTTGACTAGAAAACATCTCTGGGTTCAAATAGACTATACCATTTATTGGTTTATATGATTAATACCTAAAAATACAATCATTTTTTATTGTTCCTGATTGTGTCATAAATGTATTGACCATAATATCCCTTCTTGCCTTAGTAGTCTAGCTGGTAAAGGCACATGGGGTTGGTTATATGGGTCTGGATTCTAATCTTGCAGAGGAGTGAAATTTATGTTAACTATTGATCAAATGTCTCCCTGAATGTTTTAGACAGGACCACATTTCAATGACCTTTTGGTATGTGCCAAATGTCTCCATGGACATTTTGGATAGGACCAAATGGCAATTCATGAACAATATGCTGGTACCATACTATGACAATACTAAGTGCTGACATCAATGTGAAACATGTGAAATTCATATTCTTTCAGAAAAAAATTATAATAATAGCTGGAAAGTGGGGGATTAATGGATATTCGCAGGCAAATATTCCTTTGTTCAACAGTACTCTGAATAATGTAACTAATGGTAACTAAATAGTAATAAAAAGGGAAGAAATAAAACTATCAAATAATATACAATTTACTGTCTAATCAATAGTTAATCAATAGTTAAAACTATTCTCTGGATGAAAGACATCACCAGATAAAAATATTGTCTCTGATATGTGTTTGCTATAACATCCTCAAAGCAATTTACCATAAGTTCCAAAGAGGAAAACAAAATCATCTTTTAAAAATGAATTCATGTTCATTCTTGCTTTAAAAATCTAACTGTAAAAATAAAATTGAACCATTGGGATCACTGAAAAATCTATTACAAGCCATGTGGTTTCTTTTCTGGAATATTTTCTACAGAAACATGGAATTGTTCATTCATAATTTTGAAGTGTTAAATATGCATTTTATATGTATTTGAAAGTCATCAAGTAAAGGATAAATCATACTTTCATTAACAAGACTACATTTTAAAATATCAGGGGATGAGCAGTAGCCAGAATAAAATTTTTTGTAAATGCAAAGCAGTAGAGCACTAATTATTTTATGTATCATTTAAAAACATTCTTAAGCATTTTGCAAGATAATGAAATGCTAATTAAATAGAAGTTTACAGTATTTTAATAAAATATACAAAATTGTATAGCATTTTTTTCTGTTTGCCTTCTGGGCAGTATATCTCTATTCCTTGGAATTATTTCATTATATTCACCCTCACCATTGATGTCATTCACATCAAGAACTTTCTACTGTGACACAACATCATATTGGATTTGGATATATCAATGAATGCCTTAAGTAATCAGATAGTAGATATTTTTACCTAAGACAATGAAATATGATCAATGTCTTCAACCCACACATCACACCACATGATGTGCAGTTATTAACATACATTAAAATTTAGAATTGTGTGGCAAAAATAACATTTATCACTTTTAATATACAAAACTTATATATACTTATAACATAATAATATTATTTTCTCTTGCTTTTTAGAGGCTGGTGCCTGAGACAAAGAGAATAATTATATTCATTGTCTGTTGCTGCCATAACAAATAATCACAAACCATGGCTTAAAACAACACAAATTTTGTGTCTCATACTTTAGCAGGTCATTTCTAGTCTCTGTTGATTTCTTGCTCTGGATTTCACAAAGCCAAAATCAAGCTGTCAGCCAACTGGACTCTTCTCAGGAGACTCTGGGAAGAATTCACATCCAAGTTCATTCAGATTATTGGCAGAATCCAGGTCCTTAGGGTTATAGGACAGAGGTTCTATTTCTTGCTGCCTGTTAGCTGGCTGATGCTTTTAGCTCCTAGAGTTGTTTCTCCTGTTCCTTCGTGTGGGACTCTGTATCCCAGAGTCAGCAATGGTACTGAAAAACCTTCTCAGGCTTGCAATCTCAGGTTCACCTTCTGTCACATCTCTCTTGCCAGAGAAAATTCTGTAGTAAACTAGAGGCTGGATGCACAAATTCATGCAAGTATAGGGTCCAGCCAGCCTGCCATGATCAGAGCTAATCAGGCCAGACCAACCAGGGGGAAAGGATACTGGAGGTTGGCTGGAAGGCCCAGCTCCTGATAGGGGTGGGGGTGGGGGCTGATGAAGGTGGGGCCAAATGGCGGGGGGGTAGGGGGACTTGGCTTTGGTTAACCTCCCAGTCAAGGGGACAATTTGTATATTAGCCTTTTATCATATAGGATTCCTTTATGGGCTCGTCATTAGATGGGCCCATAGGATAATCCAGGAGAGTCTCACTATTTTAAGGTCCATGATTTTAATTGCAACGGAAAGTTCATTTTTGCAATGTAATATCCCCAAATTTCTGGGAATTAAGGGAATGATGCTTTTAGAGTGGGACATCAATCTTTCTACCACAAAGCCAACCAATTCAAAGTCATGATGGTACTCCTTGTACTAGAATCAGATTAAGACTGTTCCAACTACACTCACGTATTAAATGCCTAATTTTCCCCCGGCCTTCGTTTGATAAAATGGAGCTTATATATTTTAATTAGTCACAAAGCAATTCAATAACACATTCAAATGTGATTGAAAAATTAGAATACTAATACATATTTTAAAAAGAAGCTATTGTTCTAAAATAAGTATCAATGTATATTTGAGTGCCACTCCATGTGTATATATAAAAAATATGAATGTGTATATGTGTAGGATTTTGGAGAAAATTGGGGAATGAGAATAAAGCCAAGTGTCATCAACAGTGTGTGTGTGTGTGTGTGTTTCTTAAATAACAACTGTGGAAAAAGTAGAGATTTGAAAAGATCAATCTGCAGAAGCTTCAGTGAAAGGTAAAGAGCAGTTTTATTGGTGTGGTGAAGTCCTGCCTGTTCTCCTTTGCTCTTTGTGGTGTCATGAAGTGGTGTACTCGTCCTTTATATCCCTGCTATATACAGTGCACATGTGATATTTTCCCTGAAGATAAAAATGTAGTAAGAATATAGAATATGTGAAAAACAACAATTTTGATCTATCTTTACAATTAGGGAAAACACATCTGTCATAAACAACTGGAGAAGACAATAGATACAAAGACAAACCTCAATATATTTAATAAATGGTAGCATAACAAGTTGGGATTTTTAATGCACTTAATTTTTAAAAAAATATTATGCTAAGTGAACTAAGCCAGATTCAAAAGAACAGATATATGCTGGGGATAATGAAATGGTTCTGGAAAACACAGTAATAATAGTTGAACAATATTTTGAATGTACTTGATGTCACTAAATTGTTCATTTAAAATGGCCAATTTATTTTATATATTTACCATAATATATATATATATATATATATATATATATATATATATATATGTGTGTGTGTGTGTGTGTGTGTGTGTGTGTGTGTGTTTACCACAATAAAAAATATGTAAGGAAATTATGCCAGTTCTTGGAAATCACAGACACATACACACATGCACACACACCCTAACTACTTTATAGTTTAAAGAAAAATTAAATAAATAATGCTGTTTGATGACCAATCCTAATGACTGTAAAAAGATCACATTTAGAAATGTTGACATTCCATCAAATCCATATCTCTGGGGCAAATATTCACATAATTAATAAACTCTGAACATGGAAGGCCAGGAAGCTTCAAACAATGTTATACATGATTCTCTAGGTACCAAAAACAAACAAACAAACAAAAAAAGACTTCCTTTAGGTTACACATAAAAAGATAGTTTTAAGCAAATCTTTTTTCAGTTCACAGTTTCCCAAGAACATGATTGCTCCCAGAAAAACAGATTCTACATCCCTACCATTTCTGTTTTAATGTCCTTTTCCAAACTTCATAAAGAAGACTTTCTAATTTGCCCCAATATAGTCATTCTACATTTTACTCCTATCTCCAAGTAAAAATTGCTGGCATCTGAATTGGAAAAGTAAGTGGCTGGATAGAAATAACACTTTTTAAATAGAAAGTACTGGAAGCCCTAGCCACCGCAGTCAGACAAGTAAAGAAGTAAAAGGCATTCAGATTGGAAAGGAAGAAGTACAACTGTCCTTATTTACAGATGACACGATGCAATATATAGAGAATCCTAAAGATTCCACCAAAAAAAACCTACTAAAATCGGTAAATTAATTCAGTAAATTAGCAGGATAAAAATTAAACATTCAGAAATGCGTTGAATTTTATACACCAATAATGAACTATCAGAAAGGGAATCTAAGAAGATGATACCATTTATGATCGCATCTAAAAAATACCTAAGAATAAATTTAACTCAGGAAGTAAAAGACCTATACTTGGAAAAGTATAAGACACTCCACAAATAGGCAATTCATTCTTTTTTTATTATTATTTCATAAAGTTCCTTAGAATTTAAAACTAGTTCCACTGTCACAGTATGTACTACTAAACAATCCTGAAAAAAATCAATCAACTTAAAATAAGAAACTTGGTTTTCTGAGAAACATTTGTAACTCTATATTTATTCCTCCACTAATGTAAAGGAAAATAACTTGACACAATTCCTTGCTGTGGAAGTTATTTTATGATCCCTTGAAAAGATTAAACTCTACAGGTATAAATATATGTTTCATGCAAAAATCTTAGTTATAAAAAAGGATGGAAGATGATATGTTATGTAAGGATGTGTTTGCTAAACATAAAAATCCTCAAAGGTTTTGATTAGATGTTAGCATTTCTTGAAAAAGTAAACATATAGAATTACTAAGCTAACCTTCATTTCCAGCCCTTTGCTTTGTTTTATTATGTGAACATTATAAATTACAACTTTGTTTATGCCTGCTATTAACCTCATTGTATAAAAAAATATGATTTCTTATTCATTCCTATTTTTCTATGAAGTTTTCTTTATATTTTAAGTAACTGTTAGGAAACTGTATGACCTATAATATGTAAATTAAAGTTTCAATATAATGGCCTCCCAAATATAAAATCTGTACATGTACCCTCTGCTGGAAATTTTTTAAAATATATTTTTTATTGATTTCAGATAGGGAGAGAGAGATAGAAACATCAGTGAGAGAGGATCATTGATTAGCTTCCTCCTGCACACCAACCACACTGGGGATCAAGCAGACAAAAAGGCATGTGCCCTGACCAGAAATCTAGCCATGACCCCCTGCCTCATAGATCACACTGGCTGGGCTGGAAAATTATATTTTTAGCAAGTCATTCGTATTTCATATTATACATTTTCAAAAATATTATGAACTTCCAAGTGATTTAGTGTCTATTGTTATAGTGATAACATTTTTGTAACCAATTAAAATTGAATGAACATAGGTCTTCTAGATTACGTGAAGCATTCTTGGAACTTGTTCAGTCAAAGAAATTATAATGTGTAACCTAAAGGAAGTCTTTTTTTTTTTTTTTTGTACCTAGAGAATTATGTATGACATTGTTTGAAGCTTCCTGGCCTTCCATGATCAGAGTTTATTAATTACAATGCTTAAACTCTTGGATTGAATTAAAATACAGTAGTGACCACTATTTGGCACTATTTGGTGTTTGGGGGCAAATGTTAATAGATTTCATGTTGTCATAGCCATATGGTTCTCTTTGTCCTGTTTTGTTTTGTTTGTTTTCTGGACATGTTTCTTTTAGTTTGTGTTAATGTACCTATTAAAAATTTTAAAACCCGAAATACAAGTAGTCCTCAGAAATGTCCATGAATATGTATTTTAAACAAATGACAGTGATGAAAAATAATAAAAGTTAAGTTACTAGGGGGGAAAAAAGGAAAGAAATAATAAATTCTACGCCCAAAAATCTACAAAGAGAAAGTTTCCAATAAAATAACTAACACAACAATAAATTAAAATTACAGTTTAAGGATAATAATTAACACCTTAATTCATTTCTCCAGGGCCCGGGATAAAGAGAAATGATTATTGGAAGGAAATAAAACTGCCAGTGGTAATGAGAACATAGTGACTTGGAAAGAGAGGGACATAAAAGGCACAGAGAGATGATGACATAAGTAAGCCCCCTAGCTAAAGCTCAATGAGACACACACGACACAATCTGGGGCTAGCTGTGATCATTATTTCATGTGTGTCTTGGAAACATATGGCACCCTGAAACAATGTGTCCACATATGTTGTTGTGCAATGAGTTTTCTTACTGTGCCTATGCAAATTAGTTATTCAAGTGTAGTGTAGAGCCTGGTACCACCTGTCATTTTCCTAACTGTGACACAGACCGTAAAATTAGTGTATTGCACATTTATGCAGAGAAGGTGGTGATTGCTAACACCGAACATTCTACATCGAGAATGACATCCTATTAAGTTATGCGTAATCAATTCTCACTTATTGGTAGTTATGGACAAGCATACAAATAGAAAATAAATGTGTGTGCTTGTGGAGAGAGAGAGATAGAGAGAGCGAGAGAGAGAGAGAGCGAGCATGTGCTTAATTTTTCAATAGAATATTGATCCAAAAGTATCTAGAAAAATGATTGTTGCTATCTCCATTTCTTTTACTTAATCTTCACCCAAGGATTTTTCCTTTTCATTGATTTCTAGAGAGAATGGAAGGGAGTTGGGGGTGACAGAGAGAAACATCAACCTGAGAGACACATCAGTGGGTTGCCTCACACACCTGCCTCTACCAGCCTGTGGAAGCTGCAACCAAGGTAGGTGCCCCTGAATGGGAATTGAACCTTGACCCTTGGGTCCATGGGCTGGTGCTCTAACTACTGAGTGAAACTGTCAGGGTGCTATCTCCATTTCTTAATAGCTTAATGCAATAATTCTTGTTTGAAAGTAACATTTTAAATTGATTTCTATTTTGAATTTTTCTCTGTTACAGTATTTCTAAGAAAGGACATTGAAAAGCTTGGTGTAGATTATGTAATACTTGCTAACATCTAGTCATGGAATAAACACGAAAGGAGAGGGAGAGGAAGGCAGGTCTGCACTCAAACAGGCCGAGAGGAGAAACAGAAAGAAAGAAAGAAAGAAAGAAAGAAAGAAAGAAAGAAAGAAAGAAAGAAAGAAAGAAAGGAAGGAAGGAAGGAAGGAAGGAAGGAAGGAAGGAAGGAAGGAAGGAAGGAAGGAAGGAAGGAAGGAAGAAAGGGAACAAGATAAAGACACAGGAATGGAAAAAGAAAGGAAACACAGGGCTGTATGTGGGAGGAGGTGAGGACTGTGGGTGGGTGGAGCAGGTGTGCCCAGGGAAGGGCGGAGCACAGGTGGTGCAGAGCAGGGAGCCTGGCCCAGATTCAGGAGGACAGCAGTGGCAACCATGGCAGGGAGGTACCGATGGGTCCTGGACAGAGTGGAAGGCAGTCCAAGGCCTTCTGGGCAGAGGTCTCCTGCTTTGTGGCAGCAGCACCTGGGCTGCAGGGGCCTCGGCCACTCTCACTGGCCTGGGTGTCCCAGGCAGGGAATGAATGGGAGCAGGACAGCAGTGGAGAAGCTGGGGAGGGGGGATGGGGAACACCTGGCTGGGGCTGAGCCCTGGGCTGGGGGTTAACGCCCTGCCCCAACAGAAGCTTTAAGGAGGGCGGGAAAGAGGAAGGAGCTTTATAAAGGAGTCATTAGAGAGCAGAGTTGAAGAAGGAAAGAGGATGTATGAGTGAACTGTAGGAGCTATAATGAAAATCCAGTATAGTTGTACTGGAGACAGATTTTAAAAGTAGGAGTCAGAAAAGAAAAAAAAAAGATAATAAATGATAGTGAATAATTAAGCAGGTAGATAGATAGATAGATAGATAGATAGATATTAAACTAATGGAAGTAAGTAGGAAATAATGTATGGGAAAGGTAGAATGGGAGAAAAGTTTTAAATGGGAGACAATAGAGTTTGAAAGGAGAATGGGAAGATGGAAGAAATGGGGGAGGGAGCAAAGCAGGTCCGAGGGAGCAAGTGAAGAAAAAAATTAAGGTGGGAAGGAAGGAAAGGGGAGGGAAAAGAGGGGTAAAGATAAAGGGAAGAAGGAATATGGGGAGAGAGGAGGGTAGGAGAAAGATGGGAAGAAGGATGATGGAACAGAAGTAGGAAATAAGGAGGAAAGAAAAGTTTATAAATGATGAGTCAGTAGGAAAAAGTGTTACATAAAGGAGAGAGAAAAATTGTGTGAGAGGAAGAAGCCATTATGGAAGTCAAATACAATTGTGTGTGAAGGGGATAATGTAAAAAAAAAAAAAAAAAAGTTATTAGGGGTGACCAGGCTGGCAGGTGAGGGCAGTTAGGAGTATCAGGTTGGCAGGTGAGGGAAGTTAGGGATATCAGGCTGGCAGGTGAGGGAAGTTAGGGGTATCAGGCTGGCAGGTGAGGGAAGTTAGGGGTATCAGGCTGGCAGGGGAGGGAAGTTAGGGGTATCAGGCTGGCAGGTGAGGGAAGTTAGGGGTACCAGGCTGGCAGGTGAGGACAGTTAGGGGTATCAGGGTGGCAGGTGAGGGCAGTTAGGGGGATCAGGCAGGCAGACAGAGTGGTTAGGGCAGGCAGGCAGGTGAGCAGGTAGGAGCCAGAAGTCCTGGATTGGGAACAGGAGATCCCCTGAGGGCTCCCAGATTGGAGAGGGTGCAGGTCAGGCTGAGGGACCCTCCTCATGCACGAATTTTGTGCACCAAGCCTCTAGTGCCAAAATAAGTCAGAGAAAGATAAACACCATATGATTTCACTTATATGTGGAATCTAAAAAACATTTAAAAATGAACAAACAAAACAAAATAAAGACTCATAGATACAGAGAGGAAAAAAAACAACCTGATGGCTGCCAAAGGGGAGGGATGTGGGTAAAGTTTAATATTTTTTCTCTTTGGTTTTCTGTGTTTCAAGTTGCACATCCTAAAGTATGTATTTTCAGTATGAAAAAAAATAGCTATTGTTCAAAAAATAAGTGATGTGCAAAATACCTCTCTATGACTTCTAATCATATACAAACTCTTCAGGGGTTACTCTCCTTGGGATTAACACAGAGGTAACATAATCACTGTCAGAAAATGATGCTCTGCATCTTACATGAACCTAAAATCATAAGCCTCATGGAGTATTGCGAATATAGTGACAGTAATATTTACCCTCCAAGTAGTATAATGTTAATTTTCCCATGAAATAGTGAGAAGGCTTGTGAGGTGTTATTCTCTTAAAAGATCCATTTTGTTGTTTTAGCTTAGTTAGAAAACTGTTTAAGTAGAATGCACCTGACTTGAGCAAGTAAAATTGCTTTGAGAAAATTATTCAAGTTAAGTGCTGAGGTCAGTAATCACAACATGGAATGGCACCCGGGGGAAGGGGGGTGATGAAGTAGAGAGGAAAGGAACTACTATCAATTAAAACCCGTTTTCGATTATTTTAAAACATTAATGGAATATTCCCACAGACATAGGGTAATCAAGAATATGCAAACTACTGATTACTCTTCAGTTAGCAGTGAATTTGCAATAAATGGAACAATTAAATCTTTATGGATCAATGAAAAGTTAACAAAGGTGCTTGCCAAAGTCAGTGTTGAGATCACTCATGAAGTTGCAGAAATGTGAAGGTCTTTTAAGTCACAGAAGCTTTATAAATCCATTGCAAAGTGGTGCATTAAAAAAAAAGACAAATTAACTTCCCTCACAAATAATTTTTAAGTCAGAAAATTTATGGATGATAAAAAAATAGGATAGTGATTAAGTTTCTGAAAAAAATATTACATTTTATTTAAAGGCTTTTCAGTTTTCTGTGAATTGAGACATACATATTTTAAAACTAAACAGCACAGCTGATAGGATTATAAATATAACCAATTTTATTCAATGATTCCCTGAAATAATCATATTAACTGAATTCTAGAAAGAACATAAATTGAAAATATGGTATTGAATTTTTAAAATCACTGTTATATGCAAAATAAAATAAAATAGGTATTTCTTCCATTCAGTTAATATAATTGCAATATAAAGATACTAGGTCAATAATTTTAATTAAAATGGAAAATTACCAACATCATTTTTAATACTATGTAATTATATGGAGATGATCTTTCAAAGAAAAAATATTTCTAACTTTATGAAAATTTATGAAGTTTTTAGACAAGTAGGTAAATTTAGGTAATTTATTAAATGCATTTTGGAATTTTATAAATAAAGTTTCAATTAATAATTTATTCACTATATCTTAAAAATGTTATAACATACTGTCTACACACACACACACACACACACACACACATTCACTTCATTCACTTATATAAGTAATTTGAAATTATAATGTTTGCAAAGAACCAAACATATTTAAGTAACACAGAAAAACATAAATATATTCAAACAACCATTTCAAGGAGGAGATTAAGGGATAAAAATAGGTTCTGACTTTGGGCTCAAATTTTGTAATAAACAGACAATATATTAAACACTTTATGTTTTCTTAAAAGCAAATTTGAATAATAGAATAAATATATCTAACTACAATCCTATATAATAAAAGGCTAATATGCAAATCAACTGAACCCTGGAATGACCGGTCACTATGATGCACACTGACCATTAGGTGGCAGATGCTCAATGCAGGAGCTGCCCCCTGGTGGTCAGTGCAGTCCCTGGGGAGAGCACAGCTCACCCAGAAGCCAGGCTCATTGGTTGGCAAGCACAGTGGTGGTGGCAGGCGCCTCTCGGCCTCCACAGCAGCACCAAGATGTCTGACTGATGACTTAGGCCTGCTCCCTGTCAGTGGGACATCCCCAAGGGCCCCTGGACTGTGAGAAGGCACAGGCGGGGCTGAGAGACACCCCCTCCAAGTGCACCAATGTTGTGCACCAGACTTTTAATCTATAATGATAAAAGAATAATTTGCTAATTAGACTGGAAGCCCTTCTGGATGACCTTCAGGACAAAGCTAGGGTAGCAAGGGAAGCCTGGGTCCTGGGGCCAGAGACAAGCCAGTGCCGGCAGCTGGGAGAAGGAGACCTACTCTGGCACGAATGTCCTGCATCTAGTGTCTAGTAGTGTTATACTAGTAAAACATATAGATTATACTATAAAAAGCGTTATACATAATTTACACATTTATGTTAAATTTAACAAAACTAGGGAGTTGGGAGGGACCAGGCTGGCAGAAGAGAAAAGTTGGGGGTGACCGGGCCTGCAGGGGAGGGCAGTTAGGAGCAATCAGTCTGGCAGGGGAGTGGTTAGCAGGGGTGGGCAAATTTTTTGACTCGAGGGCCACAATGAGTTTTTAAACTGGACCGGAGGGCCGGAACAAAAGCAACCTGACCATGCTGGCACTCTCATTTTGGGCTGCTGGTGAAGGAGCAGAGGGGAGAGCAAGAGAACCCTCCGCTCTTCCGACTCCAAGGGCCAGATAGAACAGCCGAACGGGCAGATCCTGCCCGCGGGCAGTAGTTTGCCCACGGCTGGATTAGGGGGTGATCAAGCTGGCAGGCAGAAGTGGTTAGAGACAATCAGGAAGGCAGGCAGGCGAGCAGTTGGCAGCCAGCAGTTCTGAATTCTGAGAGGGATGTTTGACTGCCCATGGGACATCCCTCGAGGAGTCCCAGATTGGAGAGGGTGAAGGCTGGGCTGAGGGACACCCCACTCCCACCCCCGCTACCCCCTTGTGCATTGGGTCTATAATATATTATATAAACACAACCATAATTAATTGTATAAATAGTATGATCCAGGCATTTTAAGTCAAGTTGTCCAGATTAAACAGGTGTGTGGGAGCTCAGATGCCTAGTTGCTTCCTTGTCCTTTGTGGACCTTGAATTACTACCATGATACACAGTTTCTGCCTTGTAATTTCTAATTAGATTACAAAGAAATTTAATTTAGTCCCCAGTAAACAATGCATATATTATTAAGATTAAAAAAAAAACTTACTAAGCCCAAAACAAACTAATTATTTAGCAATCCACCAGCATTATAATTATAAAGAGAGGGAAAAAAAAACAACCTTCATTGAATTTTCATTTTCATCTAAGGGAAGATGCAATTATCACAGGCCTCCAATTATTTCCGCTATTTCTCATATGCACACCCTGTGTACAAGTAAACTTACACAGGCACTCTTTTGGAGGACTTTAAAAAATAAAATGGATACATTTTAGTAGCCAGGATACATGCATAGAGAAAATACTGCACCCTGGAAACTTGAAAATCTAAAATAAAACATGAATCAGCTGCATAGGATGTGACATGAATATAGCAAGGTCACAGGATATAGATCAATATATAAAAGCAAATTTTGTATCTTAAAAAAAAAAAAAATCTTAGTCCTGGATGGTGTGGCTCAGTTGGTTGGATCATTGTCTTGTACACCAAAAGGTGGTGGATTCAATTTCTATCAGGGCACACACCCAGATTTCAGGTTCCATTCTCATCCCTACGAGGGCACATTCAGGAGGCAACCAATCAGTCTCTCTCTCTTTCTCTCTGCCTCTCTCTATCTCTCCATCTCTCTCTATCTCCATCTCTCTCTATCTTTCTCTCTCTTCCTCCTCTTCTCTAAAACAAACAAACAAACAAACAAACAAACAAACAAACAAACAAAAACCCTACTATAAAAAATAAACTATCTGTCTGGCCCCTGTGGGTCAGTGGTTGAGCATTAATTTGTGAACTAGATTTCAATTCCATTCCTGGTTGGGCCATGTGCCTCAATTGTGGGCTCAACCCCCAGTGTGGGATGTGCAGGAGGCAGCTGATCGATGATTCTCTCTTATCATTGATGTTTCTATGTCTCTCTTCCTCTCCCTTCCTCTCTGAAATCAATAAAAATATATTTTAAAAAATAAAATAACAAATAAACAATATTAGACCACATGACATCAATGAACTCTCTACTATCATATAAAATGAACAAAATGTCCCATATAAAATACAGCAAAAACCATGAAATACCTGGAAACAAATTGCATTTTTATTTGGTTACTTTTGTAGATTCTCTCTCTCTCTCTCTCTCTCTCTCTCTCTCTCTCTCTCTCTCTATATATATATATATATATATATATATCTTATATATATATATAAAATATATATATATTTATAAAATTATGAGACAACGTTAAAATATTTGTCTCTTATATATATATATCTCTTATATATATATATAAAATTATGAGACAATGTTAAAATATGACAAATATTTTAACGTTGTCTCATAATTTTATATGGATTTTTCTGAGAGTGTGTTTTCATTTTCTCTTACATTTGATATTGCTTTTTATCACATTGTTTCTTTTTCTTTTGCAAACTTTGTGTTTTAAAACATATAGAAGCTCTGAAAGATAAAAGCTTCTTATTGAGGGACTTTAAGTCCTTTCCCTTTATTGCTAGCAACCTATGTTCTAGAAACCCACTCCAGTCATCAAAAGGGTTCGTTTTCGGGATCTGCACGGTTGGTGGTCTCTTTCAGCTTTGCCTTGGTCACAGGATGTGACCCTTTAGAATTAATGGCAGACATTCTGAGGGGTTTTCCAGAGCCAATGTTTCCAGATTCAGATTAATACTAATAATTTATAAAAAAAAAATCACTCTTGCTAGTGTCTTGAAGTTGCTGAGTTCACTACAGAATCCTTTAGCCTCCAAGTACTTGCTCTCTGGTGGATTTCATCATGTTTTATCCTTCCGAAGCACTTTTTTTTTTTTTTTTTTTTTTTTTTTTTAAGCAAACGACTCAAGGTAAGGTAGCATACAAATGTCTTGGTTCCCTTCTCTAAGCTTCCTTCATCCCAAACTTGTCTCTCAAGTCACAGCCACTTAAAGGGGATGTCAAGTCCTGTTTCCGGTTTGGACATCAGTGGAACTGTTGCTCTCTGCGAGGGCCACAGCTCTGTTCTCCGGGTCCCCTAGGAGTTCTGGCTTCCCTGCCCTTAAGGATTGAGCACTTCAATGGCTCTCCACAGCCTTTGCACAGAACTCCCACCCCTCCCCCCTTCAACAGCTGCTTTCAGTGAGGGAATTCCTATAATTCAGAATCCTCATGGTGTCAGCCAGTACCAGAATTCCTTCTGTTAACATTTTTAACATAATTACTTTTAAATCTTTGGGGATGGTGTATTTCTTTTCTAGTTATTGGACTCTAAATGGTCCAACTTTTTTTTTTAAAATTATTTCTTGACACTCTCTCCTGCCAGTTTATGTTTTTAAGAGTTATAAGAGCTAATTTTCAGATGGAGTTGTTCCCTGTGAAAGTAAACGCATCTATTCTGGGAATTGCCTATAATAAAGCTCCCACTTTTAAAGAGCTCTGATTCAATTTTTATATGAATGTATTTGCTCAGTGCTTCTAATACATGCCCATAGAATGGGCTTTTTCAAGACTTTCTGTCCATTACAGTAAATTTTGGCCAGATTAGAAGCATTGAGGTACCTACCTGCTCCTGATACAAGCTGTTTCAGAACCAATGACTTCACAACCTTACTCTGAGTTGCCTTTTTCTTTCAGACATCTCAAAATTGTTCCTAGGGTTCTAGAAACACTATATTTTTAGGTTTTATTTGGACTGTTTGTCATTGTAAAGCAGTACTCACTTTGAAGATTAACTCTGTTTAGTGAAGTCAGCTAATTAGAAGTCTTGATCAGAAATCTGATTGAAGTGCTTATCCCCAGGTGTATTTTAAATAAAAAAATTGACATACAAAATTTAAATATTATTATTTTAAAACTAGAGGCCAAATGCATGAATTTGTGCATGGGTGGGTTCCGGCCAGCCTGATCCCAATCAGGACCAATCAGGGGGCTAGGCATAGCTGGAGGAGGAGATGGTGAGGGGCTGACCAGTTGGCTGGTCCTCCATGATCAGGGATAATCAGGGCCAGGCTGGCTGGAGGGGAGGGGCCACAGGTGATTGGCCAGCAGGCCCTGCCCCTGATTGGGGCTGGGGGGCAAATGGGTCAGGAGGGGGAAGGGACTGTAGATGGTGTAGGAGGTTGGCCAGCCACCCTACCCCTTGTTGAGGTGGGGGAAGCGATCAGGGGCAGGGCCGGCCAGGGGGAGGGGCTGCAGGAGGTTGGCCTATTGGGGTACAGGGTATTATCAGGGGTGGGGCTGGCCAAGGGAGAGGTGACTGTGGGCCTATCTTGGTGGGGTGGGCCAATGAGGGTGTGAGGCTGGCTTCGGGGGAAGGGTAGAGATGGGGGAACCATTTGGCCAGCCGGCCCCAACTTTGTTCCGGGTGGGAGAGTCTGATCAGGGGCTGGCCAGCCAGAGGAGGGGCCATGGAAGGTTGGCCAGTAGTCCCAACCCCTGATTGAGCTGGTTCTCTGGCCACAGTGGGCATCATTGCCACCGGTCATTCTGGTCATTATAGCATCACAGTTGCTGTTTTTTTTTTTGTTGTTTTTTTTTTAATATATATTGATATATATTAAGACAGAAAATTATCAATTCTGTGATAACTCTACTACTTAGTGTATTAAGGATTAATATTTTTCATTATATTAATTTTAAAGGTGAAAATAATTGGTAAACATATTGAGTAATATCAGTAATATTTTGTTCTTGAAATCTTTTGAAATTCTGTATTGAATGCCTTGAGAGACAGGTTATTATTTTTCATTTGACAAATATTTATTTCCTCATTCTATGCTGCTTATATACCAATTTAAAAAAGGAAATATGCTAACAGGTGTGGCTCAGTGGATAGAGCTTCGGCCTGTGGATTAAAAGGTCCCAGGTTCAATTCTGGTCAAGGGCATGTAACTTGGTTGCAGGCACATCCCCAGTAGGGGGTGTGCAAGAGGCAGCTGATTGATGACTCTCTTTCATCAATGTTTCTAACATTCTATCTCTCTCTCTTCCTCTCTGTAAAAAGAAAATCAATAAAAATATATATATTTTTTAAAGAAATATGGTTCTAGGTATCAAGGTTATATTAAACTGAAGAAAACAGGAAGTAGTTTAGAATAAACATAAATATACTATTGTGACATAGTGTTAAAATGAAATTCAGTTTTGGTGAAGAAATACATAATTGGTAGCTAAGGTGAAGAGTAACAAATAGATCACACTCAGAGATGATGTTTGCTTCTGGGGTCTAGCCAATCAGGACTGAGTGAGATGGGCTGGACATGCCCTGGAGCCCTCCCACAGTCCCTCCCCAGCTGACCAACCTCCCACACCTCTCCCTGACCCCGATAGAGTATTGGTGGGGTCTCTCAGCCTGGCCTGAGCCTTTTCGCAATCCGGAAACCCTTGAGGAATGTCAGAGAGCTGGTTTCAGCCCCGATCTCACAGGCCAGGCCGAGGGACCCCACTGGTGTACGAATTTGTGCATTGGGCCTCTAGTTAAGTTATAAGTGAATTAAATTAAAAAATCAAATTGCCTTATGTCCTATTTTTAATAAACTTTATGTTTGGAGACGTTTTAAGTGAGTTAATTGTATAGAGCAATCCCATATTCCTCTTAAGAAGCACTTCTCACCAAATTCCCCTATTTTTAACATCGGCCATTAGTGTTCTACATTGTTAGAATTTCATTTTATTTCAATGACTGAGATTGTTTTTGTTTTTTTTTAAATATATTTTATTGACTTTTCACAGAGAGGAAGGAAAAGGTATAGAGAGTTAGAAACAACAATGAGAAACATTGATCAGCTACCTCCTGCAAACCCCCTACTGGGGATGTGCCCACAACCAAGGTACATGCCCTTGACCAGAATGGAACCTGGGACCCTTCAGTCCAAAGGCCAGTGCACTATCCACTAAGCAAAACCGGTTAGGACATATTTTCTTTGTAGTGCTATAAAATTATTTGCATATATGCATATTTGTTACATGTTGGATACCTAACATATAATATAATATAAAATAATATAACTATAAATTAACCAAAAATAATATAGAGCCATGCCATCCTAGAGATATAGTGACTATGAACCACATGAGACTTAAAATGTAATTTACTTAAATTTAAATGAAATTAAAAATTCACTTTTCAGCATTCTAGCCACAGTCCAAGTGCTCACAAGCTCATGTGGCTAACAAGTGTGGTATAAGGCATTGCCGATAGGGCACATTTTCTTCATGGAAGTGCTTTCTCTTGGAACGGAGCATTAATATGATTGCAAATCAATATGATTTTTTTAAACATTCAGAGTTCATTATTATAGTTCCTAAAGTTTATGCATTATGAATATCTGTAATCAGAATTAAAGTGAGGTGAATTTAAAAAGACAAGGATTCAGATATCAGATGGTGATTTACAAAGTTGTCTACAATATATACAAATCCAGTCAGCATTCTCTGTCCATTGGGAGTTTGCTGATTTAAATTGCATGAGCATTTTTATATATGAACGTCTTGTAAAAGAAAATCCATTCGTCCCAACTGGTGTATCTCAGTGGCTGAGCATTGACCTATGAACCAGGAGGTCACAGCTGGATTCCCTGTCAGCACATATGCCTGAGTTGCAGGCTTGATCCCCAATAGAGGGCATGCAGGAGGCAGCCAATCGATGATCCTCTCTCATCATTGATGTTTCTGTCTCTCTCTCCTTCTGCTTCATCTCTGAAAGCAACAAAAAAAGTATGTTTAAAAAATAACATATAAAAGATCATTCAACTACTAGACTCACCCTATTCTCATGCAGTATATGGCAGCCTTGCCTTCCAGAGAGTATGCACAGCTATTTCATTGATGGAAGTTACTCTCGATACCCCTCCCCTAGGTTAGTAACATTAACTTTAATTCTAATTAGTCATGATTATAAATTTAGAGTGTCATTCTGTGAACTTTGGGGACTGACTTGGAATTTGCAGAACTACAGAATATTAAACCTGGGACTCATATTTTCAATTGAGTATCTTCTGAACATTAAAAAAAAAGAAAAGAAATATTGCTTGTTAGCTCTGGTAATTAGAATTTTATTTTGAAACTTTATCAATTAGTTCTTCAGTTTGGTGGCATATGGATACTCGAAATTTCCTATCTTACCGTATTCGATAGTATAAGGAGTCAGTGCAATGCATATTTATTGGATAATTTTAAATACTACTTAGGAAAAAAAATGAGAAAGAGGAGTGTGTTTATTGAATGATAAAGAACGTTTGCAATGCAGTTTGAATGACTTATGATATGAGAGAGTGATCTCTCTCAGTGGGTGAACGCATTCTTGGGAATGCTGAACTGGGGTGGCTTAAACTAAGAAACTTACAGTCATTACCTCCTTGAAATGAAACTGTAAATCTGTTGACAACAATCTATATTATTTAACCCACTATTATCATCCAATCAAAAGAAAGAATGGAGGGTTTTAGGAATCCCTGCTTTTTTTTACTTATTAGCCTAAAGTCCCCTTCACCCAGTGATTTCATTTTTTATTTAAATCATGCTGAAAATCTCACGGCTTCATCATGAGAGCAAAATAAATTGCTACAGAATTCAATCTGGGGGTCTGTGAAGCAATTAAATATTAAAACAGACAAGCAGTAGGAAACTCTCTCAGTTCAGAAGAATAAATTAGGAAGGATGTTAACAGAGTTAGCTTCCAGAGAAATTTTAATGTCGAGGCTCAATGGAGAGTGTGTGAAGCCTGACAAAATTTCAGAATGAGAATATTCTAGAATTGTACATAAAACCTAATTAGATCTCAAATAGGATATTATAAGCACACTAGTGGCCCACTGCATGAAATTTGTGCACATTAAAAAGAAATTAATTAGAGGAAATATTTTAATATTGCTATTTACCTTTTCTATATAATAGAAGTGTCAGAGATGAAAAAAAATTAGTAAAATGTATATGAAAATCTCCCTCCTGTCAAAGTTTCAGGTGCACCACAGGACCCAGAGTCAAGTCCCTGCCCACCCATGCATGCCTCAAAATCACATGAGACCCAGACCCGGCCGGCCCCACCCCCATTGGGTGAGACCCCAACCTGGCTGGATCCATCTCCCTCAAGCCCTGCCAGGTGGGGGACACAGCCTCATGTCCCCCATCAAGGCCTGTCAGGCAGGGATGAAGCCTCCTGCTGATCATATGTAAGAACCATTTGCATATTAGCCTTTTATTATTAAGATGCATTATCTATGGGCACAGACAATATGGTGGCAAAGACCTGGGGCAGGGCAAGAATAAGGTGGAGGGAGAAATGGAGGGGAAAAAAGGAGACATTGTAATATTCTCCATAATAAAGATTAAAAAAAACCCAAAAAACCAAATGGGTGTAGCTGTGTTCCAATAAAACTTTAATTACAAAGCAGGTGGAGCTGGATTTGGCCTGCAAGCTGTAGTTTGCTGATCTATTTTATTTTATTATTTTACTATTTTAAAAAATAGTTTATTGCTTTATATATATATATATATATATATATATATATATATATATAGAGAGAGAGAGAGAGAGAGAGAGAGAGAGAGAGAGAGAGAAACATCAATAGGCCCACAACTGGGGCATGTGCTCTGACAGGGAATGCGGCGACCTCCTGGTGCAGAGTATGATGCCTAACCAACTGAGCCACACCAGTCAGGGCGGCTGACCCCTTTTAAGTAAGTTTGCATTTCTGCTAGGATGCTATCTAAGACTAAGAACTGTTTTGTTCTGTTTTGTTCATTCCCAGAGTGTTTTTCCCCAAAACAACATCTAATTTTTATTTCACATGTGCCATGTATTTTCCTAAGTCTGAATATAGTAATAGTTTTGTCTTTAAGTTTTTTTCCCCCTGCATATTGTTTCCTCAAAATTCTGTTTGTTTTTGTTATATTAGGAGTTTTTTTATCAAATATTGATGACCCCTGGTTATCTTCTCATGTCTAAGGGATTGGATAGCATAGCAGTTGCCTCTGTGGTGGGGGAGGTGTTGACTGGGGCATGAGGAAACTTTCTGGGAGAGGGAAATGTGCGATATCTTGAGTGAGGTATGGGTTGTGCAGGTGTATAAAACTGTCAAGAGCCATTATACAGATCACTTAAGACCTTTGCACTTTCCTATAATCCAGTGGTTATCAACCTTTCTAATGCCACAACCCTTTTATATAGTTCCTCTTGCTTTGGTGACCCCCAACCCTAAAATTATTTTTGTTGCTACTTCATAACTGTAATTTTGCTACTGTTAATGAATCATAATGTAAATATCTGTGTTTTCTGATGGTCCTAGGCTCAACAGCAGTGGTTCTCAACCTGTGGGTGTGCAGAAAGCTTGGCTTCCTCTATTGCCAGGGAAACCCAAGCCCCCTGCTCGCTCCCTGGCCTCAGCCATCTTGTTTGGGTTAATTTTCATATTTGCTCCTAATTGGCTGGTGGGCATGGCTTGAGGGTGTAGCAGAGTGATGGTTAATTTGCATATCACTCTTTTATTAGACAGGACTAGAGGCCCATTGCACAAAGATTTGTGCAATAGGCCTTCCTTCCCCTAACTGTCGGCACTGGTTTTCCTCTGGCATCCAGGACCCAGGCCTTTGCTCGGGCCACTGCCTTCAGTCATCGCTCCTGTAGCTACCCAAGTTATAAATATGAGTCAATGTATAAAATAAATATGTGTGCATGTGTGTAGGTATGTGTGTGGTGTTATTTCTTTAAATCCATTTTTATGTATTGCAAATATGTATTGAATATTTCCCCTATACCTAAATGTAATCTTTAGGAAAGAATACACAGGTACTTTAGGGAGACTGTGATTTATATAAGAGATTTTGGGCAAATATTATAATCTACGCATGAAAACTTTTTCCTGAAGCATGAGTAAGCTACTAAGGATTGGTATTTAGCTAAGTGTCATCTTTATCCTTTAGCCTTATATTTGAAAATGGCTCCTACAGCTATCAAGCAAACATTCTATGACTCGGCCAAGATCTTACACAAGAAGTCTTATAACTGAACACCCAGCTTCCAGTCTTGCCTCCAAACAAGTTGTTTCCAGTGGCCATGGATTGCAACAATCTTTCTAAAATGATTCAATATACAGATCTTGTATCTTAGAAATGTATACTTAAATCCTATATATGATTCTATCAATTCAATATTTTTAAAAAATAAAATCAAAGTATTCACTTAAAAACACATAAATGACTTCCTGTGGATTCACAAGATTACTTTCAGAATTTGACTAGTCACCAGAGTCATGTAAGTTTATCTTAAAAATGCAACTATTCCCAGGGCTAGAATATAGAAATGAAATCTCCAAGAAGAACCTTTGGGATCATTATATTCAATAAGTACTGGACTTCAGCAAGTCTTATTTACTAGTTTTCAGCAGCATTGCTACTTGGTAACCAGTGAGAAATAACAGCGGAGATGATAGCATTGTTAAAAAAGATAATATAGCCCTAGCTGGTTTCCTCAGTAGATAGAGGGTTGGCCTGTGGACTGAAGGGTCCCAGGGTTCGGTTCTGGTCAAGGGCATGTACCTCGGTTGCAGGCTCAACCCTTGGCCCTGTTTAGGGTACATGCAGGTGGCAACCAATCGATGTGTCTCTCTCACATTGATGTTTCCCTCTCTCTGTTTCTTCCCTCCCTTGCATTCTCTCTAGAAATCAATGGAGGGGAATCCTCCAATTGAGGATAAAAATAAAGAAATAATATAAGAAATCATTAATTAGATACAAGGTTTGTATCTCGATAACTGAAAGAAAAAAGGGAAGTCCAACATACCATTGAAGTATCACCTGTAAGAAAGAGCTGTTTCCTCTAGTGCTAAAGGAATAGAAGGGAGGACAGTACTTAAAATAATCAAACTTAGAAATTTCTAGAATGGGCTTCTAAAGCTGAGATTCACACCTCTGAAGCATAAGTGACACCCTTGCTGATGCTACTATCTCTGAGCTCAGAATAAAAAAAAAGAAAAGAGAGAGAGAGAGAGAGAGAGAGAGAGAGAGAGAGAGAGAGAGAGAGAGAGAGAGAAAGGAAGGAAGGAAGGAAGGAAGGAAGGAAGGAAGGAAGGAAGGAAGGAAGGAAGGAAGGAAGGAAGGAAGGAAAAGAAAAAGAAAAAGAAGAAAAAGAAATCCTCCCCCTGGCCCAGAGCTGGCACTCACACCTCTGAAGGGCAACAGCTGGTGCTTGAATGTCTGGGGTCAGACACAATTATGTGAGCTGTGCACACTAGGAACTCAGAAGACTTGGCTCAGCAGTTGTTAGAGGGATGAATTGTTGCCCCTGAGATAAAGGGGCATTGCCGGTCTGCTGCCCATTGAGTGAGGAAGTGCAGGGGAACCCATAGGAGGTAAGTAGGAGATGCAGTTCTCACCTTCCTTTTCCCGCCTCGCAGTCTCAGGGTAGTACTCCCTGGTGGCACAGCCTTGCTTAAATCCAGCTGGAAACGAGGAAATGGGATTTGCAGAAGTCCAGCATCAGCAAACCAAAGGAGAATATGGAAAAGTGGGTTTGATGCTGAGAAATAACTGCTCAGTAACAGACACATTGGTCTATTTAATAAAATGAAAAAAAATGCATAAGAATCACAAGAACAGACGCATGTTTGCAAAAGATCTGTCATTAGCAGTTCTTTAAGCACCACCCTTGTCAAGCGTCCATCTGCACATCATCTATTCCAAAAGATGTAACCATTTACATGTTTCGTTCAATGTGTAAGACCTTTTCTAATTCAACTACCTTTGTTCTTGCTTTATTTGCCTAAAATAAACTTTCTTCTTTTGTTTCCCTGAATAACGTTTTAACATTTGCAATGGTTCTGTCCAATTTCAGCTCTCCATCAAAGCTATTTTGACCCACACTTTGCAAGCCCATTAACATTTATATATACTTCTAATATATGTTAATATATAATATAAACATATTTATACAAATATATAAATGTAAATAAAATAATATATGTGTATATAGGTATACACACATGTCTGTAAATATACACATGTAATTGCATAATATTTCAAGCTTTTAATATTTTGCATAGCTTATACTGTTGTAAGATCACAACCTGTGCACCTACCCCACTACCATTAAACTGTAATCTCCTTGAAAATGAGAGATGCTCTGTCTTTTATTTCAAAGCTTAAAAAAGTGTCTGCTATATGGCAAGTAATGAGGTTATGTCTTTTAGTGAAATAATTAAGTTATCTAAGAGAAGCTTATATTGAAAAATCTAGACAGTTAAATAGATCTTAGAAATTTTTACTGGTAGCATTATTGTAGTAGGAATGCCAAGTGCTAGGGCAGTCATAAATAGACATGACTCTTTCTAAAATAGATTAGCTGTAAAATATCTCAGACATATAAATTTTTTAATCAGAAGCATAGATGTATATAAAAGTCAATTTAACTGTGAAATAAGCAGAATAAAAACCCATGATTCACTCCAAAATAACAATAAAAAAACATTAATTTGGGAATTAGAAGTATGGAAAAATTATTTATCCTATTTAATAAAATAGTAACATGAAAATTGACTATCATTCTGTCACACCCACCAGCCAATCAGGAGTGAATATGCAAATAAACCCAACCAAAATATCTGAGGCCATGAAGAGTAGGTGGGAGGCTTGGGTTTCCCTGGCAATGGAGGAAGCCAAGCTTTCCACCTGCCCTTGCCAGCCCAGGCTTGGCTTTACTCAAGGCTACCAAGTTTCAATTGCAGAAGATAAACCCCAGATACCAGGGCCTCCGCTTGGGTCACTGCGGGATGTGGCTGGCCTGCAAACCACCACAGGCACCTCACCCAGGCCATCCTACACTCCAAGGGAACCCCACCCTGATCTGGGGCACCCTTCAGGGCAAACCAGCTGGCTCCCATCTGTGCACCAGGCCTCTATCCTATCTAATAAAAGAGTAATATGTAAATTGACCATCACTCCAACACATAAGATGGTTCCCACATGTGGTCAAAGATCCTGCTCCCATGTGGACACAAGATGGCCATCAGGGGAGGGAAGTTGGGAGGGACCAGGCCTGCAGGGGAGGGCAGTTAGGGACAAATAGGCTGGAAGGGGTGCAGTTAGGTATCAATCAGGCTGGCAGGGGAGTGGTGAGGGGTTGATCAGGCTGGCAGGCAGAAGCCATTAGGGGCAACCAGGAAGGCAGGCAGGCAGAAAGGAAATGGAAGCCAGCAGTCCTGGATTGTGAGAGGGATGTCTGACTGCTCGTTTAGTCTCCATCCTGGTGAGATCTGGCCTAAATGGGCAGTCGAACATCCCTTGAGGGGTCCCAGATCGGAGAGGGTGCAGGCTGGGCTGAGGGACAACCTCCCTCTCATGCACGAATTTCGTGCACTGGGTCTCTAGTAATGAAATATTCCTCATTCCTATGTGTTAGACCATATAGGACATGTTGAATAGGAAAGACAGTGTATGCAAAGCAGAAAACAAAATAGTTTAACATGAAAAGGAAAAATGATTCTGAATGAAATGAATCTTTTTGTTTACGCTGACCTTTGCATAATTACTTTTATAAAGATTTTAATTAATTTAACTTTATTAATACAAGTCCTCAGTGCTTAAAAAAAACAATTCAGAATTTTTTTTTTTCCATGGAAAGATTAAAAAGAAATCTAACCATTTGGGGATTTTATTTCCAGAATTCTATAGCACAGAGTAGTTAAGAATTTTGCCAAGGCACCAAATTACACAAAGCTGCAGACACATATTTATTAAACCCCATGCACATTCTGTTAAACCCCATTGTTATTATCAGAAAGGCAATTTGTTTTAAACACAAAGCCACATTCTGCATAGTTCTTTAGGACAATGAAACCGTGTATCAGTGCAAATAACAGCATAAAGACAATTCATGGTGAGAAAACTATTCCATTTTCCCTTTGCCTCCCTGTGGTCCTCAAAGCCATACATACAACAATACTGAAATGAAACTTGTTCTTAACACACTGAAAGGGATGCAGAAAATATTTTCTCAAAACTCAATTCAAGCATAACATTCCAGAAGACCCATCTTTTTAGATCCTCAGATATCTTCCAAAGTGAAGTCATTTTCTTCTAAAGTCATTTTCTAAAGTGAAAGGACTCATTACAAGTCATCAGATGTGTGAAGAGGGTTGAAAGCAAGCTTCTCATTATTCAGGAGCCAGGTAGAAGTGCTTTATTGAGAAGTTCCCATTTTATTCTAAATGAACCTGAAAGACAATGAGGTATGGTATGTAAGTAGTAAGGGGGGGGGGGTCAAATGGAAAATATATCATTGTAAAGAATATCCATGCTGTTTTTTAAAAAAAAAAAACATACAAAAACTTATATTGGTAATCATTTCACAATACACACATATTTCAAATCCATTATGTTATACATCCAAAACTAATAAAACATTGTATGCCAATTATATCTTATTAAAAAAAAGAAATAAAGAGTATCTTTGAAATACCTTGAGAAGGTATATAAAAATATCAAAATTGATATCCAGGAGAAAAAAATAGTGCGATTTTAGTTCATGAATTACATAGTGACCTAAGACAGAGGCATAGTCATCAGACTGTTGAAAAATGGATGATCTCAAGAATTTTTATGAAGAATAAAAATACCCTCACTCTGCTCCCTCCCAGGCACCAGATCCCAGGAAGCTGCAAACTTCACCTGCAGAGATGCATCTGTCCTGGACCCAGACAGCCAAGCAGTGGGTGATGGGGAGGCTCCCGGCTTCTTCCAGCAGCAGAAGGAGCAGAGGGTCTGCCACTGCAGGCCAGAAGGATGAAACTGTGCCACATTAATTGATAAAATGTCTTGAATAAGGGCAATGCAGTAATTAATTATCTGATACCAACATGAGATTATTGACATATATAGTAGAGGTTAAAAAAAATAGAGGTTAAAAAAAAAGAAGCAGCAAAAGTGTTTGGTCAAGCTAGTCAATACTATCACTCTACTTGTACATACTGCGTCTACAGTAGATGGTCTTCCAGTTAGTCTATTGTTGGTAGTTAGATATATCACCCTGATATATATTTTTAAAAGCCAGGAGTATAAATATAGTTGATAGCCTACAGCAATGAGTTGGATCAGCTAAGGAGGATATATACAAATACAAGATCCAAAGTCCAAGACACTGCCTGGAGGAACAAAATGCAGATAGTTAACTGTTGAAGAAATCACTAGTTTGAATTATGCTCTATTTAATCAATCTCCACCCAGAAAACTGCCATAGGGACAGTGAAATCTGTTACCAGTTGTTGATACATACGCAAAATTGGGCATGTGGTATGCTGATTAAGATTTCCCAGAGTTAAATGTGAAACATAGATTTCATGTCAAAATAGCTGCCATTGTAAGGTACATTGCAATTAATATTCAAATTAAATTATGTATCTGTGTTCACTCAATTGCATTCACAGACATCTTTTGAGATTATTCTTAGGTTAAATGTAATATGCCACAAATTATTTTGTTTTGTATAAACAGAGTGATTGAAAATAAGCTAACAGGTTATTTATTTAAAATAATCATTTATGTTTTGCACCTTAATAAAGATATATACAAAAAAAACCAATACGACTACTGAAATATGCTGAACTGCCACAGGGCATGAAGCAATGCTCCCATAATAAACCCAAACTCTTTGTTAAAATGAAAGTGACAACACAAAATGCCTCAGGGCAAAGCTTCTTCTACCTGATCCCTGGGAAATCACTGGGACAGCTTTATTTCAGAAAGGGTGCTTCCGTTCCAATGTGTAGCAGTTGGTAGGTAATTCTAAATGCTTTGTAGTCTGATTGCATTTATCAAATAATTTAAAAGTCATAAACATATTCTTCCTATGGATGATACCCATTTACCTTGTGTTTGTGTTTGTTTGAGGACATTCTTGCCTCTATCATTTCCCTTCCGATCATTTTCATCCCTTCCTTTAGGGTTATACTAATCTGAACATTGCAAATTAGCTTAGCCTGCCTTTGAACTTTATGTAAATGTCAACATAATATTTGCATAAATGCATATTTGACGTTCTCCCTAAATATAGTATGTAAGAAAATCCTCTATATTTTGGGGTTTAGTTGTAGTCTCTTTGCTTTCATGGCACATACAATGTCATTGTATGAAGAATATACCACAATGTATTTATCAATTTTACTGTTGATAGACATTTGGATTGTTTCCATGAGTCCATTATGAACAGTGATATTATTAATAATATTTTAGTGAAGATAAGAGAAGACATCACCATGAATTTAAAATCATCCTTTAATTACAAAGACTTTACAGTCTTCCTTTCTTGTGAGAGCTGAGGGTTTGTATTATCTTCAACTGGTATATTATCTTCAACTGGTAGATTACGAAAATTGAAACCATTTAGCAAAATATATAACCATGGATATTTTTGTTTCCTAAGAAAAGTCATTTGAGTATAAACATGACATTGCAAAAGTGTGACTGTGGGAACCTGATAAATTACTCAGCTAAACAGGCCTTGACTCCTAGCACTTGGAACGATGAGGGACAGTGTGCGTTTCATTAAGAAGCAAAATTTGTCATACTTTGTTACCCAGAAGTAGGAGACGGATAGAGATTTTGGTATAAGTAATGGTATGACCTAATATGTGGGAGGAACCTCTGGTAGTTTGAGAGCGTAATGGAGAAAGCATAAGCCAATTGGACAGATGGCAGAGGAAAACTGGACATGGGATGCTTAAGACTCATAAAGAAGTGGGCAACATGTTGCGAAGGAATTGAACGACTTGAGGAGGCGGAATCCTTTTTGTTTAGTATCAGAAAACTTAGCAAAAGTGTGACCTGCGAGTATATGGAACAACAAACTTGAAAGGCATTAACCAGGATTACCTGAAGACATTTCCAAGCAAAGGAAAGATGTTGCCTGTTTTTCTTCCTGCTGCTCACAGGAAAATATGAGAAGAGGGGTATAAATTGAGGGAGAATCATTAAGCATAAGGAATGAGGAAAGAAAGATTTTGAAAATGCTCAGCCTTTTTTAGAAGGCAAAATATGCTTATATTTGGAAATGACTGCTGAATTCATGGCATAGAGAGCAGGCATGACTGTTCAACACTTTGGTAAAACTTCAGAAAGATCAAAAGGTCAGAAAACACAGCGACGGAAGAGCCCTTTGTGGAGATTAAGGGTTTGCCTCACGGAACCTCTCAAATAAAGCAGAACATCCCTAGGAAGTTTAAGGACATTGCCTCTCAGCCAACTCCTCAGGAGCCAAAGAGAGATATCAGCTCAGAAAGATTTGTGGCATTGGCTTTTGTCTAATGAATTTAATCCCCTTGACATCCATGAAGGCTCACAGAGTTCTTGAGAAAATTGTTTCAACAGAACTACTGTCAGCGTGGGCTGCAAGGGACAGAGAGACTATGTAATAAAACAAGGCTCTCAGTCTCACAACATACTTTTGGCAGGAAGGTACACGATAAAACTACTCAGCCGCAAACACATACCTTCATGAAAAAAAGAAAAATAATGGCCCAAATGGTAGAAACAAGATCACAGAAACAGAGAGGAGATTCAAGCAAAATTATTCCAGGTCTTAAAACCCAATCAAGGAAAATCATGTGGGAAATCTTAGAGTCAAGTGACTCATTTACACATTCCATTGCGTTCCTTTTTGAACCAAATGTCTATAACTGATATCCTATGCCTGTTCCACCATACTTAGACGATTTAAATGATAAGGTTTTAGACTTGGAGATGATGCTCTGATGGGATGACACTCTTGGGAACTCACCAGGTTTAAATATGTTTGAAAGCAGGAGGAAAGTAATGCCTTAAGACCAGAAGATGAACTGTGGTACTCAGAATGGTAAGGTGCCCTCTAAAGTTGAGAACTGCTAGCAGGGTCACCTACGACCACCAGAAATCACAGATATTTACATTAAGATTCATAACAGTAGCAAAATTATAGTTATGAAGTAGCAACGAAAATAATTTTATGGTTGGGGGTCACCACAACATGAGGAACTGTATTAAAGGGACAGGCATTAGAAAGGTTGAGAACCACTATTAGCATGCTAAAATTTTCACCAAGGTCAAATTCATTATTTAATAATAGTTTATATAGTTTTGATTCAATTTTGTGGGACACTATGACAAAGTTCTTTAGTAGTGTCATGCTGATAAGAGAGAACATAATTATTAAAAGTGATGTAAACTCTAAGTGTGGGACTCTAGGACTGTGAAGTGTAGATCTATCTCTGTGCCTTAGTTTCCTTCTCTGGAAATGGAATTTATGATAATACATACCTCTGAAATTTTGTGAGTGTTAAATAAGTTAATATGCATGATTTCATCAGTAAGTGCTTGACAAATGGTATAGTCTCATGAAATGGTAGAGTATATATGCATATATACACATTCCTTTTAATTATTCTGTACACCAACTTATATCTCTGTATATTTAAATCATTCCACTACTACCGTATAACCTTTACTACATGAAGATTACTTTTTTTATTTCTCTAAATTAAAAATTCAAGTTTAAACTAAAATCTAATTCAAAATAAAGTGGAGAAGTGAAGGAGGAAGAGAAAAAAAAGTAGAAATAATCAAATTGTGTTTTAAGGTTTCTCAATTACTTAAAAATTTATCAACAAAAGGAGCGTATATTTTCTTGACCATTTGATTTTTATTTAAGACTGCAGTCTGATCGGATGGAAGGAAAAAGTACAGTGAATGTGTGCAGTCTTTGATTGATGTTCTATGTAACAGTTGAACTATAGAGGCTATTGCAAAGCACTGCCCTGCACTTTGGGGCTTTACAAAAGCAAAACAAGAAAATATGAATTATTGCAGAGTTTCCTAGAACAAAATGCACCAGAGTCCAACATAAGTAAACCAGGGTTCCATGACTTCCACTCTACAGAAAGAGACTTAGATTGTGATGTATATGAAAGGAAATGCCTTAGATATATTCATCTACAGAGTCATCCATAGGGTACTATGAGACAGAGTCATCCATAGGCTACCATAAGACGGAGTCATCCATAGGGTACCATGAGACAGAGTCATCCATAGGGTACCATAAGACAGAGTCAAGTGGGGCATCAATAATTATGGGCATTCAGAGACAGTTTGACAGATATCTAGGTATTGTAGTACAGCCTGTCACCTGTGGTTTTGCTGGAAAAGACTGTAATGCCATTGTCAGTGTAATCTTCCATGTGTTTCTAAGGAACGTTTTTTAGGATGCTGACTTGGATTGACATTTCTTCTTCCAATATCCTTTGACTCTCTGCTGCATGGACCAATTCATATATCATACACTGTCAGTTCACTCATCTTTAGTCACACACACACACACACACACACACACACACACGAGAGAGAGAGAGAGAGAGAGAGAGAGAGAGAGAGAGAGAGAGATTTTTAAAGATTTAGCTCCTTAATTGTGGATGCTTGATGTGTGCATGACCTCAAGGGGGAGGCCTGCAGGCTAGAGACAGGAAAGAGCTGCAGCTCAAGTCCAAAGGCTGGACTCACTTTATTCACTAATTAAACATGTTATGATGATATATGCTTTACTAACAATTTCAATTTTTAATTACAAAATGAAATAAACTAAATCAAATGCAAATTACTTAACTAGGTTATTGGCATTATGTATCATTTGTTTGAAAAAAAGGAATTGAAACAGGTAGTAAAATGAGAGTTTTAAATGTCCAATATTTTCTGTTATTTAATAAACTTTATCTCCATATATTATACATAATTAAAATTCAGATGTGTTTTTATATTATTACTCTAACAAATAATTTATTACTGTTTACATCATATATCTTAACATTACACTTTTCCATTGAAAAATAAATTATAAGACACCAAGACATTTAAAATAACATTTATAAATACATTAACATCTGCTCCAGGATTCTTTATTTGCTAAGCGATAAGCAACATTTAATAATATGCAAATTAACCAGCCCTGAAGAATATGTATGTATAGAATGAAATACTCAGACTTTGCTATTTAAAAAAAAGTTTTTAAATTAATTTCACTAGAGGAGACCGAAGCAAGATGGCGGCCCAGGGAGTCTCCTGGGCCGCCATCTCCTCAACAATTTGGAAATAAACAACAGATAAAACCAAAAGGGATCGCACCAGACCCACAGGAAAGCTGGCGAAATGGGAAGGCTACATCTAAACGCAAAGCAGGACGTCGCTGCTGCCATGTGGAGTTTAAAACTACAGCGAAACTGAACCTGCCGGAGCCGCTGCCGCTGGGAATGAGGGAAGCCAGACCTCGCTCCGCCCCGGGGCCCAGGGAGTGGGCCAGCCCCGCCGGCCGCCACGGGAGCTGATGGGGGCCTATGCCGCCGCAGCCACCGCCACCGCCGCAGCAGCGCCTTCGGCTCCTGCCTGGACGAGAAGCCCGTGAGCGCAACCTCCCAGCCCGCTCGCAGTGCTGGAGAGGAGCGGGTGCCAGGACTCGGGCCCCCGCACTCGCCGCTGCCGGGCGGGCGAAGAGATGGTGTAGTATCTCCCCGCCGGCCCAGCCCCCGCGCTTACTGTGCAGGCGAAGAAATCGCGCAGCGGCTCCCCGTCTGCAACCAGCCCAGAAGTGGGAAAACTAAACTAGACACCAAGCAGGGCGCCGCCGCCGCCATGTGGAGTTTAAAACTACAGCGAAACTGAACCTGCCGCTGACGCCGGAAATGAGGGAAGCCAGACCTCGCCCTGCCCCGGGGCCCAGGGAGTGGGCCAGCCCTGCCGCCACTACAGGAGCTGGTGGGGGCCTATGCCGCCGCCGCTGCCACCGCCGCCGCCTGGGCCGCTGCCGCCGCGCCTTCACCGCGCCTTCGCCGCGCCTTCGGCTCCTGCCTGGACGAGAAGCCCATGAGCGTGAGCAAGACCTCCCAGCCCGCCCACAGGCCTAGAGGAGCGGGCACAGCGTCCCCCCTCCCGCACAACCAGCTCGCCCCAGAAATGGGAAGGCTACAGTTAGACACCAAGCAGGGTGCCGCAGCTGCCATGTGGAGTTTAAAACTACGGCGAGCGGAGGACTGAGAAGGTGGGGCAGTTCTGTACCGTGCTGCCTTCCACTGGTTAAGACCTCCAAGAGCAAAGGCCTACCGAGGTGAGGATGCCCCTACTGTCACCTGTAGAGGGGTAGCGCTGAGCTGGCCAATATTTGTGGTGGTGGTGCTGCTTGTCCTGGCTCAGGGGAAGCGTTCCACTAAGTCTGAAAGACTAAGACATCGCGGGGACTCTCCGCCACCGCCCGCGGCCTGCTCTGCCAGGCCTTCGCGCACGCTGTGCTGGCGCTGCGCCTTCCGTTGGCAGACCCGGAGAATCCTTTCTCCGCTGCCACATGGCCAGGCCAAAGCATCAGACACTACCACCATGCGGATTTTAAAACTACAGGGGAAATTGAGCCACAGGAGCTACCATCGCGGCCGCACCCACTGCCGCCCCCAAGAATGGGAATCCACCGAAATCAGAGCTCACTACACACCGGGCTCATAGAGAGTGTGGCTTCAGAAATTAGCCTCTGCATCCACAGAAGCTCCACATCCGCAACAAAGAGGACGCGATGGAGGGCGGACTCTCCCCATGCAGCCATCACAGCCCGCCCACAATCTCCCCAGCACACCCACCATGCTGGGAGGGAAATGGAGCACACTGGTGAGGAAATGGCATGGTGCCCTCCATTACCCACTCAGGCGAGCCCATCCTCCGATGCCACATGGCCAAGCCGAAGCTCTCACCACCACCGCCATGTGAACTTTAAAACTACAGTGGTAATTGAACCACAGGAGTGACCGTCAATATTGCACCTGGCACCGGCACTCGCCACTGGCGCCGAGAATAAAGGAAATCCACCAAGAACAGAGTTCACCACGCCTTGGGCTCAGGGAGTGGGCGACCTCAGAACTTAGCCTCCATGTCTGCAGCTGCTCCGCTCCCACACCGAACGAGACACCGTGGAAGGTGGTCCCCCCGCCTGCAACCATCTCAGACCAACTGCAGCTGTCCCAGCCTGCCCCCCATGCTAGCAAGGAGCTCCGAGTGTCCCAGGGGGCCGAGTGCCCCGGGTGAGCCGAGTGTCCCAGGGGGCCATGTGCCCCGGGTAAGCCGTACCCCCCAAAGGGGAAGGGGGAAGGGTGTCCCGGGTGAGCCGGGTGTCCCAGGGGGCCGAGTGCCCCGGGTGAGCCGAGTGTCCCAGGGGGCCGAGTGCCCCGGGTGAGCCGAGTGTCCCAGGGGGCCGAGTGCCCCGGGTGAGCCGAGTGTCCCAGGGGGCCGAGTGCCCCGGGTGAGCCGAGTGTCCCAGGGGGCCGAGTGCCCCGGGTGAGCCGAGTGTCCCAGGGGGCCGAGTGCCCCGGGTGAGCCGAGTGTCCCAGGGGGCCGAGTGCCCCGGGTGAGCCGAGTGTCCCAGGGGGCCGAGTGCCCCGGGTGAGCCGAGTGTCCCAGGGGGCCGAGTGCCCCGGGTGAGCCGAGTGTCCCAGGGGGCCGAGTGCCCCGGGTGAGCCGAGTGTCCCAGGGGGCCGAGTGCCCCGGGTGAGCCGAGTGTCCCAGGGGGCCATGTGCCCCGGGTAAGCCGTACCCCCCAAAGGGGAAAGGTGTCCCGGGTGAGCCGTGTGTCCCAGGGGGCCGAGTGCCCCGGGTGAGCCGAGTGTCCCAGGGTGCCGAGTGCCCCGGGTGAGCCGAGTGTCCCAGGGGGCCGAGTGCCCCGGGTGAGCCGAGTGTCCCAGGGGGCCGAGTGCCCCGGGTGAGCCGAGTGTCCCAGGGGGCCGAGTGCCCCGGGTGAGCCGAGTGTCCCAGGGGGCCGAGTGCCCCGGGTGAGCCGAGTGTCCCAGGGGGCCGAGTGCCCCGGGTGAGCCGAGTGTCCCAGGGGGCCGAGTGCCCCGGGTGAGCCGAGTGTCCCAGGGGGCCGAGTGCCCCGGGTGAGCCGAGTGTCCCAGGGGGCCGAGTGCCCCGGGTGAGCCGAGTGTCCCAGGGGGCCGAGTGCCCCGGGTGAGCCGAGTGTCCCAGGGGGCCAAGTGCCCTGGGTGAGCCGAGTGTCCCAGGGGGCCATGTGCCCCGGGTAAGCCGTACCCCCCAAAGGGGAAAGGTGTCCCGGGTGAGCCGTGTGTCCCAGGGTACCGAGTGCCCCGGGTGAGCCGAGCGTCCCAGGGGGCCGAGTGCCCCGGGTGAGCCGAGCGTCCCAGGGGGCCGAGTGCCCCGGGTGAGCCGAGCGTCCCAGGGGGCCGAGTGCCCCGGGTGAGCCGAGCGTCCCAGGGGGCCGAGTGCCCCGGGTGAGCCGAGCGTCCCAGGGGGCCGAGTGCCCCGGGTGAGCCGAGAGTCCCAGGGGGCCATGTGCCCCGGGTAAGCCGTACCCCCCAAAGGGGAAGGGGGAAGGGTGTCCCGGGTGAGCCGTGTGTCCCATGGGGTCGAGTGCCCCGGGTGAGCCGAGTGTCCTAGGGGAGGCAGTGGGTCCCAGGGGGAGGGGCGGTGAAAACCAGAGGAGGAGCGGACTTTATTCATATGAGCCTGAGATGGTCACCATAAAACAAGCAGATTGTCAAATGACAGGGGGGAGGGGAAGGAGACCTGGGGGGAGACAGGAGAACAACTGAGGGACTGGTATCCATGAACATAAGTACAACCAATGAACACAGAACTCTGGGGAGGGAGGGCATAAATGGGTGGTGAGGGGGGGCAATGGTAAACTATGTACACAGAAAATACCTTAATAAAATAAAATTAAAAAAAAAAATTAATTTCACTAGCTTATCTAGTGTTTAGCCTTGGAAAAATTACTTTCTTGAATAATCTTTGATTTTCTGATTTTAAGATAAAAATAATAGTGATAGTGCCAGCTATTATAATTGATATAAGGATTATATGAAAAAAATATTTGGGTACTAATAATGGTATTGGACACTTAATAGATCAATCACTAATTTTATTTAGATAAATAATTTAAAATATTTCTGAACCCAATTAATAAGTATACAAAACCTCTCTCAATTGACATTCTTGATAATGAAGCCATCACATTGTTGAAGCAAGCAGATTCAATTAATTATCCAGAACATATAAATATATTTAAGTGAAGAGTGAAGTTAACCATGTCTTTTAAAATATATTTACCTGGAAAAAAAAATAGAAGTGTAGAGCAGGAAAACATTCTAAATAATCAGTGATTTTATTCTAAAAATTCTCAAATATCTACAAATATGAGTATCCATTAATTCAATTGAAATATTTTGTTGGAAATCATCATTTATAATTCCCTGGTTCCCATTTATTCCCTATTTGGCCTGTAATTACAGTAAGGGCACTTTTAGACTACTCCCTGCTGGGTATCCCTATGAAATAATTGTACCGTATGGCATTTAAAAGGTTTATCTTCAAACTGTTATTTTGGTTTCTTTAGCAACATAAATGCACCTGTTCTCAACACAATTAGGATGGGCCATATTGAAGGTAATCAAAACAAATAAGGAAAAATGGTTTGCTTGATTTCAAAAATAAGGCATAATGCCTAATCAGGCACTGGCAAAGCGCTGATAGTGATGCTACCTGGAATTAGCATATTTAATGAAAATTGATTTTGTTTATGTACAGAGGTAATGGATATGCCTGCATAATTTCTGGGCACTGGTTCTCAGTTATTAATTATTATTTTATAAATTACCCAAGGCAATTTCAGCCAAAGGTAGCATCTGTTTGGCACTGAGATTCTACTTAGATTTAATTTTCCAGTTCAAGAGGAATAGCCATAGAAAGTCAAATAAACTGTTCAAGGTCACAAAATTAGTAATCTGCCTTCATTAGAGATCTGTAATCTAGTACAGCCCAGACAGTCAAAATGTATCCCTGTTTATATGCTATAAGGAGGCAAGAATGAGAGAATAAAGAATTAAAAGGAGATCTTTTAAAAAATAAAAATCATCCCTATCCCTTCAAAATTTTTACAAATATATTCATAATTGGCACATTAATGCTTTCTTGCAGTCATGATCACTCATCTTTCTCACTTAACTCAGAAAACAATGAAAGTGCTTTGCAATACTTGTACCATCAAACTGTAAATAATCCCTTAAATTAATGTTTAGCCTTGACAAACTTTAAGCATGTGACTAAAATTGAATTCAACTTTTAACATTTTGGTTAAAAACATTTAAAAAGGAACATAAAAATTTGGTTAAAAACGCAGCCTCCGAAAAACTTCAGAATTAGCTAATTTATGCATCACTGACATTTGCATAGCATTTTCATTTTAAAATTCATTGTAGCATTTAATTTCAATCCAAACGGTAATTATATTATTTTGTTAACATTGTTACTTCACAAATAAGGACATTGGTATGATGACAGAACATTATAAAGTTCATACATTTAGTAAGTGACATGAAAGGTCCTTTGACTGGAATCCAGGAGGGCTACCCTGCTCTTTGCTCTCTCTAATATTAAGCCCACTGGGAATCTCAGAGTGGGGCTCAGTCAATATTGGGTGAAAGGAATCAAAATGAGTTATCTTGCTCCTATCGGACATTCCTTCCTCAACCTACTTCCTTCGGCCAAGGTCGGGAATGTACATGGAAACTGTCAGGGCTGCTCCATGAAGAGGGGTGTGGACTGGATTAACTGGAAATATCAAGGAGAAACTGGTGGGTCAAGCATAAATCACCATACTATTGACTGTCAGGAAGGAGCGGAAGGGGGCCTGAGGGTCAGAATAAGAAATCAGGATGGAGAGATAAAGAAAGATAGGGAATTTAATGAACAAAATGAAATGACCAACAAAATAGCATGGAGGCATGGAACAGTCTGACATACCTCAGTGTGGGGGGTGGGAGGACAAAAATTCATGCGGGGGGGGCAGGGGGGGCGAGGGGTCCTCAGCCCAGCCTGCACCCCCTCCAATCTGGGACCCCTCGGGGGATGTCTAACTGCTGGTTTAGGCCTGATCCCTAAATGGGCAGTCAGACATCTCTCTTGCAATCCAGGAATGTTGGCTCCCAACTGCTTGCTTGCCTGTCTGCCTGATAGCCACTAACTGACTCTTCCTACTGGCCTGATTGCCCCCTAACTGCCCTCCCTTGTCAGCCTGATCACCCCCTAACTGCCTCCGCCTCTGCTCCCACCACCGTGGCTTTGTCTGGAAGAAGATCTGGAAGATATCCAATATAATTAGCATATTATCCTTTTGTTAGTGTTGATATGCATAGCCCATGGACACAGATGATAGTGTGGTGAAAACCTGGTGGTGGTGGTGGGGGATACAGGGGCTAGGAAGAGAGGGGTAAAGGAGGGAGGATGGGAGACATCTGTAATACTATCTACAATAAAAATATATATTTTTTAAAAAGATAGGGATTGTCATGGCAGTGTAGCTTTGACATCTGCATGTTGTAGTAATGATTAAACAAACAAACTTTGTGGTATTTATGAAAAAAAATTTAAAAAAAGAGGTGTTTAACATGGAGATAGTGTAGAACTGAGGACCCAATATTTTGGCTTTGGAAATTTAGTTTTGATTTTACTGACCCTATCAGGCACAATGGGCTCTCTCTGGCATCTAGTTGATAGGTGACATAAACTTATCTATGCTTTACATCATTACAACCTGAAAATATTTCCAAAGTACAGAGGCAGGCTGGCTCCACAGTACCACTGAAAGCTCTTACTAAAGTGGCAGTGACACCTAGTACTTAATTAACGTAGGTCATGTATCTTTATACAAGACCTCAGATTCTCAACAAAGAATGTACAGCAACGTTCTCTGAAGACCATCACGCTAGAGCTGTGGGCTGCAGGCCCCTCTGAATGCGTAGCTCTCGGGGCATGGGTCCTGTGCTGAGACAGGTCACAGACTGACTGATTGAGATGTAACCTGTGGACTCGAAATTGAGATGTTGTGAGAGAAGGAATCTATTGTGAGCCCCACAGATATTGCTTCTGTCAGAGAAAAAAAAATTTCCTTGCATTTCTTACAGAAAATGCAGCTCCATTATAATCTGTGGACCCAAACTCTTTATATAGGTGACGTCCATCGACTGAAATATCGTTATGCAGCACGTGACTATAATGACTGGTACTGTATTAGTGTGCCATGTCTGCATAACAAGGAACCACAGGCTGGGCAGCTTAAACAGCTCACAGTACAGTGGAGGCTAGAAATTTAAGATAAGGTTTCAGCAGGGTCGGTATCTTCTGAGGCTTCTCCTTAGCTTGCAGGTGCCATTTCCTCTGTGCCTTCCCATGGCCTTTGCTGTGTGTGCCTGTGTCCTAATTTCCTCTTCTTAAAGGGACATCGGACATATTGGATTAGGGCCCACCTTACTGGCCTCATTTTGTTACAGAAGATAGGAGAAAAACCAAGCAATGCTTAGAGAAATGGAGTTACACTATCATCATCATCATCATCATCATCATCACCATCATCATCATGCTTATTATTATTGCGTGTGGGCCCAAAAGAAAACGTCTTTCAAACCTCTGGGCACACACATGGAGGAAGCTTTTCCTATTTATACTTTTTTCCAGTTCTTTGTCTACAAAATAAGGGGTTTTCCCATCTCCTTCGCAAGTAAAGAGCCCCATGGGCTGTGGCTTTGAGACCACAACTAAAGGCCTGGGCTGGCACTAGCACTAGTAACTTCCTCTGGGGATGGTTTATGGCCTCTAAATTAGGAGTAAGTGGGTCTTGCAGGAGCAGACAATTAAAGGGGCAGAGACTAGACTATAAGCTAATATGAATTTGTATTAGGTTAATGGCACAGGTTCAGATTGCTAGACCCCCAAAATGTCTCATTTCCCCCATCAATTTTACCCCTTTAAAGACCCTATCTCCAAATGTAGTCATCTTCTAAGGTAGTAGGGACTAGGAGTTCAACATAGGAATTTGGGGGAGATAATTCAAGTCCATACAAATAAGGCAAAAATAAAGTAGATTTAGGGGATAAATACTGTGACTGCCCTTTCAGATAGCAGGAGAATATACATTTTCCCTAGGGTGACAGTTTTTCAGTTCAAACGTAAATAGAATATGGAAGCAACATATGTGTATTTCAGAGATGGAGGTATTTCAGGGGTGACAGAACCCCAGGAGCAAAGGTGTGAGCAGTAGCATGAGAATAGAGAGATGGTAACAGGTTAAATTATGTAGGACAGTGTATTTCATGAGAATATCTCAGTTTTTAATGTATTTCTTTTAAGTTGAATAAAGCTATATGTCAGAAGTTACATGACATGATGTCAATTCTTCTGTAATTAATAATATGAAGTTCTAGGATCTAATATGAAGTCTCAAGATCTAAGAAATACTATTTTAGTTAGATGTATGGACAGCATCCATAAAGTAATATTTAATGTAGTACATAACTTTTATAGGTAAGGTGGAAAATTAGTGTCATTTTATAATGTGAAATATCCCTTAGTGAAAATGTTGGATATGAGCAAATGTGCCAAAAAGATTATCAAATCACTGCTTTATAACACGTCACTGCTAAGCTTCACTTTCATGTCATTAACTATCTAATTGGATACACACTGTGCAGTTGTAAAACTTGTCAGAATGTTATGCTCATTCTATGGAAAATTGGATATCCAGAGAAAGAGAAATTACAGAAAAGCATGTTTACACCCTGCTCCCTTATTATAGAAAATGATTATTTGACAAACAAAGAACTGTGGCAGTGAAAATGCCAGAATACATCACAGATGCAAAATAGCTTGATTACACTCTACTTCAATTGGGAGTCCAAAAACAGCTGATTCAGTGGGTGTTCCTTAAAGCCAGCTTCTGAAAAACATGTTGTTGATGATTCCATTTTCTAAGGAAAGGAATGTTTCAAGGAGATTAGAAAGGATCTAAAATTGTCACTTTAGAACCTGAAATACTCTCAGGTCTAAAGACCTACTCTGGACAACATTTAAGCAAATACTTTCCTTTCAATTTTAACACATTCTGAGCTTTATTTGTTTTTTTAGGGGGAAATTACCTTTTATTCTGAGTATTCACTTTTCTCCTTAATTTTATCAGAAATAAAGCATACAGGAAAATTGTGTCTCATCTTCCTTCAATAGAAAAACAAAGTTCATCCCAAAGAAAATAAAAACCATTTTATCTGCCCTCTCTGAAAATTTTAAATTTTAAGTCATTTATTTCATGGGTTTTGATAGATGATAGTAATAGAGATGATAGATAGAGATGCTAGATGCTAAATAGATAGATAGATAGATAGATAGATAGATAGATGCTAGATAGATAGATAGATGATTGATAGATATAGGTATATAGAGATATAGATATGGATAGATATAGCTTTGATAAATATAACTCATTCTTTCAAATAGAGGTTTTCTTCTAGAAATATATTCTTAGTCACTGGAATTATAGGTCTAAAATGGAATAGTGGTTTTGAAGAATCCTGTACTGAAGCTTACAGCTGGGTAAAAGTTTTGCAGTAAGAACCACAATACCTCTGAGCACACAATCACAGGCTCACTCTAGAAAAGCAAAGGTTCAAAATTATAACACTCTTCCCTGTCTACCGATTATGTTCTTATATATTTTTAGTAATTCAAAGGATTTTACTTAAACGTGTTTCATTACTTTTTTTTACCATATGTTTTATATATTATATAAAATGTCAAACATTAGATATACTATAGTACTAAAATGCTATGCAAATATATAGTGTATATAGGTACAAATATTATATATAAATTTTAAGATTAATTCTGAAAATTTCAGATGTACATTAGAACTACAGGTCTACGAGTTGAGGACCAAAAGGTGACAGTACACTTTTTAGTTTATCTAATGAGTCTACAAAGGAAATATGAAAGTTCATTGTACCCATGTTTAATGAAACCCAAGAACCAATATTCAACTTTAACTTTTACAAATACCTACTCTCCCAGTGGGTTATGCATGGTCTGGGCTATTGAAGAAAGTTAGTCCTGTAAGGTTCTTGACCAGGGTAGCTGCCCAGTTGGCGTGGCTCAGTGCTTGAGCTTTCACCTATAAACCAGAACTGCCTGCTACCCCATCTATACCAAAATATCAAATTCTCTAATCCGTGGGGTGAGGGAAAGTGAAACATTGAAGAAGCTAGTACCTTCTCTTCGGGCTTCTTTCTTGTGTCACTGAAGTGAATGAAGAAAAGTTTGCTCCTTGTCCCAATGGACCACCTCAAAACCTGCCATCTCAGTGCACTCTGACACTCAGATTGATACAACCCAGATGATAGATGATGGCAGCTTTAATCTGTGCTCCTACCAGTTATACATATTTCATAAAAACACTCAAATTCAATAATGAAAACCAGAGCCATCCTAGAGAAGAATCTATTTTTAGCACCTGGCATAACACATCAATTTTTGTTTTTGGTGTTTTTAAGAGTATAACAGACAACACAGATAAATTTTGACAATGTTTTCTGCGCCACTGCAATTAGAAATAAGTAGCACATTGGAGATTTAGTTCTGATGCAAACAATAATAATTCCTAGAGTGCCATGAATTATTTGTGTTTTTGTTCAATAGCATTTTCACAGATGTCTTGGGGAGTTAGAATATCACTATATCTATCCTAAATTGTTCTTCCAGGTTCATAACCCACAATCTGATAAATAGCTTGCAATGTTCTCTATAATTTCCTATTTCTCTTTATGGTTATTATAAATTCTCCAAAAGACTGTTCCATGTGTGCAACCTCAGACAGGAAAATGAATGTAAAATGCTTATACCTCTGTTCAGAAATTATCTGTCCACAGGCGCTGGGATAGAAGATTTAAACAGGAGGTCATCAAGGTATCCAATATTTACCAGGGGCAAACAGTCAAAGGCTAGTCTATTGGAATTTGCTCTAACCGTTATCTCTGAGTAATAAGAGGGTAGTAGAATCAACGCACTTCAACCCCTATTACCAGAGCAGGCACACAATTGCAACAGCAAGATAGGAATACGTTCCCAAACCTGAGGACTAAACAGTTCAGCAAGGGGAACTGGCTTAGGTATTTGGAGTAAAACAATACCATGGTCACATCTAATCTGCTCTCTAGGATGACTGAGTTTCAACCCGTTTTACTTTGAATACCCATCCACTTGGCTCCCCACCTGTATTGTGCGGGATGATGCAGATTCTGGAGCCTGGAATGAGATTCACCTGGATGTGGGGTGCGGTAAGAAAAAGGTGAGACACATGGCCCTTCATTTTGAGCAGATTTAATTAGCAACCCCAACTACTCTTCTCCAAATGAGTGGAGCTTGAGACAGTATATCAGATCCAACTGTCAATTGTTTATTGAAGTGATGCCTCACCTATGGGGCTGTTTTTGAGTATAGAAATGGCCTATGCACATACAGTCACAATTTATGTTGCCTACTGCCCTGAAGTTTTGTAAGGTTGAGTAAAACCAGAATACAAATATAAGGTTGAATAAAGCCAGAATACAATATTTTATGGCAAACATTAAAGCAAGGCTAGGTCCCGAGGGAGGTTTCATCCTGTAGGTACAACATCTTATGATACTCATCTTATGACTACCGACCTGACCGCTGTGGAATTCTCCTCCTGAGAGCTGAGCTGACCTCTGAGGAATGTGCCTCCTGGGAACAGACCAGCCTAACCTGTAATTACGGGAGATGACCACCCCAGAGGTGCTGCAACAGTAAACTAGGACAAGCAAGGGAATGGGAAGGTGGGGGGAGGCAAAGGGTGTTTGCTTACATAGCTGAGCTAGAGTATAAAACTCAGGAAGAAACTTAGACCGGGGTCCGAGTTTGGAACGGGTGAGTGGCACTGTGATGATACCCTGGCTTGGACCCTAACCCGGGTTAGATTCAATAAAGACTTTCTGGATTTACATCAGACTCAGCTCCCTGGTGGTCTGTGGGTTCCAGAATTTACCGGGCACAACAGTTTGAAATTATGTTTAATATAAATACTGGCTTAGGAGGTAGAAACTATGAACTTTTTTTTTCCCTCTTATGAATAAGGAAACTAGCATTCAGTAGTAAGAGTTGGTGAGTGGCTGCATTTGATCAGAAGCAGGTCTACTGTGGGTTTCAGTTACTAAATATCAATACTTAATGTATGCTACAGGTATTATATTAAATTTTTTTTCCAATGGAATCATTATTCTCAGTTTTTTAAAGATTGAAATATAAAGATAAAAAAAATAGCTCAGCTGGTGTGGCTCAATGGTTGTGCATCAACCTATGAGCCAGGAGGTCATGGTGCAATTCCTGGTCAGGGCACATGCCCAGGTTCACAGGCTTGGTCCCCATTGTGGGGCATGCAGGAGGCAGCCAGTCGATGATTCTCTCTCACCATTGATGTTTCTATTTCTCTCCTCCTCTCCCTTCCTCTCTGAAATAAATAAAATGCATTTAAAAATAAAAATAAAAAGGAGTTTTAACACTGTAGAGAATGCTGTTTCTTTTAATACGACTCACATCTTAATTTTTAATGAGTTGTTAAAGTAAGTTTTAATGAAAGCACCCCATTTTCTCTCAATTTTAAACACTCTTAATTCTACACAGCTGCCAATATTGACATACCCATGTGTTTGGATAATGAAAATCCCAGTGGCAAACTAAACATTTCACTTTATTGACTCTAAAGTTTATTTTCTTTAAAGAGCTCAGTCTGGTATCTGAAGATAAATAATGCTGATGACCTTTGTGATGCGCAGTTCCCGTGGTAGCATTATTCTAGATATGACCGAATGGTTTTCATAATGTGAAGGCTCCCTTTATTGTATTTATTGCCATTGTCTCATCTTAACATGTAATTTCAGTTTCACTTTTATTCATTTTGTGCGGGGATGTTTTTGGAGGGAAACATGTCTGCCTATTTTAGTCACTTGGCTTTTCCTCAGGTAGTGGCATCTGTATGTGGGAGGACACTTGTTAGGTAGAATGAATACAATCAATCATACCTCATCCCAGAAAAGCAGCCTCATGATCGCCTGGGAAGGAATAGGGCAAAGAGAAAAGAATATCAGCTAAGGAGGCAAACTTTAATTTAAAATTGTTCTGCAGGCGATGTATTGAGTTGAATTATCTTGAGAATATGCTAGATTGTTAAAAATCTCTGAAAGAAAATAGCAAGGATGTCATCAGCAGAGCCAGAAGTAGGATACAGTGGTAAGTGGTCTTTAGATATTTAAATGTTACATTTTTTCAGAATCACTTACCCTTTGCTCATTCATTCATTAATATGTACATAATTCACTAAATACTTATTGAGTGGATATTCTACTGAATGGCACAAGGTCCTGGAACATTCAAAGATCAAATTAAAAATTTTCACTACTTAAAGTGTTCAAAAATAGGCTCTAAATTTAAATTTAAAGTAAATTTGTCTAAAGATCTATGGTATAACACGCCAAGGCATATGCGTAAAATGCAGGTAAGTATGAGGGTATATATAAGAATAGAAGAAAAATAGAAGGGCCATGAGTAATATGAAGGAAAGAAGGAAGAGTGTTAAAGACACTTCGAATTATAAATCTATTTATACTGTGTCTCAAGAAATAAAGCAGCTCTCACCGGTTTGGCTCAGTGGATAGAGCATAGGCCTGCAGACTAAAGGGTCCCAGATTTGATTCTGATCAAGGCCATGTACCTTGGTTGTGGGCACATCCCTAGTAGGGGGTGTTCAGGAGGCAGCTCATCAATGTTTCTCTTTCATAGATGTTTCTAACTCTCTTTCTCCCTTCCTCTCTGTAAAAAATCAATAAAAAATATATATTTTAAAAAAGAAATAAAGCAAGGGTTGGATAAATGAAAAGAAAGAAGATGGTGTCAAAAACAGAAATCAGAGATGTCTGGCATGAACGACTTATTGTACATTGTCTTTGGAGCTGGAAATATGATTTATTAATGGTCCGTGGTTCTGCTGTTATGAAGCATATAGTCGATAGGGATTGTACACAGCAATCTCCACTTGCTCTTCCAGATCCACCAGCCATCTTCTTGTTCCTTTCCATGCCCTGCGAAGCTTATTTCCACGGGCTTCCTCATTCTGGCAATGCTTCCCTTGTAATTAGATTTGGTTAATGGGAAACCCTAGGTGGAGATCGGGGTGTGGATGGAAAGGAAGATCAAGGCTTGATGGCCCACATCCCAACCCCTAGATGCCTCTGCACCAGGTGAAATTTGGTCAGACTGCACTGCTCAGGTGGCAGCCATGGCAACCATAGCTCTCTTCTCAACCCTGTCTGATTGCATTCCAAGAGCCGGGAACAGTCCCAAGGTCTGGTAAACATTCAGATGTCTTCACTGGCAGAAATCATCACGATTCCTTTTACATAAATCAGATCACAGTAATTATGATCAAAGGGTTTAAATACTACCCATTTCAAACAGAGTAAAACTCAAAAATCTGTTTTATGAGAAAATAGGCCCTGGAGCATCCATCCCATCTTTCCATCTTCCCAGCCCCTACAGCACATATCATGACATCCCTAAGTATGCCCGAACCCTTTTCCCCTTCTCTCACCTCACCTCTTGCGTGTTTTACTAGTTCTCATTTGCTACACTGCTCATGCTTCAGGACCTCTGAATGTAATATTCTTTTTGTTTGAAAAGCTTATGTTATTTACCCAAAGCTCAAGTGAGGCCCCTTCCTTCTGATCTCTGTCCAAATGCCCAAATGCCGCTGCCCCAGAGAGGCTTCCTCTGTCTATTCTATGCTGGTTATGTGCAATAATCATTATCCTGCATATTTTCCTTCAAAGCACATAGCAACAAACTAAGTTTCATCTATATATGGATTTGTTATGATTTCTTCTATCTTCTCTGGCTGGAAGATGCATGAAGGAGAAGCATGTTTTTGTTTCACCATTATAAGAATCACACTAGTGTTTGTTGAAAGAATAAAGAAGGTAATACCATTTCCATGATTTATTGAGTAGTGTTGGCTAGTGTATTTATCTCAGGGGAAAACTTGTTTTCCATTAGAATTTTCATGGTTTTTCAATACCAGCATCTTGCCTTACAACTACAAAACTATGATAATAAATAGTGAATCATGCATAAGAGTTTAGGAAAATTATACCTTATTATATTATCAAACAGGTATCGAAGAAAAGTAAAAATGAAGGGGAAGAGGAAGACAGTATTTTATTAGAATGACAAAAATTATAAAAAATCAAAGCCTGAACTTTTGTTACATATATTTTTTTTGGATTTCAAAATTTTATTTGTATTTTGTTATTTTATTAATCTGAGTTGATTTTACTTTATTTTAAATTTGTTTTAATCCTCACCCAAGGATATTTTCCATTGATTTTTAGAGAGAGAGAGAAAGACAGAGAGAAATATCAATGTGAGAAAAACACATTGATTGGTTGCCTCCTTCATGCTTCCTGACCAGGGCCTGGCCCTGGGCCAGGGAGGAGCCTGAAACACAAATCAAACCCGAGACCCTTCTGTCCGCAGGTCAAAGATCTACACACTGAGCAAAACAGGCCAGGGCGATCTGAGGTGGTTTAAAAACAAAACAACATATTACTTGTCACAACTTTACTTTTATTACTTTTAAATATAATAAAATTTCAATTGTAAATGTTATTAATACTTCTGACTTACAACTGCATTTTTTTTTAAGAAAGGCATAACAAGAAAACATGTACACATGATACATGTGAATATGGTTAAAAATGATCTGTGCAAAAATTAAAATTTGGAATTTTATTTAATGAGCATATTCAGACCAATACCTCTCTCCTATGTAATTTTATTTGAGAAAAAATAGAAGTAATATAAATATACTTGAAATATTAATAATAAAAGTCTTATAGGATGTAGGTTCTTCATAAAGTACAATAACTATAAGTTGCAGGCCATTTAAATTATTTTAATTCATTTGCTTGGATTTGATTTTATGAAAGTAAATTTGTAATTAAACTGATTTTACACTTGGATAAGAATATAAGTACAAGATAACTAGGAATTATTGCATTTCTTAAAAACAAACTAGAATAATGATTATTCTGTAAGCTTTACTAACATCTTAGCTTAATTAGGCTGTTCTTTCTATAACAGGATGATAGTACTAACCAGCCATCAGTAGGGAATGTACTTTGAGTGGTTTTCTTCCAGTAATTAGTAAAAGGATTGAATATCCACTAAATAAAATTGGGGAATTTGTAAAGACCACTTGGGAGAATGTGTGCATGAGACACGCATAGTCTTTCTATAATCACTATGCTTAAACCTAATTAAACTCCAGAGAATTAAATTAAACTAAGGGAAAACAATAAAGCGATAAAATGATTTGCAGATGAGTTTGATACTTGTAATCCAATATTCTTAGAAATAAAGCCTATGATTAAAGTTTTAGGGAGAGGTAAATGGACTACTTGTAAAATGGCGAGCTCTGAATTTTAAATGGAATCAAACTCTACCTACTAGATGAAATCATTAAAGACAACTTAAAAAAAGAATACTGACAAACACATTGGTTTCACTAGCTCAAAAATTATATTTTTGCCTTCTTTTTACATTACTGTTTAAAAATATATATATTTTACCACAGCAGCTTAAAGTTAAGATAAGGCAATCAAACTTAAGATGATAGTTGGAGCATGTATAATAACATTTAGAAGTATTAAAATTAACTGAAGAAGCCCATTTAAATTAATTAATCAGATTTCTTAGAAAGATAATAAGAAAACTAAAACATACTTTTTTTTCTGAGATAATATTTTGAAAACTAAAAGTACATAGTATGTCTTCTTATTATAGTGATGATTTATCTCTAAATGTCTGTAGTCCTACTATGCCAAAAGAACACAGATTTGCCATTCAGGGAAAAAATTCAAAAGGAAAATAATATTATGAGTCCATCAATTAACTCAAATGCTTGAATTCTTTGTTTGATACTTGTTTCACAAATGTAAAGGATAAGTAGCAAATAGTGAGAGAAATTATGAAAAAAATGTAATTATTGGTTTATAAACAACCTAGGGATATAGAAATTATGAAAATATTTTTTAATGTGCCACCAATTTTATCCTACAGTTACCTAGAAATAAATTTTAAACCATCATATTTTATTTAATAGAAATTAATATATCTGATAACATCAATCAACTCAAAATAAAATTTGAAATACTATGCTGATAACTCCTATGTAATTAATGATATTGTCAAATCTTAAGTTCCTGTCCTATTTAATTAATTATTAGATTTATGTTGTTATAAAGTTAAATTATTTTTGTTATAGCTTAAAATTCCTATTGACTGCATTACAAAATAAAATAGAAATTTAATACTTGTGGTAAGTATACACAAATTTACCATATATTATACATGTATATTTATATATTTTAATAATCTCACCTCTAAAATGTACACTAAATTTAAATTAGCTTGTCAAAAATAAAAACACAGTCTGACATTTCAGACACATATCAATACCACAATTAAATAATATTTTATTAAAAATTCATCTCTTGTTCAAAACAATGCATCCTTCATTTATTAGAGCTCTGAATACTGCAAGGTGAAAGAAACAACCGAACTGTTTTGCAGGTGACTGTGGCTTACCTCTAATTTATGTTCTTCATCAGCATTACTAATTCACTCACTAGTTCATGTAATGACACTTTTAAATGGTTCTTGAGTTTAATATGGCAAAGATTAAAAAAAATATTTTATTGATTTTTTTCACAAAGACAAAGGGAGAAGGATAGAGGGATAGAGAGCTAGAAATATCCATCAGCTGCTCATGCACACCTCCTACTGGTGATGTGCCGGTAACCAAAGTGCATGCCCTTGACTGGGATCTTTAGTCCGCTGGCTGATGCTCTATCCACTGAGCCAAACTGGCTAGGGCAATATGGAAAAGCTTTTATACAGCTTTTTATCCTCCCTCAAGTCATTCTAAAAATAAAAAAAAGCATAAAATAAAATTAAACATTTGTTTTGTGTTTGATGGAAATTAAAAATGCCTTAAACCATACCACATGAAAATAACATGGAGGAATGAAGAAAAAAACAAATAACAATAAGATGATAAAGTGAAACATGGTGTGTGTGTATACTGATTCAGACCACAGAGAGATCAATATCTCAGGAATGGAGTCACAGTATATTGCAGAAAATAGAGATAGAGTGTAGAGATGGAAATGGAGAGTTTGGGAAAGCAGAAGAGGTGATGTTCATTTACACACTTAAACCTTACACAATTGAACAAGGAAAAGCTTCTCTACTAAGCAAGAGATAATTTTATAGCAATCCAGGACACCTGGAAAGATGTTAGAGAGCCGGTTTCAGCCGGATCCCCACAGGCCAGGCTAAGGGACCCCCGCCTGTGCATGAATCTGTGCACCGGGGCCTCTAGCAGAATTACAAACTGCATTCATCCAATTTTCTTTGGTAAGATTTTGGATTAAAATTTAACTTCAAAATATATTATATCTTGAAAAGAAAACAAGGTAGAAGTTATATTTTTAGTGCTGATGCTATTTATAGGCTGGGATAGTTTAAATATATTAACAGTTGAAAAAGTTTGTGGATCCTGATCTAGAGGCACAGTGTTTAAGAACAAGAAGTAGGAATTAGCTGTAATTGCAACAGTGACTCTCTGTTCTATATTGTAGGTATCACCATGGGCCCTTAAACTAAACAGTCCAAAATGTAAGGCTACCTTTTCCTCAGACCTTCAACCAAATGCCAACTATTTAATCCCCTTTTTAAATCACTCCCTATTTACTTATAAATCTGTTTATACAGCCTGCACTGAACCTGATATGATGACTAAATACTTTACAGTGAAGACCATAGTGTTTGCTCAGCACTAATCTCTCTCTCTCTCACACACACACACACATTCACCACACACACACTCACACTCATGACCATAACCATAGGCAGAGATTCTAATTAGTTCTTTTGTGTCTCACCTCATATTTTAATGCTAATGAAAAAGTAGTGGACTCATTTGACTTAAAATGCTTGTTGCCAAAATGGTAAGAAAATGTTATATGTATACTTGATTCAAGAGAACAAACATATTTAGAAATATATAGTTAAGTAGCAATTAAAAATCCTATATGTTTGAAAGTGGTTGATTCTGGAAACAGAGAAAGTAAGAGAGACATTGAGAGCTTTATATGAATCTTCAGCAAAATTAGATAAAAAATTAAAAAGGAAACAACAGATCAATATTGTAATTAGTAGACTTATTGTAATAGCAAGCCTTATCCTGTTTAAATGCATGTAGTATTGTGCAATTACAGATAGTAGCTTATTGAGTTAGCACTCTATAGTGGTGAATTTCTCAATATATATTTAAATTCAGAGATGTTACGTGTAAATCCACTTATAGTTTTGAATATAGTCATAGAGTGACTACGTTCTAATCTATTACAGGTTAAAATTATATGTGATTATTTCATTAAAAATCATTAACTTTGGTATAATAAGTCTAGACTAATATGAAATTTATAGTGGATTTCCCCTATGTTAATAGCAGCACAATTTACAATAGCTAGGATTTGGAAACAGCCCAGGTGCCCGTCAGCAGATGAATGGATCAGAAAACTATGGTACATCTACACAATGGAATGCTATGCTGCCATAAAAAGGAAGGAATTCTCATCATTTGCAGTAACCTGGATGGAATTGGAGAGCATCATGCTGAGTGAAATAAGCCAGTCAATGAAAGAGAAACACTATATGACCTCACTCATTTATGGATATTAAATAACATTATAAACGAATGAACAGAAAGATAGATATAGTGACAGTAAAACAACAAGCAGACTGTCAAATGACAGCGGGGGCGGGGGTGGGGGGGAGGGTAGGGAGATCTGGGGGAGATAAGAGATCAACCGAAGGACTGGTATGCTTGCATATAAGAACAACCAATGGACACAAAACTCTGGGGAGGGCATCTATGGGAGGGGGGGGTGGGCAATGGTAAACTATGTACACAGATAATACCTTAATAAATTAAAAAAATAAAAAATAAAAAAATAAAACCAAAAAAATAAAAAATAAAATGTATTTTTATATAAAAAAACAAAACAGAAGTCAAATGTATAAAGTAGAGCAAAGACCATTTTTAAAACATGCTCTTTATATCTTTCACATGTGGATTTGAAGTTCCATACTATTTTATAAACTAAAGAAAGCAAAATGAAAGGATTTAAATTTGAAAGCAGAGGATCAGTAGCTTATTGATTTTCATTTTAAATAAAGAACTTGAGCCTCAAAGACATCAACCAATTCCTTTATTTTATCTTCTTTTTGAGTTTAAAATAGCAATTGGGGGGAAAAAGTTTTTGTCTATTTGGAAAGTAACAAAAAGATATCTTTTAAAAAACAAAACAAAACTTCCTCTACTTTCCATTAAGATATGTGGTTACAGACACCAAAAATACACTTACTATATTCATATGACTCCAATCACAATTGACCAAATTTATTACTTACCTATTGTCAGCTACATTAAATATCGTATTTTCTTCACCTATTGAAGAATTGAGTCCTAGAGTATAAAGGAATTGATTAGTTTTATTTTAAGTACTTTTCTAAATTGGTGCATAATTGCTTGGATCACTTGAAATCTATTATTTTTAAAATATATAACATTCTATGTGATAAGAAGAGTAAGTGAATTACATAAAAACATAAATTTAGGTAAATACTAGAAGTCCATGACATACAGCTTTAGGACTATTAATATCTCTTTATTCTCCAAGGCATTTGATATGTCACAGCTTGAAAAATTTTGAATTAACAGTAAGAAAGTAAAACACATGCTATGCAGTTAGATGTGAAGAAGATAAATATAATCATGGCATCTGGATACCAGTGGGAAATCATTCCATTATGACTCTTGACTGAGATTAATTGACTGAATGAGTGAGTCTGGGGATACTTAACAAATTAAGTTCCTGGGAATGAGTGAACTTCATAATCTTACTAGTGGTGACTGTTTGGTTTGTTTGTGTTTATAAAGGAAATCTAAATATCTAAAAAAATTAGTTATAAAATCTACCTATAAAGGTGTAAAGATAATAATAGGGTTATAGGTATCGTTTTTGTTGCTCAAACTCCACTTAGTTTTACTGCCTCCCCCATAAACATAGTTTTTGTTTGTTTGTTTGGTTTTTACAAAATAGGTTAGTGCATTAAAAATCATGTCCATTAATGTTATTCTGGTAAGTAGTTTATACTAATTGTTAAATATGTTCATATCTTTATATACATAATATGAGTAATTTCTTATTTGCAACATTCCAGTCTTCAGGTAAGAATAATTGTATTATTATTGAAATTTTGACTGCATTTTAAAGTCATGTCAACATCCCGATTGCATAAATTCATAAATTTGGTAGAAATCCAGTAATGGAACATGGAGAGATTGAGAGACAATTCCTGCAGAAGATCATTATAAATTAAAAAAAATATTGAAGACTTATATTTGAAGGGCCTAGAAAGTGAGTAAAGAAAGATTGTTGGTGTATCATGTAAGAGCTGTGAGTTTATCCCTGAGGCCTAACCCAATTTCCCCTAACATGGTAAACTATAATGTTATCAGCTCTAGTTTACAGCAACTAAGACACTGGACATTTAAAGGGAACTTTCTGGAAATGAGATCCACAATTTGAGATCTAAAATATGAGCCTGAACTCTATTCTAATCCCTGATTGAAAATTGAATTTTCCATGCTATGGGGACCCAGATAACCCGATGAAAGGGTAAACATAAACCCATACATAGCCATTGGTTGGAAGTGGGAGCCCTCCTTGATTGAGATGTCAAATATATCTTCCCCACTGCGCCCTTTTTATAAAGGACCTGGAAATTGCCCAGTTGTCCAGACTCAGTGGTTGAGCACTGATTTATGAGCCAAGAGGTCACCAGTTCGATTCACGATCAGGCATAAGCCTGGGTTGCAGGCTTGATCCCCGGTGGGGCATGCAGGAGGCAGCCAATGGATGCTTCTCTCTCATCAATGTTTTTATCTCTCCCTCTCCCTTCCTCTCTTTCCAAAATCAATAAAATAAAAAATAAAAAAAGACCTGGAACTATAGGGAGTACCATGTCATAAGAGAAACACAGAAAGATGGAGTTTGAAAGCCTTGAAGCTTGTCCAAATCATTAACTTACATATAAACTGAGATGTAACAAGGGAGATCCCCAAATATAAAACCCTAAGGAGATATTAAATTAGATGAGGAGAGACATAATTCCTTTATAAATAGATATTTGTAGTTTGAGATGATTGAAGGTCAATATCTAAATAAATCAACAATCCATAGAAAAATAAAATCACAGACATAGTATTTATAATGTCTAGTTTCAACCAAATAATGAAAAGACATAGGATATTATTATTTACTAGAGGCCTGGAGTACAAAATTCATGCATGGGTGGGGGGGTGTCCCCTCAGCCGGGCCTGCACCCTCTCCAATCCAGGATCCCTCAGGGGATGTCCAACTGTTGGATGTCCTACAGAGATTGGGCCTAAACTGGCAGTCAGACATCCCTCTTGCAATCCAGGACCACTAACTCCTAATTGCCCACCTGCCTGCCTGCCTGATCCCTCCTAATGACTCTGCCTGCCTGCTTGATCACCCCCACCCCTCTGCCTGCCAACCTGATCATCCCTAAATGCCTCTGCCTGCCAGCCTGATTGCCCCTAATCTCTCTGCCTCACCCCCCCACCCCGCCCCCACTGTGGCTTTGTTCGAAAGGAGGACAGGATGACCGGAAGATGTTTAGTTGATCTAGTCTAATTAGCATATTATCCTCTTATTAGTATAGGTAATCAGGTAAAAAATAGTCAATTGATAGAGATTCCATGTTTTCCCCCCCTCAGATTCTAGAGTTATAGATATAAAATTTTCAAAGAACGTAAAAGATAAAATAATGAGAAGAGATGATTTTATTAGTTTTTATTGCTACCATAACAAATACAGCAAATTCAGTGACTTAATAAATGTTTTTTTTATCTTATAGTTTTGGGAATTAGAAATATAAAGTCAGTTTGCTGGGATAAAATCAGGTTGTAAAGAGGTGATCCTTTGAATGCCACAGGGAAATTCAGTGCTTGCCTCTTCCACTTCTAGAGGCTCCCAGGATTCCTTGGCTCTCAGCCATATCACTCCAATCTCTGCTTTGAGGTCACCTCACCTTCTCCTCTACTGTGTAAAATCTCTGTACACTTCCCTACAACAAGGATACTGATAATTATATTTATGTTGTGCACACATGATCTAGAAAACTCTCCAGTTCAAAATTCTTAACTAAAATCACTAATGCAAACTCCCTTTACCCACATAATGTATTATTCCCAAATTCTGGAAATTAGGATATGGAAATATTGAGGGCCAAAATAAAGTTCATGACAAATTTTAAAAGGAAACATAAATATATACCAATGAAAATTATAAAGCTGAAAATTGCCAAAACCGGTTTGGCTCAGTGGTAGAGGGTCAGCCTTCGGACTGAAAGGTCTCAGGTTTGACTCCGGTCAGGGGCATGTACCTTGGTTGCGGGCACATCCCCGGTAGAGGGTGTGCAAGAAGCAGCTGGTTGATGTTTCTCTCTCATTGACATTTCTAGCTCTTTATCTCTCTCCCTTACTCTCTGTTAAATATCAATAAAATATATATTAAAAAAAGAAAATTATAAAGCTGAAAATTAAAAGTATTGTTTTATATCAGTTGCCTTTACAATATACCAATTCCCATCATTATTCTTTGTGACAGAAAGATCTATATGAGTGATCAGCTTCATATTTCATTTTTCCATCTTATTTTTTTAAAATATACTTTCCTCTTTAGGGGTTCACAAAAAAAAAATGGAGCAGAAAGTACAGAGAGTCTCCATATAAACCCTGCCCTTCCACATACACAACTTCCCCCATTACTAACATCACGCACAAAAAGGTACATTTGTTACAAATAATGAACCTACATTGATGTATCATTACCACCCAAAGCCCATAGCTTACATGCAGGTTTTTCTCTTGGTATTGTCAATTTTTAAATTTTATTTTGACAAATGTATAATGACACATATCCACCACTACTGTGTCATGCAGAATAGTTTTACTGCCTTAGAAATTCTCTGTGCTCTGCTGATTTATCCCTTTCCCCCCACAACTCCTGCCAACTATTGAACACTTTACTGCCTCCATAGTTTGTCTTTCCTAGAATGTAACATAATTAGAATCCTATCCAGCCTTTCAGACTCTCTTCTTTGGCTTAGCCTTATATATTTAAGCTTCCTCCACCCTATTCAAGGCTTAATCGCCCGTTTCTTATTAGGGCCAACTCATATTTCATTGTCTCATTGTGCCACAGTTTATTTATCCATTCACCTAGTGAAGGACAACTTGGTTGCTACCAAGTTTTGGTAATGGCAAACAAAGCTGCTATGATTCTGAAATCAATTCTGCTGCGATTATTCCACTGGAACCATCAAGAAATCAACCCCTGGACACCAGCCGAGTGTCCTACAATCCAACTCAGTTCTGACACTGTCACCTGGAAAGTAGCCTCACACCCTCCAAATGAAAGGCCCGGTCTTACAGAACTGAGCCCTCCACAATTCACTCTGGTTTTAGGTCAGGTTGTCACCTGTGCTTCTGACTGACCAGCTGTAGATCAGAGGTTCCCAAACACCTCTCCTTGAATTTGATTAACTTGCTAGAGTGGCTCACAGAACTCATAGAAACATGTCAGGTACTGCATTTACCAGTTGGTAACAAAGGGTATTAAAGGATTCAAATCCAACAGCCAGATGAAATGTCTCCGAAGTGCTTGAGCCCCTGTCCCTGTGGGTTTTGGGGCTTGGCACGGTGGTTTGTGCATACCTTCTGGTTCACCAGCCTTGCTGATCTCTGAACGTAATCCTCTGTTGTTACTGTTATCGCTTTTATGGAGGTTTCCTTTCATAGGCATAATTGAATAGTCATTGGCCATTGATGGCCTATTCAACCTTCAGACCCTTTCCCCACCCAAGAGGTCAGTGGGTAATAATCACGTAGGAGAAGAAAAAAAAAATCCGTTTTCTTTTCTGGGTTCTTTGGCTTGCCTAACACTTATGTTGACATAAGACAGACTAATAGGAGAAAAATAAATTTAATTTTGTACGAATGAGAACTCATAGAAATATGACACTCTAAAAAAGTGACCAAAGCAGGCAGCTTCTATACCCTTTAGACAAAACAACAACAACAATAAATTTGTGAAAAATGGACAGGTCAAAGGGATTTGGGCTCAGGTAGTAAATTAGTAAGATGTAATAGTTTTATTACTATAGCCTTCTTGGCCCTGAATTCTCTATGTCTAGTGATAAGGTTTTCTTGTTTTTTCCTGTTACGCTTTTTTTCTGGGTGATTTATTTACTACATTGAAGGGGGACAGAGGAGAGCCTGAGAGCCCTTCTTTCACTGGCTATTTCTTAAGTGACTTCAATTAAAAATAATAAATATGCTAGAGTGGTATATTTCCCAACACCCCCCCCCCCTCCTGGCAACAAATACAGGTGTTCAAATTGGAATATTTGGTTTACTAGCCATATGCCAGGTGTTTTGCATAACACTGTTTTTCACAACAAACAACCTTTTAAGTTAGATAACATCATTGTCATTTTAAAAGCAGGGCACTTGTTGAAAGTTTTTGACTCCCAAACATTATTTAGTCCCTCTTATGACACTTCAATAATTATATAAAAATTAAATTAATTGCTCTAGCTGTTTTGGCTGAGTAGATAGAGCATCGGCCTGCAGACTTAAGGGTCCCAGGCTAGATTCCAGCCTGGGTTGAGGGCTCAATCCCCAGTGGGGTGGGGGTGGGGCATGCAGAAGGCAGCAGATCAATAATTATCTCTCATCATTGATGTTTCTATCTCTCTCTCCCTGACTCTTCCTCTCTGAAATCAACAAACATATATTTTAAAAAACTAAAAGTGGAACTCCCATTTGACCCAGTGATCCCACTTCTAGGACTATATCACAAGAAAATAAAAACTAATCAGAAAGGATACACACACCCCTATGATCATAGCAGCACAATTCACCTTAGCTAAGATTTGGAAACAGCCTAAGTGCCCATCAGCAGATGAGTGGATTAGAAAACTGTGGTACAGCTTCACAATGGAATACTATGCTGCAGTAAAAAAGAAGGAATTCTTACCATTTGCAACAGCATGGATGGAACTGGAGAGCATTATGCTAAGTCCTAGACTCTCAATTCCAATAATTACAGGCTGTTGTTGTTCCTTGTGATTAAGCCCAAGAAATAAGTCACTCAGTGAAAGAGAAATATCACATGATCTTACTCATTTGTGGCATATAAACTGATGAACAAAAATAGATCCAGAGACAGAGAAGCATCAATCAGACCACCAAATCTCAGAGGGAAGGTAGGGGAGGGTGGGAGTAAGAGGGAGAGATCAACCAAAAGACTTGTGTGCATGAATATAAGCCTAACCAATGGACACAGACACCAGAGAAATGAGGGCATGTGCTGGGGCGTGGGGATGCAATGGGAGGATAAGGACAAATATGTCATACATACATACATACATACACACATACATACATACATAAAATTAATTAATGTAACTGCTTTTAAAATACACGTAATATAACTCATGATTTCAAATTCATTTTTTTCCTTTACATAAGGCATCTGGGTCTCTGGGCACTTATTCTAGTGATGATTTTACTGCTCGAAATGTTTAAAGCTCCTCATTGCATTTGGGCATGCTTAGCATTATTATTTCAAAGATAAAATTGCTAGCAAATATATTTTTTAAGAATTATTCTGGCCGAAACCGGTTTGGCTCAGTGGATAGAGCGCCGGCCTGTGGACTGAAAGGTCCCAGGTTCGATTCTGGTCAACGGCATGTACCTTAGTTGTGGGCACATCCCCAGTGGGAGGTGTGCAAGAGGCAGCTGATCGATGATTCTCTCTCATTGATGTTTCTAACTCTCAATCCCTCTCTCTTCCTCTCTGTAAAAAAATCAATTATATATATATATATATATATATATATATATATATATATATTAAAAAAAAGAATTATTCTGTTCTGAGGAAGGTCTAAAAGCATTTAGAAAGTAATATAATTATGGAGTTTTAAAACAATACAAAAATATATTGAAAATATTAAATTGTTTGGATATATTTATGTACTTTTGCTTACAAATATGTTTTCTTTAATGCAGTCATTGTGAGAAATATGTATGCATTTTAGTGATGCTCCTTTGCTTAAATATGTTTGCTAATTTTCTTTTAAAATTGTTTAATCTGAGAGTTTACTAGCTGTAAGAATTATTAATACATTTAAATTTATATACCATATTTCATTTAAAAATGTGTATATTCTAAATTACAAATAAGCACTTCTATAATTAGCCATGCATTTATCCACTACTTATGTACTAGAGTGTACTGTGCAAAATACAATAAAGTTGGGTATCAGAACGAATTGGTTTTATTTACCAATTCTGAGCTAGTAAGTTACTGACTATCCTCTTGTGTACGGCTGAGTAAATGAGATCCCAACTGGTTGCTATTTAAAAGGAATGGTTGCAGGCTTCATGTGGTGATTATAAAACTTCTCCTGCTGAGATTCTACCAATAGACTCAGAACCTGAAGGAGTGAAAGGCTCACAAGTCCGGAGGAATCTGTTCTTCCTGTTTTTTAAAAAGGTATTTGGTCTATTCCATAAAGCCAGAGGAGCAACGAATCATTCTAATGTTATATACTTTTGAGGAGGGGAGAACTAATTAAGATAACATTAACACCAATAATAATAAGTACCTTTATAAAAGAGTTGACTGTATTTGTGCATGATATGAGATTTTAATTCTTTCCTTGTACAATGCTCTTCTGTGACTCTTTCATTTCTATTTTAATGATAGTCATAATGAGACTTGGGAAACTACCCAAGTTTATGTAGCTAGTACATGGGGATTCAATGCTTAGACCTCCATCTCTGTGTATCCAAATCCAAGAAAAAGAAAGGTTGCTTAAATTAGTTTAATTTATAATTCCCCAATGATACTAAACTACGGATAATACTAATCTATATTAACATGATGCACAGGTAGTGTTCATTGAATATCCTTGGGGAAACAAAAATTCCTATTAACTTATTCTGAAGACAAATAAACTTAAAGCAGGCTATGTTAAGTTAGGTGTCCAAGGTTATAAATAAAGTTAGAAGCAGAAAAGCATGGTACAATGCCTATAACATAGCAGGCATTCAGAATATTTGCTTTTATCTTTCTTTTTATTTTTTTTAATCCTCAATGTAACACCTTTCCACTCTAGCACAATTCTTTCTTAAATTAACTGTTAGTACTAAAGAACTAGCAATGAATTAGCTGTGTAACAAGGAAAGGAGACTTAACTATCATTTAGGATCTTATTATTTGCTGGAGTACTTGTCTGCATCCCTTCATGGGTATTACCTTATTCAGTTTTGTAATTAATCCTACAGGAGAGTCATTTCTTACTCTCTTTTTACAGATAAGAAGACTGAAGCTGAAAGATTTTTTTGAAAAAACAAATAACATAAATGAAACATTTCTTCATTTGACCACAGATTTGACTGAGTTCATACTCTTTAAGCAAAGAGAGTTACAAGTAGAAAGTGAGTTTGAGAGTAAGAGCAAAAATAAGGAGAAAAACAGCAGGATTTTCTCTCTAAATAGGTGATTTCAGTTTTTAGATAAAGCACCAAAGTAAATTAAGAGCAATTAACCTCTCAGCAGATAGCGACACTTGCAAGGGTTGTTAATGCAGAGGGCACACTGGGCCATTAAATGGAAAGTTCATGAGGTTCTTAGATTTTGGAGACTGAGTCAGACAAATTTAAAATTAAGACAGTGAATATCAAAAAGTATAGTAATGCTTATTATATTATATCCTTCAGTAGAATGTGAGGTACTTGTAGGCATTATGCATGTCTATCAAATTAGTTTATATTTCCCACTTCTTAGTACAGTGCCGAAGAATTACTAGAGATTCAAAACACCTGTTCTTGGTTTTACTTTTTTTATTTTTTAAGAAAAGGTACAGAACTTTTCTTCTTATTTTTGTTGGTATATATTTTTGTTAAGACTTGAGTAATAAAAGAGTAATACACTAATTTCTTAATGATGCTAAAATAATTATATAACTTATATCTTTCTTCCACACATATATTGGTTGCAGATTAAGACCCCATATGATATTTTAAAGTTCTCTGAATTAAAGAAAATATATATGTTTGTATAGTAAATACCTAACTTTTGTTTTAGATTTTCATACCAGAGAGTAGTCTCCAAAAATCTCAACCCATTGATACATAACATTCTGGACGCTGAAGGGCCAAGGAAAGCTCATTCAACCAGATTTCCATTAAGAGGCTAATTAGCAAACATAGGTTCCTCAAACATCAATATAATTCATGTTTACAAGTCATTTTACGTCAAAAGTAATTTTAAAATGCATTTTTTGGAACTCAGAGTAACATAATTTACAATGATACTCAGATGGCATGGTAAGAGACTCTCTTACTTCAGGTTCCTCTGAGCCCTCTTCTGAGTAGGCCTCTCCACCTTGGACCCCAGTCATCACCAGGCCTGCATAGCTTTGTTTTAGCTAGAATCCCGCTAAGTCAGGTTAGAGAGAATCCCTCACTCTTGATATCTGATCACCCTACATTGCCCTCAACAAGAATCCTACTCTTGATATCTGATCAACCTATATTGCCCTCAACAAGAATCCTGTGAGGTCAATTTAGTTAGAATTCTTCCTATCCTAGATTTCTCACACCTCTGAGTAATCTGACCTCTCACTGACTTCCCAGCATGCTCCTTGGACATAAATCCTCACTTGTTCTCATTCTTTTTAAAATTGGGCCCAATCTGTCTCCATATTAAAACAGTTTTGACACCTGTATTGCAAGAGTAATGAATAAAATCTTCCTTACTAATTTTCACAAGTGTGAGAATATTTTTTAGAGGTATTAATGTTATTAGGTAAGTACAAACATAAGGACTGAATGATTCTAGAAAAACAATAGCCAAATTTTAGAATGATAATACAGTTGATAAAGAGTAAACGTATTAAAATGATGATTAATTGAGTTCAAAATTAACAAAACTAACCCATTTGAACCTGGATAGTTATGACTAGAACTCATTGACAGAGAATGGTAGTAAATGGTAGGAAATATTTGACCATGTAAGTTGTGTTCAGTAAATACATAATGAATGGAAGGATTGTATGAGGAGTAAGCTAAGTGGTTACTGATTTAGAGTAATCAATGTTTTAAAAAATGACAATGTAAGAAGAAAATTAGGAAGACAATTATTTTGTGATGCTAATGTCTTATGCCTCTCCAATTCATTTATATTTGAGAGAACACGTACTTATTTCAATCCTAGATAAATGGAGTGTCTGACCACCTATGACAGTCCCCGTCTTTCCCAACCCAGGTGAGTGATCAGAAAGAAATTACACTGTTTACATCTTGATCATTTGCATAAATACTTAGAATTTGATAAGAAGACTCATCTTAGATTTTTATATCACCTTCTGTTAGTGCAAATATTTAAATTTTCATTCCCAATACTTTCATAAGCTATTTTTTGATATCCTCAATCATTCTATCTTGTTTCAACAGAATTTAAAAAAAAAACACCATTAATGCTACACATTGAAGTTATATATATATACTCATTAACACATTTCTCTCTCTCTTTTTTAAAAAAAAATATATTTTATTGATTTTCCACAGAGAGGAAGGGAAAGGGACAGAGAGCTAGAAACGTCAATGAGAGAGAAACATTGACCAGCTGCCTCCTGCACACCCCCTACTGGGGATGTGTCCACAACCAATGTACATGCCCTTGACCAGAATCAAACCTGGGACCCTTCAGTCCACAGACCGACACTCTATCCACTGAGCCGGTTTCAGCACATTTCTCTTTTTTGAAAAATAGAATGCAATCCGTTATAGTCTCATCAGCTTGGAAAATCCTTAAGAATATGCCTGAATACAGTTTACCTGGAAGGAAAAGTTCTTTTCACATATTCTAAAAGGTATTCATTTTGTAAAATTGGACAGTATGCATATGCAATAAGTTTCATGCCCTAACTCAGTGGATTTTAAATATTTTCTTCAACCTTAAATGAATATACAGTATTAAGCAGGGTGAAAACAGTGATTCATCCTCCATTTGGAAGTCTTTTTAAAAATATATATATTTTATTGATTTTTTTACAGAGAGAAAGAGAGAGGGATAGATAGTTAGAATCATCGATGAGAGAGAATCATTGATCAGCTGCCTCCTGCACATCCTGCAACCAAAGTACATGCCCTTGACCGGAATTGAACCCGGGACCTTTCAGTCCACAGGCCGATGCTCTATCCACTGAGCCAAACCGGTTTCAGCTCCATTTGGAAGTATTAAATGGAATTTTTCATTACAATCTGGGACTGCATTTTTTCTATAGAAAAAGAATAAACAAGTCATACAAATCTTTATCTACAAAAACAGCAAGATCCCTATACATGTTTTATGTCCCATCATAAGGTGTGTGATTTCTAAAACAAAACTGTAGGTGTGTACTGAAAGGTATATAGAATAAATGACATCCTTCATGAGATTTGTTTCACATTAGTTACTGCCTGGCATAGATGGCGTCATAGTGGGTATAAATGAGCTATGAGCTGAAAATGGTTGAAAATAGGTGATGAGCATACAGTGTTTTTAACTATATCATTGCCCTCATTTTTCATTTTGTGAAAAAGTTAAATGATATCTAAATGGTATTTGATATTTTTGTGTCATGGTCTCTTTTCTCTTTGGTAAATTGGTAAATCAGATTTAAAAATTATTCTCAAAGTTGAATCCCCCCCCAAATTATTTCTAATTCATCATTTCCTTCAGACTCCACTTCCCTCTGCTTTTCTACCTTGTGTACTGTTTCCACACTCACACATGCACATCCTGTGTTCAAATTAACTTAATTGATTCAGGAGGTCTTGGGCTATCAGGACATTTCTCTTGGTATATAAGGACTGACTCTTCCTACCTTCCTATGATCCTGGGCATTCCCTCACTCACCAGACCCCAGTCCACTAACCTCACTATAGTCCCACCCCCAGGTACAGGACTCACTACAATGCTTTAAATATACCCTCTTTCTGACTTCAATTTATTTCCTTAGTCAACATAGAATTGTTACTCTATTCTCTCTTAGAGTAATAAGTAGTCTCACATCTTTATTTCTTTTTTATAGCAATTTGAATGTTTCCTGTCTTGGAAAAATTAAAAATGTGTTATAATTATATATGTAATTCTTCATCTGGATAAATTATTAGTTTTTAGTTCAATAATGTATCTTGTTGGAACTATCAGTATCCTGCAGATAGTATGATACCCAATAAATATAACTGTACTTAGAACATTAATGAAAGCCTTGTATTCAATGGTTCCATTGATCCAAGAGGATGTTATATCAAAAAAATGCAATTATGTTTCAACTATGAAGTAGCCATAATTGTTTTTATAAATTTATTTTGTATACTGCTGGAGATTATTTATGTCAATACATTACATAATCTCATGTATTTATCCATTAATTCAAAAAAATAAACAACAAGGCAATATTCTACTCATAAACTTGCCTGACAGTTCCTTGCATTGCATGTTCATGAATGTGCAAATTCATGAATTTTCAAGGACATGTGATGACATGCTATATAATACAGTTAATTCACAAACTAAAGGTACAGAGTTATATTTGCTGGGACATGAGAAGTGCTAGGAAGTAAAATGAAATGTTGTGAATGGGTGGCTGATTGTTTATTTTAAAGAAGTTCCACTATATTTATTGATGGAAATGGAAGATATTCTGACAAAGTAGAATTTGAACAGAGCCATGGATTTCAGTGAGGACTCAGGCCAAGTCAGTGTAGGAATTGTTTGGAACCAAGGGTTTCCATTACAAAAAGTGAGATTGAGAGCTTGAAGGAAGAGATAGGAAGTAGTATGGCTAAAGTGGTGACAGGTAAGTCTCCATAAAAGTTGGCCTGTTTTCATAATTTGAGCTTAAAACAAAAACAAAAACAAAAACAAAACAACAACCAACCAATGAAAGAAAGGGCCCTGAATCTATGTAACAGATCATTATCTCCACTTTACATCATTTTCACAAACATGTTTGATTTTTCCCCCTCTTACTATTAGTCATAGGAATGAAGAATAAATGTAACAGAAGCTTTTTATTCCTCAATTAGTGAGACACCATTAACAGCCCTCATGAATTTGCCTGCTGGGATAATGTGTTACTACTGTGAATGTCTTTTTAGTTTCTAGGATGTTTGGTAAATGTCTAGGTTGACATGGTAACATTTGTCCTATGATTAATTTTAATGAGTCTTGGTTTCCTTCTGTGACATTTCATATGCATTTAATTGGTATTGATCTATCAAAAATGTTTCAAACTGCCTAGGAAATACATTAATACATTTTTCTTCTTGTATATGTATTGCATATATTTGGAATTTAAAAAAAAATTCACCCACATGGTTTAAAATTAAGTTAAATTCCCAAATCAGACAACAAAGTTAAAACTAAATGGTGATTTGGGGGAGGGGGGTTGTATGACTTTCAAGTTTAATAAAGTTGGTTCAAGAAATAACAATGCTCTCCTTAGCTGGTTTGGCTCAGTGGATAGAGCATCTGCGGGTGGACTGAAGGGTCTTGGGTTCAATTTCAGTCAAGGGCATGTACCTCAATTGCAGGCTTCTTCTAGACTGAGGCCCTGGTGGGGGCACTTGCAGGAGGCAACCAATCAATGTGTTTCTCTCACATCAATAATTCTCTTTTCCTTTCTCTTTTACTCTCCCTAAAAATCAATGGAAAAATATAGTTTGGTGAGGATTTTAAAAAGGAAGAAACAGCATTGCTCTAAATAGAAATTATATATTATTGGGTGTTCCATCTTATACATTAAATCATCACATGTATAATATTGGTTACTTTATAAAACCATTTGGTAATTTCTTATGGAGTTACACATGACTTTAGCATTAATCACAAATCTTACTGGCTACTCAAGTTCATACAAAACTTAGATGTGGATGTTTACAATACTGATTTAACAATCCTTCCAACTGTGAATGGGTAACCAAAAGATGATTCATGAAATCGAATACTACTCAGTCATATAAAAGAATCAACTTTGAGGAACACAATAAGAGGATGACTCTCAGATGAAATAAACTAAGTAAAAGGAATCAAACATAAAATACTACATAATACAGAATTATATTTCTATGAATTCCTTGCAAAAGCAAAACTGTAGGGACAAAAAAACTGATCATAGTTGAGAGGAACTGGAGATGGAAGAAGAGTTTTTGTGCAAAGGAGCACAGGAGATACTTGTAAATTGATTCAGGTTATAGGTTGTGTTGTGTTTGCGGAGAGGTGACTATAGTAGAGGCATGATGCATGGATTCATGAAGGGGCTCAGCCCTTGCAGCTGCGGCTTTGTCCGGAACGGGAAGGTCGTATGGACAGTTTTCTGGATGGTTGTTCTGCTGTCTTGTCTAATTAGCATATTAGCTCTCAATTATATAGGATGTGTTTGCCAAAACTCATAAAAATGCACAATAAAAATGTTGAATTTTATTGTACTTGTTTCCCCGAAAATAAGACAGTGTTATATATTAATTTTTGCTCCCAAAGATGTGTTAGGTCTTATTTTTAGGGGATGTCTTATTTTTCCATGAAGAAGAATATGGTACATATTTACTGTTAAATGAAAATAAAGGAAATTTATTACCTGTATACAGTATGGTAGTACGGTAGTTGTCAACACAAACCAGACAAACTGTGAATCCTACAGTGTCAAGAATTTACTCATTAATCAATGACAATCATGTCATCATCTTCTGGAACATCATCATAACAATCCAATTCCTGAATTTCCTGGTGAATTTCTTGTGACTCCATTTCTTTCAGAATCAGTGGACCTAATCTCTCATGTTTAGTAATAGCACTGTCTTTAAATGAGTACTTCTTGTCAAGGTAGCCTGCTCACAGTGCATTTGCAATGCAACGGTCAGTGATTTTCTCCCATGAATTCTTCACCCAAGTCTCAACTTCTTGCAGTTCAGGTTTCCCAAAGTTTCCACGCTGATTTCTCTCCATTCACACAGCAGAGACATCAGGACTCCGCGTAATGTCACTGGTTGCTAGATGCCAGTCAGGGCGACCCTAGCGACCAGTTTACAGTAAATTAATTTTCATTCTGAGACAGAGCCTGGGGGCCTTTTTTTTTCTGGGGGGATGCCTTATATTTCACTCAGAAGGAAACCTGTAAGTAGGTCTTATTTTCGGAGGATGTCTTATTTTCGGGGAAACACGGTATGTAAATGATTTTAAATGCTCCCCACCCTACACACACATACACACACACACACACACACACACACACACACACACACACACACACGACCACAAGGAGCATATAAGAGTATTTTTAATGGATAAAGTCTCACCAATAATTAACTGAAAATCTAGTTCAAACAGAACATAATTACTACTGACTACAACCTAGTAGGCAATAAGGAATACTGACCACCAAACTCAGTTTTCTTTTCTATTTGCACACAAGTTAAACTGCATTTCTAGGTTCCCACCAACTTTGATCTGGTTGTTTATTGAGTCAAACCCATTGGAATGAGAGTTGGGAAGATGCACAGGCTCCCCAGGTTTGGCACACTCCCAAGCTCTGTCTCCTTCGGCTGCTTTGACTAGGAGCACAGGGTGACTGAAAGCTGTGTGTTGAAGATATTGAAGCCACACAGATAAAAGAGTTCTGTGTTTATGGGAATGAGGAAAAAAAATTCCTCTATTTTGATAGGCCTTTGAAATGTTGACAGTTTTTCATTAGAGATGCTATGTTAATTTACACATAGATTTTGTTAAAAAAAATCCTTTCTGACTGATTCCATCTGAACTTTTTAGTTCATTGCCTTAAAAAAGAAAATTATCAGTTACTCCAAGTTCTGTAAATCAGAGAAAGTATTAGCCATTAATTCTCTATATCACATGGAACAAAATAGCTCTCCACAATCTTATCTGGATAGGTCTTGTGCAATTGCAATAATTTGCTCATTCAATGACTTATGCCTTCACCAAATATTTGCTGGTGCTTAATTTGAAACATGTGAAATGGCCAATATTTAATTTCTATTAATTTATAAGCATATAAATTTCCTAGAATCCTATCATATGCTTCTTTTTATAGATTTAATTATGTATTGCATATTGTTCCATTTGCTTAACTTTTCTATTTCAGGAACAATAATAACTTAGCTACCACTTTTCAGTCTAAGTGTCTTACAGTGTTTTCTTTTTAATAGAGAATCTTTACAGTGTAGATCCAGTCCATTTAATTCAAATTCTGAATTGCATGAAGCACAACTTTATATATATATATTTTCAAGACTTCTTGTAAGTTCAAGTAAATAATAAAGGCCTAAATAAATTTTCTATAACCACAACCATACCTAGTTCTTATAGTCTTTTTTTTAATATAGCATTTTACTGTCTAACTGCCAGCATTCTTGTGATTTAATTATATTAATTACACTTTTTAAGAATCCAAAAAAAGTCACTCATACTGGGAATTTTCCACAAAGAGAAGAAATTTGCAAGGACATGTAAAAGAAAGCTATGCAAAGAGTATCATTTCCAGTGAAACTTTAGTCAAATTAAATTATTTGCATTCTGGAAATGTGAACAATGTGCATTCATTTTTGAGGGGGAAAATACAAATTTTAAGTTAATTGCCTGCATACTGTTGTTTTGATGAGAACATTTATGTTCATTATAAATGTGACTCTAATAAAAATCAACAACTCCTCATATGTATTATATTTGTGAATAAATAATTAGGTAAAAACATAAAAAAATTTCCAGTTATTCAACTATATTTAGCATATTAGTTAATCAGTCATGAAAAAATGGCCCTAACAGTATTATTTATAATTAAGAACAGCCCAATTATGTATCAGTAGACGAGTGGATAAAAAGCTGTGGTACACTTATACAATGGAATACTCCTCTGCCATAAAAGGAAGAAATTTTTACCTTTTGGTAAAACATAGATGGACCAGGAAAGCATTATGCTAAGTGAAATAAGCCAGGCAGAGAAAGACAAGTACCATATGATTTCACTCATACATGGAACTAAACTTCCAAGCAAAATAGAGGCAGATTTTTAGAGAGCAGGCTGACAGCTCTGGGGTGAGGAGGAGGGGTGTGTTGAAGGTATGCGTGAAGGGATTAAGCAAAAAAGAAGGAAAAAACAAAGACTTGGAGAACTCATGGACATGGACAACATGTGGTAATTCCCAGAGGGGGAAGGGAAATAGAGGAAGTAGAAGAGGGCATAGAGGTAATAAATGTTATAGAAAAATAAAATAAAAAGAAGTCACCTTCAAAGCAATTTTTGTTTCTCATATCATGTATATGTGGAGATAGATCATGATAGAGAGATAGATAGATAGATAGATAGATAGATAGATAGATTTAATAATATGACAACATAGGCAATTTATAGAAAATGCAAGATTAAATTTTGAGATCAAAGAGTTCATTCACAGCCAGAGTCAAGCTCAAAACAATGCGACATCAACAAGAAAGGCATGAATAGTGTGATCAATTATATTTTAGATTCAGAATAGTGTAGACCAGTGGTGGGCAAACCGCAGCTCGAAAGCCACATGCGGCTCTTTGGCCCCTTGAGTGTTCTAACGCCACTTCTTCAAAATAGACTTGCTTAGGCTGAAAACCGACTTTAGCCCATGGGCCACGAAGTTTCGATCGCATCGTATGTGCGTGCCCACATATGGTATTTTGTGGAAGAACCACACTCAAGGGGCCAAAGTGCCACATGTGGTTTGCGAGCCGTGGTTTGCCAACCACTGGTGTAGACATACAGCCATTATGTTATCCAGAAGTCATCCCCATGTATTAATTAATTTTTTCTAGGATTTTTTTGAGGCCCAGAAGAAGAAACTATATATTATGAAATCAGAATCACTCTACCATGGCATCATTAGCTAAATTTTCTTATCATGCTATACGGTATCACTCACCAGTGTCAACCCTGAGTGACCAGGCTATTCACATCCCTTAGAGCAGGCCACGGAAAATCATTACATCCAAATAATATTCTCAGACGTTACTTTACACATTGCATATACAAAGAGTACAAACAGGGAGAATAGAGTGAAATATGAATAGAGTTTTAATAATAGTTCTAGAGAAATAGGTAAATCTAAAGGAAACATGTTATGCAGAAAATAACACTCATTTTGGAATGTAAAAAACACACAATAATTTTATTATAATTTTAGCATAGCAATTACCAGTTATATATTCTTGTACAAATTGTACTCCATTGGCCACATTTTTATTCCACTCTCAAAGATTGATTCAATAAACACCTATGGAATGAACATTAACTTATTGACTGATTCTTTTTTTCTGTCTTCTTGTGAAGGTCTTCAAAAGACCAGGCTTGGGTCAAATGGCTGTTCTGGATTAATCACTGAATCTGGGTGGCCATGGAAGGAAATTATAGTTTGATCAGTCAGGGCATAGGTCCACTTTTATGACTAGGTAGGGAGATTTCACAGTCAAAAGGCCACCTCACCAGCAAAGTCATCGGAGTCAATTCCTAGTGCAGCCTGGGGAATAATCAGTTCTGCATGAAGGACTAAGGGAAGTCTCGCCTAAGAAATGACATCTGAGTGGGTAAATCAGCTCAATTCTCTATGCATTGAGGTTTATCAAATTCAGGGTACTCTGCTAAGGTGCTATGAAGCATACCGAAGTGAATAAAGTACAGTTCCTTCAATGCAGAGATTTACAACTTAATGAAGGGACTGGCACATCCACACACACCACTGTGGAAGTCCTCTAGACATCATTAAGTTTAATCCTGAGACATACCGGGATGTCAGGCATTCTTAAGTGGCTTAGCCATTATAACATTTGCAGCAATACCTTGGGAGAAGACAGCTAGGTAAAAATTAGCCCATGGAGGATGGAGTTAGCTATAAATTGGCAATAGATCCACTCAATACAGTTATTCACTGCATATGTGGCCAAAAAAAGATTACCCCCTGATGGTTGCAGAAGTAAAAGTTAGTCTGTCTTCGCTACATAACTTGTACTCCGTTGAAGGATATAGATTAATTATAATTCAGTTAAACTCTCACCTTAAGGTTGTTAAACCAAGAGTGTCATAAATCACAGACGGCTTGTAAAAGGAACTTTCAGTTGCACAGTGCTCATGGGCTCAGCCTTTTCATTCCTGGCAAAGACCCTCATCAATACTTGCTATTGTGATTACCACTTGCGGATGCGAAAGCCAATGTGCAGAGAAGTTGCTCCACAGGGTAAGAGGGAGGTTCGCATTTTGTTTTGTTTTGTTCTGTTTGTTATTCCTCACCCAAGGACATTTTCCCATTGATTTTTAGAGAGAGTTGAAGGGAGGGGGGAGACAGAGAGAAAGATAGATGTGAGAGAGAACATTGATAAGTTGCCTCCCACACACACCCCGACCAGGGGTAGGGATCAGCCTGCAACCAAGGTACGTGCCTTTGACTGGAATCGAACCTGGGATCCTTCAGTCTGTGGGTCACTGCTCTATCTACTGAGCCAGACCAGCTAGGGCAGGATATTAGTATTTATGCTCAAGCAGGGTGGCTCCAGAGTCCATGCTATCAAAAGAAGATAGAGAGATACCAGAAAACATGGAAATAAATAGAAGAGTCCAGGTCTGAAATTTTCTGTAACTTAGGGAACAGATGTGGTGGGAGTAAGTGACTAAGAAAGTTTACAAGATGAAATTAGACTCAGGTGCTTCAATTGCAGATTTCTGGATTGGAATATTTTTAATGACTAAGTAGTATAATATTTGCTTCTGAAAATTGATCATTTTAAGAGGTATCATCTAAATTAAAATCAATGTTATTTCCTATATTTTTCATTTTTAGTTGGAGTTATCCAAGATAATGTCTAGATGTTTTGGGTTGGAAAAATGTGTGTGCCACTATCCAAAATCACCTGTAATGTCGGTCTTTCTTTCTAAGCCATTGTAACTAATTTTTAGAGAACCATATATATGAATACTACTAATAAAGGTCCTCTACATTGTATATATTTTCCAAATATAAGTGTGATCACTTAAAATCAAATATAAAGTGAAGACTGGATTTGATAATTCTCTGAGTAGACAAAACAATTTAAGTCATGTAAACTGGACTGAATCTAGCTTAGTTCATGAACATAAGCAAAGCTTGTTATTTTTTGTAAATGGGTCTGATAATCATAAAATAAACTTGAGTTTCTAAAGATGGTATAAGACAATCACTGTTAACCAATCACATGCTGTCTAGAAACTTACCCACTGTAGTAACTTTCTCATTTTCACTTTATAAGCCATCCTGCTGTAACATCATGTACCTGGGTGGGCTTCATATCAGTTTAGGGTTTGATTGTTCCTTATTCATGAACCTTTCTTATATGCACCAGAAACTCTTTATATATATATATTTCAGAGAGGAAGGAAGAAGGAGAGATTGAAACATCCATGATGAGAGAAAATCATTGATTGGCTGCATCCTGCACACCCGCCTCCTGCCCCCTGCCTCTCTCCCTCCACCCCCTGTATAGAGTCCACAACCCTGGCATGTGCCCAAGAATAAAAAAACATGACCACCTAGTTCATAGGTTGATGCTCAACCCTGGAGCCACACCAGCCAGGCTGTTACCTTAACTTTTAAGAGCAGATTAAAAACTGAGCAATAGAAACAAGCTTGCTAACATAAATAAAATTTGGCAGAGAATTCTATGTTCTGACAACTGCATTTCAAGATGATGGAGCCAAGAATAAGCATGGGTTAGGCCTGCTGCCTGTCAGACTAGTCAGGAGGAATCTGTCCTTTCCCAGGTCCCTCATTTCCCTCAGTCCCAGAGCAGTCCTGCAGCCTGACTGTGGTGTTTAAGGCAATCCCTTTAAGCGTAATATTGCAATGGGAGTGAGTATCGTCCACCAGACAACAACATGCAATGCCATGCGCAGAAAATTGATGTGTATCACCAGGATAGTCATGAAGCTTTCACTCAAAATGTGACTACCTTGTTTTCAGTTTCTTCTACATTTAGCTATGTGAGATTATTTTTAAAATAGCATCAATTAAAACTGTTTTATGTTTTAATATTATGGTAATTTAGTCAGTGTTATTTTTCAAAGGAAAGTATTTACATGCTCATTAACAGAAAAAAAGTTAAAGTTTACCCTATTAAAGTCTTTAAGAAGAGATGCAAATTTCTTTTCTTTTTAAAAAAATATATTTTATTGATTTTTTTACAGAGAGGAAGAGAGAGGGATAGAGAGTTAGAAACATCGACGAGAGAGAATCATGGATCAGCTGCCTCTTGCACACCCCTTACTGGAGAGGTGCCACAACTAAGGTAACATGCTCTGGATGGAATCAAACTTGGGACCTTTCAGTCTGCAAGCTGAGGCTCTATCCACTGAGCCAAACCGGTTTGGTCAGATGCAAATTTCTTTTGCAAAGTTTTCTGAAATTGAAATTCCTATGTTCTGGTGTTGAGGTATAAGAAAGGGTTGTGATATGAATGTAAAGTAAGATGCTCTGGGAATAAACAGATTGTTGGGCTTTCTTTTGCATTTTAAAAACAAGGACAATGCTTTATAATGACTACTTATTAGACACTGAAATATAAAAAGAATCAAGATAATATGGAGTGCACAGTTTTTAAAATAAAATAAAAAACTATGCTCAATCTATCTTAATATACTGGGATATTTATAATCATAATAATTAAGAGATAAGAACAGTTATTCTACTATTGATTTGTTAAATAAACCAGTGAAAACTTACAAGTGGAGCCGAAGATTGTTCTGTTTCTATAAATCAATTAGATTTAGGTTTGCAGGCTGACCATTCACAATGTAATTACATGCTACACTCTTTTATTTTTTTATTAAAGTTGTTTGCCTTTTCCCACCTTTACCATCTCCTACCTATCCCTTTCTTGGCTTTTACTAAATTATTGTCCATGCCCATGGGGTATGCATATATGTTCTTTAGTTCTTCTCGACCATTGCAAAGGTCATTCAAAGTTCAGGTATTGGCTTTTTGGTACAACACAGAGTTGGAGGCAGTCAAGTGCTAATAATAACCACTTTGTTTATACAGTGTTTCTCAAAGCTTTGGTCTTTATAAAAGGAAGTGGATTTGTCCTAGTAGATTTTTAAAATTTACTTACATAAATCAATGTTTTAAATGTAAACATCTAGTATGTTTTATTTACTTATATAAATAACTAGTTGTGATTGTAAAACTCTAGTGTTATTCATCAGAAGTAAGGTGTTTATCTTTACCAAATAATGGGATTTAGATGAGGTGGAGTGAGAAGAAAGACTGAAAGGCTATAAATGCCATGCATAGGTTTTGTTATCAGTTTATTTGAAATATTTAGAATATTTCAGTAAAATATGCATTTCAAAGACTATCACAAACATTTTGGTGTTCTCTGACTTGGTTTATTTGGGAAAGGTAATTAAAATTTGAGCACAAATATAGGAGAGAATGTGCATATATGGCATAGAGATATTTAGCTGAGATTTGCCATTCAGTGATAGCTTTAATGAGATGCATATGCTCAGAAACTAAACATTTAGCTATATTTTTAATAACAATTGTTAAAATATATTTTATGGAGACTGTATATATAGAAAGAGTATTATTCCTTTTATCTAGTGATAACTGGAGAGCATATAATTACGTTTGATTATTTAAAAATGCATAAAACATACTTGAGAATGTAACCAACAGCATTACCAAAAGTTATCTAGTTTCAAACTAAAATGTTTTGTGATCATCTCTGAATGTTACAGTTTTTAAGTCAATCCTAGCAGCTGGAAAATCTAAAATTGGCTCTTCTCCAAGAAGCTTGCTTAATGCAAATGAACCCTGATGAAAAGAATTGAAATTAGCTAGTATGTCTGGTTAACATTTGGGTAGTTGCATAAGCAAACAGCATATAGACCTTTTTTCTCCTCAAGCATAACTGATAAATACTATATTTTTTCAGAACAATGTTAAAATGATTTGGGGGGTTTTGGTTATTCTGTAGTAACAGAATTTAGTTCATAATATGCAAATGATAATATTAAACCACCATTAATATATGAATATATTATATGATAATTTAGTTCTTCTGATAACCAACACTTCAAAATCTGTGTTAACACTTATATAACTGTATAAAGAAAATACTGTCTAGTGCTTGGTTTAAAGTCCAGTGTCTTGCAAATTTATTCAGAGATAATGCTTAACTAATTATACACCATCACTGTGAATGGACTGTGCAATCAGAAAACAAATGCAAATGACTGAAAAATCAACAATATCAAATTTGTAAGAGAAGTTATTTTTGTATAATAAGTAAAAATTGTTAGACTTTAATCCCTTGACACTAAAATATTCAGTGCCAAGTATGAATACAATCAACATTAACATATTTTATGATTTAATCATCTTAGAAACAAAGCTAGCATAAACTTGTGGAGAAAATATTACTTTGGGCTTATGTAGGAATGACATACATACAATCTCACCCTAAATGGAAACCCGTGAACAGAGGATTACATTCACCACATAGCAATATGTTCTTGTAAATGGAATGGTAAGAAATCTAAAAGCAATTTTCAGGCATTCTTATATGGGAATTATGATGAGAAAAGGGATAGAGTCAATATCAGTTCTTTCCCTGAGCTTTACTAGAGGCAATTTTGGTATACTCTGCTCAAACTCTTCATATCAGACCTCTTTCTCTTTCTTTAGTTTTTATTGTTTTTTAGAGAGAAAGGAAGTGAAAGAGAGACAGAGATAGAAACAGAGAGCAAGAGACATTGATGTGAGAAAGAAACATGGATTGGTTGCCTCCCAAAAGCACCCTCACTGGGATAGAACCCACCACGTAGGGATGTGCCCTGACCTGGAATGAAACCCACAAACTTTTGGTATAAGGGAGGATGCTCCAACCAACTGAGCAACCTGGCCAGGGCTTTTCTCTCTCTTTTATTGCAACCAGTGTACAAAAGGCCCTATTGTGATTTCTATTGGATTCACCAAAATAAGAGATTACCCCGACATTTTACATACTCTATGCGCTTTAGTAGATATTTACAACACAATGACATTTACCTCTGATGCAGCAGGTTCATTTTTTTTATGAAATAAAAGGGTAGTTCAAATTAAAATTTAATAGTAGTAAAATTATAAATTTAGGTAAAAAGCGAAGAAATGCACATTAGAGTATGACACACATGGCTTCTAATCATTCTATAACCATCTTTGAAAAATTATATCTCCAATGACTTAGACCGTATAAAGCTTGTTCTTCAGACATTAGCTAAGGCAAACAAACAAACAAACAAAAAAACTTTCTGTCAGCATTATTAGTATTAAATATTTGCAACATTTTTGTTAGCTTTAATTATAGAATATAGATTGTAGAATGTACACAATTTTTTATGCCATGTACAGATGGTTTACCTCTTGCTACCTTTAACCTTCCCCCCCTCCCCACTGTCTTGTATACATATTCTAAGAACCTAAAAAGCTCTTACTATTAGACTTCAATGTATGGCATGAATAATTTTGTGGATTTCACTAAATAGTCACACGGTGGGTCTTTTATTGTTGTTACTTTGTTTTGTTTTTACTTTAGAAAGGTTATTGATTGCTCAATCAGCTAGACTGATGACCTGTTTAACAAATTTGAGAACTTCTCAAACAATGATAGGGTATGTTATATGTGCTCTAGAATATTTCTAGTTGTCTCCAGATTTAATTCTGTCAATTATAATATTAAAAGAACAACTATCAAATTATCGCTATGGATTCATAAAGCAAAGTAAGTTCTCTCAACAAAAATATAGGAGAAAGGGATTACAAAGGATAAGCCTTTAAACCAAATAACATCATATTTCGAAAACTCCTAAAATACTGTCTTTATTTTTCTCACTTCACATTAGTGGTAACTAGTCTTGTAAGGTAAGAATGTCTATGAGCCGAAACCGGTTTGGCTCTGTGGATAGAGTGTAGGCCTGCAGACTGAAAGGTCCCATGTTAGATTCCGGTCAAGGGCATGTACATTGGTTGCGGGCATATCCCCGGTGGGGGGTGTGCAGGAGGCAGCTGGTCGATGTATCTCTCTCATCGATGTTTCTGGCTCTCTATATCTCTCCCTTCCTCTCTGTAAAATATCAATAAAATGTATTTTAAAGATGAATGATCTATGAAATACTTTCTGAAGCACTCTTCCAGATCAGAAGTGTGCACATGTCCAAATTGGCATTTACTCAACAATACCCCAAATTGAATTTTTCATCAATTAAACAGGTTTTAGTTCTAAAGAACTCCTAGCATAAAATAGTCTCTATAATAAGTGTTGGCATTATTATAACATAGCACTTTAACTTTTATCTGGTGATATTATTTAGTCCAGGATTTGAACAAATTTATCAGCATCCTGGAAATACATATTGACTCACACCAATTACTTTTCAATTTTTGCTATCTGTCTCCCTGTCCTACAATATAAGCACCCATAGAACAATGACTGCTTTTTTTGTTTGTTTGTTTATTTTGTTTTGTTTTGTTTCTGCATCCTTAGGATTCAGGAAATGCTGAAGTATATTTTTAATTAAATGATTATTAAAGAGTTAATCATGCCTCACATCATATATCATGTACTCATTAATTCAAAGTTTTAATCATTATTTATGTATTATTTAAAGTAAAAAGAGAACCAACTATAAACCTAAAACTCCTTTACAAACAAACAATCTTAATAAAATAATGATTAAAGACAGAGAAACAACATTTCTGGCATAATGTCTACAGGTCACAGTTGACAGATTTTTTTTTTACCTTTTTATATGCCAGATATATTATAGTACCTATGTGTATAGAGCGAGTATTCAAACAGATGCAGCCTAGTCTAAAATGCAGTGAATACACAGCTTTAAAAATTAAAAGCAACTCAAATAGCTGTAGCTCCAAATGATATGCATTTATGTAGCACGGAAGCTGTCATTTATTCTATGCTTCTATCCAATAGGGGATGCAAGCCACATAAAACTGAGTGGTGTATAAAATAAAAACAACATCTATTTTATATCAGACAGTTAAGAGAGTTCACAGAATACACAAGCTATTGGCAAAGAAAAGGGGAAATTCTGGTATCTGTATTGCAGCAAGCATTTTGAGAGAGTATAACTGAAGGAAATAGTTTCCTGTACAATGCAGTTAGTAATGATCTGTACTTCCAGTGAATTGTTAGCAACTAAAAATAAGAGTGATAGCATAGAAATAATATAAATATATCTGATAAAATATAGCTTCTCACTAATGATCAGTGGGATTCCTATACTAATAAGAAATGATATGAAAATATCTTATAAAAACTACCCTCTTCTCAATGGTCAATGTGAGTCAAGCACACATGGGATTCCTATAACAGTAAGAGAAATTCAGTAATAATAATAATACCAAAAAATTATAAAACAGAACTGTACGTTTTAACCTTGGGAATTCCTCAGGTAAAATCCAACACTGGCTTCTGTACTCAGAAGGCAAGGAGAGAGAGACTGAATAAACCTGACCTCTAGATTGATAGGTAGAAGTCTTAATAAGTAAGCGAATTTACAAGGCTGCCTTAGACAGCCACAAGACAGGGAGATCTCTACACCAACTCACTAGAACCAAGGTCGGCAAACAGTGGCTCATGAGCCACATGTGGCTCTTTGGCCCCTTGAGTGTGGCTCTTAGGCCAACTTAGGGGTGCCCTAATTAAGTTAATAACAATGTACCTACCTATATAGTTTAAGTTTATAAAATTTGGCTCTCAAAAGAAATTTCAATCGTTATACTATTGATATTTGGCTCTGTTAACTAATGAGTTTGCCAACCACTGCACTATAGCCTTAAAAGTTTATATTGGGACATGAATAGGGTTGTCACTTCAACAGTCCAGATGGTCTTAACCAAACCTAACTCTCTCAAGGTTGCATCCTTGGAATGGTTTTCCATGGTGGGAATGGTGAGAAGAGCATAAATTCCAAGGACAGTGGAAGGCATGTGGTGCCTCCAGTTGCCCAGGGCCAGCTCAAGGGTCAACTGGTCAGCTGGTAGTGATGTCCTCTTGATGATCTCCCCAAACAGGAACAGAAACAAATGATTTTGCTTCTTTAAAGATATAAAACTTACTATTGTCCAAGAAAATTAATGTTAGAACTCTCATGCTGAATATAAGTGGACAATTTATAAAATTGTTATAGATTAATAAATAAAATGAATAGTATTTGTTTCACAGCATGTCCTCATTTTTTTTCAAATAAATCATTTAAAAGTAAATCACGTTAGGAATTTGTATATAGAACAGTACCTGACCTGTCATGCTATTGTAATCAAGGTTGTCAGGACATTCCTACAATAGCACGGACTCCCCCTCCTTTCTTTATCTGTGTGGTTTTATTAATGAATACTCATCTTAATGTTAGCAATGCAAATGATAAAAAACCTTTTACATAATATCATTTAGCGTTTATTTCTTTCTAAAATGCTCTAAATCAATTTCTAAAAAAATAAAGATGGGAAATTATGTCTTAAAAGAAGATTGTATCTGTCTTGCTCATGAAAGACATATATATATATATATATATATAATGAAATATAAAATATATATATATAAATATGAAATATATATATAAATAAATATATATAATGAAATATATATATTTCATTTTTATTTTCACTCTTGTTCTGGTCAGAGGGCAAGTCATTTTTTTTATGTTGTTATTTGTTATTTTTTCTTCTTTTTCTAATTAGGCATAGCATAAGCCAACCATTTTAAACAATTATGTTTATGACATGCTGGGGAAAAATAATTCTTGAAAAAAGATAGCTAATAACTACCCGAAAAATCTTTTCAAATCAGTGGGCAATAGATTTACATTATTCCCCTTTTTCCTTCTTAGGATATTGAAATCAGAAAGAAATGACAGTATAGTGAAATGGAAGCAGTGATCCAACACGAAGTTTAAAACATACCAATAATTATCTATCTTATAGGATAAGTTATTTATTTGACAAGAACAAACTACATTTTTTTAGTAGTTTCCTCTTTACATGCAGAATTAGACAGTAATTTAGGTGAACATACGACATCTCCAGCTCACAAAATCGCATTAATCATAATACTTTTTCCATTGCATGGTTTTATTAAAGAGCCATTCAATGTTTTAGTTGTTTTTTTTTGTTTTTGTTTTAAATAATTTAATAGTCAACACATAAAAACCACCTCATTTTTTTTCTGAACGAAGAGATGGCAGAATTATGGATTCACACGGATTCATATGGAGTCTGTCACAGTCGCTAATTATTAGACCGGATGAACTGGCTTTTGGAAACAATAGGTTTGAAAGATTGGCAATAAGGAGCTGTGGGAAGGAGGTATGAGTGTGACCTCTCAGAATGGGCTAAATGTGAAAATAATTGTCCCTGCGTGATTAACAAAGGAAGCTGTCAGAAGAGGCTGTCAACAATCAGGAGAACAGCATGACTGATTCGGCATGAGGACAACAGCGTGTCTTCCTTGTCATGCTGGCGTTCACTAGGCCTTATGTAAAAAGCAGCCGTGGTGACAAAGATGCATGGGCTCAAAGACCATACCCTTCTCTTCCCCCAGGCTAACGGCCCCAGCTTGTCTGATGGGTCCAAAGCTGAAAACCACCGAGCTACCCCTTCCCCAGGGGGATCAGACAGTCGTGTTGTGGTGGGTTCATCACATTGGAGTCCTTCAATAATGAAAGGGGCTGAGCTTTTTTCCCTGTGGATACTGCTGTTCTGAAAATGGATTTACCTTGTTAGCTCATAATGCTTCTGTGAAGTTACCATCTGTGGACACACGGAATGAAGGTGTTATCCACTTCATGCTGTTCTAGACGTTATTTCTGTAGAATATCATTTTATTTTTACAGAGAAATCAAAGCAAGAGTGGGCTCATTTCTATAGAATTCACTAGTCATGTCTTCATACAACTTAATTACCTGAGAAAAGGCCCATAATTTTGGTTTGGTTGATAAATGCATATGTTAACCTATCATTTATAAATGGAATATGTTTTAAAATAAAGTTTTAGAATTTTAAATATTTAATATTTAGTCATTTCTAATAACCATCTTCTCAGGCCATTTCACTTTGAAATTTTAACCCTCAAAAACTTAAAAAGAAAATGCAATCTATTAGTTCTGACGTCTCTTTAAAACTCAATAACATCTTTTTGTTTATTTTCTGTATATGCTAATATAGCAACCTAGGCAGTGAGAAACTGTGCTACTGGTCGGAATGTTCAAATAACTATGCTACATTAAGATGAGAATGTTCGAAGTTGAAAACAATCTCTGAATCCTTTTCTGCCTTCATTTTTACTTTTCATATGAATGAGACATAAACTATAGGGAAATGCCTTTTAATATTGCCCACTTTTATTTGTCATCTTTTAATAGTGCTGATGGCAATGGTTATTTGTCTCTAGAGATATAGTTACCAGATGTGAGAAAATAGACTTAATGTGAAAATAATTAATATGTAAAATAAATCAATTAATTGACCAAAGTGACATAAAATTAAATTGACTAGAAAATATATCTTATTATTTTATTTTATTTTTTAAAATATATTTTATTGATATTTTACAGAGAGGAAGAGAGAGGGATAGAGAGTTAAAAACATCGATGAGAGAGAAATATCGATAAGCTACCTCCTGCACACCCCCTACTGGGGATGCACCTGCAACCAAGGTACATGCCCTTGACCAGAATCGAACCCGTGACCCTTTAGTCTGCACACCTACGCTCTATCCACTGAGCCAAACCTGGTTTTGGCTGCAAAGGATATTTTAGAAACTTTAACTTTCCCTCCCCCCCCCAAGAACTGAAAACACTTCTTCAACAGTTTAAGTGTACAAGACAAGGTTCTGTTGCTCTTCACGTACATAACGATAATCACGACAATTAATTATTTGAGGCTGATTCCAAATCTATAGATCATCACAGCAGTTCCTTTTTTTTGAAGTAATTGTTGTTTACAGTTACTTTTCTGAAGTGATTGGTAGTCACATTTACTTTTTTGAAGTTGAATACTGACTTGTAATATAAAGATATAATAATAATAATACATGAACTACTAGTATATATTTGATAATTTTAAGCAGTGTAAGACTTTTCTCAAGTAAGCTTCACTTTAAGGACCTTGAATTATAAGTGAATTAAATGTGCAGGCAGCAATGGACCTTAAAAATAGTCCCTTCATGTCTGATGTGCTTTTCAGTCCATCACTGACACCACACTCATTTATGCAGAGTTAGTATTTTGTTGAAGTTATGCTACTTCTCGCAGTTTTAGGCATAAAAAGAAATATTAAGAAGTGTTCAGGGCTTCATAGGATTTCATTCATTTCAATCAAATAATTACTGTTTTCCTGGGAACTATAGCCGATGTAAGCAATTCTCTAAGAAAAACTGTAAACAACTGATAATGCAACCCAAGTGTGTTTACAAGAAGAATGTTAACCCACATAAAAAGGTTTATCTTTGTATCAATTTATATTTTATATTTTCCCAAGGAATGCATGGTTCTTTTTGCTCTGTCCTTTCGCAAATTGGGTTAAATATTTATTGCTTTTGTGAGACAGCGATGTTGCACAAAACTGTGATCATTAAAACCTAAAATAGCATCTCATGCACTAATATATTCCTCTTTCAAATGTATGCCTCCAGAAACAGATGAAAGGTGGGTGATTTATTGTTGAAAGAATTGTTACCACTGTTGTCCATTTCTAATGAGAGTTATCTGAAATGTACTTGAGATACTATGAAAGGAATGGCATTTAAAATAAAGGTTATTGCTATGAAGAACATTATTTTAAACATGACAATTAGTTATCACATTATTTCTAGGGTTTCTTTTCAACTCACTAACACTAATCACTACCAAAAATCGATTCATCTTCAAAATTCTCTAATATTGGTAGGCCTTTCCAAATAATTAGCTCATACAGAGAACACTGTTAATTAGTTTAATTAAACAATGAAACAAAACTGAAGTTGAAAACATGGTGAACATATCAGCTAAACAACCTATAAAATAGAGAAAAATATCCCCAAATGTGATTATATTTTTAAATTAAGAATCAATGCAAGTAAAACATCTGTGTAAATAATTTTTGTTGAAAAAAAACTTACTGTAAAGTTTCAGTGTCTTCCTATCAAAACTTTACAGTGGCACCCACAGGCCTGAAGTTCAGTTGTGGTTTATCTGATCTCAGTGGCATAGGTAGATGAAACCACCTCCACATGTCTCCTTTTTTATATCTGGGCCCACAAAGCATTGCCAGTGGCTATCTGGGGTATGCTATTCTTACTGTGGATAAACAGAGGACAGGATAGAAAATCTATCTTGTTAATCTTAACATATATATTAGCATTCCATTGCCTATATTAAATCATACCAGCATGCCCAGCATAAATTTGACAGATAATGATACTCTGTCCATGACTGGAGTTACTGAAAATTTACACATAAAAAAATGGATGTACACGAAAGAAAACAGAGAGAATGATAATCCAATCTAGTACATTAAACCTAAAATTATTTTGAAAGGTTAACTTAGAGCTAAGCAATCTTTAATTCCTTTGTATATGTTCTTTCTTTAGGTCCAACATTTATAAATTTCAGAATTTTATTTATTGTCTTAATATTGAATACAAATGCATGTCAAAAGTATAGTCACCTTTATGAGAAAAAAATGATGCAAGGGTAGAATAAGACTCGCAGTAGAATAATCATCAACTTGTTTTATACTGAATGTCAAAAAACACGTAATTACATTCACTTTCCATTGGTATTCCTATTTAGCCTCCAAGATTACCCTTTGGGAGTACAACTGTGAAAATTACTAAAACTAGAAATAATTATGACTGATTGATTTAAATACAAGTAATATCTAAAATGACTGACACCAATATAAATTAAGAACAATAATTAAAAGCCTAAATCATCCCTGAAATTTTATTAACAATCTTTAAAAAAAATACAGTTGTGCCTAGCTGGTTTGGCTGAGTGGACAGAGTGTCAGCCTGTGGACTGAAGGGGTTCTGGGTTCGATTCTGGTCAAGGGCACATGTGTGGGTTGGGGGATTGATCTCCAGTAGGTGGCATTATGTAGGAAGCAGCTGATCAATGATCCTCATAATTGATGTCTCTCTCTCTCTCTCTACTCTCTCTCTCGCCCTTCACCTCTGAAATTAATTTTAAAAAATATATACAGTTGCATGTTCAGTGTGATTAGATATGTAATTGAATTGCTGAAACATGAAAGTATATATAAATTCCTTAAACCTTTTAGACAGGTCACTACTGAATTGCAAATATTTATTATTTTGTTATACAGCAAGGTAAGCTCATAAAAAGTATTTCAAATGAATTCTTCCATTTGCAGTTTGTATGGTACATAAACAAACAAACAAAAAAATCCAAAACCTGCCTTGCTTATTAACTAACCATAGACAATATGTCTTCAGAACAAAGAAATTGATCATTTCAGCTATGTTGGTCATCACTGTGAAAACTTTCTCTTCATCAGAATTCAACTTTAGGTATGCATAAAGATTCTATTTAACTATGTGCCTTCAAATCTCCAAAAAGGGAAAGAATGATTTGTGTCTTGCTGAGTCTTGTGCAGTCACCGTGGGTAGCCAAAGAAAGTTTAGGTATGAACAGGTGGGTGTTGTCATGGATGAATGTCTTGCTCAACAGACCATCAGGACAAATTAAAGGCTGCATTTTACATTTCTGGCGATCACATTGCTTTTTCAGGCCGGCAGCTGGCAACTGGCAACACTCTGAGGAATCAGACGCTCTGGTGTTCACTGTGTTTAAAAATAAAAAGTCCCTTTTTCCGTCACCCTGGCCCAAATTACAATGCATCATATATGCAAATGAGGTCGGGGAATTATCTGTTAATTTTAAGAATTAAGATAATCTTGTATCCGGAATAAAACAGTCTTTGGGAATAGCTAGGAAAAAAATACCGTAAGGCAATCTGTTTTATAATTCAAAATTAGGATGACACTGCGCGTACTTGAGCTCTCACACAAACAATCCAAAGTCGTCATTTTCAGAACTGAATCCATCTCAGTGAGAACATTAAACATTTGAGTTTTCACCAATTAGTCATTAAGTAAAACTGAAAGGTCACATTACTTCTCTGTCCTTCACTTATAGCTGAAATAGTCCCATTAATACTAAGTAGAGCTGTATAATAAATATATTGAATTTTGTAAAGATTTTAACATGCGGTCTGGTACTTATCAAGAGCACTATTTGTACATTACGTTAAACTTTTGAGGGGTTACTGAGGATTTATCACCTGGTAATCCCTGTTTCATGTTTGAAAAGTTGTATTCTTCACAGATAATTTTGAGTGATTATTCCTGTTTTACTGATGGCACATGAAGAGAAGTCTGTTTCTAAGCTGACACATTCGTATACAGGCACACCACAAATTAAACACAGAGATCTCTCTTTAACCACTAACCACCAGTTCTTATATCCTAGAATAAAATATCACTCATTGAAAATGTTCTTTCAGCAACTCTTATACAGGGTGTCCCCCAAAAAAGTATACACACTTTAACAGCTGATAGCTGTTAAATGAAAATGAAATGTATTTATTGTTCTGTTCAAAGTGTGTGTGTGCAATTTTTGGGATACCCTGTACTCTTATTGATATAAGCTCACTAATTTACCTGTTAAAAGTTTACAGGCATATAATTTTTTCACATATTTAGAGCAGGCAAAAAAAAAAATCGTTGTGTGTGGTTTTTGTGTATTGGTTTCAGATTATTCCAAAAGGTATGCATTGGTTTAACTTTATAAACTAGTCACATTTTCGATGTAGGTGAGGAATTACAGAGGTGAAATAAGTAGCCGCACACAGGGTGGGTGGCTGACAGGAACTCATTAATCTGACGTAGTACCTGCTTTTCCAAATTTGGAGATCTATTACTCAGAATTAAGACGTGTTCAACAATTTTGAAATAGTATAGTATTAATGTTATTTGATTTCACAAACACTCATTTTTTAAATGTTAATTCAAGGTGTTATAATCCATTAATATTTTTTTATTATTTTTGAGGTTAAAATTGTCTCAAATTTGGCCAAGGTAAGCTTCTTCCAGCTGGTGCTAAGGGCTTCTGTCATTTCCCGTCTGGTATTTTCAGAATACTTAACAGGATGAATTTGAAGCTGTGTGGAGAAAAATGATACTTTTCACCACGCCTAATAGGGCAGGGTATTAAAAATGTCAAAAAGAAAACATTATTGCCACGGAAGGCATGATTTTAAAGTAATTGCCCCAGTTACTATATATACCTAACGTTGCTGCGATATTGTGAAGAGGACAATACTGATCATGACAGTTAGAATAACACTAGTTCAGGTTAAGGTTACTCTTATATTTCACTTTTCTATCTAAAAATGTAATTATTTCTAGCAGAGAATCTTGAAGTACTCAGGAAATCATATTTCAGTATAAGATCCACTTACATTTTGAATTCTGATTTAGCTTTTAGGTTTAAAAAACCTACTACACAAATTACTTTCTTGTAGTTTAGTTCTTAAATTAACTGAATTTATTATAATACTTAATTATGTATTGTCAAGTTAGATTATTATATACCAAAAATGTCTATTAATATTTAAAAACTATATTACCATTAATAGTATTATGTACAGCCCTAGATGGTTTGGCTCAGTGGATAGAGCGTCAACCTGCTGTCTGAATGGTCCCTCCCTGGTTTGATTCCGGTCAAGGGCACATGCCTGGGTTGCAGGCTTGATCCCCAGTAGGGGGCGTGCAGGAGGCAGCAGATGGATGATTCTCATCATTGATATTTCTATCTCCCTCTCCCTTTATCTCTAAAATCAATTAAAATATATATTATGCCCATTTTACATAAAGTAGAACAAATATATAAAAAGGCCCACTATGTTTGTAATATATATGTAACTTTTCTCCTATCATGTATATCTGGCCCCTTAAGTAAAATCTTCACAATATTTTATTACTTTTCAAATATCTTTCCATTGTCCAGGAGGATGTTCTTCCCAAATCACGTACGCTCACATGTGCAGCTGCACCCACCTGGTGGATATGCTGTGCTGGAGGGTCCAAGGTGACCTCACAAAGATGCTGCATCCTTAAATGGGACTGAGCACTCTATACTCATGTTTAGAAGCTATGTATACTCTATACATGGCTTCTAAACATGCCCTGTCTATGTCATACACATGATCTGCCTGGAACTTAAAACTGGAAGCAAAACTTACTGCTGGGCTTCGGAGAGGTACCTTTGGTCTCATGCATAGATAAAACATGGAACTTTCAAGAGTAATTTTGACTTAGTGAGACTTTGGGCAACTAAGTACTATATTAAACACAACCTGTTTACATTATCTCCTTCAAAGATGAAATTTAAAGAATATCAGAAGGAGCCCTAACTGGTTTGGCTCAGTGGATAGAGTGTCAGCCTGCAGACTGAAGGGACCCAGGTTAGATTCAGGTCAAGGGCATGTACTTGGTTGCAGGCACATCACCAGTAGGGGTGTGCAGGAGGCAGCCGATTGATGCTTCTCTCTCATTGATATTTCTAACTCTTCCTCTTCCTTTTTCTCTGTAAAAAAAAAATCAGTAAAACATATTTTTTAAAAGTATCAAAAGGAAAGTCAGGCTGGAGATACATGCTTATTAAAAATTTAATGTAGGCTGGCCAACGTGGCTCAGTGGTTGTGTGTCGACCTATGAACCATCTGGTCACAGTTTAACTCCAGGTCAGGGCACATGCCTGGGTTGTGGGCTCCATCCCCAGTGTAGGATGTGCAGGAGGCAGCCAATTAATGATTGTTACTCATCATTAATGTTTCTAGCTTTCTCTCCCTCTGCCTTCATTTCTGAAATCAATAATATATATTGTTAAAATTATAAAACTTTGAAAATACTTAATGACAATAGACAAATGTTAAAAATTACAGTAAGTACATATATATGTAAATTTAAATTAAAATAAACAGCAATGGTCATAAATTATAGATATATTTAATATTATTAATAAGGCGAATGATTTAAGCAGTGAATATTATACACTTAAATTTAGTTTTTAATTTTAGAAAAATAAAAGCTGAGAGATTGCCCAAGAGAAATAGACATATTAAAAATTTCACTATGAAGGAAATAATAATAAATTTATTAAGAGTTAAGGGTCCAGAGAGAAGAAAGTAAAAGCAAGGAGAATTAGTATCAGAATAATATAATTATCAAGGCTTGAACTAGAGAGCTAGATATGGAACATTTTACATAGTAGAGCACACAAACTTATTTCTAACAAATATGCCAACAAATGTGAAAAAAATCTGACAAAAATATTTATATCCTCATATTTATAACCTATTAACACTAGTAAGTATGTAAGATACGTTGGTGGAGGGGAGTATGATATTTTAATAAGAGAAGACAAGAAAAAAGAGAAAGTTTGTATTTTTGAGTGCCAGGTGTTCCCCCCCTTTGTCATTTGCTCCAGGGCACCTCCAACTGATCTATTTTGGGAAATTAGTCTTCCGGGGCAGTTAATGCAAAATGCAGCAGTAGGAAACATTTGTTCTTATATTGAACCCTCTTTCATTGTGGCTCCGGGTTTTCCCTGTCTAAAGGGGAAACTTCCAATGAATACATCTTGAGTTGCTACACAATATAATAAGTCATCACTGTGGTAGTACTCTTGCTTTTAACCTGCTTTGATATCAACTTTAAATATATTGTAAGCAATACTATTCAAAGAAATATAAGACACATATATCAGCTCAAAGGGCATTACATAGAGCCTTCCAAAATGATATAATTCACAGATATTTTTCATCTACATAAAGTGATGTTATGAATGATAAAATCAATAACCATTAATGAATTTGTAAAATTCAAATAGATAAATCTAAGATAGCAATAAATAAATCTGAGATAGCAATTTTATAGCAATATAAAGTATGGCAAGGCAATTAAATTCTAATTATGAGATCTTTATTTTATCATTAAATATGATGTTTATATAAAAGTAGATAATAGATAGAGCTTATAATATCCATGAACACAAAATTTAGAGTACATTTACTAAAATAGTGAAATAAATACCTAAAACAAGTTACCTCAAATATGTATTTCAATAAAAAATAAAGATTGGTTTATTTTATTTTATTTTTTTTAAATATATTTTTATTGATATTTTACAGAGAGGAAGGGAGAGAGATAGAGAGCTAGAAACGTTGATGAGAGAGAAACATCGACCAGCTGCCTCTTGCACACTCCCCACCGGGGATGTGCCCGCAGCCAATGCACATGCCCTTGACCAGAATCGAACCCGGGACCCTTCAGTCTGCAGACCGACGCTCTACCACTGAGCCAAACCGGTTTCGGCAAGATTGGTTTATATTAAAAATACCAAATTAGAATAGTGATGATGAGAGAAAATAAATTATGAAAAAATATAAGCTTTAAATATGGTTTTTAATAGATTATAGACTTTTCAAAAAAAATTGGAAAGGGAGTAACACTATTTGACCAATTAGTTATTCTAGTCCTACAGAATATAAGTCCACATAATACTATGATGCAAAATTGATTTTGTATTTATGTATTTTTTTTCATTTTCCTTTTTCTGTTTTATAAATGGTGTAAAATATGTAAAAAAAATAGTAAAATAAAATGTGCTATTGTCAATTTATAACTAAAAGCCTTGGCCAGGAGCAGGAAATTAGACTGTGTAAGAAGAGCTATCATATTTAACTGGGCAGATCTACGGTTATTTCTATAGATACAGTGCAGTCCGCTACTGAACCTTGGCCAAGATAAGGATGAGAGAGGCTGCTAGTGGTTTTTAAAGTGCTATTTAAAGTGTGAGACTGCCCTACAGGCACTTTGGGGCTACAATGTCATATTGGTTTTGAGATATATAGGTAGATTGCAAATAACCAAGACCAAGCCAGTATGAGCAAATAAAGGAACAAATAAAGAACCAAATAGCATTATATGCTAGAAGGATTTCAGTGGTAAGGCTGGAAAAAAGGTGTTTTAAAGACATTTGTTTGTGTGTGTGTGTGTTTGTGTGTGTATGAAATAATTAATGGTAGGATACAATATTAAATAAGATGGCCAAATTAAGCCTCATGGAGAATTGTAAATATAGCAGAAACATAATGATAATGGAGACACCAAATACATGTGATGGTTATACAACATAGTGAATGTATCTAATGACACTATACTTATAAATGGTTCAAATAAGATTATGTCAGATATATTTTATTATTTTTTTTAAATGAGCCAACTACCTACAAAAAAGACATGGATAAATCTTAAATGCATACTACCAAGAATAAAAATCCAGTCTGAAAAGACCACATACTCTATGATCCCAATGACATGGCATTCTATCAAAAAGAGTGATAATGTATATAAATTAAAAATATACATTTGGAAGATTTAGGGAATCCGAAGATTGAATGTATACTGTGAGTCCCCCTCCAAGAAATTACAAATGTACAAAACAATTTCAGTGATGTAGGAGCAAGGAATATTGCTGACCTAAGTAAATTTGCAAATAAGTGGTCTTTAAAAACAAGATAAACTGTGTAAAGCAATAAAGTTGAAGGTTATGGGTTAAAAATGCTGATAGTGCTATACATGTATACTAGAACTGAACAATTAAGTGAACAGATGGTGTAGAGTGATAGTCAAGCTTTTTACAGCTTGAGTGGGAGTTCACAGATTAGCAAGCAGAAAATGATCTGTATAGTAATGAATTCAATTGGGAGGCAGCAGCATAAACTTATGTCTAGCACTAGTGGCCCAGTGCATGAATTCATGCACATTGAAAGGCAATTCATTAGAATATCTTTAATATCCCTATTTTCCTTTTCTATATAATAGAAATGTCAATCAAATTTGCGATCAACAATGACAGATGGAAACACACGCATGCGATTGGCACCAGTAAGAGCTTCATATATGTATCATGCACATGCGAATCAACTTAGCCTTTTATATATACAGAATAAACCTGCTTAATTAGATCTGCTTTTTGATGTAGCTAAACTTTTTTCCAGCCCAGTGAAGCACACCAACTTTTCTTTCAAGTAATTGTCAGCAACACAGTAGTAAATATCAACACAAAGCACATTGGTATTGTGGTTCACATAGGGAGAATGAAAAGTAAAATATTTAACTGTAGCAGTGTTTGACTGTATTCTGAAAAGTGAGAAAAACTGAAGTCACTTTTAAGTTCCACCATTTCTTACATTGTTTCAGTTGGGTCAAGTTTCTAAGCATTCTAAATCTCTGTTTTGTAGCTAATGAAAAGAAAATAGGATTCCACTGAATCTCCTATTTTCCTACTCCAAGACTTCTGTGGGAATCAAATGAGATTAGGCACATGAAAATGCTTCACAGACATTTGGTTAGAGTGTAAAAATTTTGCACCTGGCTATAAAGCAAGTCATGCTCCTACGCTGAAGAAACTCCAAGGAGGGTTGTCTCTGAGGAGAGGAATTCAGGTGTTGCTATGTGATGTCACATAGATAGAGATAGAGATAGAGATAGAGATAGAGATAGAGATAGAGATAGAGATAGAGATAGAGATAGAGATAGAGATGGAGATGGAGATGGAGATAGAGATGGAGATGGAGATAGAGATAGAGATAGAGAGATCTATAGAATAGATAGATAGATAGATAGATAGATAGATAGATAGATAGATATAGATATAGATATAGATATATAATATGGATAGAGATAGTTATATGCAGAACTACTTAAGGATTAATGTATATAATAATAAGGTTAGTGTATACCCATGCATTTCTCTTCTCTTTCAGCAGCAACAGTTGGAACAAAAACATCTCAAGAGCAATGAGCCCAGTCTTGCTTTGTAATCTCATTGTCCAAAGCAAACAGGTTTCCATGAATACATCATTGGTTTCAGCAATGAAATGGAAAAAAAATGCATGATGAGTCTGAAGCATCTTTTAACACCAGAGTAAGTGTTGCTTAAAAAGATATAAGCAAATAATGGTATAGGGGTTTGTCCAAGGAGCACAAGAGTCAGCTGAAAGAAGTCCCAAAGTACCAGCTAGAACAACTGAGCAAGACAATAAAATAGTTTTGATTTATAAATCAAAGTATTAAATAAATATTCATGTCTTTAATAAAATAAATAACTGAATAAGTATGTGAGTAAGGAGAAAATCTTACATGCATAATTATAATAATAATAATTATTATTCTTCATACTTTGCCATCAGTCTGAAGTTAGGAGAGCTTCTACTATTTAGCATCTGTGTTCCAATTTTTGTCTTTTATTCATTTTCTGTTTTTGTGTGTGTGTGGTTTCAATTGAGTATTGAGTATATGATTTCATTTTATCTTCTTTTTGAGATGTTATCTGTCAATTCACAGTATACATTTTAAACGAATTCACTTTAAAATAATACTATTCTATTTCACAGGTAGTTCAACTACTTTATAATAACAAAATAATCTAATTCCTTCCTACCATTCCTTGTATTTTTGCTGTCATTTATTTCAATTGTATATAGCATCTATATAATAGCTAGTAAAATACATTATAATTTTGAACCAACTGTTCATTGTTAGATGAATTAATTTATGAAAAATAAAGTTTTTATTTTACCATCACTATTCCTTCTCCAATGCTGCCCCTTTGTTGATGTAGATCAAAGTTTCTGACCTGTATCATGCTTCTTTCTTCACATTGTGTCCAAGGCAACAATGGCCCTTTTAATGTGGATACTGGAATTTGGAGATATCAGGTCATGCATGAAATTTCAAGTATGGAGGTGGAAACAATAGTCAGCCAAGTGACAACTAGGTTATACTATCAGAAGCCTAATAATTTTCTGTACAAATTGCAATATTATTTTATTTTACAAAAATATGAACACTGAGAAGAGATTATATGTTATGATTTTCATACTATAAAAAGCAGTATTATTCCACATATCAATAAGAATTCTAATTACAATTAACATTATTCTTTTAAACAGTTAGCTAACACATGTAATCCAAAGAAAAATCAAGAAAAATCAAACTTGACTATTCAGTCCTTTGCATAAGCAAGATTGAAAATGAAGTTATAAACAAAAGTTAAAGCAATGTTCTATTAAGTCCAAAGCACAGTTCCTAACAATAGGCACTAGACAAATTTTTATTATTGTTGTTTATAAAGAAGTAAAAGTATAATGCATTTGAAATAAAGAATGTATTTAAAAATAAAATAAAAATAATGCCAGTTTTAAATACATAAATGAGAAATATTTGCTTTATCCAGAGAGAGTTGGGGCATTTGAACATGTATATTTTTACTTTCTGATCCACAAAATAGGCAATGATTTATTTAAGTTTTTCAGTGATTAAATTAATAAATTGAGAAATACAAATAAAGTACCTTATCACCAAACACATAATCTTACATTTTAGAGATAATAAAAGAGAAAAACACTTACTTTTGCATTTTAGATATAGTCTTATATGCAATGTGGTTAAGTTATCCACACTACATTAGCAAAGGCAAAAAGAAAGTAAATGCCAGTGTTTTGAGGAGAACAACCATGGAAAATCAAAGACTGTGTGTGTTGATCATCATTCACATGCTACAGAAAGAGGAAACATTTTTCAAGGGAAAATTAATATGATATCCACACATCAATATAACCATGATCCACAACTACACAAAATAAATAATGACCTGAATATTATCTTTATCTTTTTCTCCCAACAAATTCAAATACATCCTATCAAAACACCTTCAGAAAATATTTTACCCTGATACCACCTCTTAAATGTTAACATGTAAATCAAAAGAATTATTTTTCCTCCTATGGAAATGTGTTTCAAAACTATAAATTTTGTAGTGATTCATATAGAAAATGTAGATCAGATAACTATATCAAATTATTCACAATATGTTAACAAAGATAGTATTTCACAGTTATAGGTAATTTAACATTTACCTCCTTTATTACCTAAGATATGCGTCTTCTGTGCATCTGTGCCTGAGTAACATTGACCATATGTGTCTGTAATTAATTACAAATTACCTACTCAATGGATAAGACCTGGCACACTTGGGTTTTTTTTCTAAAATTAATGTTTAAGCATTGGAATAGTCATTAATTTCTGTAACCATATGTCCATTCACATTTTGAAATACACTAGTTGAATTACAGATACACAATTTATTCCTTGTTAATTATCATGAACATTAATATTTAATCATGGAAATTTGAAATCTTCTACATAAATGCTACACTTAGGATTGTTTACTAGTGTGAAGATTGTATGCCTATTGCACATTGAACTTTTCTAGGTTTCTATTATCGGTAGTACATTAATCAGAGAATAGTCAACCTTGAGATTCAATGTTTCCCTTAATATATTTCCTTTCTCGAAAAAATGTGACACCACACAGCAGGTACAGGTCTGTGAAACATGTGACCAGAAATAAAACTTATCTGTTTATTATTAACAGAGCAAGTGAAAAAAAATGTTTTGTTTGTTTGTTTGTTTGTTTGTTTTTTAATGGAGAAGGAAAGAAAGAGAAAGAGAAAGTAAGGGAGGTGGGGAGAGAGAAAAGTTTGAGTAAGATCAACATGCAGGTGCACACAGATAGCCCTAAAAACACCCAAAAGAAGTACTTTAAAAATCAACATGGTAACAAATAATATATGATCTCACTTATGTGTTGAATCTAATGAACAAAATAAACCAATACAATAGAAATAGAGAGATGGATACATGGAACAGACTGACAGCTGTCAGAGGGATAGGGAGATAGGAACTGAGTGAAAGAAGGTGAAGGGATTGGCCAAAGACCATATATGCTTAGTCCATGGACACAGACTACAGTGTGGTGAAGGCCATGGGGAGGGGAGGAGAATGGAGCTGGCTAGAGGTGGGGAAAGTGTGGGAATATGGAGATATCTGTAATAGTGTCAACAATAAAAATAAAGTAAAAAAGGAAAAATCAATATGGTGAGCTTCTAGTAGAAGTGAAAAAGAAAAATGGTAAAATTTGTCCCTGCTAAAAAGCATGTGGACTTTCAAGGTAGAAGGCAACCATGTACTAACCAAAATTGTCCATATTTCATGATGATGTCAATACATTTTATACAATTAAAGCCCTGCTCTTTAACTCAAATATATACTAGAGGCCTGGTGCATGAAATTCATGCACTGGAGGGCACTTCCTCAGCTGAGCCTACACCCTCTCCAATCTGGGACCCCTCAGGCAATGTATGACTATCGGTTTAGGATCCCTGTGGAACATCCCTCTCACAATCTGGGACTGCTGGCTCCTACCTGTTTCTGCCTGTCAGCCTGATCGCCTCCTAATTGCTCCCCTGAAGCCTGATTGATGCCTAACTTCTCCCCTTCCAGCCCAGTCACCCCAAACTGCCCTCCTCTGCTGGCCTGATCACCCCAAACTGCCCTCCTCTGCCGGCCCGATCACCCCAAACTGCCTTCCCCTGTCAGCCATCCTCTGGTGGCCATCTTGTGACGATTATTGTGATGACATGAGGTGGCCATATTATGGTGGTCATCTTGTGATGATGTGAGGGCGTGAGGGCCACCTAGGATTTTATTAGTATAGATAATTTCATAATATTGAAGAAATTTTAATACATTTTCATTTCAAACCAAAAATATATAAAATATTTTTTCATTAGTATATCTAAATAAATAAATAAATAAATCATTACTTAGAATGAAATCTATACATACAATTATAATGTGTGATAGGAGTATACACACATATACATACATGTGTAAATCAAAAGACCAATCTGAACAGTGAAAACTAAATACATCATGACAGCATGACATCATGCTATAAACTTACATTACAGAAACTCTTCTTGACCAAGGACTCTTTTATTAAAAAATATTCTGATATATGTAAATGTCCAAAACAGAGATTACTTTAGAAATCATTATTTCTGACTGAGTGATTCTTATCATATGCACTTTGAATGTAAAATGCAAAAACATAACTCTGTATTATTTCACATTTTTTATTTTCTTTACAATAGTTGATTATGACATTAATGTGTTCATCTCATATTGCAGAATTAGAAATGAATCACTTTTATAATGAAAAGTAACATTGTACAGATAACACAGCATATAAAAATGAATTTATGAACTTAAAATAGCCAATATTCTGCCATAAATTTTAAATGGCTTCAACACAATATCTGGGATTCAGATTACATTTATTTCATAAATGTTCAACAATAATCACTTCAAACCTAAGTACTTCATAAGATGGATGGAACCACTTTATATTTTAGAAAATGAGGGAATTTCAAAAAAGGAATTGAAGCAATTATGATGAAGCACAGCAATTCAGGTGCATTGAATTGCTTCACATAAAAAAGTAAAAAATAAGTATCCATATATTAGACCATATTTTAAAATTCAACGTTTATATACTTTTGTTGGTAGAGTGACATAGTAGAGTCAAATAAACATTAAGAGTAATTATTTCTTATATCTGCTAGCAGCCAGGTGAGTGATCCTGAAAATAAATTTCTCCCAGTTGAGCTTGATACAAGTACAACCCCGCTGATACCTTGATTCTCACCTTGTTGAAGATCCCGAGCTTCACTCACCCAGCAGAGCTATTCCCTGATTCCTGACCCACAGAAACTGTGAGATAAATGCTTGTTGCTTTAAGCTACTCAATTTAGAATGATTTGTTATATGTCAATAGTCAAGTAAAAGCATTTCCACAGCAAAGTTTAAAATTGTAGAAAATTAATACGATCTGTTGTTGGTTAATATACACTTTATTGTTTTCCCCTAAAATTAAAATAATTACTGAATAATAGAAATTATTTTTAAAATAAAAACTTTATAATAATCAAATGCAAAACTATTTGCAATATTAGTGAAATTCCAATGAGATTTTTTCTTAATGCTATTTTCACTCTCAATGAACAGACATGTAAATAATAGAAAACAAGAACTTGTAATTTATAAATATGAAGTCATGTAATATAACTATTTTATCTTTCAAAATAAAGAAGTATTAATACTGCTTGGAAAAATATAAATTATATGAATTCCCAAAATTGATATATTTTTAAAAATATATTTTATTGATTTTTTTACAGAGATGAAGGGAGAGGGATCGAGAGCTAGAAACATCTATGAGAGAGAAACATCGACCAGCTGCCTCCTGCACACCCCCTACAGGGGATGTGCCCTCAACCAATGTACATGCCCTTGACCGAAATCGAACCTGGGACCTTTCAGTCTACAGACCAACACTCTATCCACTGAGCCAAACCAGTTTTGGCAAAATTTATACACACACACACACACACACACACACACACACACACACACACACCACACACTTTGGGTTTGTATTTTTGGGAGCCATCAAATATCACTGTTTTACTAAAAAGTTATCACTTATGAACTTGACTACGAAAAATGAATTCTTAATAAATAAACAAAAATAAGTTTTCTGCTTGATATGTAACAGTGTGAGGACCTAAGGCTAGTTGGAAAAAATGATACTAGGCGAGACATCTATTAAAAACTAAAACAATTTTTTTTTTATTTGACACACGTCAGCTAATAGCGTGTGTCTACTCTGGGTTATAAATGTAACTTTCACCATTAATTTTACTTTTGTTTAATGAGATGAGGAAATACATGGGGATATTCATGTTAAAATCTTCTCCCAATGATATTATATATTTCCTCAAGAAAGGTTTTTAAACAATTTTCATCCCTTATTCTTCAATGTGATACCATTTTATTTCATTAGACAGCATTACCTTCTGAGTACTTTTTCTTCATGAAACACGTTATGTTGTCTTTCTTGAGTTTCATCTTACAATGACTTATTCCTGATACTGAATTTACTCTTGCCTCTTCAGTAGGTCTTTGTCCAGCACTTGTAGCCATTTTTATCATTTTCCCAAAGGTCTCCTTGGCCCATCACAGAATCTTCACTCTATTGCCAGTGACTGGTGATTCTCTTATCTCTGGGAAGGAACATATTTTATTCCAGCATAACACATTTGTCACAGTTTTGTGAGCCTGAAGTAACCATAGTGTCTTTGAGAATGTATACATTATAGAATTAGAGCTTCCGATTCACAATATGCTTCCGATATCATTGTTTTTATCACCTTTCATTGAAATAAGACATTATATAAATATCTGGAAATTATTTACTCTTTAAATTGTTTGTATGATATCAAATGATCCAATGAGTAATGAACTTTATATTATAATTAACCATGGCCAGTATAACTTTGAAAGCAGTATATCTATCCATAGTTGTTTTTTTTCTGATTTAGAATGGCTGAAATATAATCTATATTACCTATGGACTTCTAAAAATCAATTTCACAAGAGGATTGTTACACAAATGATAAATAAGGATTCCATACATTACCATGTAGCTAAATAAAGAGATTTCACACTTGACTGCTGTCACTATAAATTAAAAAAATATATCATTTTGGAGAGATACACTCTACCAATTTCAGTAAAAGTATATACCCTGAGATTGGCTGCGTTCATATGAACATTGGATAAGCATGAGAGACTTTGCCATTGGAGATAAAAGAGAGTACCGGGGGAAGTGAGCGGAAATGATGACCCAGAGGTACTCTATGATTCTAAAAAACTAAAAATGGTAGTTGTATTTCTATGCAGTGACAATAACCACATAGTCATCATCAGATACATTTTAATGGGAAATTATTTGCTCTATTTATTTGTCACAGACCGCTTTGTAAGGAAAAGAAGAAAGCCATTTCCCCATTATTCCGTGTAAGCTGACAACAGGTCCCCTGTAACCTTCATGTTGAATGAGGCAGAAACACAGCAGCGCCACTTAAATGATTCACTGAGGGGAATGCATTCCATTTATATTTATCACTGTTATGTCTCAAAAAATGACCTAACTTATTATTCACCGGAGAGAAAGTCCCTAATCAGTTTAAAATCACCTTGATGTATAAGAGTGCTTGCCATCTGAGCAGCAGGTGTAGAAGTCAGAATGATTGAGAAAATATGGTTCCAAAGCAGCAGGAAGAGAAATGAGATGGCAGGAATAATGCTTAATTTCCTCACCCTGATCATGAGGCTGCCTCTAATGGCTTCAACTATGCTATGAAAACATAGGTACTAGAAAATGGACATAAACATGTTTTTATACATGGGGATATAAAAAGAGCAAAAATTTTAAAGACTTCTGTGATACAAAAACACAGGTTGCTATGTCCTTTGACTCGGTTATGCATTTACTCCCCAAATCCAAACTGGTGTCTGGTGTGTAGTAGGCATTTAATAAATATTTAGAAAATGTGAGCAACTCTTTTACGAGGCATATAGGCATACTGTACAAGCATTTGTAACACATGATGTTTACATATCTGCACTTTTTAAAAATTCTGTCTCTAGATAACATTGTCCGAGAGATTAGCCAGGATGGGAACATGAATTGTACTTGATTATACCAGCTCCCTTAATTTCCATACCTAATCGATCTCCAAATTCTGTTGATTTCTCACTTCATGGCTTTTGGGATAACTACCCAATATCTCCCTTACATATTCATACCTTAGTACCTTCATTCATACCTTAGGGCAGTAACAACTTATTCTACATGTTCCACAATATGGCATTTGAAATTAAAGCCTTTGATACTTAGGTCTGGGAGTAATAATTTTTCTCCTCCTTAGAAAAAGCTCAAGCTTTGGCCGACAGCAGAGATTTAGAAGGTGAGGGCTAGAAGGATATTTAACAATCTTCACGTACTCTTTGGTCATTTGAGGACACTGTTAGAAAAGAGATGAAAAGAATGCTCATGAATCTTCATTCCCAGACTTTCACATCTCTCCTCTCTCGGTGGAGTGTGCTAAGGTCATTAATCTACCTTTGTTTTTGCAAGAGAAATAATTCTTCTGCACACAGGAAGTGGGTGTGAGGAAAGCAGGTGTTTAATTCAGCTCTTCGCATATTTTCATTGTGGACTGCAAGAGAACTGAGCTAACAGAAGCTAACTCTTCATGCAAAACAGCCACATAGATGAGTATGCAACGTGTTTTCCACAGCATTATTGCACAGATTTTCTTAAAATGTAGAAAAACGCTTAGAAAATTTATTAAAAATTGAGTGAAAACTCTTAGAACTTGAACATCACGTATAAGGTATTCGCAATTATAAGTTTAAAAACATGCTTACTATTGTTAGAAAGAATGAAGCAAAAAATATAAAAAGGTATAAGTGATGTTTTACTTAAACATATTCTTTATTTTACTGGATAATATGTTAAGAAAGAACATGATGTTTTCTTTATTTTTGGTTTCCCCAACAGTCCTTAAAATAATACTTGGTTTATAACAAATTCTTACTGAATTGGAATAGGTTTTTCATTTAAAGATAGATTGAGCCAAAACTGGTTTGGCTCAGTGGATAGAGTGTTGGTAGGCGGACTCAAGGGCCTCAGGTTCGATTCCGGTCAAAGGCATGTACATTGTTGCGGGCACATCCCCAATAGGGGGTGTGCAGGAAGCAGCAGGTCAATGTTTTTCTCTCATCAATGTTTCTAGCTCTCTATCCCTATCCCTTCCTCTCTGTAAAATATCAACAAATATATTTAAAAATAAATAAATAAATAAACAAATAAACAAATAAAGATAGATTGCATTTCAATCTACAAAACCCTAAAGCTTTTATTTACATTTTGTAATTTATCTATAATAAAAAAAGCATAATATGCAAGTTAGACCGGAGGACCTTCTGGATGAAGCTGAGACTACGAGGGAAGCTTGGGCCCCGGGTGCCTGCTGGTGGCCGAGGTGAAGTCGGGTCCAGGGGGCAGGAGAGAAGCCTGTTCCCGGGTGCCAGAGGGAAGCTGGTGCCAGCGCAGGGGGAAGGAAGGCCTGCTTTTGCACCAGTGTCGTGCACTGGGCCTCTAGCAGATAATAATTTGCTTCAGATATTAGTTAGCTCACAATTGACAGCTATGATTTAAAATATAGCCTATAATTAGCGATATGTATATTACCCAATTCATGTTGCCAAATATTTAAAAAATAATAATAAATACACACACTTGCAACAAAATAAGATAAAAGCATTTTTAACGTTTTCTTCTGTTTAGGTATTTTATATGTAAGGCTCACTTGTTTGAATGAATTAACAGGATGAATAATTTCTTACTCAAATTCTTTCCCCAGACTAAAATATATCTCCAGTGGAGGCTGGTGTGTTACCTGACAGCCGAGTGATGATTTAAATAAGAAAAGTTAGAGCTCAGATCTTTGACCCATCTTTACCACATCCTTTTGTTTTGTTTTTTGTCTCATGAAAGCTTATTTATGTATAAAATGTTATCTATATCCCTACCTCTCTGATTAAAAAAGATAATGAAGAAAAACAAGTATTTCTTGCAGCTAAGGACACAGGTGCATGTCCTCACATCCTCATAGCTTATTTAAGAGTTGCAACTAAAGAAAGATGAGAATAATCACACTCCAATAATCCCAATGCTACTTGAAGATAGGGATCACGCTCCTTAATTTCTGTAAGACAGTGTCATAAATACTTTGGATAAGAGCATACACTTTTTATAAATTTGATTAAAAACTGATCGTGCTGTATTAAAATATAGACATATTTCAATATTAATAACTTATCATTTGAAGCATACTTTTCAGTGAAGATTTTGTCTCAAAAATATGCAAATTTGTAATCCCTTTGTAACATGTCTTTTCTTAGTAGATTTTTTTTAAATTTAGTTCAGGTTTCACTAGTGAAATGGAGAGTTTGTTGTGCTTTTTGTGTTACTGTATAGCTCTTAATTCATGATGTATAGGGGGTCCATGGAAAATAGAAAGCCACCCATGAAAATTCAGGATCATCACTCATTGAATTTTTCAGGTGCGTGATGTGTCAGTGAGAATTAGCTCTCATTCTTGTCCATACAAACTTGGGAAGCTGAGCCACACGTGAGGAAAGGAGAGAACATCCCTTTAATACAAAATCAAATCTAAGCATTGCTTTATTTAGATTAATGAAGAAGGACCATAAACAGCACACATAGGTAATCACTAAACTCCGCCTCTCAAAACATTCCATCATATTAAATAACTAGTTTAAAGGTGGGCGATCTTTTTTATTTTTGAAAAGCTGCGATAAAAGCTAGGAAAAAGATATTAAAATATTCTATAAAAAGATTTAAAAAATATTGAGCATGAAGAAAGCATAAATGAATTATAATAAAACCCTGATTCCAAAAGACCTACTCTTTCTTCTCCCCATTTTTGGTATCATTGTGCCCAAACTTCTGGAACAATCCTTGGTAGCAATATGGTAGCAATATTGTTTTATTAATTATGGAAAATTTACCATAATAATTTAAGATATTATGATAGGGGAAATGGCATTGATTACCCAAGAACTATCTATACTATCTTTACAATAATCATTTAAATCTAAAGATGTTCTAAATTTTTTAATAAAATAAAGTTTTTAAAATAAGAGTTATTATTTTTTAATATCTTTCTTATTGATTTAAAAAAATCATTGATTAGATGCCTCCATCAAGCCACACACTGGGTATTGGTCCTACAAACTGGTTATGTGCCCTGACCAGGAATTTAACCATGACCTCCTGGTTCATAGGTCAAGGCTTAACCAGTGAACCATACTGGACAGGCAAATCAAAATTATTATTAACAAATATCCTGGCCATTTATTGCAGGACTACCACTAAACTGTGAGAAACTCTAGGATATTTAGATGCCCTACTTCCTTCTTGCCTTCTGCCCATTGCAACTAGATCTCTGGTGTGACAATAAGGATAGTGACTATTATAGTCTTATCTCCATTGCCTCACATCACCTTGTTGCAGAGAGGTGAGACATGAAAAGAAGAGAAAATAGCTAAGAAAATAAATTCTCTTAAATTGATTGAAATATTGGTCAATGACAAATAGATAACTTAATTTTTGTTTTTTAGTTAACATGGTCATGTGAACATTGTAATATATATATGCCTAAGCGACTATTACGACAAAACGACTGGAACAACTGGAACCACTAGAATGACCTGTTGCTATGAAGTGTAAAGACAACCACAGGGAAGACACTCAATGCAGGAGCTGCCCCCGGCCCACAGACTCTGATCACCAATGGGACCAATGGGGACTGCCGGCCAACCTCCTGGTCCCTCTTCTCAGCTGTCAGGTCCTGCTCAGGGTCAGGCCCACAGGCTGGGACAGGAAATCCGGGGTGGGTGGCGGTGCACAGGGTAAGGGAAAGAGAAGGAGGGGAAGTGGGAACCTGATTGGCCCTGATCACTGGTCGGGCCTAGGGACCCCACCCATGGATGAATTTTGTGCACCAAGCCTCTAGTAGAAATTATAAATTTATCAAGTTCAAATGTAAAACTTTTGGTTGCAAAATAGTGATGATGTGTTCCATATATGTACATAAGCTGGGAATGGGTATTTTGATTCAATTTCTTAATGTTATTATAGAAGTGGGCATTCCAAGTAAACTTTTATCAAGATTTATGAAGGAGTCTACATTGTTTTCCAAACCTGAAAACTAACAAGTTTGCTTCTATAATGTCATGAATACTGACAGAAGACATGGAACTTCCAAGTCAGAGATAAATGACTTTATTACCACTGCACAGCAGTAGACAGGGTATCAGCATTCGTACCAGCTCCTCAAGTTCCAATTCCTTAAGCAAGACATGGAAGGATTAACTGATATCTGCACACACAGTGAAGAGAGTTTCAGGAGAGAAATCCCCAGGTTCAATTGTAAAGGCAAGAAAAAAGGCAATGCTCCAGTTTGAAGGTCTTCAGGCAGGAGGGATGCTCTCCTACTTTCAGAAGAATCAATCATTTTGTTCTGTTCTGGCCTTCTGTTGGATGAGGATTCTCCCACATGTGGGAGAGAAATCTGCTGATTCAAATGTCAGTCTTAGCCACAAACACCCGCACGGATACATCCAGAATAATGTTTGACCAAATACCTGGGCACCCCGGGGACTTACTCAAGTTGATATATAAAGTAACCTTACTGGGCTGTTAGCCTGCATGAATTGGCCCCTAGGGAAGTATTATATTTATTTTACGTGACAGTAAACAAGCCTGTTATTTGCTCTATTGGGGGATATTACATCTATTGTCTACATCCTTGAAATAATAGCCCAAACCAAAGATAGGCATTGTTTTCTGCTCACAAAGCATGAAGAGAACATAGAGAACTATTTACTATTTACTAACAGATTTGAAGACCATTTGTCTCCATACCCGACTTGAAATATTTAAATAAGAATGTGTTTTCACATATCTAACGGACTGCTTTTTAGAGTTTGGCATGATGAGACTTGAACTACAAACTTACATCGCTGGAAAATATGCAAATGATATAAAAGTTAGAAAGCTTTAAAACTTGCTAGTCATTGTGTGTATAAATGTGTTGACTATGGCACGATAACCATAGAGAAGTGACTTGCTTGGGCATTGCAGAACTTAATTTCAAAATATAATTTTAGGTAAAGGGTTCCCGAATTGTGTACTATAAAAATATTCCATTTTCTTTATTTGTGTACAGTTTCGATGGAGAAAGTACCCAGTTAATATTACATAAGTGTTCCATGCTTCACTTGCATCATATAAAGAACAAATGAGGTCATGAAATTTCATGTGGGTGAATATGGTCACTTCTCCAAGTTACCTGAAAAAATAAAAACAGAATAAAGTGTCATGCCTCTTTTTAATAATGCTAGAATTAAAAAAAAAGTGAAGACTATGTTATTTAAGGAGTACAGATATTGCTACGATCTCTCAATAATGACTGGAAGCTGTGAGAACACATTCATATTAGAGAAAATTATTTGTTTGGATCATGATGCATAATATTAGTTCTGAAACTATCTGATGACACTGAAGATCTTTTTTAGCTTATTCTTTTCTAATGCCATTTAAGTTTAATTCAAAGATAGGGATTATTACACACACACCTACACCTTCCCAATTTAAAATGGAAACCTGTAAGCTTCCAATTTAAATGTCAAGCTATAAAGTAGGAAATCTTTAATGCCCTTCTGTTCAGTTGACATACTGATTTCATTTCCTTATGAGCCAAATTCATATTGCATGGAAAACAGTTTCACTTAAGACTAGCAAAAAGTTTAGCAAATGGTAACCCACATTGAAATTATAAAAATTTGCTGAAACCAGTTTGGCTCAGTGGATAGAGCGTTAGCCTGCAGACCAAAAGGTCCCAGGTTCGATTCCGGTCAAGGGAATGTACATTGGTTGCAGGCACATACCTGGTGAGGGGTGTGCAAGAGGCAGCTGGTCGATGTATCTCTCATCGATGTTTCTAGCTCTCTATCTCTCTCCCTTCCTCTCTGTGAAAAATCAATAAAATATATTTAAAAAAAGAAATTATAAAAATTTAACATGACTTAAAGCCATTTGAATTTTTCCTATGATCTTAATTATTATTACTTGACAAAATACTAATACTATTTCACATTTAATAGAAATCTACACACAAATCAAAAATTTAGAAAGCAATCATGAATTATGCAATAGTTAAGTCAAGAATAAATTCCAGATCTAGAAAACTAACTATGCTTGGACTACATTGTCAAAAGAGAGATTAAGACAAGAAATGGAGATGTTGGCAGACTATTTAGATCTAGGCAATCCTAGAAAAGAGTAAGCAAGAAAAGCCAATATAATTGTTCAATTTAAGGACTGCTGTTGATGCTAGGGGTCCCATACTGCTGCATTGCTGAATGTCTCCCATTTTGTCCATGCAAAGACAGAATACTGGAAAATTTCACCTACTGCTGGTATCCGTTAAGTAAGGAATTGTTCCCCGTCTTGGCAGTGTGGTTCAGTGGTTGAGCATCTACTTATGAACCAGCGAAGTCACAGTTCATTTCCTGGTCAGGGCTTATGCCTGGATTGTGGCTTAATCCCCAGTGTGGGGCATGCAGGAGGCAATCGATCAGTGATTCTCTGTCATCATTGATGTTTCTATCTCTCTCTCCCTCTCCCTTTCTCTCCGAAATTAATAAAACACATTAAGAAAAAGAATTTGCCAAAACCGTTTTTGGCTCAGTGGATAGAGTGTCAGCCTACAGACTGAAGGTTCCTGGGTTCGATTCCTATCAAGGGCATGTACCTTGGTTTTGGGCACATCCCCAGTAGGGGGTGTGCAAGAGGCAGCTGATTGATGGTTCCCTCTCATTGATGTTTCTAACTCTCTATCCCTCTCTCTTCCTCTCTGTAAGATATCAATAAAATGTATATATATATATTTTTTTTTTTAAATAATTGTTCCTCAGGACAAGTTCCACATAGTACCAAGGTGTGATTTTCTAAGATGAACAAGTTTTTATGGTTTCAAAAATAGCTTTGCAATAAAATGTGAGAAGACAAAGGATTGCATGAGGTGACATTGTTGCTATGAGCTTCTACTTAATGGAAATGAACACTGTAGCTACAGCTAGAATTAGAGTTAAGCCAAATGAATGTGACTATGGTATACCAAAGTAAAACAAAACAAAATTGCCCCCATTTAAATCCACACTATCGCTGGGTTATCAAGAAAGTGGTCAGCTGGAACTTCTAAAAAAAAAAACTTCATAAAGGAAGGTTATCACAACAATGTTCCCGTCTCGTGAAAATTGGGTACACACACACACACACACACACACACACACACACACACACACACACTAGAGGGCTGGTGCGCACTGGGGAGTGGTCCCTCAGGCGAGCCTGCACCTTAACTGCTGCCTTAGGCCCAGTCCTGCAGGGGTCAGCCCTAAATGGGCAGTTGGATATCCCTCTCACAATCCAGGACTGCTGGCTCATAACCACTCACCTGCCTGCCTGATTGCCCCTAACCACTCCCCTGTCATCCTGATTGACACCTAACTGCTCCCCTGCCAGCCTAATCACCCCCAACTGCCCTCCTCTGCAGGCCTGGTTTCCCCCAACTGCCCTCCTCTGCAAGCCTGGTCACCTCCAACTGCCTCCCCGGCCGACCATCTTGAGACAATGTGGAGGTGGCCATCTTTGTGATGCGAGGATGTGAGGGTCGATTTGCATATTACCTCTTTATGATATAGGATAATCATTTATAATTATTGTGTTAGATGTGAATAGATATTCTGATGAATATGCAACAAGCATAGAGTTTAAGAATGTATCGGTGTTATTGGTGTGGATGGTGGAGAGGTTTTGGAATTCTAGCCCTCTAACTAAACTGATCTATTGAATGCAAGAGATTTGACTTAACTACCCTCAAAATTGCTAGGTTTAAAACATCTACTGATAAAAACCTCAATAGCTATGTATTGTATCAAGAGGTTAGGATGTAATTAAATTTCTTTGGAATAGTAGAAATAAGCCAGTACATTTTGGAATAGTAGAAATAAGCCAGTCAGTACATTTTGAAGATGGATTTATCTTCTGCAAATGCTTAGTGACATTTTCACTTTTAGTTTAAAAAACATGTATATAGTTTTTGTTAAGAAAAATAAGCAGAAAATGTACTATGGGATTAACACTTCCGGAGAATCTCTGGAAAAATATGTAAATAGAATGGCTTGGCTGCATATATTATTACTCAGCCTCTTAGGATTCCATTTTTATTCCATCATAACACAGGGGCTGTTGAGAATTGAATGCTCTCAGCTTGCTTCCTCTTGGTTACATACTTGCATCATTGATGAGGCACTTAGTATTGCAACGCAGATGCATATTTTTAAAACATTTTGCTCTACTGTTTGAGATAGACCATCAGAATGTGTGCATGTGTTTACAGCCACAGATAATAAGACACAGTAATGAGAAAGAGAACAATGCAATGACTTACTATTAGTGATCCCTCAGCAGACTTTCATATAGATGATAGCGTACATCCTGTCACTACAGTGAAGAACATCTAGAAATCAGCTGTAGAACAGCAGTTAACAGTTTATTTAACACCTGAAGTGTTTGCGATAGCACTTTGGGAGTGTTCTGTTGCCAGGAAACAATAAAGCAGCTATCATCTAGATAACCTTGGGGAAATAGTGGTTTTCACTGCCTATGTAAATCTTCCTCACATCAATGAGTTATTTTTAGCTCGCCAAAGATACTGGCACTTTTTAAAGAAATGAAGGGATTTTCTGTTAACAATTTTTATAAGGGAAATCCCTCCCCTTAATAATAAATTCACGTTAGCCGAAACTGGTTTGGCTCAGTGGATAGAACGTCGGCCTGTGGACTGAAAGGTCCCAGGTTCGATTTCGGTCAAGGGCATGCACCTTGGTTTCCGGCATATCCCCGGTAGGGGGTGTGCAGGAGGCAGCTGATTGATGTTTCTCTCTTATCGATGTTTCTAACTCTCTATCCCTCTTCCTTCCTCTCTGTAAAAAAAAATCAATAAAATATATTTAAAAATAATTTCACTTTAGTGACTGATAAAGAAGGGAAATTTCATTTTTTTTCCATATGTGTCCAAGTCAAATAAGAAAGCAACAACAACAAAAGCAAAGCTCAGGAATGACATGGGAGCCAAGCAGTAGCTGTAGTGTGATAATAGATCATGCAGTATATATATTGCTTTGGCCCATGGGTTATAGACATTGACATTGATATTTTTTGGGTAACAGAAATACTTTAAACTATGGTTGCCTAATTCCCATTGAGAAATATGTATATTTGGAGGGGCAGATGAATAAAGAAAACATAAGTTAAAAAGTTAGAGAGAGAGAGAATATAAATCTATATTTAGAGATTTATAATTTAAAAATTCTACAAATAGTTCTAAGCACTTCATATCTTCAAAAAATTAAGATTTAATCATACTTTATCTCTTTAACCATAATTTGTCATATTTATCTTGAATAAAACTTTTCTGTTTTTGTAAATAAATAATGTCTCTGGCAAAGAGCATATAGATGCATTTATCTATTAAACATATCTACTGGTTTATGGGCAAAATACCTAAATTTATATTTACTGTGATTACTGATATTTTTGGATACTTTCTTCATGCTGTTTTATTTATTTGTTAACAATGGTTAATATTTACTAACTAGAGGCCCAGTGCATGAAGATTTGTGAAAGAATGGGCCTTCCTTTCCCTGGCTGCCAGTACTGCCTTCGTTCCAGCCAGAGCCTCCTTTCTGCCTACCCATGCTGCCCAGAGGCCAGGAGCAGCTGGGGCAGTGCAAAACATCTGCTTTGTCCCAATCTTTGTTGGGTTAATTTGCATACTCACTCCTGATTGGCTGGTGGGCATCGTGAAGGTATGGTCAATCTGTATCTTACTCTTTTATTAGTGTAGATTCTTTATTTTGTCTTAAAAAAAATAGTAGGTGTATTTTTCTATCTTAGTGAATGTTTTCTTGCCTGTATCAGCTTCTTTCAAGTTAGAATCAGATTAAACTCTTACTTTTTTAAAAAATACTATTATATATTTTAAGTATTTTTTTCTTTAATAATGTAGTTTTGCATTCCTCCACCACCTTGGAAGTGAGGAGAGTGTGCAAGGTTTATTTAAAATTACTTTGCACATTTTTCTGCAAATAATGCAATAACATTTGTACTTCAAGAAAAATCAAATTTACATTAAAACTTGTAATAAAAAGGAGGCCAAGAAAATAATGGAAATGTTAGATTTACCTTTTTCCCTGGATGACATATTTTAAATTGAAGCAACCTTAGATTTTACAGATGAAAGAGATGAAGAGTGTGATTTAGTTTCTTATCACTTCAATGCCTTGAATAATAGTCCACAAATATTGATGTCTTTTCAATGAGCTGTACAGACATTAACAATCACTTTTAGAATCAGAAAGCGGTTGGACTTCAATGAGTTGTCATTTCATCTTCCTATGCTATTTTTATTTTTAGTAGCTTATGTAATTATTTGTGTCACTCTGAAAGTTTTTAGGATTATTTTTTTCCTGATCTTGGTGGTAACAGAACTTTATTTATATCTCTCAAATCACAAAAGCTATTGATAGGAAAGTAATACAACGTCCAAATTTGATCAGTTCTCTTATTAACCAAATGTCAGCATAATTTTACATAGTTATATCAGTAAGATAAAGGTTAGCATTTGGGAAATTAGTTCTTAGCAATTAGGTATTGAAAATGAGAAAAAAAAATCTACAATTGTTTCTGTCTCCATTTTCTCCTTCTTTATAATAACTCTAGTAATTTCTAATTTAAATATTTAATTTGGATAAAATATTAAAAATCAAATATTCTACTCTAATCTTTAAGAAAAATCTCTTTATAGGCGTGCCAGTTCTATAATATGAAATGTGCAAATAATTTAAGAATAATAACTTCAAATTCTACATTTTACTCTTCTTACCATACATCAAGATGAAAAATAGCCCTTCCCTTCTTACACATCCAGTAATTGAATCTGAAACCATTTTCACACATTTCCTGACCAGTCCAATGCCATGGGTGAAATAATTGTTGCTGCAGATAAACTGTTTATATTTGACACACGATGAATCATTTATTTATTTATTTTTTTGCCTCTTGAAACCTTTTTTTTGTGTAATATATTTCATTGATTTTTTTACAGAGAGGAAGGAAGAGGGACAGAGAGCCAGAAACATTGATGAGAGAGAAACATTGACCAGCTGCCTCCTGCACACCCCCCACTGGGGATGAGCCCACAACCAAGGCACACGCCCCTGACCAGAATCAAACCCAGGACCCTCCAGTTCACAAGCCAAAGCTCCAGCCACTGAGCCAAACTAGTTTTGGCTGCCTCTTAAAACCTTTAATCTGCATATGGTATTCCCTATAGTAGTGGGAATGCAACATACTATACTTATTCTAACTGATCTCTCCGTGATATAAAAAAAAAACAAAACCCAATAATCCCTTTTTTAAACTTCTGTTTTTTAATGGTCTTGCCCTAATTAGACATTCACTGTAACAGTGAGTTATATTGATGAAAATCTCATCATGTAATACTAGAGGCCCAGTGCATAAATTCATGCACAGCTGGGGTTCAGCAGGCCCATGCCAATTAGGGCTAGACTGGCTGGGGGGAGGGGCCACAGGCAATTGTCTGGCAGGTCCTGCCCCATATTGAAGTGGGGGAATCGATTGGGTGCCAGCAGATTGGAGGAGGGGCCATGGGTGTTTGGCCAGCCAGCCCTGCCCCTATTCAGAGTGGAAGGGGGCTGATTGGGAGCAAAAATGGCTGGGGGGAAGGGCCATGAGCCCTTCTGGAGTGAGGCTGGCCAGGGGGAGGGGCTGCAGGCCGATTGGGGTGGGTTAGGCTATCAGGAGCAGGGCCAGCCAGAGGGAAGGACAACAGGGGTGTTGGTTGGCCACCCCGCCCTATCAGGAGTAGGGCTGGCCAGGGGGAGGGGCTGTAGGAAGGTGGGTGATTGGCCCCATCCCCCCAATTGGCTGGTTCACTGGCCACTGTCGATGTCATAGTGACCAGTAGTTACATTCATTATGGTTATTACTGCATTACAGCCACTGGCTATAGATAGATAGATAGATAGATAGATAGATAGATAGATAGATATAGATGTAGATGAGATAGATGTAGATGTAGATGTAGATATAGATATAGATATAGATATAGATATAGATATAGATATAGATTATTCCTTTATAATCTAGATTACAGTGGTTCCCAAACTCGTCTGCATCTTGGAATCAATGGAGCTTTGACAACTACTAATGCCTTTGTTCCACCCTAGAGATTGTGATGCACTAGTAATTGGTCTGGGGCTTTGAAAGTTTTAATAGATCCCTAACTTATTCAATTATCTAGCCAAGTTTGGTAACCACTGTTGGCTAGATAATTGAATAATTTAGGGATCTATTAGGATTCCAGAAGAACATAATAATTATAATGCACTATTAGTCTCCCTTTGTTTTTTCTTAGATACTTTCACCTTTCTCTGCCCCATTCTGTGGATAGGGTGTTTTTTTTTTCTCCCTCTTTCAAAGCATCAGTCCACAGGCAGCCTCTGGCTTATTCTTGGGGTTCATTCAGGCAAGAGGACTGCAAGTGACAACAACCAAAATATTGTTCCTCCATTCCTCTCCTGACCTTACAGACACAGGGGTGCAGTTTGAGAAGATGTTGGCACTGTAAGTGGCTGATGCCAGAGGAAAGCCTCCAGCCTTATGTGCCTTGCTTTGAACAAAACATTGCTTGTTTGGCTCCCGAATCTAACTTTCACTTGGGCCCGAGGAAAAGGATAAGCCTCTAACAGATAAAGTCAGGTCAGGGAAAGGAGACAAGGAAATGTGTGTTAATGCATATTTGCTATTAACTTGCAGTTGAGAAGGTTAATTAATATTTGGGGAATTAAAAGCTGAGGGGAGGCAAGATTTTCATCAAGAAACATATGGCAAGAAGCATGTGACATCCACTGAGTCTCAGAAAAGATCGCGTCCCGGGAATTCCCATCAGCCACAGAGCAGAACTGAGGAAAACTTCATCGTTTAGTAAACACACATTTAATAAAAAGACTGTTGTTTAACTCAGAGTTTCTCACTCACGGTGTCATTGACATGTTGGGTCAAATGCTTTATTTGTAGGAGCCGTTGTGTACATTGTCTGTGATGAGCCGTATCACCGGCCTTCACCACTGGACCCTGACTCACATCTCCCCTGTCCCTCTGTGGTAGAGACAATTTTAAAAATAACTTTAGCTGAAACCAGTTTGGCTCAGTGGATAGAGCGTCGGCCTGTAGACTGAAAGTCCCGGGTTCAGTTCCAGTCAAGGGCATGTACCTTGGTTGCGGGCACATCCCCAGTAGGGGGTGTGCAAGAGGCAGCTGATCCATGATTCTCTCTCATTGATGTTTCTAACTCTCTATCTCTCTCTCTTCCTCTCTGTAAAAATCAATAAAATATATTTTTTAAAAATAAAAATAACTTTAGATATTGCCAAATGTTCCTTTTGGAGATAAATATCCCCTGGATGAAAATCACTGTGTCACTGTCACTGGTAAAAATTATATATATATGACTTCTTCATATACAGAGTAAAAAATCATCAATAAACCTCTGATTTCTTGCCCTAACCGGTTTGGCTCAGTGGATATAGCATCAGCCTGCGGACTAAACGGACCCAGGTTTGATTCTAGGTTCGATTCTTGGTTGTGGGTACTCTAGGAGGTGTGCAGGAGACAGCTGATGGATGTTTCTCCTTCATCAATGTTTCTAACTCTGTCCCTCTTCCTTCCTCTCTGTATAAAAAATCAATAAAATATATATTTAAAACAAAACAAAACAAAAAAACCCTCTGATTTCTTAAATATGGAAATAACCATTTGAAAGCACAAGTAAGAAAATATTTATATTTTTATGACCTCTTAAGGAAGTCTAATATACATATAGAAAAGCAAATATACTCTTAATGTACAATCAATGCACATTTACAATACACCATCCCGATAGCGTAACGTTTGATGAATTTTAACACATTGAACAAATCTGGGCAACTGGCACCAAGACCCAGGGCTTGCCCACCTGCCCCTTTTCCTCTGTACACTGCCTGACAAGGGGGCTGACCCCCGTCCTGACCTCTCACAGCCCAGATGGATTTTGTCTGCCCTGGTATTTCATATGAATGAAATCACATGGTTTAGTCGTCTTTTATGTTTGAGAATTTCCCCTCAATATTATTACTGTGTAATTCATCCACATTGTTCCATGTATTTATAGATTATGTTCATTAGTGTTTGTGTCACATTCTATAAATATAACTCAATTCATCTTATGGACTGTAAATAGGCATTTGAATACATTTTTCTGTGACTATTATGAATAAAGCCGCCATGAATACTTTGGTGCCAAGTACTAGTGGGTGTGTATGTGTGTGAAAAAAACAAAACAAAAAGAAAACAAACTGTTTTGTGATGTGTGTGTTTTTTTTCCTTCCAGGTCAGTGTCTGCCCCCCAGAGTAGAATTGCGGGAGGAGGAGGGGCTGATAGAAACTGGCTTTCACATTTCTATATCTAGTACACCCAATACTGGGTATTAAAAAGACTACTTTCCCCACAAAAATAGAGTGTAGTCTTTATTGTAAATTGGGTAACCGTGGTCTATTTATGAACTTCAATTGTGTTTATTACAAAGTTGGATATTTGATGCTTTAGTTCTTTTGCCTTGTTTTTCTTCAACACTGCCCCGCCTCTTTTTTGCCTTTTGAATTACCATAGGAGTTTAAGAATTAGCGTGCCATGTTGGGAAAGCTAAATCATGTCATTTCGGTCTTTCTTTTCTTTATTTTATGTAATTGTTTATGGCTATAAATTCCCCTATAAGAATTCCTTTAGCTTTATCTCACGATTTTCATATAAATATCTTCACTGTGAGTCACTTAAAAAATATGTTCTAATTCCCATTTAAATTCTTTAACCCATGGTTTATTTTTTAAAACGTGTAGTTTTTGAATATAGGCATTGTGCCTGCACCCCTCGGCAATTCACTTGTGGAATCCTTCATTTGTCTTCAGATTCTTTTGGACTATACATCATACACAATCATGGAATCTGTGCACAATGACAGCGTTAAACCCTTTCTTCCAGTTCTTATCGTCACAATGACTAAGACCTTGACTCTGGCAGGCAGCTGGAAGGACTTATAAAAAAGTACACTTTATTTTGCTATTGTTGAAATATTGTATATTTAAATCCTATAATTTGCCAACTCTGAAAATCAGATTCTTCCTCTTCCTCAGTGATTTGTTTTGCTTTTTTCTGCATGTTGTCCCAATCCTTTCAGATGTGGAGCTGGGTTAGGGTGGCTTGCAACCTCAGTAAAAATCCAGCTACCTCTTCTCTCCAGAATGTCTCCCTCCAAAATTTTGACTTAAAGCGTGATATTATCCTTAACCTTGGCCAATAGGTTAACCTTAGCATTCCTAAGCTATGACCCCACTTTTCGACTCACACCAGGGAAAAATCCAAATGTCTAACAAAAGACACAGCAATGAGCTTGCAGTAAGCACCATTCCCCAGCCAGTCTTTGTCTCCCAGGCACCTGAGGACTGCAGGGTTGATCTGCCCTGTGGAGCACTGGCCACTCTTCAGCATCCGCTGTGCTCCCAGACGCAGGGAATGACCATTGGCCACCCCGACTACATGTACGGAAGCCCTCGAGCTTTTCCTCCAGCCCTCTGCAGGGCTTAGCAATTTATGGTTTCTTTCGCCTGACAGTGACCTCTGCCTTGGTTAAACTTTCTCTTCAGTGTCTTTCCAGGTTTGATGTATCCCTGGATTAACAAAAATTGACTAACCATAGTCAGCTCTATCCAGAAAAGTCCTTCTAGGCTGTGTTTATTCAACTGGTCCTCCTTACTTCTACAGACCTCTGGCAAGTCCCAAAGCATACTGCTTGTCATGTGTGTGACTTTTTTCTAGTTCTTGCAATAAAGCATCGGCTTCGGATTACCTACTACATCCTAGCAGAGATCTACCATCATTTTTTAAAATGTTATTTTTTTAATGGGAGTGAAATGTGCATAACATAAAATTAACTGTGTTACAGACTACAATTCAGTGATATTTAATATATTCAGAATGTTGTACAAATACTATTTCTATTGATCTCCAAATCTTTTCATCTCCCCCAAAAGGAAACTCCCTGTTCCTTAAGTCAGTTCATTTTCTCCATCCACCCTGCCCCCCGAAATTGCCTACCTGCTTTATGTCTTCATCAATTCACCTATTCTAGATAGCTCATTGAAATGGAATCATATAATAACTGAACCTTTGTGCCTGGTTTCTATCACTTAACAGGGGTGGGCAAACTTTTTGACTCGAGGGCCACAATGGGTCCTTAAACTGGACCGGAGGGCCGGAACAAAAGCAACCTGACCATGCTGGCACTCTCATCTTGGGCTGCTGGTGAAGGAGCGGAGGGGAAAGCAAGAGAACCCTCCGCTCTTTCGGCTCTGCGGGCCGGATAGAACAGCCGAATGAGCCGGATCTGGCCAGCGGGCTGTAGTTTGCCCAGGCCTGACTTAGCATAATGTTTTCAAGGTTTATCCATATAGTAGCAAGTGTTAGCACTTGAAATTTTTGGAAGACAGATCTCATTATGCATATGTTCCATTTTGTTGACCCATCTTCTGATGATGAACATTTGGATTGTAACTACATTTTGGTTTTTATGAATTGTGATGCTATGGATATTTGTGTCCATAATTTATTTGAATATTGTTTATAGTTCTGTTGGGTTTGACCCTAGGAGTGAAGTGGCTTGGTTACATGATGACAATCCTGTGTTTAACTTTTTGAAGTGACAGGGTATTTTTTTGCCTAATTTTCTGCAAGAGGAAGTTGAGTTAAAGTCTTTGTCTAGGACAGCCGTGGGCAAACTACAGCCATGAGCAAACTACAGCCCTGGGAAAACTGAACCCCGCCAGTTCAGCTGTTCTATCCGGCCCGCGAGCTGAAAGAGCGGAGGGTTCTCTTGCTCTCCCCTCTGTTCCTTCACCAGCAGCCCAAGATGAGAGTGCCAGCATGGTCAGGTTGCTATTGTTTCGGCCCTCCGGTCCAGTTTAAGAACCCACTGTGGCCCTCGAGTCAAAAAGTTTGCCCACCCCTGGTCTAGGACATTTCAATGACTATGCTTCCTCAGAGACAGCTTTTAATGTAACAAGCCATACTTGATTTTTTCTTCCAAAACTTTCTTTTGCTGATGTTGACATATTTTATATTTTAATACTATAATTTGGTAACTCTGAAAATCAGATTCTTCCTCCTCCTCAGTGATTTGTTTTATGTGTGTGTTTTTGTTTGTTTGTTTGTTTTTGTCTGCATTTGAGGTGGACTTGTTTGATGGTTTAGTAACTTTCATATGCTATTTTTAAAGACTATCATTTGTCATAAGAAATCTCTGAAGCATTTTTTTTATTGTGACCAACTAGCATTTGAGTAGAGATTTCTTGAATGCCAGGAACAAAGAAATAAATACAAACACTCTATCTTTGCAGAGTGGCTCTCTGTTGAAACACGTCTTCAGTGCGTGGCCACCCACGCTATTTACAAGTCTGCCCCAGTTTTTAAGATCAGACATAGATGAAAACGAAGTCTTCTCAGATTGGTTGTTTTTGTTGTTGTTTTTAGCATGCATCCTTTCCTGGGTTGCGCATGAGGTTTTAAATTCCTAGTATACAGGGCTATTGTATAATGCTCTAATTTTCCAAAAATACACCCCCCCCCAGCTTTTCCTCCCAGGTTTTCAAAAATATTGTTTGTCTCCATTGTAATCTTTGCCCCAGGCAGCAGCAGATTACTTTGCCTTTCACAGTTTTTGAAGAATGCTCTGTACTTAGCTCCTTTTTTACCCCTGAGAGTCTGAAAAGTTAGGGGGAATAAATGCAAATCCTTGTTTAGTCCTTCAGTCAGACCCCAAACTGGTCAAAGCCAACAGATTCAGAGGCCGCTGTCCTCAGATTGCGGCCGAGATGGGGAACAGGACGGGAGCAAGAATAAGTAAAAATGCTGCACAGCTTCCCTAGGACTTTTAAAGCCAAATAATCCTCCAGGCAGTGCTTGCTTGGTTGCTGGAAACTTTTGACTATTTTCCAAAGTTCTGACAAAGGGGATACTGAATAGTTTTGCTCATGAGTTTGGGGGGTGAGGGTTGTTTCTGTGGAGGGACAAATTCTCTAAACTACTAACTGTTCTTTCTCACTGATGTCACTAAAACACTTCTTGCTTTTCTTTTCATCCCAAGTTAAAAACCTTTTTTTCTGGAGAGTTCTCTCTCATTCACATCTATTGAAACACTGTCCATAACTGACATGTAAAACCAGAACGACAATGTTTTAGCTCTCTTTCAGCCTCCTTTTACAGATTCAAGGTGGTCAGTTTATCTCCTTTCAATTACTTTTGAAAAATGTATCTTTATTGTTGAAAGTACCACAGATGCCCACCCCCCTTTTTCCCCCATTGACCCCTTTCACCATCCCAGCCATGGGCAAACTATGGCCAGCGACTGTTCTGTCCGGCCCACGGAGCCGAAAGAGCAAAGGGTTCTCTTGCTCTCCCCTCCACTCTTTCACCAGCAGCCCAAGATGAGAGTGCCAGCATGGTCAGGTTGCTTTTGTTCCGGCCCTCCGGTCCAGTTTAAGAACCCAATGTGGCTTCGAGTCAAAAAGTTTACCCACCCCTGGGCCCTATCCCATGCCTTCCCCACCGATTGTCTGTGTCCATGGGCTATGTATACATGCATAGAAGTCCCCTGGTTGCTTAATCTCTCCCCACCCACCCCCAACACTTGCTGCCTTCCTCTCGAGGTTCCTCAGACAGTTCCCTGCTTCTGTGCCTCTGACTCTATTTTGTCCATCGGTTTATGTTGTTCATTAGATTCCACAAATGAGTGAGATCATGTGGTAATTAGCTTTCTCTGACTGGCTCATTTAATTTAGTATAATACCCTCCAGGTCCCTCTATGAGATTCTTCCTTTTTTATAGCCTCTCAATTAATTTTAAATACACAGTTATGCACACTGGGCCAAAATACATAGATTTGAAAATTACATGGAAATTATATATATACATATATATATGGAAATATAAACATGTACTATACACACACATATACACACATACATACGTAGAACACACATATGACTAGCAACAGCAAAGAAAGATAGAATATGTCACATACCAGCTATGCTTGAATTTTTTTCCTAATGAGGTGCTATTCTTAGTTGTCCTATTTATTGTTTGAGACTTGAGAAAACTGGGACATGAGAAGATTTAATTTATAGCGTCTTCAGCAAATCCATCCAACTCTATTTAGTCTCAGAGTTCTTGGGGAAGCTTTGACTGTCAAAACTGTAGTAATCAAAGAAGAAACCCAGAACCACTCCTCTTCCCTCATGGGGAAATGGCTGAGTTCCATATGCAGAGTGTCAGAAGACACACAAACATGAAGATGCAAAGTTGTGTATTTTAATTTCGTTGGGACGTTGCCAAAAATAGGAGCAAATTTCACATTGACTTAGATATCTCCACGAGACTTTAACAAGGGAAAGACATTTATATTTAACCTGGAATATAGCTCAATGCATTATTTGAGCTTTGCTAGCATGTAGGATTTCTGTAAGTGTCTTTCTTGATATATGTCTCTACCCTGAGTGGTTAGATTGTTCGATGTGCCAGAGCACAATGTAAGTTCAAAAATCAAAGAAAACTCCTCATGATCTGAATATATTGCATCAAATTATGTGTGCGTTTCTAACATGATGACATCTGCCCAGAACACTTTCAGAAGTAGATTTAATTTTGCTGCAGTCACACTGTAGAAATTCTTAACATGGCCTGAAAGCTGTTTGGCACCTTCAGCTTGAGAGTGGGGTTTATGCCTCTCCCCATGAATCTAGGCTTCTTGGACTGCTTCACCAATATTTGTTAAACTTTTAAAAAATATATATATTTTATTGACTTTTTACAGAGAGGAAGAGAGAGGGATAGAGAGTTAGAAACATCGATGAGAAAGAATCATCTATCAGCTGCCTCTTGCATACCCTCTACTGGGGATGTGCCCACAACCAAGGTACATGCCCTTGACCGGAATCGAACCTGGGACCTTTCAGTCCGCAGGCTGACGCTCTATCCACTGAGCCAAACTGGTTTTGGCAATACTTGTTCAAATTTAACAGGGAAGCTATCTGGCCGGCCTTCTGTTTTTGTTGCTCCTTTCATGGGGAAGGAGGCACTAATGTTTCAGACAAGATTTTAATTTCAAATTAACTTCCTTTTACCAATGTGTTTATTCATAATTTTCCTTTCTTCTTGAATTGGTTTCGGTAATTTCCATCTTTCTCAGACTTTGGGTTGATTAGACTGAGTATTTGGTCACCCTCCAATAAAAGCCTGATGCTGCTTTATTGGAGCCACATGCTGGCATAGCCCCGAGAGTTAAAAGAGAGAAGAAATTCTCTCAATAAGAAAAGTTTTAGTCATTCACATTATGTGGGAAAATAGAACAATGAAAGAATAGATTCAGACTCATGGGCAGTTGCAGGTGGTGTAGCAGGTTGGTAGAAAGTATAAAAACTAAACAAAGCAAAACAACAACAATAATAATATCACAGATCAATTCAAAGATGTCTTGGGAATATTTATATCAATGGACCTATGGGAATAGGTTTACTAGATGATATTCATACTGCAAGATGATGTCCAACAAAAAGCATGCACCACTGACAATGTGTTAAACAACCAAATAGAGTAACATCAGACATGTCAGAATTTTAAAAATATATTCTATTTATTTTTTACAGAGAGGAAAGGAGAGAGACAGAAACATCGAAGAGTGCTAGAAACATCAATGAGAGAGAAACATTGATCATCTTCCTCCTGCACGCCCCCCACTGGGGATGTGCCCACAACCAACATACATGGCCCTGACCAGAATTGAACCCAGGACACCTCAGTCCGCAGGCCAACACTCTATCCACCAAGCCAAACTAGTTTTGGCACGTCAGAAATTTTGTCTCATATTCCCTGGTTGTTTGTGGGAGTGCAGTTCTTGGGGTACCATTGGAATAGCATTTCTGGAGGCCTCCACAGAGGATGAGATATGGTCAAAAGCTTAATTTCCATAGAATTACACCCCTTGGTTTCCAAAGTGCCATTTCCCTTAATCCAGTCATAGAAGACATGTAGCTGGGGTTTCAGTGGAGCTAAAATCAGATCCAGTGTCCGGAGTTTCCTTTCCATGTTGGAGCAGGGTCCAGTGCAGCAGGAGGCTAGCTTTAGACCTGGATGCTGCTACTTCAAGCACAAAGTCCAATAATGAGTCCCTGATGTGGCATGATGCATGAAGAGATCACCTGGCCTCTTGGTGGCAAGTCAATTGCAACGGAGTGCTCCCATACTAGAAGGTGACACAGTTCTTCCCACCTGGAATCAACATTTATTCCAGGTACCGTGTCTGCTGGCAGGGCCTAACCTGCACCGTTATTTTTGAGAATTTGTTTATAAACTGATATGGGATTAGCATTGCCATAGATCCTACTTCAGAGCAAAGCAGTGTATTAGTGGCCGTTAACATGGAATCAACTGGTCCTATTGCACCCATGCACACACACAAACACACCACCACCACCACCATCATCACCACTACCAGATGCTGCTAGCCAAAGAGAGCAATGTAAATTTACCAGCTTGGAAAGTGCAACTAATATGCCAACTTGCAGATAATACCTTGCTAGGGCAGAATGCTATCCTCCAGGATGCAATTATTCTTAAAATCAACAACCCTTAAATGGTACCATGGTGCCAAAAAAAAAAATTAGAAAAATAGATTTGAGAACTGTGGGGAGTGGGCCTACGCCATCAGTAGGACATCCCCTGAGGGCTCCCGGACTGTGAGAGGGGGCAGGAGGAGCTGAGGGACCCCTCCCCCTAGTGTAAGAATTTTTGTGCACTGGGCCTCTAGTCTCTATATATAAAAGCCTAAGCAATCATTACAGCAGAATGACCAAAACAACCAGTGCCTATGATGCACACTAACCACCAGGGGGCAGACGCTCAACACAGGAGCTGCCCCCTGGTGGTCAGTGTGCTCCCACAGGGGGAGTGCAGCTTAGCCAGTAGCTGGGCTCATGGCTGGCGAGTGCAGCTGCCATGGCAGGAGCCTCTCCCAACTCTGCAGCAGCACTACCAAGCAGCGGCACAGTGGGCTGGGATGAGCTTGAGTGGCGTGGCACCCGTTCCTGATTCGGGCTTCTCCCTGGCCACCTGCTACTTGGTGCACTGCTACATCCCCCAAGGAGTCCCAGACTGTGTGAGGGATAGCTGACTGTCGGCTTAGGCCTGATCCTAGTGCCATTCTCTGTAGAAGGCAGTCAGTCTGAACAACTCAATGACTCAGGGAGGCACAGGGAACTCAGGGTGAGCCTGCCTCCTTGCTTGACTCACCCACTCAGTGATGTCTGCAGGACAGACTGTGGTGGCCCAGCCCATGCATGTGCAGCAGCTGCGGAAGCTCAAGTAGCAGGCCCTGCAGCAGCAGAAGGCCATCCAGCCACAAGCTGGCCATTGGATATTCTCTGACAGATACCCTCCCCCCCCCGGCCCCTTCCACTGCACAAAGTTCATGCACCAGGACTCTGATTTAAAAAAAATAATAGTGCAAACATTATTCAACCTATTTTACGACAACCTGATGTCTGAGTAACTACATAGGCTTCTCCAGTTATTTAGCCCATTGAAGTGGCCCATTCCCTGAAAGAACATTTAAAAAAAAATCAAAAACTTGTAGTTTATTTTCTTATTTAAAGTAGTTATGACAGAGACTATTTAGGGAATTCTTTTATTTTAAAAAAGATATATTTTATTGATTTTTTACAGAGAGGAAGAGAGAGGGATAGAGAGTTAGAGACATCGATGAGAGAATCATGGATCACTGCCTCTTGCACCTATTGGAGATGTGCCCACAACCAAGGCACATGCCCTTGACCAGAATCGAACCTGGGACCTTTCAGTCCGCAGGCTGACGCTCTATCCCCTGAGTCAAACCGGTTTCGGAGGGAATTCTTTTAGTAAAAAAATGTAAATAAAAAACTGTTAAACTTGATGAAATTGGAGATAATTATGTCTTTCTTTTATTCTTACTTCTTAACTATAGATATCAAAGTTCCAAAAATCCAAAGTTAGCATACAGTTAACTATTACTTTTCTTAAAGAAAACATTTTTAGTTTGTGCTCTATTTTTGAAAATACAAAGCATTAACTCTATACTGGTTGAATTCATAAAACTAGGAACCCAAAACATTCATTTAAAAATCAATCAGTAATGAATGCATTCTGCAGCTTTTATAGGGGAAATGAAACCCCAGTTATCCCAATGGAAAAACAACCTTGTGATAATTAGGGCCGGATCGTTGAGGTTGAGATAATTAGGGTGGAACTGGCAATACATGAGACCGTGCCTGAACTTTTCAAGCCCTTTGGTGGCAGAGCACAGCTTGGCTCACTGCTGGCCGGAATGCAGGAGGTCAGAAGCAGCCAGCTGAATCTGTAGCCAGCAGTATTGAGTGGTCCTCCGTTTCCCCCAGCACAAAGGACAAGAGGTTAGTTATCCTTATCTTCTCAACTGAAATCCATGTGAGAATTTCCCCAGTGGACTCTGCCTTCCTTTAGGTGTTAAACTTTAGGGCAGGCAGATGGTGGTTCTGTTAAATAGCTTGCATTGGGGAATCGATTTTTTTTTTTTTTGAGAAAATCACAAACTGAAATCTTGGAGACATAGAACAGAACACGGTCTAGATACCCATTATTATAAGTGATGCGTAAATTAGACATGTCTTGTGTCAAAACATTTAAAAAAACGAAACCATAAAATATGCAGTCCTGTTGGAAATAATTTAGAATCACTATTTCTGAGGATTATGGTAATTGAATAGAAACAGCTCAATTAGCAGCTTGCATTGAAATAGATTTCTTTCGGGTGAGTATCCTGAGACGGTCAGAGGAAAGCCATAGTCTATCAGTTGATAATAATTAAAACATTTAATGCATCACCAAAATAGTAGCAAAAAGTTCTTACCATCTATGTGAGTGTGAAAGCATTGGTTTGGTGAGAGGGATTTGTTAAATTGTAAAGTGATATTGTATTTGAAACTAAGGCCACAGCTGATTACTGGGACTCTAGAATCTGGATGGCCCTTCAGAATCATTCTGCTTTGAGGCAAACGTACTGAGCCTCTATGACTTCTTATCCTCAGTCACTGGATATAAGCCGTTGCCTGGAATCAGGCAAGAGGTTGGCCAAGGCAGCTCTCTTGGGCTAAGGGAATCTCCCGGAAGGATTTCATCTTTGAGCTGTCAGCTACCAATATTGCCAAAGGCAGTTCCAGTAAATTATCTTTATACAAACCAGAACTTACCAACTTTAATACGATCCAAAGTGCAAAATAAAGGATTAAGTACCATTTACTTTTTTTTAGATATGGGTCATAAAAAAGTTTGAGGCAATCTTCAAATATTTCCCAATTAAAATTTTAGTTTGATCTATTTTTTTTAATGAATGATCTATTTTTTTAATGAGAGCTTTTTCAGTTTAATGGATATGGGGAAAAAAACTATTGTCCATTTTCTTTGTACATTTTCTTAAATACTAAAAGTCTATTTTTTGTTATCTTAGAAGAATATAAAATTGTAGCTACTCTTCGCTTGTAATCTATAAATATATTGACTTTCTAATAGCTAAAATCTCTCAGGTTCATGAAGTAAGGTAAGAGAAAGGGGTTTTAAAAATTAGGTAAGAGAATTTCATGAACAATTTAAGTAATACATTTACAATGTAATTTTTATATCAATAATAAAAATATGCATATTGCCTTGTCAAGTTTGTTCAATGGTTAGGGCATCAGCCTTCGAACTGAAAGGTCCCAGGTTCGATTCCAGTCAAGGGCATGTATCTTGGTTGCAGGCACATTCCCTGTAGCAGGTGTGCAGGAAGCAGCTGATTGATGTTTCCCTCTCATTGATGTTTCTTACTCTCTCCCTCTCCCTTCCTTTCTGCAAAAAATCATTTAAAAATATATACATATTCAATACATTTTCTTTTTTGTTAAAATAGACAGGAAGGAGAAAAAGGAAAAGCAAGACACTACATTTGAAATTTCTGCCAGGGATTCCTGGGTATGCTGTGATTTTTCTAACTGAAACGTGTTGGGGGAGAAAGGAAAGGGTTTGAACATTTGAGGTGAAAGAGGGTAATAGCCTCTTTCAAATACAAGCAAAGACTACATAGCAATAAGGAAGGCAGTCTTAGTAATATATGTTGAAGTGTGATCATGGAATCCATGAGAGCAAATGCTCAACAGGAGGAAGAAACAATTGTATTCCAGAGGCTCAGCGGACATGTTAAGGCAGGTAAAGGAAAAACAAACAACAACAGCAAAACCACACACACACACACGCACACACAAAGGTCTTAGCCAGTTTGGCTCAGTGAATAGATCATCAGCCTGTTGACCAGAGTCCTGGGCATTTACCTCCTAGGTCTGGGTCCCTGGTGGGAGCTTGTGCAAGAGGCAGCCAATCGGTTTATTTCTCTCACATTGATGTTTCTCTCTTGTCTTTCCTTCTCCTTTCCACTCTCCCTAAAAATTAATGGAAAAATATCCTTTGGCCGAAACCGGTTTGGCTCAGTGGTAGAGCGTCGGTCTGCGGACGGAAAGGTCCCGATTTCGATTCCGGTCAGGGGCATGTACATTGGTTTCGGGCACATCTCCAGTAGGGGGTGGGCAAGAGGCAGCTGGTCGATCTTTCTCTCTCATTGACGTTTCTAGCTCTCCATCTCTCTCCCTTCCTCTCTGTAAAATATCAATAAAATATATATTTTTAAAAAAAGAAAAATATCCTTTGGTGAAGATTAACAACAAAAAGAAAACATAAAATATGAACACGCAAAGCAACAATAAAGAAAAGCGAACCCAAATGTGGTCAAAGATGTATTAAATTAGAAATAAATAGGTTTGTGAAAACCCAGAAAAGATATCAAAGAGTATAGTGAGGTCAAGTGAAAGGCCTTTAAGTATTTAGATCACCAAGAAAGTCATTCTGAATAAGCAACTCCATTCTCAAAGGGGTAGGGCTGGCTGATGAAAGAGGCTGAAAAAGAAATATGTCCTATGAGGCAGGCAGCATTTACAAAGTGGCCTCCACCAGAGTTTCCAGCATAAGCCCTGGGAATGTTAATATAATGAATAGCATCCTCATGAATATGTTACTTTACACCACCTCAGGGATGTGGCAAATGAAATTAAGTGTATCATCCGTTGACCTTCTGATTGGAGTAATTACCCTGGCCTCATGTAATCACATGAGCTTTTTAACAGCCCAGCATTTTCTTCAGCCGGTAGCAGGAGGGGGAATGAGAGACACCTGAAGTGTGAGACTAAACACACAGTTGCCGGCTTTGAGAACTAAATGGATGACGTGAGGAGAAGTAGAGGACGGTTGTATTAGCAGAGGTCAGTGCCTGGTGTGCAAGCAAGGAAAGCGGAGCCTCAGACTTACAGCTGCCCAGGACTGGACTCTGCCATCCACCTGCATGCGCTGGGAAATGGCCTCTAATTTAGAACTTCCTGACAAAAGGTTAGCCTGGTCAGCACCTTGATTTCTGCTTGGAGGTCTTTTGAGCGTAGAATCCAAGTGAATACTTTGGACCTACAGAACTATGAGCTAATAAGTGGGTACTGTTTGAAGCCACCAGATGTGTGGTAACTTATTGTGTAACAATAAAAACAAACAAACAAACAAACAAACAAACAAAACTAATACTTCCTGCCAAAACTAGTTTGGCTCAGTGGATAGAGCGTTGGCCTATGGACTGAAAGGTCCCAGGTTCCCTTCCGGTCAAGGGCATGTACCCTTGGTTGCTGGCACATCCCCAGTAGGGGGTGTGCAAGAGGCAGCTGATCAATGATTCTCTCTCATCCATGTTTCTAACTCTCTATCCTTCTCTCTTCCTCTCTGTAAAAAATCAATAAATATATTAAAAACAAACTAATACTCCTGCTTAAGGAACACACGTATCTCAGCCACCACATGGACAATTTTTCTGGAAGTGAAGGTTGCTAGTGACTGACAGCCATGAATAATGAACATGTTTCTGATGAGATCCATGATCATTAAAGTCAGCACACGTGTAATGTAGGGATGGGGTGTGTCTACCACATTCAAACCTGCTGCTTTGATGAGCATTTTTTTAAAGGAATGCTTATGCACATTTTACATTCAAAGTCTAAATTCTCATTCACTTCTCAAATCCAAGATCGGTATAATCCCTCCCTTCTGGAACTTAGTCTGCATTTACTTCTGACCTCATTATTTCCCATTATAGTTATACTAATCTGTTTAAGTAGAATTCTGAATATGGGTTCAAAGTCCAGTTTCAACAGTGTTAACTATGTGCAGTTGAAGTTAGTATTTGGTATCCTCATCATCTGTCAGTTTGCTTATATTAAATGAGGATGATGCAAAGGATTGTTGACCCAAGTAAATGAGTGCTTGTGAATGAGATCACTTAGCTTAGCATCTGGCACTTGAAGTATGTAATAGTTATTTGTGGAATCTGAATCTTGCAAAAAAAACAAAGGTGTTGATTTAGTGATTATTCCACAGCATTTTGTAAGAATTCGTTATAAATGCAAGTTCAAGGATTCTTCTGTTGAGAGAAAAGGAGGGGGGAAAACAGAGAGGAACATCTATGTGAGAGATACATATAGATTGGTTGCCTCTTGCACAAGCCTGACCAGCACCAGGGATCAAGCCTGCAGCCAAGGTATGTACCCTTCACTGGAATCAAACCCAGGACCCTTCAGTCCACAGGTCAATGCTCTAGCCACTGAGCCAAACCTGCTGGGGCCAGTGTAATCAGTTTTTATATTATAATCGTCGTCGCTTCCTTTGAATCTATACTCAAGTACATTTTATATTACTCATCTATTTATATCTAGAAACTGCCTTCTTTTCTCAGATGTCAAAATGCAAACTACATTTAAATTTCATCATCCTCCCAGTAGATAGGAAAATATAGGGGTATATAAAATCACTATTTCATGCTTCTGATATCTGAGTAGTGAAATGGCAAAAGGACAAATAAGAAATGGTTCCATCTTCCTGAAACTAATGAAGAATCACTTGACCCTATAAAGAGGCTTAATGTAACCATAAGTAGGTAGGTAACATTATTTCACTTATGTTAGAGCACCAATATAAAGCAAAAGATGAATCCCATTTTCTATTCCAAGTTCCTTAATACACTGGCTATAAAGCTCCCATACTTCATGATAGATGGGTGTTCTATGTTGAAAACATTGACTTGGTGGTGGTTCACTAAGCGCTGACTCACTCAGATATAGACTATGATAGTCCGTTCAAGTCCAGTTCTTTCGAACTCAGTGAAACTTCACAATTTTATAAAAGTATAAAAGTACTTTTAATACCTCAGAAATTAAATTACCTAAATATAATCATGCCAATTTGTCTCAAAACTAAACAATTTTATTTTATCTACCATAGCATTACTGCCTTTTAATGCATAATTTTGATGTCATATACTACAACAATAGAGCAAAACCGTGCTCTGTTTTAAGATTTTTAAAGACCATTAAAACTCTCATTTTTCTAAGAACAAGATGAACGACTTTAGCTGCCTCCTTTTTTCCTCCTTAAAAGAGTGGAGTCGTGTTAATGCTCTTCATTTTAAATGATAGGCACTTTGGTGGGATATAGCACCATTTTGAGAAAGCTGCTGTCATTTTACTCTGCATGTTTGGTTGCATAAATGCCAACTTTAATGATGCTGCATTTCCTTTGTAAAATTATTTTTTATAGTGAATGAACTGGTCATTAATTTCACTGTACAGACATAATTTGTACATTTTAATGTATTTATCAACTAATCTGTTGGTGAGAGCATAACAGCTGGAAGCTCCTGCGAGAAGACAGGAGAGTAAAAAACATACCTTAGTTCATAATTTCTTTGAATTCTCTTCCCTGTCTCATAAAAACCAGCTTTAAATCTTCATTTCGCTGTTATGCCAGGATTGCCATTATTTTGTACACAAAGACATCCATGGCATGGCATGTGTTACATTGGTGCTGCAGTTACACCAGATTGCACAATAGCTTGCTAATGCTCTATGACTTTTCCTTGCAAATTGCTACAATGAAGAACCTGGACCTCAGTCATGTTAGCCACACATCTCCAATTTAATTTACTCTTTTCAAAATTATGCTCGTCTACACTTTTTACTACAAATATTCCCCATTTTCTTTTATTACTCTAGCTCAGGGTCGATTGAATATTCTGAGCTCACTGGGTTCTTTTCTTCAGCAAGACAAAGATTTACAAACACTCTAGAGTTTTCTGAAAATTGTACAAATAGTACTTAAATAAAATTTGTACATGTTGGAACAAAATTTGAAGATAGCATATGCATAAATAGATATGTAATAGGAACAAACTAATTAAATGCAATATCTTCCCCCCAAAAAAGTATATTCTGGATAAAACAAATGGAATTGCAAGATTTAAGAAATTTACTGTAAGAATACCTTTATTCCTGTTTCTCTGACGTAAGGATGTCTGAAAGTAAATTGATGTTGATTAGAAGTATCAAAACCTTGCATAAAACAGAATTCTATTTAAATCATAAAGTCCAAACAGAAACTGACTCTACCACCAAAAGAAAGTGTGGAACACAGCATTTGTCACCACAGCAATCATGTTAGACATGACAGAAGGTACACAGACCCAGAATATACAGATAGAGGAGGGAATACACATTGCACCTCTCATAGGGCAGTGAAAACACACAGAAATTAATGTCTAAAATATGAGGGAAAACGTGGAATGGTATACATAAACACTTCTTTATTTTGCTTTTGCCATCACTAAACCATCACTAATTTCTTACCAGATCTTTTGTAAAATGTAGTTGATTACAAGGACCCATTAATTATTTACATACTTTATATGAATACTAGTGGCTGGGTGCACAGATTCATGCACATTAAAAGGAAATTAATTATAAGAAATATTTTAATATCATTATTTGTCTTTTCTCTATAATGGAAGTGTCAAACTAATTCACGGTCAACAATGACAGATCAAAACATGCATGCAATTGGTGACAGCTAGAGCTTTATATGTATCATGCATGCGTGAGTCAACTTAGCCTTTTATATATATATAAACTTGCTTAATTAGACCTGCTTTCTGATGTAGCTTAACTTTTTTCCAGCCCAGTGAAGCATCCCAACTTCTTTTTCAGGTAATTGTCAGTAACACAGCAGTAAATATCAACATGAAGCACATTATTATTGTAGATCATGCAGAGAGAACAAAAGGTAAAATAGTTAACTGTAGCAGTGTTTAACTCTATTCTGTGCAGTGAGAAAACTTGAAGTCATTTTCAAGTTCCACCATTTCTTACTTCTTTTCAGTCAGGTCAAGTTTTTAAACTTTCTAAATCTCTGTTTTCTGGCCAATTAAAAGAAATAGGATTCTACCAAGTCTCCTATCTTCTTACTCCAGGACTTCTTTGAGGATCAGATGAGATAAGGCACATGAAAATGCTTTACATACATTTTGTTAAAGTGTAAAATGTTTGCACCTGGCTATAAAGCAAGTTGTGTTCCTGGGCTGAAGAAACTTTAAGGAGGCTAGTCACTAGGGAGAGGAAGCTGGGCTTGTGACATCATTACCTTGTGCCCACAGCAACCATCTCCAGGCTTGGCTGGGCTATGGGCCACATTTTGTGCCAGAGGGTCTTGGCAGTGTTGGCTGCAATTTGGTGGGCTGTCACTCTGGGATGGTGGTGGAGCCTGTGTCCCACTTTGGGGAAACTGAGTGTTGCTTTGTGGGGGCCAATATGCAGTGCCATATCTCTATAAATGGCCAGTGAACGTCAGCTTCTGCATTGAGTGTCTGCCCCCTAGTTGTCAGTGCACATTATAGCAACTGGTCGGATGATCAGACACTTAACATACTAGCCTCTTTATATATATATATATATATATATATATATATATATATATATATATATACTAGATGTCCGGTGACAAAATTAGTGTGTGGGTATAATCCCTAGGCCTGGCTTGTGGCCAGGGCCATCGTCCCTGGCTGCCTGCAGCCAGCTTCTCCCCCCTCTGCCACCCACCACTGGGTCTCCATTCACCATCAAGTGATCAGTGCCTTATGGTGGTGGGGGGAGGAACCGAGAGGTCTGTGGTTCCCACCCATTTTCTAGGCCGCCCCTGCCACTGGTCACCCTCTGAGTGTAGGGCAACTGACAGGGTGGGGGCCTTTGCCTGATGTCACCCATGCCTTCTGCCACCCACCCCCAGGTCCCCTTTCGCCATCGGGCAATTGGAGCCTGCCAGCCAGGGAAAGGGACTGAGAAGTGGTATGGTGACTGGTCAAGTTGACATTCTGGTAGTTCTGCCATTAGGGTCAATTTGCATATTGCCCTTTTATTATATAGGATTCAGGCCAGGTGTATGGCTGGGGACCAACCGGCCTTCCTGATGGCGATCCCAAATCAGGATTGGGGTCCCTGCTCGGGGGCGGGGCCAGCTAGGGCAAGGGGCTGCAGGCAGTTTGTCGGCTGGCCATGGCCCCAATCATGGTGGGGGTCTTTGGTAGAGGGCAGAACCACCCAGGGCAAGGTGTCTCGGTCATTCTGGTCTTTGGTCGTTCTGGGTGTTCCATTGTTTGAGTTCCTGGGCTTTTATTATGTAGGTTAGATGTCTTAATTGACTATTTTGGGGAAAGGTGTCTCAAAAATGGCAAGATACTTTCATTAAGGCATCTAGGTAAGAAGACAGACTTTGCACATCTCTCCCCAGTCCTCCAAACTTCTGACTTCATATTAATAAAAACTACAAAAAAGAAACATTATAATTCTAAAGAGCCAATAGAGGGAACAGCCTAATGCTAGAATACAAATCAGGTGCTAAGAACAGGTTCCTTCTACCTCATCAACTGAGTGGTTTTAGAATGACACCAGGAGTACAAGAAAGCCCTGGAATTTCCTTCTGGACAAATGTTCATAGCAAGTGGGAACTGGGCACCGCAGCAAATGACATATTTAGCTATGGACACTATGTATGGACACTGTGTAGAGATGAAAGTGACAGATCTGATTCTGGCTACAGTTATAGCTCTCTCTACGATCTCTTTAGATGTCTGATTTCCAATAGGATGTCTAATTTTATTTATTTATTTATTTGCTATTTTAAGCCAGCATTTTATTTAAAAAAAAACACCCTTAAATGCCACCACACTGTTACAAACCATCTATGAAAAGCCTTTTCCGCTTTCATCAACACCTGTTCAAGGCTCTTGTGGCTTCCACTCACTCTCTGGTCACAAAGCCAGCCTTACATGTGAAGTTTTTGTTGCAACAGCATGGCAGTCTCATTCCTAAAATGTGTCTTGCTTAATTATTGTTGCATAAAAAAATTACTCCAAAGTTTAGCAGCTTATAAAAAATAAATATTTATCTGCCCCGGTTCCTATGGGTGAGAAATTCAGGAATGGCTTAGCAAGATGGTTGTGACTTGGGAGTTCATTAAGTGGCAGCCAAGATGTCCACCAGGTGTGTGACGTTCTTGGCTGCAGCTGAAGAAACTGCTTCTGACATGAGTCACACACACAACTGTTGGCTTAAGGCTACTGTTCTTTGTTGACTGCTTTCAGGGGGCCTCAATTTCTCACCCCATGAGCATCTCCATGGGTCTACTTGAGTGTCCTCATTATATTGCAATTGCCTTTTCCCAGAGAGAGTTATCTGAAGATAAAGACACAGAAAGCAAGAGAGAGAGAGAGAGAGAAAGAGAGAGAGAGAGAGAGAGAGAGAGAGAGAGAGAGAGAGAGAGAGAAAGAGAGAGAGAGAGAGAGAGAGAGAGAGAGAGAGAGAGAGAGAGAGAAAGAGAATGAATATAATGATGTTGACCTGGACGCAGGAGTGATATGCCTGTGTTTCGTGGATAACACAAACTGACCCAGATACATTATGAGAGGGGACTACATAATGGGATGAATGTCTAAAAGTTGGGAATCATATGGGCTATCTTGGAAACTTGTGTTACCAAGAGCTCTTTGATGTTTTTGTCCCTGAGGAAAAAGAGTGGACCTTTATGAAGTCTTACTTGTTCTACAATAGAATGAACACTGTCAAATGTATGCTATAATCATGAGTTGTAGAGTTAGCTAATATATTAATAAAATAGTTATCTTCATTTCTATTGTTGGGTGTCATGAATTCTTTTTTCCCTAATTCTTTCCTGGTGATCAAAAAGTAATTCTTAGAGAGAAGGTGGTCTTCTTAAGATATACTCATGTAAATAAAAGTGTGGATCCTTAGTGTATTCAAGAACTGGTCTCTTAGCCAGCTACTGGCTGGATGTATCCACTTCTTCTTCACTTTAATGTTGCCTTTAGCAAATAGAAAGATTTGTTGTAGCTGTTGAGACTTTGGGTATCATTACCCTTCATTAAAGACCTCATCCTGTTTTCTCTTTCCATGAAATATGTCTAGAATCTATTTATATTTCCTCTATTTACCACCCTAGTCAAAGCCAATGTCATTTATCACCTGGACTAACCCTGTAGCTATCTGATGTCACATACCTATACCCTATTCTCCTTCCCCCTGTTGGTTTATGGGTTCTTTTGTCAGTATTGTTTTTCTCTGTATTATTTTCTGTACAAGTTAAATAACATCTCTTCTCACTGTCTACAGACTTTCCTCATGATGTTTTCTGATGACTTACATCTCCCTCCATGATTCTGTCCACACGCACAACCCCACCCCCACCCCTGTTGCCCTTCTCTTTTTGTATAACTCTGTCTGCTTCATCATTTTGCTCCAACTATGCCAGTCTTTATGTTGTTTCTTAAAACATCAAAAAACGTCCTGATTTGTGGTATTCTCCTGCTGCTACCCCTGTTTGGAATCATCTCCACCAGAATGTGTCTCTTCATAACTGCATTTATACCTTTATCCAGAGTGTTATTAAGAGAGAGGCATCTTCTACCTCTATCACTGTATTTATCTATTTATCCAGAGTGATATTAAGAAAGAGGCCTCTTGTAACCACATCACAGCATCTCCCCATTCTTCCCTTCCCCCTTCCCCTGTATTGTTTTTCTTCCTAACTCTTTTTGCTATCACACATGTTATATATGTATTTTCTGATTTAATTATTTTGTCTCCTCAATAGAAGCTATTCTCTATTAAAGCAAGGGCTTCTGTGAACGTAGCTATTCTCAGAAGCAAGACTAGTGCCTCTAATACCCCACCCTCTGTTCAGCCTCAAATAAAGCAGAAACATCATGATTTACTAATATTAGCAATAGCTTGCACTCGGAGTGGAAGTAGAGTGAAGGCAGAGTCCATAGCTAAGGTGTACTTTCCAGATTCATATATGCCAATTACTTAAAAGTAATTTAAAACCAGATGCTAGAAAAGAACAGAGAACAATATATTATTGGGCATATATTCCTATTTAAATATATAACAAAATTTGTAGTTTTGCACCTGAAGTACATCTTGTGTCTTAATGTTCTAAAACCCACTATAAATAGTTAACATTTTGAAGATTATCATTTGAAGCATAGAAATGAGTCACACACTATTGAATTTCGCTAAATAATATTTTTTCAAAATTCTATTATATCTTTTATTTTTAAGTTACATTTTTAAACTTGAATTTACATTTCTGCCACTTGTCCATCTAATATTTGGTTCCTATAACTACTGAATCTGGTAACTAGCTAGTATTGTTCTCTAGGCTGAAACAGACAAGATAGTTTTGGGAACCACTTAACCATCATCTATAACTTTATACCTTTCTAGTTTAACTTCTGATTTATGTTTAATGGGCTTCTAAGTATTTAAATGGGCCTCTTTTCTGGACTGCAGTACGGCCAGCTAAACATTTAAAGTTAGTTAAATCTTCATAACAAGGCCATTGCTGTTTTCTCCAGTTAAATTTGTTTCCTTTGAAGCAAACTTCATTTCTTAGCGTTTTATTATTTATTAGTCTTAGTTTTCATGGTTGTGTACCCTCACAGAACATGCTTCCATAAAAGATAGGACTGAGGAAGAATCATATCAATAAAAAATGTATGCAGCATATGAAAACTTAAAGTAAATATTTTATGTCAATTTATTCATTTGTTAAATTAGGAATTGCTCCCAACTTTAATAGGCTCATCGTCCAGAGGGGAATGTAAACTAATGTAATAGTTTACATTTAAATGTTTATATAATATTTATGGAGAGAATATAAAGATTTTTCTAATAGCAAAGTCTGCCTGATTATATATCTCACTTTCAAGAACAGATTGTAGTCAGCAGCTAGAAAAAATGCATAATATAATATGTAAATAGAACATATATTTTATTTAAATATGAATAGATGAAATCTCCTGAGGGGTGATTTGTTCAATAAATTATTCATTTATTACATAATTTTTTATCCAGCACTTAATAAGTACTATCTAATGTGATAGACACATAGAAAAAAGTTGTGATCCTAGAGTCTTGATTGTATTTTCTTTGCTCAGAGGAAGTTGGGGATATGTGTTGGGAATAAGTGTTATATTAAATTTAAAACAATATATTATAATAACAACAACAATAATACAAGGCTGAGATTTTTAAGTTTGGCAAGAGCAGAAAATTAGCCAGGCTGCAATCACCATGGAGGTAGACTCACTCTTAAAGGTGAAACATCCAAGAGTCTGAAACAGCTACAAAAACTGAAAAAACAGTGTAGGGAATTTGTGTGTTTTGTTGGTGTGGGAGAGACCAACAAATTCCACCTGGAGAGAAGGCAGGTAGAAGAATTCTTGGAGGACCCATTGTATAATTAGAATAAAAGACTCCATCTACTTGAGAAAATCAATGCCTGCACCTTGATTGCATAAAGCAATAGCATTAGCAACATTTTACTACAGGTAAGTAACTCAGAAATATTGGTCTTTTACAACGTTGCAGAAAATAATTGGTAATTGACTAGACTTAAGCATTAATACCCAAGTACTTTTCCTTCCCAATGCCAAAAGAGTAGAGCAGAACTCACTGCCCAAACCTGCTTCTTCTGGGAACTGAAGGGGTAATTGGAGCTAGTTTGTACATTCTCAGGTTTTAATAAACACAAGAGTTTATGTTTCTTCATCTTTCATGTAGTCATGTTCTTAAAAACAACACAAGGACAACTAGAGAGGCAGACTAATTTAAAACAAACTTACAAAGGAGACTACAAGAAAAACAAAATTTAAAGAAAAACCTTGATTACAAATACCACTAGGTGAAGAAGTGTTAGGAAAGAGAAACTAAGCCCAGCCAGCATAGCACAGTGGTTGAATATCAACCTATGAACCAAGAGATCACAGTCCCATTCCCAGTCCGTGCACATGCCCCGATTGTGGGCTCTATCCCCATTGTGGGGCATCATTGATGCTTCTCTCTCTCTCCCCCTTTCCCTTCCTCATAAATAAAAGTATATTTTTTAAAATGTTTGAGTAAATTAAGCTACAATTTGATATAAAAATAATTTTTAAAGCCTGCCATCAAATGAAATAAAAGTAACAAGTAAATATATTTATATGACTCCATTAAGGAAGACAAAAATAGACAAATTTAAGCAATTTGTTTTACAGGCTTTACATTTGTGGTAAGAATATGAAAATTTGCAAGGGAATTGCTGATATAATGTTGGATTTTGATAGGAAAAAGTGTATATAGAGCCAGTGATATAAATTGGGAAGAATTTTCAAAGTTCAGTGGTTATATTTTAGTGGTTATATTGAGTGATGGGGAGAAAATGTATCCTCTTTTGTGTATGTGTGCATTTTCTGCTTTTTAAAAAGTAAACATGGTTAGCAAGCCTGTTGTTGTTTTTTGTTTTGTTTTGTTTTTAATTTCAAGAAGAAGAAGCAAAGATGTGCAATGGAATAAAGAAGGGATGGGGTGACAAGTGCATTAAGAACGGATTGCATCATATAAGAACTTCTGGACAGAAAGACAGAATTTATAGAAGTTAAATGTTATCCTAATCATAAAGGAGAGCAAGAAACTAATTTGGATTACTCTGGCTGCTGTGCTGAGAAATGTATATATTTTTTCCCAGAGTAAATAGTGGAGAAGGAAAGACCAATTTGGAAACTCTTTCAGTAATCCATCTGACAGATGTTGCCTGCAACTCCTGTGTTTGTCACAGAGCTGGAAAGAAATAGACAGCTTTGAGATATATATAGGAGTTATAATTTATAAAACTTTGTGATGGATTGCATCTAGTGGTTTAAGTAATGGTGAGTGATAAACAATGTTTTTATGTCTTTAGATTGAGTGACTGGTGGAAGAAAAATCTATTAATGTAGAGCATGTTATGGGAAGAATTGAATTGTGGATGGAATTAGATCAAGAGATTCATTTGAACAAGTTGTGCTTGGACATATTATGTTGTGCTTCATTACCAGCAGGTTATGTCCTTTGAATCATCCAAATGGAAAAGTTAAGTGATTGGCTTGGAATATGTACCTGGGAGGCAGAGGAGACGTACAGCCCATAAACAGCGAGCCACTAACATGGAGGGGCATTCGAGGTCTTAGGAATTAATGAGATTACATAGAGAGCTGCTGTAGGAGAACAAAAGTGGTCAAGGTGTGAGGTGTTCATACTTTGGCAAGAAGTAGTTGAACAACCATAAACAAAGAGAAGGGGCACAATATACTGAGAGGTTAACAAATAAAAATAAATAAATTGGAGAACAAAGTATCAGAGAAGCCAGGAGGAAAGTACTGTATAATCTTTTCTGAAAAAGGCTTCAGTAAACTTGAGAAAGATGATGACTGATACGTTATTTACCAAATTAAGGTCACACGTGATGGTAATATACTGTATAAATATTTCTCTCTTTTCCATGGCCAGCATGGCTAGAGAACGGACAGGAGTCCTGGGTAGGGGCGATAGGGGATTAAGAAAAAGAAGAAGACAGACACAAAGACAATAGGGAAAGCTGGGACCCGGTGGGACAGCAGTCCTCTGATGGAGAGATAGGGACCCAGAGCTGATACAGCATGTTTATTTTATGCAGTAAGATAGCAGGACATTTTTTCTAAAGTTTAACATAAAGAAAATATGTACATTCTTGTGGCTTCTTTGTAATCATCACTTCAGGGTGGGCCAGGATAATTGTGTTTGTTCCTAGTGCCTGGCTGGACTTAGATAATGCAATTCTCTCCCAGGGCACCTGAGCTAAAGGTCAGACTGACAACACACCTGCTTCTGGCATGGTATGTTTTTACGGCATGGCTCTGCCAGGCACCACTGGATTCAGAAGATAATCAGCTCAGGGGCCTTTCCCAGGTGCTCTCTACAGTGATAAGAAAATCTTCAATTGTATGCTGCAATCATACAATTGTGTAGAGCCTAAAGAATGAAGAACATTTAAGGAAGAGATGATAATGTGTGCAGTTAACGCTTAGAAGAAGCATGGGCATTGAACCCAGGTGGAAAACTTGACAACTTATTATCCAGATGCACAATGGAAACATAGGTTTTCTTTTTATTTGACTATTTTTTCTCACAGATCCTAATTTTTCTGTATGGCATGGATCCAAGAAGGCTTAACATTGACAGAGGTTCCCTTTGGTTTAGTTCTATAGTTTATTTTCTCTTGAATGAGTATGTCCCTCAAATCTATTTTCCTTCCTCTTGTTCCTCTCCAAAATGGCAAGTAAAATTAAGGGCTTGAGTGGGGGTGGTGGAGGTGATGGCTGCATGTCTTTCAGGTAGTAGAACACAGAGCCTTGGATTCAGATGTGAAGATCCCTTTTCTGTCTTTAGATCCATCTTGATGATGTCACATGTCAGCCTACATTCTGAGAAAACTATTTCTCATAAAAGCATTTCTATCTGAACTCTGAAGCTGGAAGCTCTCAGCTCCTCTCTAAATTAATGATGTATGAAACAAGGTGATCAGCTATGGATAACCAGATTGGGCCAAAAGAAGGAAATTTTGTGGATGTTGGATAATTAATAAAATGACTACAAAAATTTGGAATGAATTCATTGCAACAATAGATTCATACTTTGAAAAGTCAAACAAAACTCAAGGTCTATCAACACAAGCACATCCCACGGTCAGTTTCTCTGTCTGTAGGAGTAACATCGCTACTTTTTCTCATGTGATAATGATAACTGAGCCCCATTGCACGCAATATAATCTGTTGATATTTCATACATTCATTCATTTATCCAAGCATTTACTATAATATTTTGCATTACTAATATTGCTGGGCTCCATACTAACAGTTGATTATTGGAAATTAATAATAGTATCCCTCTTCCAAAGGATGTAACTATAAGTATAAAACGCAAAATACAACACATGATTAAAATCAAATTAGAACTGGGATTAGTAGATAAATATTTATTGTTTATTTTATACTTTGCTATAATGTACCAAGCAATTAGATTAAACAAAAATGCATGAATTCATGAATGGGTGGTGTCTGGCCAGCTTGGCCGGGGGAGGGGACATGGACAATTGGCTGGTCTTCCTGCTGGTCAAACTCCCGATTGAGGGGACAATTTGTACAATTTGTATATTAGCCTTCTATTATACACTGAATGCCCAGATTATTATGCAGTAAGAGGTTATAATAATCTGGCCACTCAGTGTATATGAGGAGGGTTAGTGTTTGATTTAGTGCTTCTAGATATAGATGACTTTTCAAATCTAGAAGTCACTTTCCTACTTTTCCAATTGGAAATTATTTTGAACTTGTCATATCATTAACCATAGAACCAACACTCCAATTGAAAAATAATTGTTTTTAAAATAAAACACATGATATCTTTACTTCTCTGAGTCTAGGAAAAATAGCCAACATCAGTGTCTCAGACACTTAGCTACAACACTTATTTCTTTTTCTCTTTGATCAAAGGAGGGAGCTATCAGTTCTCCTAAATTTGTCAGTGGCTGATTTAAGGATGTTTGTTTCTTAATACAGAGGTTCCCTGATTATCAAATATGAATTAGTTATAGAGACACTGTAGCTAGGAGATCATTACCATATATTATTAATTTAACTGTTCTAATGCATTGTTTTTCTAAGTATGTGATTATTTAATTTATAGGGGGGAAAACAAACATGTACCGTAATTGACTTTGCTGCAGGGCATGTTGGTAGCTTCCATGACACTTTCCCACTTAATTGATTGAAAATAGCCAGCAAAATCTTAAACATTATTTTAAGACTTAATGGAAATGAGATAAAAACATCTTGTGATAAAGATTTATGCAACTCATGTAATATATTTTGCAGGGGGCTGATGTGGCGGGATCTCCCTTTTCCGCGTCCCGCACGGAAATAGAGATGAACGAACCGGTTCTAAGGGGAAGCGGCCAGGGATTTAGAAATATTAGAAATAGAGAGAGAAGACACAGAGGTAGATTTCAAGCTGGGAGCTGGGTGGGCTGCTGACCTTCCCTGCTGGAGAGGCAGACTGACGACCTCCTGAGCCACGCAGCACATCTATTTATACTCCGATCTAACAAGGGGGTTTCACAGAAAAACAAGGAGCCTGGGAGGGTCCAGGGCCCACCCACTCCTTCCTCCTGGACAAACACAAGCCAGGAACTAAGAACATCTCCGCACCCCCAGGGCGGGAGTGCACCTGACATGATTCTGCCAATATCCCAGGCCCAGTCAGCAACAATCTAAAGAATGTCCAGGTATATTCCCATTTGGCCCCCTACAATATTTAACTTATAGTTAAATATGAAATATACTTCAGAGATAGTAACATTTTAAATGACTGTTGTTTATGTTTATCAGTGAATGCAATGCATCTGAGAGAAAGCAGTCCATTTTTTAGTTGAAATTATATGAAGCTTGCAAATTTTATTACTTTAATTTTTTTTTTGACCAGAAAGGTTCCTTATACTGCTCTGACCCATGAGAGAGCATGTTAAAAAGATCTTTTATGTGAAGATTTCCTATATGCAGAACTATGCTTGCTATAGATATGATACAAATTACTAAGTTTGCTGGCTTCTGTAAAAAAAAGTAAAAATATGAACCAATTTGTATTAGATTATTTTATTTCATGTTCTTTAATCATGTAAGACAGTATTTAAAGGTGAACATTCTATTTGTGTCTACCAAACCATCCAATTTTACAAATGAATCAACTGAAGTAGATATATTCACCTTTTCCTCTCTAATTGAGTTGTAAAATACATAAGTCAAAGAATGCATTTTAGATGTATTTGGCAGAAATACTGGTAAAGTACAAATTGTGTAATAAAGTGTATTATGCAGTAAAATATTGAAATTATGTGAGCTCTCCAAAGGACATTATTTTCATCTTTAATTTCCAGCCTCATTGCCATAACTTTCCTGAGATTCCTTCCATAATTGTTTATGAAGTGATTAATTGAATAACTTTCAGACACTCTTTCAGCACATATTTATACATAAATTACATGAAATTCTATTTATTTTAAAAATAAAATTGTATTTCAGAATAGTTTTAAGCTTTCCAGTTGGATCGGGCCTAAATGGGAAGTCAGACATTCCTCGAGGGCTCCCAGATTGGAGAGGGTGCAGGCTGGGCTGAAGGACGCCCCCCCTGCCCCTCTACCCCCAACCCCATGCATGAATTTTGTGCACTGGGCCTCTCGTAACTAAATAAATATATAACTTTATTTTTGACTTGTACATAAAGTGCAACTCATATGTAGCTTGTCCACTTACATTTTGTTTAGAGTTGATTCTGCATTTTTACTCTAAACTGTGCAGTGGTATGCTAAATGATGTTTGTTTTATGAGTAGTATGTGGAAGCTTAACAAATAAACTTCCTTAGAATTTCATGAGTCTTGTTAAATTAGTGAAATAAAATCACTGTAAAAAGCAGAGATTGTTAAAGATAGTCTACTATCTTGGGAAGAGAACATATATCAGTTGTTAAAAATTTGAATCTGATAAAAAAAATTCTAGAACACATCTTGATTTATTCATTAAATATTTGTTGGAAAATAGATTAAAATATTCTTATAATCATCATATTTTATTAGTGAACTAATAATCATAATTCGTTCTCTTACTAACATTGGTGAGCAGACAGGACACAATAGTTTCCACACAAAATCTTAGGAGTCATAATTTTAGTTTTCATTAAGAGCCCTCTTTCCCAGAAAAAACACACACACACGTGTGTGCTAAGCCTAATTTGCATAGATTTGTGAATAAAAATATTTGTTTCTATTAAAATTGATTTTATTAAAGAGACATGAAACATTTCCGTATATAAAACTAAGCTGCAATTATTTCATACAATAAGAGATTTAACTCATTCAATTATGAATTATTTGCTAAAATATTCTAGATAATATGATCTTCCATGAAATCAATTGTTTCAAACCTTATTCAAATAAACTTTCTTGTTATTTATTAATTTAATACTTATGAATACTCTAGTTTTTTACTTGAGAGATGCATAGGGAAGTACAATGTCCTCATTTGTTCAGGTTTATCTCTATTCTTCAACCTCAAAACAATACAAATGACTATCTCTTCTGGCATAATTTTGAAATGTTATTTAGAGCTTTTAATTATATTTGCAGGAGGAATTTATTTTGACATTATACTTTTTTATTTTATGTGCTTATAATTTAGACTTTCTTTGGCCCAAAGTTAGAATATGTATTATTATTTTAAGAAAAGAATCAAACATTTGAAAAGCACAATTCTATGTGTTTAATGTAAGATTAATTTGTTTCTAACTAAAATTTTATAAAAATCTATACATATGATATTAAAAATGAATATTGTAGTATATAGTTAAATGAGACATAATTGGAGTATAGTAACTAGAACATTTTTTAAATAAAACATGTTAGAAAAATTTGAAGGAAAAATTAAATTAAGATCCTTATGCTAGTCATAACTAAAATGAAGATGTTTAATTTTTCATTTAAAACATAATTATACTTTTTGATTATAGGTTAATTTGGTTGGGATATACTTTAATAGTTAAGGAACTAAAAGTAAAAAGATTCACATGTCTAACAGAATAGAAAGGTGTGTTTTTTTGCATAAATTTTTGAAGTGCCAACATTAAACTAGTAATAATCTGACAGTCCCTGGACTATTGACTATGGTGAGACTATTTTAGATAAGGATCATGTAAAGGCCTTAAGGAACCTGAAAAGGAAAATAATAATTAAAACTTTCCAAATCTTTTTCAATGAAAACAACATATATCATTTGTTATAATCCTTAAAAATGAATATGTGAATCAATTTTGGTTTGTCTTATATTATTGTGTAGTGGTGATGGTATTGAATCAAGACCAATATCATGGGATTTTTTTTTTACGATGCAAATATCATAAATATTTTGGTTAATAATGAATCTATCTCATTGCAAATCTATCTCTTAATTAAAACCTACAAAGGCTTGAAGGAATATTATAATTCTGTTCAATCTGATAAAACAAATCCAATTCAGATTTCTGGAGACATCTTTTGTTTTCTACTACCTCACTACTTCAATTTATTGAGTATCAATTTTGAGGCTTTACCCACATTTCCCCTTTATTTTTCTTTATAGGCAGGATCCATTATACATTTATTTTTTTAAAAAAGATTTTCTTAATAAGCAGTCGCAATCTAATTAAATATATAAACTGGTCAAATTATGATTTAATTAAGAGTTAAGCTGTTCTTAAGACCATGGGTACAGATGTTGCAGATAGTCTGAGGATCTTAGTGCTCTGTACTTCCTCTCATTATTATTATTATTATTATTTTTTAATGAAGATAGGCATTTCACAATGTCAAGTTCATTTTTGTGTGTGTGTGTGTGTGTGTGTGTGTGTGTGTTTAATATCAGCCATTTCAAAAACAGAATACGTTGTTATACTTTGTTTCGTCTGTGCTTTTGAATTTTTGGCATTAGTCATCTTAATACCCACCTAGCATTAAATATTAATTAAATGTTTTTAAGTTAATTTAATGTAAATGAATCAATGGCGCTAAAGATTTGGGGATTTTGATATCCAGCCTTAAATTTTTTCAATGCTATTTTTACTAGGAAACCACTTAATTTGATATTATCTGCTTTAAAAACTTAAGATTTAGCTTGGCTCAGTGATTGAGCATCAACCTATGAACCAGGAGGTCTCAGATCTGATTGCTGGTCTGGGCACATGCCTGGGTTGAGGGCTCCATCTCTACTACAGGACATGAAGGAGGCAACTAATCAATGACTCTCTCTCATCACTGATGTTTCTGTCTCTCTATTTCCCTCTTCTTTCCTCTCTGAAATCAATAAAAAAATTGAAAAAACAAACAAACAAAATGAAAGATTTAACTACATGAGCATTATTCATGTCAGTGTAATTTAAACATAACATTACATATGCCTTTTCCTAAAAATGATTTTGATTTACCATTATTTGCCATTTTCTGTTCATGTGTAACTCAGTCTAAGACACACACATGTATGCACACACACATTCAAATCTGACAGGAAATCTCACAATGTTAAAGAATGCTCTATCTGAATGAAAACATTACATACAATTCCCACCTTCCCTAAGAAGTCTACTTTTCATCTTAGGAACAAAGTCTTTTATCTGCAAAATGTACAATACAAACGAGAATATTTCAATATTTTATTTATTTTTAATTTCAGAGCTTTTGGATTAACAGTTGAGCTCAGATATATGTTTTCCTTCCAAACCTTAGGCTTCCAGCTAAGCCAAATCTATTTATGCTAACGATCGCCAGCAGCTGTGCTCTGCAGTATCAGAGGCTTCTGGGAGGTCTTCCAAGGGAAATCCAAATACAGCATATTGCCACGATCTAGTGTGAGTGCTGAAAATAATGTCCCACCTGCAATGATTTCTGTGCCACAGAAAACATGGCAGCTACACTGTACTCAAAGAAAGGGAAGGAAGATGAGAGAGAGAGAGAGAGAGAGAGAGAGAGAGAGAGAGAGAGAGAGAGAGAGAGAGAGAGAGAGAGAGAAACAAGAGCTGGCTATGTTATTTGTTTCTAAAGGTTGATTCATCCTACTTACTCATCTTCTCTTTGTGCATTTGTTAGCTGATTAACCATAATGCAAAGTAAAAGTGATTGGCTGTTGTGATTGGCTGTTGCCTCATTCACCCCCATCAAACAGGGGTCCCATCACTTCCCATATTCTACCTCCTGCCTTTTATGGATTCCTATGATGTGAGCAGCAGCCCATGGAGAGAACTGGAGGGAACTAGGCAAGGAATGCTGCTATTAGTGAGCTTAAAAAGCACAGTCCGTGAAAACACACCAATTCTGCAGGAGACAAAGGAGCGGAGATTTTACCACCTATCATTCAAATGATGAATGAACATACTGAGCTATTTCTGTGGCACACGAACAGTTAGAGCTGGAGAGGGCTGTTCAGAGGAACTGCATCAATGAAACCACAGCTCATGAAAAATGACTGTCGTGCTGTCCTTGATCCACATTAATGGTGCTTAAAATGCACTCTTGAGCATGTACATATGCTTACACTTGTACAGGGATGCGGACATATTAGCTCTCCGTAGGTATTCTTTTAACCAACAGATCAGAGCAAGTGACTTCTGTAGTTCAACTTCATGATTTTTTTTTTATTAAAAAAATCGAAAAACTTTTGTTATAGTTTGACAAATGATTCTATCTCCAGAAAACCCTTGGAACCATAATAATTCTTTACATAGAAATGCGCCAAAATTCTGAAAAATAATTTAGGCAGCTGACGGACTGTTCTACATGCAGGTTTAAGACATGGCCTTTGGACATTTGCTCTCCCTTCCCTGATTTGAATTCTTTAGCCAGAAAATTACTATGAAAATGATACAGACGTCCATCTGATGGGGTTATTCAAATAAAACAAAAAAGGTCATCGTGACTTATTTATTACATAATTCAACGGATGCTGTGAATTTCTTTTAGACTAGTTAATATTTTCAAAATTGCATGTCCTTGATGAGAGCCTTTCAGGCTTTAATTGAATTTTTAGTTCATATTTAAAGATCAGTTTTAGAAAGCTAAGGTTTTTACAAGGTAGAAGCCAACAGACATCTCTGGTTTATATGAGTAGGTGGTAATTTGTGAAGAAATTAAAGTGGGTAAAATCTATACTAATAAAAGGGTAATATGCTAATTAGGGTGGACTTCTTCTGGACGTCCATCCGGACAAAGCCACAGTAGCTGCAAGGCCCTGGGCTCAGGCAGCCATTGGCTCACAGCAGCCGTGGGCTCAGCCTGGTCCCCTCCCACAGAGGGAGGCCAGACTGCAGCTTAGGCCCACTCCCCATCAGCAGGGCATCCCCTGAGGGCTCCCAGACTGTGAGAAGGGGCAGGCTCAGCTAAGGGACCCCTCCAAGTGCATGAATTTTTGTGCACTGGGCTTCTAGTGTGTGTGTGTGTGTGTGTGTATATATATATATATATATATATATATATATATATATATATATATAACAATTTGGCTCTATTTGTGTTTTCAAAATTGCCAAAGGGATAATCTTTAATCCACAGTCTGATAAGCTTCCAATCTGTTTTATAATTCTTGATATTTATTCTACTCATTTCATTTGGAAGCAAATCGATATTACTTTCTTAGTAATAAATTCTATGAACTACATAAAATGCCTTGATTTGTTGCAATGGGGTCTGAGAAGGGTGAGATATGGGTTTTCTACAAATAAAAGCATGATTTCAAGGTGTGATCACCTGAGCAGGGAAAATAAGTTATCTGCTTCATTCGTTGATACACTTGGGAAGGGCAAGGAGAGCCTGTGACAATACACAGCTACAAATGTAGAGCAAATTAATCATGATGACTAGGTGGGACAGTGATATTGCAGGGGATGCATGCCATGAACCTTGTTTGGAGCATTTGCCATTAAAAATGTGGATGTGCGTACTTTTGCAAATGTGAGAGTAGAGGTTGTCCTTAGACAGCATAGTCCTAATTCAACCTTGGGCATCTAAAAAGAGAACTAAGCATCTGGCTTTCATTATATCTAATAGATATCACTTTTTCTAATGAAAAAAAAATCAAAGAATGAAAGCTCCCTTGGTTTTGGATATATTAAAGTTGGGAGGGCGGGGGAGAGAAAGAAAAATCATCTCCATTTCTAATTCTGCCCCAGAATTGATTAATTTCATCCAAACTTCCACAGTCTCATATATTCCAATTCAAATCTCTCATGTGTCTCACTTTTTTCAAAAGTTTATTTCATCATTCATTATTTGATCTATTTTTTTCAAATATTAGATAATGGGAGTGGTCAATAGAAAAAATGGAATATTCTTTGTTATTTCTATTTTTAAGCTTACATGCAAGTAAATAAATAATCTTAATACTATCTCCTTGCCAAATTTATATTAAAAATAGTAATCAGAGACTGAATTACAATCATAGTTGAATTACCTCTTTTAGAATGTCTAATTTCATTTACTATTTAGATTGATTTGACTATTTCTAACTGATGTCAACTTATTTGTCCAATGGCATTGAAAGATTAATGTACATATTACAAATGTAAAAAATCCTAGATTGAATATAACCTAACATATTTTTCTGATTAGTTCTTCTCTGAATCGCATACCTCTAAAAAGTCTGAAAAGATAAAGCATTACTCTTTTGCTGTAATTCTAAAAATATTTATTTTATGAGCAACTGCCTTTTAAAAATCAATTATATTAACATATATTTTCTTCCTGGGGCTATGCTCTTGCTCTGCATACAATGCTTGGAAAGTTAATGCATGACCTTGGTAAATTACATTATTTTATCCCTTTTAATATGTGCAATGAAGTATGAACTCCAGAGTATTTGTGCGGGTGAAAGGGAATAAATTAAGTCCTCAATTGCATGCCAGTGAGGTACATATTTTCTTTGAATTTCACTAGACTTGGGCAGGTGGGTAAAGAGACTAGTGCTTTTCTCTTAGTGTGCCATTTATCAACCACCACAGTGGCTCAAAGCAATTTTGTTCTCTCTCCATGTCCCAGGGGTCCCAATATAGATTTTCATTTTGCTAGCTGGAATGAGTCTGAAAACTCTCCCTGACGCTTGGTCTTGATCAGCTGCTGCTCTTCATCGACGGAGCAAGTAATCATTTTATTGCCACTAAGATGGACAGTTGACCTAGCCTAAGAGCGGCCCTGTAATTTATTCTTTGTGTTACGCTAAGCTTCCCCGTTGAAAGAAAACAGAAGCTGCCTGGGCTAACTAATGATCCATCTCAGTCAATGGTCATAATTTCAAATAAAATCCACAGTTTGGGAGTGAAAATAAGGTATATATGGAGATTCTCTCTTTTTTTTTTTCTTTCCCAAAGGTCCATTAACTTTATTTTTTAAATAAATCTTTATTACTCATATTATTACAATTGTTTCTCCTTTTTTTTCTCCCCCAAAGCTCCCTACCACCCAGTTCCCTTCCCACCCTCTGCCTTTATTTGTCTTCATCCATTGGTTATACAATTTCAATCCAGTCTCTCACTGCTTCCCCACCCCCTTATCCTCCTGATAATTATCAGTCCACTCCCCTTCTTTGCCCCTGATTCTACTATATTCACCACTTTATTCTGTTCCTCAGATTTTTTTCCTTCTCTTTTCCTTTTATCTGTATATGAATTTCAAGTGGGACACTCTCTTTCATTTGTTTTTGTAGGAAAATACAACAGATTGTTCTGTAGCTAATGGCTTGCAGACTGTCCAAATGTCTCAGGACCGCATGAATAGAATCTGCTCCTCCTCTGGTTCACACCGCCCCTTCCCCCCGGGTCCCACCGCTTCCCCAGGGCACATGGCTCTCCCAGTGTACATGGCTCCCCGGGTCCCACCGCCCCCCTTGGGCACACGGCTCCCCCGGGGTACACGCCCCTCCCCTGGGGCACAGGGCACTCCCTGGAGATTCTCTTAAATGGAATTTTTGATGAACACACACACACACACACACACACACACACACACACACACAAACACAGAGTCATCATCAGACTTCTTAAAATCCCCATATATGTTTTATCCTATATAAGTCTTCTGGGCTCATCTCTACCTGTATCTGTATCCCACTGTAGCACCTAAACCTGGCCTACATGTGTGATTTGGGGAGGACCATATTCTGACAAGGAGCAAATTGAAAGGACATTCCTACAGGAGAGCATTCTATGAGACTGGGCCAGAAACGGTGTGGTTTCAGGACAGCTGGGAAGGCACATAGACAGCATCATCTGTGCCTAAACTGTCAATGAGGCACTAGCCATCCTTTACCTCTCAGTGAAATAATGTTAAAGAATTGGGTATTAAATTTAAAAGCACACAATGCCAAAATTTGTCAATCCCTTTGCTATATTAAGGTGTATTTCTCTTCCTATTTCTTCTCTTTCCTTCCTTCCTTCCTTCCTTCCTTCCTTCCTTCCTTCCTTCCTTCCTTCCTTCCTTCTTCCCTCCCTCCTTCCCTTCCTTCCTTCTTTCCTTCCTTCCTTCTGTTTTTTTTCTTTCCCCTTTCTCTCTCTCTTTCTTTCTTTCTTTCTTTCTTTCTTTCTTTCTTTCTTTCTTTCTTTCTTTCTTTTTTTTTGGTAGGTGTTCTTCTAATTTAAATGATAGGTAATATATTTGCCAGTGAATAAAACAAAAGCAAAAAAATACATTAACCATCAAAATAACACAACATTTAAAGTGTGTAGAAAAAAGTAACAATTTAAAACATGTTTAAATTTGAGTGACATCAGTCAGTTCTATAACAATTCTATAATAGATTAGCTCATTGAATTCATAACATAAATTTTAAAAAGAATGAAGGTTACGAGCTTCAATATGTCATAAATGTTATAACAAGATAAGTTCTCAACCTCCTTCTCTGAATCTGATATGCCGTTTTCCAACATTTGTCTCTTTCCAGTAGGGATGAGTCACAAAAAATGCATTTCATTAGTAACTACATTTGGAATTACATATTATTACCTTCCTAATTTGCTATCTCTTCCCACTGTAGAAAATCATTGTGCATATGAGAGTAGTAAAAATTAATTTAAAAATATTTAGGCTGCAAATGACAGGAAAAAAAATTAGCACATTGGGGAAAACATTGCTTTATTTGTTCCACATAATACCAGGTGTGGAGCTACACTGAGTGACCAGATTATGTGATCTCTGAATTACATAATAATTAGGCCACTATATATATTAGAGGCCCAGTGCATGAATTTGTGCATGGGTGGGTCCGGCCAGCCTGTCCAGGAGGAGGGGACATGGGTGGTCGTCCGGCCTGCCTGCTGGTCAAACTCCTGGTCCAGGGGACAGTTTTCATAATTAGCCTTTTATTATATAGGATATACACTGAGTGGCCAGATTATTATGCGTTTAAAGATCATAATAGTCTGGCCACTCAGTGTATGTGGTTGTGGTTGCTGACATCAGTCCTTACTCAACAAGTCAGGGAACTGTGATCATGTCTCTGAGCTTCTTAAGTTTCTCAGAGTTCAAAGCATGCTTACATCACTATGAGTGCTGTGTCCTCTTGTGAGATTAAAGACAGGATGCAGGAGCCAATGTAGAGCAGACCTTTGCTTTTCTTTGTTTTTATCAGGAAAATCTAATCTTTCTTAATACCAGTGATTCTTTTCTTTGTACTATCCAGAAGTGAGTCCCATCATCACCACTGAGTATAAAAGTCACACAAGGGAATATTTGATTTTTCTGGCCTTTATAATAAGAAATGTGTAAGGAAGAGTGAGTTTGCGGTAGATGATTTTTTAGTTTTCTACTTTTTAAAATGTATCGGGATGATAATGGTTAATAAAATTATATAGGTTTTAAGTGTACAATTGTATGATGCATCGTCTGTATATTACATTGTGTGTTTACCATTGAAAGTCAAATCTTCTAGCACCATATCTTTTACCCCCTTTACCCTTTACTAACCTCCCTCGGACCTCCCATACTGTTGTCTGTGTCTATGAGGTTGTTGTTTTTAGTTTTTTCCTCTTGTCTGTTAATTTGTTGCTTTCAGTTTTATATCCCCCATATGAGTGAAATCATATGGTTCTTGACTTTCTCTGTCTTACTTACTTCACTTAGTATGATATTCTCAAGACCCATGGCAACATGGCACAGCAGACATGATTAGGGATTTGTAGATGGAAGATTGTCCTGGATTGCCCTAGCTGGTTTGGCTCAGTAGACAGAGTGTCGGTCTGCAGACTGAAGGGTCCCTGGTCTGATTTCAGTCAAGGGCATGTACCTCAGTTGCAGGTTCCAGCCCTGCTTGGAGCATGTGCGAAGGCAACCAATTAATGTGTCTTTCTCACACGATATTTCTGTCTGTCTCTCTCTCTCTCCTTCCCGCTCTCTCTAAAAACCAATGGAAAACTATCCTCAGGTGAGGATTAACAAAAAAATAAAAATAAATAAAAAAATAAAAGATTGCCCTGGATTACCTGGGTAGGCCCAGTGCAATCTCAGGGTTCGTTATATGTGAAAGAATCAGGTACTCAATTTTTGGTAATTTGCTACAGATGCAATAGGAAACAAATGTCATAATCCTCTACTAAAGAAAATGGATTGAGCCTCTGTTTTGCAACATTTTGCTGTATATGACAATTTTTTATTAAGAACTCTAAAATTAATAAAATGAGTAACATATTTCTTCAGTGTTAAATTCAGATTTAAATATAGGCTATTTAAATTGCCCACAAAAAATAAATTACAAATTATCATTAATGTAAACCTGCTTAAACACCACTTCAATTATTAAAATAAATATATACGAACTATTATAAAGATTTAGGCTAGGTATCAAAAGAAAAAAAATAAAGTTTTCTCACGTCATTGCCTCAAAATGTAATATGGAAAATTATACATATAGTAGATATATCGTTTGTTTATATCTTGAAACTGCATTTTATTTTCAGAGAAAATGGTATTTTTCATCTTACTTGGGAACAAAGCTACAGACAGAGGCACACACATACACACACAGGCATCCGCATATATTGATATAATGTGAACAATTAGAGAACATTATGGCTTGATGACATCTGGTTTCATCAGTCATTTAGTAAACATGATTCAAAATATGTTGAGATAGAATGATGCTGTATATTATTTATCTGTTTTTTTTTCCTTGCCGTTGAAAATATACAATATAAATAGTGCTGCTTGATTGCTGATGTCTTTTCTCAATTAGCATAGAAGCAAATTGATTTGATTTTTTTTTTTTTGCTTGAGGGGACAAAACAACAGCGTTGCATTCTTCTTCCTGCTGCATTTCTATCAAACATATTTTTGCTGTGATGTTTGGATCTTAGACAAGTGATTTTTATCCTTTTAACTCAGAAGTAATATTCAATGGCAGCTCTCTGTGCTCCCTTGAGGAAATATATTTGTCACCACAAGGTGTTTGAAGTGCACAATTAGCCTTTTTCTCACTCTCTCCGTGTTATCCATCCAGGTGGGTGGTCTTTGAACACTCAAGTAATCATTTCTACGGCACTGAACGTACACAAGCTGGGCTCTTCCGCTGCGGTCAAAGATGTTTTCATCGTGTTTGGCTTCAGATGAAATGGTTTGAAAACAGCCCGAAAGTTTCAGTTCTTCAATGAGTCGTGCCCCACCGAATGGCGGAGCCTGATGAATGGTCACCTGCTTGGAAAAAAGGATGCTGGTGGAATAAACATTCCAGTCACCCCGGAGAAGCAGCAGGGCGATGACAAAGACTTTCTTTTTCTTAATCCAATTGGGTACTGGAGAGGATCAAAGGACATACATTTGCTTTCATATAGGAAGGAAGTCTGGCTCTCTTGTAATGTAGCAAGTGGTGCACTTTATCTGATTACCTTTGCAACATAACAGTTCCTGGGGGGATTATTGCATCAATAAACCACAGTATTCATTAGTTTTAGTAAAAAACAAACAAACAAACAAAAAATGGGAAAAAAGGTTGCTTCTATTATGGACAGGAGTTATAGTAATACTTAACTTGTTTACAATGATATGGACATTAATTTGCAAACTGGAATTTCATTATTCTATGTCAAAGCTTCTCTCTCAATTTTTAGGTTGTTCTGTTCTCAATCCTAGGTGCCTGCAAACCCATATAGCCCATGGATTCACTGATCTAAAGTGTATAAACAGCATCTATTCAACAAAAACAAGTGGTCCTGGGAACATTCCTGCTACCAACAAAATTAAAAGGGACCCATATGTGATCATGTGTGCAATTCTTTCCATAGGTGATTGACTCCTTTCCCTACATATCTAATATTACTCAGTGGATAAGATGAAAAGGCAATAAGTCTGATCTCACTCCCCCGACTCCTCACAAAACTATTTATTAAATCATATCCACACCAAAAGGAGCATGATTTATTCTCATTAAACCTGTGCAACAGAGTTAATTACAAGTAGTAATACTAGCATAAGGAAAAGAAGCAATTCCTCTTCCCTAAAGTAAATATCATAATTAGAAAATGGTTTTTAAAACAATACTTTAAAAAGATAGGCCCAGCCAGTGTTGAGCATAGACCCATAAACCAAGAGGTTCCTGGTTCGATTCCCAGTCAGATCCCGTGCCCAGGTTGCAGGCTCAATCCCCAGTAGCGGCATGCAAGAGGCAGCTGATTGATTATTCTGAACTTCAACAGTATCAGATGTATTCATTCATTGCTTTTCACGCTTAGTTCCGGGGCTTTTATAAGAAAAGACATACTATAGTCATGCTGCAAATGATTTGGAGAGCCAAACACAACACAGATAAGTTGCCAGTGCTGGAAGGCTGTGGCTACAGTCAGCTGATTGGGTAGAAAAATAAATAAATAAAGCACCACACCCTGCAAAAATACCTGGGAAGTTATCATTCAGAGTCCCGACAGGAGGTCAAAGACTGTGGAAGTGGGAGAAAACAGTCTGTCAGTGAGCGATCAATGGTCAGCTTTTGGCAGGTGTCATTATTCCAGCCTGCAGTGGTGGCCTCCGCATCAGGATCACAGTCCTTTACTGTGATGGATGTTACCGTGTCCAGTATCAGCAGGAGTGACAACCTGTGTGATGCAGGCCCCCAAAGCACCTTGATTCTAGGCTATCTCATTTTGAAAATGACCCTTATCATGAACATCTAATAGTTCGGTCAGAAGCACTGACCTTTTCCACAGTTTTCACCCACAGAGGGGAATGTTTATTCACCCAGCCTGTGGTTTCCCATATAACAGAATTAACAAGTAGGTCATACCTGCATCAGTAAAATGGTAACAGGGTTTGCCTAATGGGATGTTGACCAGAACGAGGAAAAATGACCTTCAGGTCTGCCCTTCTACCAGTGCATCCAAATCAATCTTTGCTTCTGACTAGTTGGTATGAAACTTGAATAGCTTCAATAGTCCCACAGATATCATTGCACCTCAGGTAAGGTAAACCACCAGGTAACCAGACCCAGATAGTTAGGGGAACCTCTGTGAATCGAGAGCTCTACCGAGCCAGTGGTTTTAACTCACAAAGTGCAGTGGATATGAACGTTTCTCTCAAGAAGATAGCTGTTACTAGACCAACCGAAGGACTTGTCTGCATGCGCATGTGCATGTGTCCAATGGACACAGACAGTTTGGGGGTGAGGGCATGTGCTAGGGGGTGGGAGTGGCCAGGGAGAGATCAAAGGAAGAAAAAGCAGATTCATGTAATACTTTAAATGATAAAGAATTTAAATCTAAAAAAAGGATAGCTGCTACTTTTTCATATAAATCTAAATAGCTACAGCCCATGGACACAGACAATAGTGCCAGAAGCCCGGATGATGAAGTGGGGGAGGTTCAGGGAGGAGTGAGGAATGGGGGGAGAGAAGGGACATCTGTGGTACTTTCAACAATAAAACTATTTTTAAAATAATAAATTAATAGATAAATAAATAAATAAATCTCCACAAAGGCCAGGTTTGCCTACCACATCTCTCTTTTTCTTTTAAGGAGCAGTGTGGTCAATGGCATCTATGTCCCATAGGTGGCACTGTTGCACTGGTAAATGGCTCCCAGTACTACAGCACCCATTAATGTAAACAAAGCTGTGGTCCATCTCTTGTGTCCTAAAGGCTATCTAGTTCCTGTGGGACCATTGGAGAGGGAACGGGGAGAAATCTGGGTGGATGAGCTGGGGGTTGGGTATCAAGGGTGGTGGTTCACTAGCCCCTCTGTACAAGTGACCGTCCCAGAATGGGGAAGTCCTCTCTCATACTTAAGGAATGGAAAATCCAAACACTAACACATTGATATCAACAGTAGAATTAGAATGACAATAGCTCAGATTTGATCTGGAATTCACATTTGCAAAGTCACTTCAGTTTTTCTTCTCCACTGTGCCTTTCACCCAATCCCCCTTGTTTGGATTTGAGTATGACCTCTCCACTGCTCCTCCCACCTTCCACTTAGGTGAGGTTATTCACTAACAGGTCCCAGAAAATTGTTTTATACCCCTGAGCCTAGGCCGCAGAGACATTGCCCTTCTCTTCCTGAAAGCCATGCTCAGTCAGTGTCTCTTCCTCATTGACAAAGCCAATCCTGTGAAGGATCTAAGATTTTACCTATTTCCAGGCCAACACTGTAGTCCAACACAGCCTCCTGTGTGAAAGTCCAAGGTGAGTCGCAAAGGTCTATGGCTCTCATGGCACAGAAAGCATCACAAACATTGGCATGTTTGCATCAGATTTCCTTGCCCTGAGACTCATTTCGAGATCTGAAAGGTGCATATAAATACCTTCATCTACACTGGGTTGTAGTGAATGAGAGAAACCCAGAGTTTATGCCTCTTTGGGATACTGATGATGGGAATTATGAACTAGCTCCCCCTGTCCTCAAGAGACAGAGGGCCATTGGCGACCTGGGGGAAGCTCTGAAAACCAAGTAGAAATTACCTTTGTTAAAATATATTTATATTTTCTAAGAGTGTTTTTCTCAATGTATCAAGCCTGCCTTCACCATCAATGCAGACGGCAGGATTTAAATCTGCATTATAACGTTCCTTTTACCTTGTCTGGTGCCTCCCATAACTGACTCTCCACCCCCAACATCTTTTTTCTTTAGCTGAAAATGGCATTTGAGGTGGTAGCTTTACTCATTTTATGGATTTACTCAATTATCTTGAGTCTGTTACATGTATACAGTAGGTATATATGTTATTAAACTCTGCCTCATGTCAATTTGATTAGTAGACCAGCCAGATGAAATTAGATGCGTAGAAGGAAACGTTGCTTCTCTGACATTTGTTTGATAAAATATGTACAAAATCACACAGTGACAGGCTCAATGTTAAAGAAAATAGTTCATCTACCTTAAAATTTTACATATTTGTGGACCATTAGAAGAAAAAAATTAATGAGAAGGAATTTGTTTGCTAAGATAAACTCCTCAAGGTCAAATTGATACCATTGTAGTTTAACCTGGTTATGAATAACTGGAAAGAAGCAAAAGGAAGGGCACATGTTATGGGCATGCCATTTGTGCAACTTTGCAGGAAGCTGCAGTATAGACACATGCCCCTTAGAGTCTGGGTAACACAGGAAGGGTACTTTCATGTCAGTCACACCTGGGAACAGGTCATTGGCCAGAGGAGGCATGGCCACTGCAAAGGCAGGAAGATTTGAGATATTTAATCTCCTACACAAAAGAGTTTTCTCTCTCGTGCTCTTGCATTCTTGGTTCGCGCTCCTGGCCTCTGGGGCTCTCATGCTCCTGCACTCACCCATGTGGCCCCTGGCCAGGTGGACCCTACATCATGGGCTGATGGACTGAAACTAGCCCAATGCTATCCGGACCCAGCTCCATCAGGGGAGGAAACTTTGGACACTGGCTTTGCTTTTAGCTCTGATAAATCCCCAGCTACACACCTTTATTTTTTTTTTTTTTTTTTTTTTTTTTTTTTTTTTTTTTTTTTTTTTTTTTTTTTTTAAATAAATCTTTATTGCTCAGATTATTACAATTGTTTCTCCTTTTTCTCCCCCATAGCTCCCTTCCACCTGATTCCCACCCCACCCTCTGCCCTCACCCCCTCCCCCCACTATTGTCCTCATCCATAGGTTATACAATTTTAATCCAGTCTCTGCACCCCACACCCCTTTCACCCTGATAATTATCTATCCACTCCCTTTCTTTGCCCCTAATTCTATTATATTCACCAGTTTATTCTATTCCTGAGATTTTTAATTCACTTGACCTTCTTCCTCTTCTTAAGTAATACCTTTCAGCATTTCATATAATACTGGTTTGGTGGTGATGAACTCCTTTAGCTTTTTCTTATCTGTGAAGCTCTTTATCTGCCCTTCAATTCTGAATGATAACTTTGCTGGATACAGTAATCTTGGTTGTAGGTTCTCCCTATTCATCACTTTGAATATTTCTTGCCACTCCCTTCTGGCCTGCATGGTTTCTGTTGAGAAATCAGCTGATAGTCTTATGGGTGCTCCCTTATAGGTAACCAACTGCTTTTCTCTTGCTGCTTGTAAGATCCTCTTTTTGTCTTTTACCCTTGGCATATTGATGATGATGTGTCGAGAAGAATTTTTCTTTGGATTCCTCTTGTTTGGGGTTCTGTAGGCTTCCTGTACTTGTAAGTCTATTTCTTTCACCAGGTGAGGGAAGTTTTCTGATATTATTTCTTCAAATATGTTTTCAGTATTTTGCACTCCCTCTTCTTCTGGCACCCCCATAATTCTGATGTTGGTGCGCTTGCAGTTGTCCCAGAGGCTCCTTACACTATCTTCAACTTTCTGGATCCTCTTTTCTTCTTCCTTCTCCAAAGGAGTGTCTTTTGGCTCTTTGACCTGATTCTTGTGTTCTTCCATTCTGCTGTTGGATCTCTGCATAATATTTTCCAATTTAGTCAGTTTATCTATACTTTTTAGTTGGGTCTCATGAAGTTTATCGAGCTTTTCTAGGATATTGTTGCATAACCTTAGAACCGTAGTTCTGAACTCTATATCCTCCATCTCTTTTGTTTGAGATCTATTTCCTTGTCTCGGCATTATCACTATTTTTCAGAGTTGGTAGGATGGCTTTGTGTGTTTGGTGTCCTATATAGCACAGTGGGTCAGCCTCCTCAGTTACCTGAGGTAGACACTCTTGGTGATCCCCTTTGTGGACTGCGTGCACAGCCTTGTTGTAGCTAAGTCTCTATTGTTGTGAATTGACCTTCAGGCCAATTGGATGTGGGTATCAGCTGTGTCTACTCTGGGATAACTTCTGTATTGGAGACAGTCTTATAGGATCAGACTTGAAAAACTGCAGAAGCCTCTGCTCAGCTTGGATGGGGCGGAGTCTCAGAGCAAGAGCATGGGTGCCCCAGGGGCTCACCCAGACTTGGGCTGGTCTCTGTAGTCTGGAGCTTCTGACTCCTTCCGCTACAGAGAGGCCGCCACCTTGTACAGAGAGGCGGCGGCCCCCTCCGCGGTCACACCTGGAGCTTCTGACTCCTTCCGCTACAGAGAGGCCGCCACCTTGTACATAGAGGCAGCGGCAGCCTCCGCGGTCACACCTGGAGCTTCTGACTCCTTCCGCTACAGAGAGGCCGCCACCTTGTACAGAGAGGCGGCGGCAGCCTCCGCAGTCAGACCTGGAGCTTCTGACTCCTTCCGCTCCGGAGGGGCGGCGGTCAGACCTCAGCGCGTACTTGCTCACACGCGCGAGTCTGTAGACCCTGCAGACTGCGACTGCGGCTCCCGGTCCCCGGTCTCCCAGTCTCCGAGTCTCTGAGTCTCTGGGTGCCTTTCTCTGCAGTCCAGACTCCACCCGTATGAGCCTGGGACCACGGAATTTCAGCCGGGGCTGGGGTTCAGTACAGTCCGAAAGGGTTCCGTGCAATCGGGGATTCCTCCCCTCCCGCCAGGCAGGTATTCGGCGGCCGCGTGCGCGAGCGTCTTCCTACCTCAGTGCTTTTCGGCTCCCAGTCCGATCCGTGAGCCTCTCTCTTTCTTTCTAGTTGTAGCTACTCCACTCTGCCAGCTTTCCTGACGTTTTGGTGAAGTCCTTTTTTATTTTAGTTGTTTTTTTAATTAAATTGTTGATGAGGCGGCAGCTTAGGAGACTGCCTAGGCCGCCATCTTGGATGTTCTCCTACACACCTTTAAAAACTGGATTAAAGGGAATGGCTTAAGTCTCAAAATGTAGTTTTCTTGAGATATCATAAGATCTCGGGCCCCCAGCACCCAGTGAGGAAAGGGATACCCAACTTCCAGGGCTGGGTACCTCATTTTCACTGATAACAAACAGTCCAAATTTTGTAAGTAATAAGAGCTAGTGGCCATTTGATGTCAGGGCTCTCAGATACTCTATCTCTGAAAGGACCTCAGACTGAACCCTCTTTTTCCCAAATTATGCCTGCTTTTATAAGCTTTCTGAGTCAACCAATTGCAAAAAACAAACAAACAAAACACACGCAAAACGCACACACATACACACACACACACACACACACACACACACACACACACCCCTTGGTTTCTTTCTTGGACTGAGATCTGCCCTGTCCAATCAGAACTATACAAATTGTAACCTCACTTGTTTCTATACCAACAAATCAGAAGTGCACAATTTGGATACCTAATTTACATAAAACAGACTTCATTGAGATCTGGGTGGGAGCTCTTGCTACAAAAGCAGCCTCCTTTTGTCTTGGTGGAACACAATTTACATTGCCACCTAAATCCATGTCTCTTTGGATACAGTTATTTTTGCACATATAAATGCTTTTTACTACAGTCTAAAATTAGTTTTGGTTTACATATTAAAATAAAGTATTAAACTTCCATTTAATGGAATATCTCCTTTCAGGAGTGGCATCCCTCAAATAGCTCAGAGAAAGCTCTCTTTTTGTCTATTTTTAACCATCTAGTACAATATATTTTTATTTGCCATCTCAACATTTTAATGTATGAAAAAGGGTTATTCATCAAACACTTTTTCCCTTAATTGAAAATACGCTATGCAGTTTATAGGGAAATGAAAAGGCAAGACGTATAAATGAATGAGCCAGTTCATGTAATAAAATAACAGTTTTACAATAAAGTAAATATTGTAGAGATTGTTGACTGAATGAGATAGAGGAGTAACTATGCTCACTCCCCATTAGTGTCACACCTGCTTAGAGATTAAATTGCATTATTTTATGCTACATTAAAATGGCATTTTCTGGAGTGATATTTTACATTTCTGATAGTTGGAGTGAATGCCTTGGTGCACTCAGCAACATGCTGTTTTCTGCAGTGAAGATTTCTGTTAGTGACAATTCATGCATAATTTTATTCAGGAAAAAAAAAGCAATGTCAGCCAGGACACAGGTGTATACATCCTTTTTCTAAACCTGAGTGATAAGAAAATTTAACACTGTTAATAACTTACAAATTCAGGCAGATGGAACTTCAATTTAATGCTTTCTGAATGCCACCTCCTATAAACATTCATGCTAAATGAAAACCTGTGCTTTGCAGAAAGAACACAATTTTTTATCTAGTAATTTAAAATTGGCTTTTTTTTATAAAGCTGACATTATTGACATCATCTGCTATGTGTATGTTTTATTTCTGTTAGAAGGATTTTGACCCCATATTCCTATCCTGTGATCATTTTTTTCTTTCCTATTTTATTTGTGATCGAAAAATCTATTATTATTTAATTAAAATTCTTGAAATTTCAATTACACAATAATCTAAAAAGTTTAAATCTTATTTTTAGCATAGACAATTTATTTAAACATCATATTTTTTAATTAAAAAACTAGAGGTCTTGTGCACAAATTCATGTACCAGTGGGGTCCCTCAGCTAGCCTGAGTGATTGGGCCGAAACCAGCTCTCTGACATCCCCAAGGGACCCCAGATTTCCAGAGGATGCAGGCCAGGCTGAGGAATCTGCACTGGTCCATGATTGGTGCTGGATGGAAATGCAGGAGTTGGCCCACTAGGGAGGGAGCATGGGATGGCTCCAGGGCATGTCCGGACCATCTCTCTCAGTCCCAATCAACAGGACCCCAGCAGCAAGCTAACTTACCAGTCAAAGCATCTGCCCCCTAGTGGTCAGTGAACATCATAGTGAGTGGTTGAGCAGCCTCAGCATATGATTAGCATATTACACTTTGATTGGCTGAACGGCAAAATGATTGACCAGACACTTAGCATATTATACTTTTATTATATAGGATCATATTTACTGCTTCAGAGGGAAAACACACACACACACACATACCAGAGCATTCACTAAAATGTTTATGCCCAGATGCAAAAATGGGTCATATGGATGCTCCTGATACACACTGTTCTTGGCTCATGTTACGTCTTCCATTAATGTTTTGTTAATAAACATATGAGCATATAGACTTTTATTAAAGACTCTAAATTATAATAAAAATTGCCATTTATAAAAATACATCAATCTTAAGCACATTTGTATAATTTGAATAAACAAGTAAAATTATGAATTATTCATTTTAAAATGCCTTATCTACATAGAAAAGGAAGATGGTAAAATATAAAGAACCTGGATCAGCATGAAGAGGCTCTTTAGACTTTTCAGGACAACCCTCAGTTTTCCTTCACTTGGCATATTTTTATGTACCAATTAAAATATTTAGAAAAGCAATTTACCCATTTAGTAAAATTATTTTATTTGTTACTGGAGATTTAAGTTCTGCCCTAGTTGTGGAACATATTTGAAGCATGATTATTGGATATTGATTTCAGAGAGGAAGGGAGGGAGAGACAGATATATAAATATCAATGATGAGAGAGAATCAATGATTGGCTATCTCCTGCATGCTCCACACGAGGGATCAAACCCACAACCCAGGCACATGCCTTCACCAGGAATTGATATATGCTCAACCACTGAGCAACACTGGCTGAACAAAGGATTTTATCGATAAAATACTAGTAAATTGATTTTATTTAAGAAAATATGCCACCAGCAAAAGGAAATAAATTACATTAGCATGCACCCAGGCATGAACAACACTGCTATTAGAAAATTAAATGAAGAGATCAAGTTCCTCAATTAGTACAGTTCTTCTTTGGAACTTTGAATTCACATTACTCAGCTTTCCCTTTGTTGTTGTAAAATATACATTTTGGAAGTTTGTGTCTAATGAAAGGAGCATTTAGCTATGAGAAATACCAAATCAACTCTTTCATTACATGTAAAACTCCCTTTTTTAAAAGACAATCTATTAACTACGCTAATCTTCAACAAGTAATGCCACATGTAACTCCAATAATTGCAAGGCTTTAGGTTTTATGCTATATTTGGTCTCATAAACTAAATTTATAATGCTATATTTTCAAACATTTGAAAATAATTTTCTTTTCTCTACTTTTTTATTCTACCCACCTACTGCAGTACTTAAGTTTTACTAATTAAAACAATACAGGACAAAAACCTGGCTAAGAAAATTTACAGACTTTGGATAAATTAAATTGTAAAGATAGGTCTCAGAAATTCAAGTACACCAAAATATCCATTGTTGTGTAAGTCATGCCCACAATACTTATATTAACAGAAGACAAAAACAAAAACAAACAACAACAACAACAACAAAACTTAAGTCAAGTACTAAGAAACTGAAATAAATATAAGAAACATTTTCTAGAACTATCCAAATAAAGTATTGTGGTCAATGAAAAGTAGATATTAGGATAGCTGGATGTCTATGTTCTCTTTGCAATTATATTAGTTCAGAGATAAGGAATTAAATAAAAATACATCCATTGTAAGTACATTCAAACTTTAGATACCAGGATCCTAATTTAGAAAGTATTGGCATTGATTTTTGTACATTCTAATTCTAAAATGTATTTCTACCATATCCTTTAATGTAACCTCTACTATTAACATGAACCAAGTTCTGATCATAATTTGTTGGATTGACTTTTTAACAGATTTTACTATTTAGACTCTTTTTCATCTTTTATGACAGAGCAGTCTGAGGGATTGCTATAAAATGTCAATAGTTCTCCATTAAAGTCCTCCACTGAATTTAATTAGATATAAAATAATCCTGAAAATCTTCACCACTATAGTTATATGGTAGAAGAGTGGAAGTTAATCTGCAGAAATAATAAAATAAAATTTTTAAATTTTAGGGAGGGAGATATAAAAATTATTTTTATATCATTCAGCTTATGTTAAGTTATGCTGAACTGATAGTGAACACTACCAATAATTTATAAGCACACATTTTAATTTCTCAATGACAACACATGTTCGGGATAGCTTGAATTTGAGTACTTTTTATTTATTCTGGTATGCAGGTAAGGAGACATTTTCATCTGTGTATGCCATACCACTGAAGATGCCTAGTAGTAAAATCTAAACTATTGAAACCCTCCTGACTATATTACATTTTAAAATTATGTTTCTTAGCTATATACTTATCATTTGACTATATAGTTTGAAGTTTCTTCAACTATGGTAATTCTCTTTGTTTTGATAAAATCCACAAGCTAAATGTCTCACTAGGAATGATTGTCCTTTAAGGGTAGAGTTAGGGACCATCATATCCACAGTATATGTGTAATGCATGACACTGTGCTTTATTCATGGCATTTTCCTTTTGGTATACAGGACAATACTCCAACCAGGCCAGGGAAATGGTGTAAATTTTAAATCACACTGTAAAATGATGAAATAGTGAAAATAGAAATAAGTGCCCTAACCGGGTTGGCTCAGTGGATAGAACTATGGCCTGTGGACTCAAGGGTCCCAGTTTTAGTTCCGGTCAAGGGCATGTACCTTGGTTGCGAGCATATACCCAGTAGGGATTGTGCAGGAGGCAGCTGATCGATGTTTCTCTCTCAACGTTGTTTCTAATTGTCTATCCTTCTCCTTTCCTCCCGGTAAAAAAAAAAAAATCAATAAAATATATTTTTTTAAAAAGAAAATAGGAATAAGTGTCCTAATAGTGTTTCTCAGCTAGAAAATACTGTGTTATAGCATCAGGGAATTCTGGAGGGAAGTTGGGAACTTTAATATCCACAGACATGAAAATAAAGCAAACTTGTTGATTCAAGTCAATATTGAGAAACTCCTTTTCGAACAACCTTTACTGTTTTTAGGATAAGATGCACAGCATATTAACCTAGTGAGAACAAAGACTTATCCAAGTAAAACTAGATTTGCGAAGTATCACAAGGTAGGCAGTTAGACAGACATGACCGGAACAAGGAGGAGGGGCCAGGTGTAGGAGGTCACAAGGGCTGCAAGGCCCAGGTGCCTAGCAGTGGGGAAAACAAGGACCTCACACCCAGGAAAATCCTTCCTCCACAAGCATGATGCTGCCCAGGTGGTTTAGACCCCCCGACTCTTCACATCCCTGGTCATGCTGTTCAGACTCTCCCCTGACCTTTCTTCCCTTGGCATATTGCTAGTCATATGGGTTTGACCCACTTAGGGGGGAACAAACAAGGAGGTACAGAGAATAGCCCTAAGCAGTAAGCCTCCAGGACAATGAGGTTCTGACCTGCATCAGATACATCCAGATATCAGCTGCAACTCAGCTCCCGACCCAGAAAAACTACAAAATCAAACAAGCAACACCACAGCTGACAGCAGCACCAGCTGTATTGGATAATGACTGGCACTAACCTATCAGTGCAGATCATGGCTCTGAGGAACACACCTAGAAAGGTAATACATATTCTTTGGAGACCCCCCCCCCCCAAACCCCCACCCCCCGAATCTCCCCTAAAATTCCCATCCTTATAAGCCAAGTGGCTTGCTCTCTGGAGCACACACTCACCTTTCCCCACCCCCTTCCCTCAGGAGTGTTTTCCTTGCTTCCCTCTTTCTACTAAGTTCCAAGGGCTCTCCTTTTGCCTCTGTAATTAGTTTCCTGAGCCCATTTCTTTTATGGTTCACTTCTACCTCTCTGACTTTCTAAATAAACTTTTTTTTCTTTTTTCTTTTTTTTTTTTTTTCATTTGAGTCTTGCCTCTGAATTCTTTCTTAGCCAGAACTCAAGAACTGAGATTGCTGAACCAAGGTCAGTTTGCTGGTAACAACTGGTGCCAACATTGTAACAGTATCGCTTTGATTCTCTTCAATATTCTTCCTTACTGTGTGATTACTGTCATACAGGTATTCATTCAAAAAGGTGAAAATATTAATCTTTTCAGACATTTCACAGGGAGTTTCAAGGATGTGCTCTGATGGTTGAGGGAAATGACACAGAAAAAAGCTAGAGTCAATGTTAATATGTCTTCTCATTAGAATGCATGGATCTCTTTCCCATTGTAGGTTTTGCTTCTGGCTATACACATTAGATATACTTTTATTCAGTGCACTTGTAGAATATGTCTTAGTTGCCTTTTTTTTTGGAAAATCATATTCTGATGAATCACTGTGTAGAAAAGTGTAATTTGTTTTGTTCAGTATGAATTTTGTCTATGAAATAATACTTTCTTATTTTTATACTGAAGGCATAAAACTGATACATTTGCTCTTTACCTGCATAGTTTGGTGGTTGCTAAATTTAATTTGTATAGAAAATATAATTTTTACAGGTGAATTCATATTATTTTTTTGAAAATTTCTATTTAGCACTCAGGATAAGTCTCTGATATATACTTAAAGTAAAGATAAATGTCAAGTTGTATATTCTATAAAATGCTAAATGCTCAATGAAATATAATCATGATATATCCTCTGTCATTAGAAGAATGTGTTTTTGAAACTATATCTTAAAATTCAGTATAAACTCTGACTATGACAGGGGAGTTTTGAAAAGCAGCCAGGGACAGGTGATTTGGGACTGCTCTCAGAGAGAGTGATTGGAGTGAAGCCAGTAGACTTTTATCTCATACAGGCATTGCTTATATAATGAAGGAGGTCGAGGCTGGAGGGGTGTGAAATAAAAAGAGAGGGGCAAATAAAGACAAGACCATTGACAACATGACGTTCACTAATATTAGTTGCTAATTCAATGATACTTTTTTTCTTTGAATTATTTATCAAAATAATAATTATCAAAAACTTGTTTTCAGGCAATTCGGATACAATAATATGTCAGGTATGGCTTTCTTCAAGGGATTCACACTGAAATTCTAGGTATAAAAAGTCAGCTGCTGATTTTTCTAGAATAAAATAAGTTCTGAGGTGGATGCAAACACAGAGTATTATGGGATGACCTAATACAGTCCCCAGCTATCTCAGAAAAGATGGCATATACCTGAGTGCTAAAAGCCGGGTAGAAGCTAATTAAAGAATGAACTCAGAAAAGTCGCTTCTGGCAGAGGGAATAAAGGGTGTGAAATTGAGAGTCACAAGAAAGTTAACAAAAAAAGTAAACATGGGAGGTTTGATAAGCAAAGCGGTAAGATCACGGGCAGCAATGCCCTCATTCTTATTAGTTTGGAAGCAACTGAAAACCCTTGACAAGACGTATTTTCCTTGAAGATTAATCTCTTAACTAGAGAAACACAAACCGGTGGGCATAGCCAAGGACCCTGAAGATGACACGGGAATGCTGAACTGGAAATGGGGGTGTCCCCTGAGCAGGATGGCTTTTCCTGGGCTCTTTGTTGGAGTCGAAGAATGAAGCCACAGATGGAAGGTGGCATAGGAAAGGTGGAACAAGCACAGGCTCCCACATGGGAAGGGGGAAAGAGTCCCACTGAGTCCCTTTCCCCTACATTTTATAAAGGCTGCAGATCTTTTTGCTTTGATATCCCCTCTGATTGGTCACTATTCCCTTGCTTAGGTTGGCTACTATGAGGACTCCTGAGCTTAAGCCTCACAGGGAGTACATGACGTTCCCTCCTTCCTCTCCCTTTTTGTTCTCATATCTCCTTTGGGCTTTCTTCCTCCTTTTTAATTTTGTAAATATAGACCTTTTGCTACTCCCAGCTCCCTTGTCTTATGGAAATGTACCCTTTTGCAGCTCTACAGCCCTCTGCTTTTTCCAAGGGCCTGTTAACTTTTAAAAATTTCCCCAACCTGCCTATTTCACCCCTAAAAACTCCTTTCAGAGACAAAAGCTTTAGTTTACCACTGGTATTTCATCAGACTTCTTCCTTTTTCTTTAAAATTGTACAAGATTATATTTAAGTAGATGGCTCATAAGAATAAAACAAATGAAAAGAAAACTATATAGAGAAAGCAAAAAAAAAAATAATAATAATAACATCTGGCTGTCAGTCTTTGGTTTTTAGCTTCACTGTTAACATTTGAATATATTCCAGCTTCTAAGCTGCTATTTATTTGGGGGATTTGAAGTTGCTAATTATCCGACTATTGTCTATGGTTTGTGTTCCATTTGAGGAATTGAAGCTTCAACTAAGATGATAATTTTATTTACTGGAAAATCTAGATTTGCTCAATTTCAAGGCCAAGGCTAACAAGAGCTCTCAGGATCTGTACCCCTAAGTTGAACTTGCCTATGTACCCAAAGGCATAGTAGTGTCTGACTTATCACAGTGCTGTCTGTCTCACACTACAACAAAGGCCTTCTCAAGTAGGTTTCTCTGAAGAAAATACTTAGTGGAGCATGTTGTTTGTGGGATGGACATTGTTCACCTACAAATATTTGTGTTTAATGACTGATAATGAAAATTAGTAATGCAATAATATGTTCATTTAATTATAGCGGGTGCCTTTGTCTACCAGGGTAAAAGATGACATACAGACAGAATATAGAATAGGTTAAATTAAGTTATTGCATCCTAAGTTATATTTGGAAATAGTAGTATAAATTCACAAATCTTTTTGTGTAATACATAACTGTCCATGGAAATGCTTAGAAACAGTGAAAGAAGCCTCTTCTAAGAAATATACAGTTTCAAAGATCTATAGTGCTAGTGTCCAGATTATAGTCTGGCTTTATCATTTTCAACCAAAAAAAGAAAAAGAAAAAATAAACACAAAAACAGTGCTTCCCATAAAAACCATGTATTGATTCTATGTTTGGGACAGAATATGAATAATATGAGTCTGGGCCATTTTGATTACCAGTGAAGTTATAAGCACTATGAAGTTCTAACCAGGAAGACTCGGGAGAAGACTTGAAGCAGCAGTCATTGGGAAAAGATGGAAATTTGCACATCAAAAATTTGAGTTATCAGCTGAGGCTTAATCAACCAAGCTCCCTGAGACTGGTCCTTCTGAAGATTTGAGCAGTATATTTCCATGACAGCCAAAATAAACAACTTTGGCTTATTTTAAGAATATAAAGTTGGCTTAACATTTAAAACTTATGAAATGAACTTTGTTGTATTAGCAGAAGAAAATATAGAAATACATTATATATATATATATATATATATATATATATATATATATATATATATTGTGTGTGTGTGTGTGTGAAAATTACTACACTTTCTTTGTTCACAGAAGATATCATTGCATGAATAAAATATTGTGAGAAATCTATAAAAGGTATTGGAAGATATAATTTTGTTTAACAAATTCATAAGATAACAGATCAATAGACCAAATCAAGTGCAGTTTGTAGACAATAGCCATAAACAGGTAGAAAATAAAAATCAATGCCACTGACAATATCACCCAGAAATATGACCTATATAAAGTTATCAGTATTTATGCTAATACTGAATACATAAAACTAAGAAACATTGCTGAGAGTAATGAAATATGACCTAAATAAATGGAGTGATAAACCTTTTTTCAAGAATTATAATCCTCAATCTTGTTAAGATGTCAATTCTTTTCAAGTGAATTTACATAGCTTCAATGCAATCTAAGCAAAAACTCAGCAGGATTGTTATTGGAAAAGTTGACACTAATTCTAAAATTTATAGTTAAGTGAAAAGGACCTAAACTACATAAACAATTTTGAAAAAGGAATTTGGAGGAATTACAGTCCCTGATTTTAAGACTTCCTATTAGATTATACTAACTACATAAAGAATATGTAAGAAGAGAAATAAAATCCATGGTGTGGAATAGAGAGACCATGAATATAGGAAAGATAGGAAGAATATAGAAAAACATAAGAAATATATTTATGGGGTATAGAAAGGAAAGCTTAGAAAAACATCTTTATAATGTTAAGATGGACAATGATTTTATAGATAGGACCCAAAAAGTATTGTGTTCAAAATAATGATATAATTTATCTAACCTTATTAGTCATCCTCTATAAGACAGCTTTTCAAAATGAACTGTAAGTATTATATGGAGAGAAAATAATCGACATAGATTATTAGACAAAGGACATGGGTACACACTTCATAAGATCTCTACAACTTCAAGATGGTTAATGATCCAGTAAAAAGGGGGCAAATATTTGAATAAACACTCACTCAAAGAAAATACATAAATACCTTGTAATCATATGAAGAGACACAACATTAACAGTGGTAAGGGAAATGCATATTAAAACCACAATGAGCCCTAGCCAGTTTGGCTCAATGAATAGAGCAGAGGCCTTCAGACTGAAGGGTCCCAGGTTCAATTCTGGTCAAGGGCAATACCTCAGTTATAGGCTCCAGCTGTGCCCTAGTAGGGGTGCATGCAGCAGGCAACCAATTGATATGTTTCTCTCACATTGATATTTCTTTCTGTCGTTCCCACTCTCTTCCACTCTCTCTCAAAATCAATGAGAAAATGTCCTCGGGTGAGTATTAAAAAACAAAACAAAACCCACAATGAAATACCAATACACCACCACTTGGAATGGTTAAAATCAAGACTTGTCAAGTGTTGGTGAAGATGTGGAGTAGTTTATTATCTCATACATTGCTAGTTAGAGCATAAAAGGGTTTGGAAATTTATAAACTTAAAATGCTCACATAATGAAGTAGTTTCACTTTGGGGTATTTACCAAGAGAAATGAAAACTATATATCTAGAGTGACTTGTACACAAATGGTCATATTGGTTTTATTTATAAAAGTTTCAACTAGAAACAATACCAATACCTACCAATCAAGTGAATGAATCAACATTGTGATGCATACTTAGTAACCCTATCTAATAAAAAGGGAATATGCAAATTGACCTTCACCTAGTCACAAAGCTGGTGGTGCCCATAGCCACAAGATGGTGGAAAAGTCCCCTCAGCCCTGCCAGAGTCCCATAGTCCTTTCAGCCCAGCCAGGGGGGTGATAGGCACAAGGTGCAGCCAGACCTGTCCTCAGCCCCGCCAGCTGACCAAGGCCGCCCGAGGCACAGGGTAGCCTCATAAGGCAGCTTCCCAGCTTAAGCCAGACGTGCAGCAGGCCTTGGATGTTAGCTGCCCAGCTGTCTAAGATGAGCCTGAGGTGCAGCAAGCCTCCAATGTTGGCTGCCCAGCCACCTGCAGTGGGCCTGAGGAGCAGGCAAGCCTCAGATGGCAGCTTCCCAGCCGCCCATGGCTTCCTGAGGCTCAGGTACCCAGGGCCAGCCAAAGCTTGCACTGCCAGCAGTGGCAGAAACAGAGGTGTGGTGGGGGCTTTGCCTTCTCCTGATGGCCAGGTCACCTCCCGCCCCTGAGGGCTCCCAGACTGTGAGAGGGGGCAGGCCAGGCTGAGGGACACCCCCCCTCTCCAGTGCATGAATTTTCATGCACCAGGCTTCTAGTATAAAGTAATAAAATGTTACTAAACACACAAAAATGATGAATCTCATAAATTGCCTGCTGAGTGAAAAAAGCCAGAGATGAGTATAACCTCTATAATTTTACTCATATGAATTTTTATATGGGCAAAACTAATCTTTAATCAAATAAAGGAGAACAGTTGTTACCTCAGGCGAAATAATAGTATGAAAAGCATGAGGATGATTTTTAAAAATTCCTTATGGGTAACAGAAATATTTTATAACATTTATTAAAATGGTAGTTTCAAAATTAAATGTTTTGATACTTTAAAGTTTATAAAGAGACTGAAAACAGCAGAAACAAAATGATGTATACTGAAATCAGTTGGAAAATAATTGACTATTATACATGCATAGACACACAGCGGTTGTTTCTGAAACCCTACTTGACACCTATACCAACAGAAATTACAGATGAATTGGGTAGTGATACAACCCACCCATTTTAATAATTTCGTCAGCCATATCATTCAACTACCTGCAATCAGGAAGAAATATGGTAACTTTAAATCTAAAAATAACAAATGCCAATTTATCCTTAGAGAAGGCATATAGATAATCCCTGAAACTTAAAAACTAAAGCAAAATAAGGAGCACAATGCCAAATGCATGCATATTTCTTAACGTTTAAAGAAAATTTAATTTAAGTTGTTTCAGGTGCCGGCTATTACTAGTCCCGCTGGTATCCAAATCCTTCTACTTTCTCAGAGTTCTAAGATAAACCACTGAGATTCCTGCACTATGACTGATACATCAATAGAAAATGTTGAGAAGCACTGACAAAGGTCAAAGTTAAATCACATGTGGGGTGGATAAGACTCAGTTCATCATACAAAGCAAAATTGATGAATTTGACTCCAAAAAAAATTAAAGTACTATATATCAACATCACTTAGAAAAAATAAAACAAATAACACACTAGAGGGAAAATTCCCTTGGGCTCTCTTGTTGCTTCTCCTATGCCCTTCCTTGTTTCGCTGCCCTACGTGTGTTTTTTGCTGTGGCCAATAAATTCTGGTTTGCCTTGTTGCACGTTTTCTCCTGACTGAAATCTTTCTTTCCAGAAGACAATCACAGAGGTCTCATCTTCTTGCAGGTAACACTAACAATAAGATGAACATATAAATCACTACACACTCAGTCCATGTATTAGTGATATAATGGAATCAACTATCTGGTGCATAACAGGTAAAAATACCCTAATATTGGGATTAAAAAATACAACAAAATAATGAGTGATATTTGCGGATAATAAAGAACATTATAAACTGATGAACAAAAAGATACAAAGGCAGTTAAGCATCAGACTGTCAAATTACAGCAGGAAGGTTAGGGAGAGGTGGGAGAGATAAAAGATCAACCGATGGACTTGTATGCATGCCTATAAGTATAATCAATGGATGCAAAACACTGGGGAGTGAGGGCATGTATGGGAGTAGGGGGGGCCGGTAATGGTAAGATATATACACATATAATACCTTAACAAAAAATTGAAAAAATAATGAGAGTATAATGTCTATAATTATCAGCACTAATACATTTTTTTTAATTTTGCAATTTTTTTTAACATTTTAAAAAATTGATTGTATAATAATTTGTGTTTGACTGCAACTTTCAAACAGCTCGTGAGTTAAGCCATTTGAGAAAAATGCCTTTCCTGATCACTAAATGAATACAATTTGACTACTGGAAAGAACTGTATTTAGTAATGTTAGTCAATGTCATAAACAGCAAATGTTTAATGGTTGAAACAAAGAGAGTTATTTCTTAAGCCCTTAATGTTGAAAATAGATTTGCTTTCCTTTGTATCACCACCTCCTATTGGTGATTTGGAAATTAAGCATCTTTTTATAGTGGGGCCTTGCCATAGTCAACGCATGCCTTGAACTCCACGATGTGCATCTATTAAGTAGATAGGAGGGGACATAGTAAAGTGATTAATGCCGGAAGGTTTGGTGGCCAAGGCCTAAAAGTTGTGCATGTATCTTCTGTTCATTCATGATTGATTATACTAGCCACATGGCTGTATTTAATGTCAAGTATGAATAATTTATTGCACAATGTTTCACTGAAGAAAATGAAACAGGCTTTGGTGGGCATCTAGCAATCTCCCCCACCAGATTTTTAAATCATTCTATGCTTACATTAAAAGTTGTATCTATAAACAAATAAAATTAAATAATTAAATGAAATTCTAGTATAAAACAATACAATAAAAAATAGGAGAAAATGCTAAACCAACCCTGCCAGCATGGCATAGAGGTTGAGCGTTAACCTATGAACCAGGAGATCACAGTTGGATTCCATGTCAGGGCACATGCCTAAGTTGCAGGCTCAATTCTTAGTAGGGGGGTGTGCAGGGAGCAGCTGATCAATGATACACTCTCATCATTGATATTTCTATCTCTCCCTATAATTTCCTCTCTAAAATAAATCATATATATATATTCTAAACCACAAGGCATGAATACCGGTTATCTGTAATGAAATGATGAACTGTAGATTTCTAATCCAGAAAAATAAGTAACAGAGATCAATAGAATGATACATTTGAAATAATAAGGTAGCTGTTCAGCAGGAAATATAAGGACAACTAAACTAACATTCTAAAGTAATGATGAAGTAAAGATATTAAAAACAAAGATACTGGCTTCCAGATCCTCCTAGAAAGAAGGGCTAGACATGTACTTCACCAAAAGGAAGAAAACAAGAATGGAATGTGAGCAAAAGATTTAGTAAATCTAAATTATAATTAACTGCAAAAGTAGTTGAATATGTGATGCATGTGTTCTGAGACCATATTATTCTTATGATTGCTCAATTTAAAGAGAAATTATAATAAATGTAGGTTAATGCAAACCCAATATGATAAAGAATCTCTCCCTATATTATTTGATGTTGACAAATGCTGATTATACTTTATGGTCTCTTCCACATACAAAGTGTCTTCCAATCTAATAAAACTCTAATGTAGAAATAGACCAAACGACTGAACAACAGGTCACTATGACATGTGCAGACCAAGTTCTGGTGATCCCAGGCATTCCTCGGGCTTTATAACAGAAACCTCTGCCGCCAACTTCAAACTGTCCTCTGTGCGTCTTTCTGTGTACTACATGCTTCTTATAAGGACAGCAGCACTCATAAGACTTAGAGCACTTATGCTGTTGTTTCAAGCCATTGACCTGAAATGAGATACTAAAAGTTCTATTTTGGGCTTCCAAACAAAATATAAATAATTTATAAAAGCCATGCACTGCCTGTACCTCCTTTAATCTGTTAGTCTTAGGTGGCAGAAATAACACCCATATTTGATTTCTTCAATGTTGAGTAAAAGGGAAAAAGATTGATTGTATTTCCAATGATCATAAAGAAGTCAAGGGCACTTTAACTTTCTTAGTTGCATTCAATAAGATAGAATATAGATGAAAAAAATTAATGGTAATTAAAGTGATCGAACTGTATGCTGGTATGCCTTTCCATGACTGAGAAATGTTAAAATCTGCAATTAGAATCTTCTCTCTGAAAGGATATTATCACCAAGTGCAAACGTGTATTGGGTCGTTTTCAGCTGTTCTGCTGAGTTTCAGTTTTATTGGCATCCATCTTCAATGTGTGATCTTAGCCCTGAAGCATAAATCCAGACCTCAAGATTTCAGATCAATTTAAAACCTCTTTTCTTTTCTAATGCTGCTCAACTATACGCAAAACCCAGCATCTTTTCCTTTGCTAAATTCCTATATTCATTAGGAGAGAAAAATGTTCCTGTAATAAAAACTACTAAGTGCCTTATTTTCCATAGACATTTCCAAATCATTATTCTCTTTATGGGGTGATTCAGTTCTGTTAATGTTCCATGGGACAGTAGAAATAATATAATAATATACTTTTTTTCCTATACGCGATGGATACTAACCTTTAATTCCAGTTCTCATCAAGATTCTTTATTGTCTATTTAAGCAGGTTTTTAAAATACCCCAAGAAGCCATGCCCTTTTCAGCTGTCTAAAAAACGTAAATCATATCCTTCATCTCATTTATCTTGGGCATATTGCTCTAGTCTATTGAATTTATTCTCTCATGATATAAATGTCCAGAGATAAAGATCCCAACATATTCAAGCAAGAATAAAGTAAATAAAAAATTGGATCAGCGTTTGCCAAAATTAGCACAAAGTGTAAAAAAAATAGTGCAGATGTGTAATTTGTAAGTCTATTGCCATGTAATCCTTATTAATTATAAAGGGGAAAACAACTTAACAGTTGAGAAATCTGTCATTCATCCACGTAGCCAAGCATACAAAGTTAGTATGACTAGTAATGACTCAAATTAACAACATCCACCTTCCTAATAAAACCCTAATGTGTAAATGGACCAAACGGTGGGACAACCGAACGACTGAGCAACCGGTCGCTACGAAGTGCGCTGACCAGGTTCTGATGATCCCAGGCATTCCTGTGGTACACCGCCACGTCTACTGTATTCTTATAGAAAATACATGACATAATCAGGAGGACACACAATAACGCGCAATATACAACAAATCAGGAGAAAACACAACACACACCGTCATTCAAGGACATTCTCAAGTTTTCAGCTCAGGAAAAGCAAAGAAACAGTGAGGAACTGTGTTGGAAGAGATTAGGGAGGCATGACAACTAAATGCATTATTTGATCCTAAATCAGATTATGGACTAGGAAAAGGAAATTAGTTGGACAATTCAAATAATTTGAGTAAAATTGACAGATTGCTTATTTGTATTGTGCCAATTCAGTTTTCAGGGGTTTAGAATTGGATATATGACATTAAGTTTTAAAGAAACTGAATGAATGATATATGAAAATTCTTTGAAATATTTGTATTATTTGATTTTATTTTAAAATAAAAACTTTATAAAAGCATTGATAACATGAAGATTATGACAGATACTAGACTTTTAAAATAAAACTGGGGATAAGCATAAACAAAATTGTAGTACTTTTTTCATTTTAATACCATTATCTTAAAATAAAAAATCAGCCCCGACAGGTTTGGCTTAGCACAGCAGTAGTCAACCAGTAGTCCATGAATCACTGGTGGTTTGTGAGGCCTGAAAGGTTGGCGACCACTGGCTTAGTGTATGGAGCTTCAGCCTATGAACTGAAAGGTCCTGGGTTCGATTCCAGTCAAGGACATGTACCTCAGTTGCAGGTTCCTCCCTGGCCGGGCTATGGTCAGGGCACATGGAGGAGGCAACCAATCAATGTGTTTATCTTACATTGATATTTCTCTCTGTCTTTTCTTCTCTATTCCACTCTCTCTCTAAAAAATCAATGGGAAAATATCCTCAGGTGGAGATTAGGGACACAGGGTGGGAGGTGTCCCTCAACCCAAGCTGCACCGTCTCCAATCTGGGACCCCTCGAGGGATGTTAAATTGTCTGTTTAGACCCCGGATCGGGTCTGAACGGGCAGTTGGACATCCCTCTCACAAGCCAGGACTGCTGGCTCTCAACTGCTCACCTGCCTGCCTTCCTGATTTCCCCTAACCGCTTCTTCCTGCCAGCCTGATCACTCCCTAACTACTCCCCTGCCAGCCTGATTAATGCCTAACTTCTCCCTTGCCAGCCTGTTTGCCCATAACCTCCCTCCTCTGCTGACCTAGTCACCCCTAACTGCCCTCCCTTGCTGGCCATCTTGTGGCGGTCATCTTGTGTCCACATAGGGGCAGGATCTTTGACCACTTGGAGGCAGTCATCTTGTGTATTGGAGTGATGGTCAATCTGCATATTACTCTTTTATTAGATAGGATATAAATCTAGATATTCATCTTCTGTGAGCAATTGTGATACCCTCAAAAAAGTATATGGTTTAGCTTAATAATATAGGGATTTAGGATTGCAAACTTTGTAATTATTAATATACTAGAAGTCCAGTGCACAAAATTCATGCATGGGGGAAGGGTCCCCGCAGCCCAGCCTGCACCCTCTCTATTCCAGGACCCCTTGGGGGATGTCCGACTGCCTGTTTAGGCCTGGTCCCAGGTATCATGCCTAAACTGGCTGTCATACATCCCTTTTAGAATCCAGGACCTCTGGCTCCTAACTGCTCACCTGCTTGCCTGCCTGACCACCCCTAACTGTTGCCCTGCCAGCCTGATCACCCTAATCGCCTCTACCTGCCAGCCTGATTGCCCCTAACTTTTCCCCCTCCCAGCCTAGTCACCTCCAACTGCCTGCCTGCCGACCTGGTTATCTCAGGCAGCCTGCTCTTCAGTTGTTTGGTCATTCCTTACTTACTCCCCTGCTGGTCTGGTCACCCCAAACTGCCTGTTATTCAGTCCATTAGGTCATCCCTCACTAATCCCCATGCTGGCCTGGTTGCCCCATACAGACTGCTGTTTAGTCATCTGTCTGGTCATTTAGGTCGTGATGGCCCCTTGCTTTTTTATATATTTGCATTATATATACATATATGTATATATATACATGTGTGCATGTTATTCTGGAGCAAGTAAAAGAGGTTTGATGAGAGCTTTAGAGAAAATGAAGATTCAGTTATGAAAAAGGCAATAAAGGAATAAAGAATGTGTTGACTACACTATAGCCACAAGGTTTGCTGAAATGACTATGAGTATTACTCAAAATAAAAATGAATAGTGACAGCAGTATAGATGACTCTTCTCAGAGATGGAAGAGAAAACTTGGCATCAAAATCTTTCTACCAAAAGACTAACATAGAAAAGTGCATTGATTGTTTAGCTAGTGTGACAAACAACATTACACTCTGAGGGTGACTCTAAAAATGATCCAGAAGTTTCAGAACTAGAATTATAAATGAAGATGAGATTACAAAGACCAATCAAAGCTACAAAACTAGAAAAAGTAAACTGGATTTAAACAATTTCCAAATTATATAAATGAGGAGATGTGATGGAAATTGTTTACTTGCAAAATTATTCATTAAAATTGTATTAAGATATTCACTTATTTGCTTTAACAAAATTCTTCTCTCTTTCTCTTTCCTCACTTTCTTCTTTCCTCCCTCCTACCCCCCATTGTAGTCAAGTAAGTTCATAAATCTAATAGATTTTTATATGAAAAATAACAAAATAAATAAACTGTAGTAAATCTTAAAGAACAAAATTTATTTCTGGAAGGTGTTTGAGAAAGAAGCAGTAATTAAGTTTTGTTCTCTAAAACATGAAAACGATGTCTTATAAAGTTGTAGTTGATTCTTTAACACACGTCTAAATGATAGATAACCTCATTTGTATGCCAGTTATATATTTTGCTTGTCTTCACTGGAGGAATCCCATAGCAATTTGGCTTTGTAAAAATAAATAGCTTACAAGAAATTATATTTTCAGTGACTTAGGAAGTTCAAACACATTCAACCTTAAATATTGGAAGGTCAGTCTTTCAAACAAACTAATTGAATTATTTTAAATTACAAAGTGCATAGATTCTTTGAACTGATGAAAACAAGTCTGGCCAAAATTCTGCCTTGTTTTTCTCTTTCAATTTGTTTTCTTTTCAAGTGCTTTTATATAAATTAACTGGAAATATATTTGAATATATATATATATATATATATATATATATATATATCCATGCATACATTTTATTTTATCAAATAGCTATATGTATAAATCAAATTATCTTTTATTTTAAACTTTCTTCTGATCTCAAGATTTATAGGCTATTCCAAAACCTAAACAAGATGTATATGTATTTTCCTCTAAGTTGATGTACATTTAGCATTCTTATTTGTTCTATTGCCTGTAGTGAAATTATAAACACCTGAATTTCATTTTATTTTAAAGAAAGTGTTATCTCAATAAAGTTTGAATTTGTCAATCAAATATACCGTATCTCTTTTTCTTCCCTTGTTCTTGAAATAACTTTTCTTCTCTAAACTTCTATCTACATTGAGCCAAAATATACAATCACTATGCAAAAGCTTACCATTTATGTAATAAGTGAAAAAGCAGAAGAAACATTCAATGTTATAACTAATTTTATTGTATAAGAAAAATTCATTTCTTAAATGCATTTTTTAAAGAACTACTTTACATTATGTATTTTTAAATGCACTTTTTAAAGAACTACTTTACATTATGTATTTTTTAATTTAAAATTAGAGTAGAATAATAAAATAAAATATTTGGCATAATTATTAAAACTGTAAATTCTTATAATGTACATAATAATTTTTAAAATATATATTTTTGATTTCAGAAAGAAAGTGAGAAATCGATAGAAACATCAATGATGAGAGATGATCATTGATTGGCTGCTTCCCGCATGCCCTTCACTGGGGATCGAGCCTGAAACATGGGCATGTGCCCCCAACCAGAATTGAACCTGGGGGCCTTCTCAGTTAGCAGGCTGAAGGTCTATCCACTGAGCAAAACCAGATAGAACCACAATAATATTTTTTAAAATATATTTTACTGATTTTTTTTTACAAAGAGGAAGGGATAGGGAGAGAGAGTTAAAAACATTGATTAGAGATAAACATCAATCAGCTGTTGCTCTTGACCAGAATTAAACTTGGAACCCTCGAGTCCACAGGGCAATGCTCTATCCTCTGAGCCAAACAAGTCAGGGCCACAATAATAATATTTTAAGAAATCTGTGTCTCAGCATGTTTTACTTCTTAATTTAATGGCCAGACACATCCACAGTCAAATAATTTTCTACATAAATGTCTATTTTTTCATATATAAATAAATCTTATATATATATATATATATATATACATATATATATATATATATATATATATATAACTATACACACAAGCATAGGAAATTATAATAATAATATAAAATATGCTCTTCATAAGTTTCAGAATTTTTTTCTCCCTTTTAGCAGTATACTACAAATGTATTTCAGATCACTAATACATAAATGTATCCAATTTTTTTGAATTATTATTTTTATTATAATGAGTATAATTAACTTTATTTTCATATTTTATGTAAATTCTACTCCAAAATATTTTAAACTCCTCCCCCAAGCCAGTTGTGCATGAGTGTAGCTGTTTATCATCACTGTAATATATTTTAGAAGTTACCAAACTCTGTAATTCTTGCTGATCTGATAGGAAACTGCTTTTGTCTTAACTTACACTCTCTGACTATGATAAATATGAGCATCTTCGTTATAAGTTTATTTGCCATGTATCTTTCTTCTTTTGTGAAATGACTTTCCTTGACCCATCTTTGGATACTTCCTTACTAATTAATATTAGCTCTTTAGAGATTTTGGCTCATTAATTTTGTTTTCAAAAATATTATCAATATTTTCTCTCTAATGTTTTAATTTTTAAAATTAATTATATAGCAGTTTATAAATAGCTTTTAGATGATCTATGTTACAAAAAATTGTGCCCTAGTCAAACACACAAACAAAAACATTCGGATGTTTTTGAAAATGACTTTGGCATATAGTCTTAATGTTTTTGAATGACATATTTCTTATAAACAACATGGAGAAAGTTAGATGGCAGGAAAAGGTCAAAATATGCCATGCTCACAGTTGTATTTGGGCAGAGGAAACCAGCTGTATCTTCAAAATTCCTGAGCATGCTTAATGGTATCTCATCCAATAAACAAATTTGGAAATACTAATTCTATATAAATAACCTAACATTAAATATATCTAGAATGCACCAAAATGTTGTCTATAACTATAAAAAGTTGTAAAAAAATGGGTGCATATCTTGTAGATTTGCTTATTTATAAGGTGAATGTGGAAATATAGAAGTCAAACTGAATGGGAGTCAACATGAACATCTTCCCACTGAGAAAGTTTAAAAAACATACACACACAAAAATAAGCAAGGCTTGTAAGGACCATTCAGTAGGCTGGGTTTCCTCATGGAGTAATTAGAGGCTGAGTGCACAAAATCGTGCGTGCGTAGGTCCCTAAGCCTCGCCTGTGATCAGGGCCATCTTCTGCCTGCTCTTCAGTCCCCAGTCCCACCCTACCACCACTCACCCCAGTTTTCTGTGATTCCCTGTTCGCCATCCAGTGATCGGAGCCTGCAGGCTTTGTGGAGGGACCAAGAGGTGGTCAATGCACCTCATAGAGGCTGGCTGATTGGTCATTTTGGTCATTATACCATTATGGTCACTGGCCTTTTATTATATAGGATAATTATCTCTTGATACTATTTGCACATTTATCTTTGCTAGAATTATTAGTTTTAATGGTCTTCTTAATACCATTTCCCTTATCTCATGGGTTCTTCTTGGGTCCAATTTTCACGTTTTATTTTGCTGGAGTATGCCTTTAACAATTTTTTCAGAGCTTTGGCAAATTTGAAACCTTAATTCTCTCTCTCTCTGTCTCTCTCTCTCTCTCTCTCTCTCTCTCTCTCTCTCTCTCTCTATTTCTCTCTCTCTCTCTCTCTCTCTCTCTCTCTCTCTCTCTCTGTGTGTGTGTGTGTGTGTGTGTGTGTGTGTGTGTGTGTGTGTGTGATATTTTCATTCACAGATTATAAGTGTGATGTTTGCTCATTAGCATGACTGGAGTAACAGGATACTATTATCTATCTGAACCTCCTTGTTTTCAGTTAGCCTATAGCTCCAGCATAACAAAGGCATGAATAGATGCATTACACCAACTTAATGGTGAATGGAAATAAATTAAATTTCATTGATTTAAAACTAAGAAAAAATATAGACTTTAACCCCAAAATTTCCTACTAAGTCTATAGCAAAAACAAAACAAACAAACAAAAAACCACACAGTTTCATATCAAACACACACTATATTCATGGTATAGAAGATGTCAGTGTGTGTGGGAGGCCATAGCAGAAGTGCCCCAGCAGGACTTATGTCTTCTAGCACATTCTGTACTGACCAAATATCCATCATGTAAAGCATAAGGGGAAAAAGTTAAATAGAGGCAGAAGCATTTTTCTAGGCTAATTGGGAAGCCATAGTGATTTAGAAGATTCTTCAGCCTGACTGAAGTTTCAAAATAAACAAACAAACAAAACAATAAACAACTTCATCTTGACACTTTCCCAACTGTAGGGAAATAAGGTGGATGGGGAATAGCAGTGGCTCTTAGTTAATTCCATCCGTGTCACCTGAGGCATTTTCCAGATATGCTGGAGAGAAGATTTTGTATGTGGTTGTTTCTGTGCAATTAACAAAATTTCATTACATAGTATCCAGGACTGCACCCATGCAGGCTCCCACGAGGGAATTCACACCCTACTTCACACCCCTCTTCTTTCTATACATCCTACTGGGTATTCTCTCAATCTGCTGCTTTTACTTGTTACTTTTGCAGCTTTAGCATGACTCGGATGAACATAAAATTATTGGTTCTTAACCTTGTTTCTGAGAACATCCTGGCACTCAGCTTCAAATGCTTTTATTTAAATTATTATTTGTCTATGTTTTTCTCTTTTTGATTCTGGAAATAATTTCTACTGTGTCTAATTAGTTATTTTTCTCACAACATGTTACATTTGTATTGATTCAATGTTCTTTAATATTCATCTAAAGGTATCACTTATTAAAGACAATAACACAGCTGATGTTTCCTTTAATCATAGTTCTGTTTGAGCGTGGAGGGAGAATTGCTGTTTCTCTTTTAAGGTGACTGCTGAGTTACTATTTGTGGCTTTATATTTATTTTTGAATTTGAGATGTTTCAACTTAGTGCTTCTTTTCTGGTTACAGAAGCAGAAGTCTGTTGTGTTCACATGTTGAGTATGAATATAACTAATTGTTGGCGTGATGCAGGCACATTATTTTTCCAGCTGGTTTCCAACCATTCAAAGCCCCAGACTCTTTAGCTCAAGAATTCATATTGGTTCTTTGAAACTATGGCAAGCATTACCTGTATTATGTGCTCTAGCCATGAGAACAGGGTCTAAAATAAGGCCAGATAACCTAGATGCTCCATTTTCAATGCCAAGGTAAATACTGATGGCTGCTCCAGAGCACATTCCTGATTCTGTATCCACCTTTACCAAGCTGTATGCATTTGAAACTGACCCCCTTTTTTTCTATATTCCCTTTGTTGTGCATGATTTACAGAGTGATTTCCTACAAAGATCTGGGCATAGTGTTTCCTACTGCTGCATTTTATGTCCAACTATGTCATATCTATACATACAAAAGGCTAATATGGGAGTTCTACTGGAAACCCGGTGTTCGATCACTCACTATGATGTAACCTGACCACCAGGGGGGGGTTGCAAAATGAAGGAAGGCCCTAAATGGTGGCCAGCAGCCTATAGCCTGAGAAGGAAGGCCCCACCTGGCAGCCAGAAGGCCCCAACAGGCTCTGATCACCATCCAGGCCTAGGGACCCTACCTGTGCACTAATTTTGTGCACTGGGCCTCTAGTAACATAATAACACAAATCATGGGAGTTGTACCTCATCACATTGATAGATTCTGGGGATTAGCATGGACAATCTTTGCATTGACAATTTAGAAATTTGACCAGCCACACTAATCTATTGTGTTTTCTGACTTGTAAAGATTTTTCAGAATTCTGATTTACTACCAGAGTCATTCATGTTTGTTGTTGTTTTGGCATTGATCCTGATATATTTCTTGACAAACCTATATTATGTGTTTGTGTTTATAAATATTTGTAATAATTTCTAAATATTTGAGGTAGAAATGGAAATCTATAGAATCATTCACTTATTCAAAAATTTATCAATGCTAAGTTATAGAAGGGTCAAGAGATACCAGATGACACATGAAGATTTTTTTTTAATATGTGTACTTCTATGGTGATAAGCATATAGTTTATCTATTAACAAATATGGAAAAAATGAAAAAAAAATACATATTTTTATTTGCTTCTTCTTCACCCCATTGGTGTGGTAGGGATTCCCACGACATGGTTATGAGGATGGCCAAACACTGGGTAGATGAGAACCATGGCAGTTTATTGGTCACAGATACAACCACATGACACTTCATGCGATGTAGGATCACACACAGAGGTTGTGTTTAGAAACAGAGTGGACAAGGAACCACAGAAGGCCGAATTTGTATTATCACAAAGGGGAAGGAGTGCCTCCTGATTTTTATGGAAAAATGTGACTATCTTGTTTGAATAATTCTGTAGGCAGGGGGGAAGTAAAGTCCGTTGCTCAGGATTCAGCTGAAACAGTATGGGTCTCCTCAATAAGAAGGTTGTTTGGCAGTGGGACCTTATCCTTGGAAGCAAAATGGGGAAAGGAACTTGCAATTGGGTCATTCAAAGCACTCCTGGTTTTACCAGATGTCAAAGCAGCTCATGAACCTTAATTCGATGTCTTATGCCACATGGTAAAATTCTTAGCAGATAATTAAAATCATTAGGATGCTAATCAACTAGGAAGTCATAGGAGAGAGGAGGGTGAAGGGAGGCTTTATTGTGGAGCTGGCATTTATACTGAGATCTGGACGATAAGAAGGGGGTAGGAATGTGAAGATCAGGAAACGAATATTTTATTTATTTATTTATTTGGCACATTTTTAAGAAGTAGCTGCAATATGGAGGACCTTAGGTAGAAATAAATTTCTCTTGATGAAGAAAGAAAGAATTGCAATGAGATTGTAATGTCATGAAGAGTAAGGGAGTGATGAATGTTGAACCTAAAAGCTAAATGATTTTCAGGTTTGTGCAATACTTTTTAGGCCAGCACAAGGAGTCATTGTGTATGAGTTTGGAAGTTACTAGAGGGATTTAAACAGGGAAGTCATGGTCAGAAAAAAAAAATTAATTACCGTATTTGCCGGCGTACAAGACGATTTTTTGGCCCTGAAAAATATGCCTCCAAGTGGGGGGTAGTCTTATACGGCGAGTATATAACAAACTCTGTATTTTTAGTGGAAATGTTAGGGGGTCGTCTTATACGCCCAGTCTCTTTTATACGCCGGCAAATACAGTATTTTTCAGGGCCAAAAAATTGTCTTATACGCAGGCAAATACGGTAGGAGAGGATGAGCAGGGCTGTAATAATGTACATTTAGAGAAGAGAAAGGGCTAATTACTCAGGTTGACAAATGCATTCTGACCTTCAGTGAGGAGAGACCAGCAAAATAAAATATGCTCAATCTATCAAAGGCACACCAAAACTAAATTACTTATTTAGGCTTACAATTGTGAAATGTAAATTTGGTATCATCTACCTAATAAAAGAGTAACATGCTAAATGACTGTACCTTTGTGACACCCACCAGCCAATCAGGAGTGAGTATGCAAATTAACCCAACAAAGATGGAAAGTTAATTTGCATCTGTAGGCACCAAGTGGCCAGGGGCAGGGTGGGATGCTTGAATTGTCGCCATGGTTGAGAGGTAGGCATTCTGCACCACCCCAGCCACTCTGGGCATCTGGGCAGCATGGGAAAGCAAAAAGGTAGTTCCGGTCAGAGTAAAGGTGGTGCCAGCAGCCAGGAGAAGGAAGGCCCATTCTTGCATGAATCTTTGTGCATCATTCCTCCAGTTTACATTATTTGCTTGGTAACAAAAGGTGAAAAGAAATTATGATGCCAAAGAAGGGACACTAATAACCAATAACTTTAAAATCATAGAAATTTTCCCTAGCCAGTTTTGCTCAGTGGCTAGAGTGTCGACCTGCAGACTAGACAGTCACAGGTTTAATTCCAGTCAAGGGCAAGTACCTTGGTTGCAGGCTTGTAGACTCCATCTCTTATTGAAGCAGGAGGCAACCAATCCATGTCTCTCACATTGATGTTTCTCTCTGTCTGTCTTCTTCCCCTAACCTTACACTCTCTCTAAGAATCAATGAGGGGGAAATATCCTCAGGTGACTATTAACAACAAAGAATTCATATAAATTAATGCATTTATTGTTAATATTAGAAAAGTTAATATTATGCTTCAATACATTTTTCATGGGAATGCTTTTGTATATTTTTTTCCGTTAGTTATATGACTATGCTGTTTTGTTATAACCTACCAAAAATTCCAGAGAAATATACTAATAATTAAAACTCAGGCAAGCACACACACACACAACATACACAAAGGACAAATGAAGTTTATGTTTCTCTACCATTCAACACCTTTCCCTGTTCTTTCTACAGGCTATTTTGAGCAATTATTTTGTAATATTTTTTATTTTATTTTTAGTTAAATTTATTGGTTAATAAGATTACTTAAGTTTCAGAGCAATTATCTTTTAAATATTGCATCTTCTCTGCTATGATTTTATGCTAATTTAAGAATTATATTTATATAGTAGTATATAATACTTTGAAGTTACTGTCCTCTTTGTTTCATTTTTTTTAAATACAATAAATATAATCAAACTTATTTGATAATGAAGAAAAATGTGCAAACAGTAAATCTACTTTATTGAAAATATATTTCAAAGCCACATAGGTGACAACTAATTAAAGCACATTTAAAAAGCTATTTGAAATTCTTGCCACCTTAATATAATAAGAATATTACAAAAATTAAGAAAGCCCAGGAAATACCAATCTCCTTGAAAAATAATGTCCTTGAAATGCTGAGAGGAAGGTTTATAATTCAGTAATAGCAAATTATGTGAATATCTCAGTGAATGTGGCAAAATAGTAAAAATAATTATCAATAAAAGTCTGTAACAGTTCCAAATCTTCGATGATAAAAAATAAAAACCTGGGTTATTATTATATTATTGACCATAAATACATATCATTTAAATGCTAATATAAATAAATATAGGTATGGGCAAATTATCAAATTATTCTTATTGTGGAGAAGGAAACAAAATAGTTAAGTTTTAAATTCTTGAAAACTCGAGTAGGGGAGAGAAGATGCTCAGACTTACACATGAATTATAAATTTCTAATTAGAGAAATAAAAGTTCAGTTGATAGAGGATAATAGAAGCCTTGTGAGAGATTAAATGAACTGCAAAAATTGCAAAGCACACACAGAGAAAGACACTCATTTCCAGGGAACTGTGAACTAATCAGTTGGTGGCACAACAGATGAACTGAAGATAAAACCCCCAGTAACACAAACACCACACCTGGGTACTGCAAACTTCAGCTGGAGAATTTCTGCTTAATAATGTGTTTCAGAACTTCCTTTGGCTTTTATCATAAAGTTATGGAAAATGTTGTTGTGCCAGTGGCGGTAGTGATTATGGGTGTGTGATGGTATTTTGATACATCATCTGTTTGACTGAGGTGTCTGAAGAAAAGCACAATCTTCTATTTAGAATTATATTCTTTTGAACAAGATCCCGTCCTCATCCCTAGTATTTTCCTACCACACAGCAACTATATAAGCATTTACATTTTTCTTGACATTTTAACAATTTATTCAAATTTTGGAATGAAGAGCATTATACTGATCAACCCAATGTAGTTCTATTTAATTGTGGCCCTCATACTACTTGCTACTGATTGTTGGACTATCAGTGCCGAGAATGTGGGTTTCTTGTGTTCCTCTGATGTTTTTCACTTCTCACAGGATTCTGGAGTGAGATCTCTTCACAATTTAATCTGCATAGTTTTATGAAACTTTTATCATGGATAATTTTATATAAGCTTTTTCATAGTTTCCAACTTGATATAAATAACCATCAGGGGCCAATTTGCTTTATCTCATCATATTATGTATTTCTCTTCACACTTTTGTATGTTTCACCTTTAGTCTGTTCCTTTGAATAATTTTATATTACTTTTTAAAGTTGTTTATGTTATTATAGAAATTGATACAACAAAAAGTTTGTGTATCAGAAAGCTTAATTTCTTGTATCAAAAATGTGAACAAATTCACCTTCAACACATTTTGATGATAGGCCTCCCAGATTGTACATATTTATGCTTTAATCAGTATATGACAATTCACATTGCTTTACAGGCTTACTGCTGGGACTGACCAGCAGACCCTGAGTGGTGGGTAAATGCGTTACTCTGTCACATGTTTCAGAGAGGACTAAGGGACTGCTTGGCTAAAGGAACTGGACAGCCCCATTTACCTGCCTCCTTAAGCTTTTATTGTAGCAACAGCTTGAACTAAAATTCATCTATAGATACTATTGGTAGAGTAAACGTCCTTGAGAAAGCAGATGCTTCTACAAGGTCATGTCTAAAAATCAAACATAGAGATCCCAGCAAAACACCAAGGGGCTCAGACTTGTTTGAAAAAGTCAAGGCAGGGGTTGCCACCTTCAGCAAGGTCCCCCCTAGAGGCCGCTGAGATTTCGGAGAATCCTCCTTACGCTCTCCAACCAAGTCCCATGCTTCCCTACATCTTACAAAAAACTTTCTTGTGGCTGACGTTTAAATTTTTGTATATCTGATGTGGAATGATATCTCATTTTTAAGGTTGAGATTTCACTGATTACTGATCAAGTTGGATATTTGGTTATGTGTTTATTAGAAATTCAGGTTTCCATTTGTATATATAAACATTGTTTTTATGATTCTTTTCTTTTTTGTTAATTTTTATTTTTTAAATCAACTTGAGTTATTTATAAAATAGAGGCCCAGTGCATGAATTCATGCATGGGTGGGGTCCAGCCATCCAACCCCAATCAGGGCCAATTGGGGGCAGGGCCAACCAAGGGTGTGGCTGCAGGCAATTGGCTGGCTGCCCTGCCCCCTGGTAGAACTCCTTGTTGAGGGGACAGCTTGCATATTAGCCTTTTATTATATAGGATGTTTATATGTGTTAAAAATATATTTTGTTCTTGTCCTAATCAGTTTTCTGTGATTAAAGTGCCAAGTTCAGTAATATTCTGACTCGGCAACCAAATACCTTATCACCACATTACTGACAGCTACAACAAGAATGCATATAGTAAAACTGTTTAAATATGTAAAAATATTTATGAAATAAAAATACTTAAGGAAGATATAAGTGCAACAGTCTTACCAGTTTAATTTTTCTGATTTTCAGAAACGTGTTTAACATCCAAGAATATTGAATATGCAATTTCAGTATGTCTAAATTTATGCTGACATATGCACACAAATTTAATCAACTGATAAATACTTAATGAGTCCTGGACCCAATGCCAGTCATGCACGAAGCATATGCAGTTCCTGTCCTCAGGAAACTGGGAGTCTAAGATAGCCTAATGGAATAATCTCAGAAGAAGTGAATATAAACTGAGGGCTGTAAAAATCTACAGCTAGCATGAGATCTAATTTTATATCCACCATGATTTGAAGGCAACCATTAAATTTAAACATTATTCAAATAAAAATAAATAAATTAGAGAAAGATTACACAACATTTCCTCTTTAAGTCAAATGGATCTTTGTAGGAAATCATCAATTGTATATTGATTCTGCATAAAATGTGCTTTTGTAGCTTTAATTTTATACTTTTATCTTTCTACATCTATCTTTTAAAAAAAGCAAACCCAGGTTGTTGCAAATCTGAATGAGGAATCCTAAGGCACTCTTAAAACCCAATAAATACCTATTAGTAAAAGTAAATACCTGTTGCTATAAGCCACTTAGATTTTTTTTTTTTTTTTTTTTTTGTGTGTGTGTGTGTGTGTGTGTAAAGCATTATTGTGAGAATTCCTTTCACATCGTGCATGATTCAGGGTTCTCGTTCAGGGTTCTATTTCAGAGTTTGGGCTGTGGAGAAGGCCTCACACAAAAAATGAAAAAAGACTAGAAAAGCATTAATTTGGGAAATAGAGGGCAGGCAGTAATCCAACTCTACTGGGAGGACTCCTCCTCACTCTGGCTTTAGCATCCGTTTTATTAAGATTAAAATTACAGGATACACCCATATGCCATAGGCAGGAAACTCCAATAAAAGCCAATCAGTGAATTTAGGACTAACAGGTGGGAGCTTCTTCAACTCCTAATATCTAGTAATTAGCCTGACCCGTTAGAGCAATGAAGATTGACCAGCCCTCCCTCCGAATGCCCTGTCCACAGCTCTCTATTATGAAAACACTGACCCACTTCCAGCACATTATAATTTAGAAACCCAAAAAATATGTCAATTATATCATCAATTTCAGATAATTCTGAAAGATGAACATTCTAAAATAAGCAATTAGAACCCTGTCTGGTGTGCTTCCATTAGTTTAGCATTATCTTGTGCATCAAGAGGTCACTGGTTTGATTCCCAGTCAGATCACATACCCAGGTATCTGGCTAGATTCCCAAAAGGGGAGACGCAGGAGGCAGCCTATCCATGTTTCTCTCTCACATTTATGTTTCTCAATCTCTCTCTCTCTCTCCCTTCTCTCTAAAATCACTAATAATAAAATTTGAAATAAGTGATGTAAGAAATTTTGTACATTTAAAGTGTGGCTGAGACTGGTTTGGCTCAGTGGTAGAACGTTGGTCTGTGGACTGAAAGGTCCCAGGTTCGATTCCGGTCAAGGGTATGTACATTGGTTGTGGGCACATCCCCGGTAGGGGATGTGTAAGCGGCAGCTGGTAGATGTTTCTCTCTCATCGACGTTTCTAGCTCTCTATCTCTCTCCCTTCCTCTCTATAAAATATCAATAAAATATATATTTAAAAAAATAAAGTGTGAAAGAGAAAAAATAAAATCCCAATGTCTACCATACGTATTATAGGAAAAATATTTTTATTCAATATTTGCCATATGCTAATTCAGTGTACTTCTATATATCACTAAGTAAGATCTACTTTGATTAGTGATTTCATTTTGTAAATTTTGTTTTATCCTATTCAATGTCTTATGGAAGTTGTCATGGTTATAAGAAGCACACCATTGCTTTCATTTTAAATCCATTATTACATCTTCTTTTAATTGGTTGCTCAATTTATTTAGAATTAATTTAATTACTGATATATTTGTGTTAAAAGATATTATCTTATTACATGTTTTATAATTTGTCTCTTTTCCATCATTCTTATAGATTTCTTTTTTTTCTGATAATTTGTTAGGTATTCATTGTTTTACTTTCATTTGAGTATTCATGTCAAAATTTATTAGATAATCTTTTGACTTTTTAAAGGTAAAATAATATTAGAATATTTCCTCATTGCAGACAATGCAAGAATCTTGCTTTGTCTGCAATCCTTTTCCCATACCTTTGGCTTTACTATATATATATATATATATATATATATATATATATATATATATATATTAATTAATCTCTCTGTATATATGTATTTAAGGTGTTATATTTAAAGCTCCACAATTTCATTTAAACTACCCTCATATTTATTTATTTTTATTTTTTATATATATTTTATTGATTTTTTTACAGAGAGAAAGAGAGAGGGATAGAGAGTTAAAAACATCGATGAGAGAAAATCATTGATCAGCTGCCTCTTGCACACCCCCTACTGGGGATATGCCAGCAACCAAGCCCTTGACCGGAATTGAACCTGGGACCCCCCAGTCCACAGGCCGACACTCTATCCACTGAGCCAAACTGGTTAGGGCAGCCTCACATTTATTTACCCATGGCCTTGCATCTCATGCCTTCCTTTATCCTCACAGTTCTATCTGTAATTGTTTCCAATGTCACTCCTATACATTTCCTTTAATCAGAGGCTTACACAGCTGACTTCTAGTTATTGTCTTTCTGAAAATTCACATTGTCCGCATTTACAAATGATATTTCCACAGGGTGTTGAATTCTAGATCGGCATTTCAAAGATTGCAGTCCATTGTCTTCTGGACTCTATTGTTCCTTTGAAGGGTCTTCCTTTGAAGGGAATATGCCTTTTTTCCCCTGGCTTCTTTTATTTTATTTCCTGGCTGCTTCCATAATTTTCCTTTGTCTTTGTTTTTGGCAGTTTTACTATGAGGTTTCTGTTTTTTCTTTCTTTTTCTTTTGGTTTGCTCTTAGCTATTTTCTTGTTGCATGCCTGATTATTTTTGCATTAGAAGCCCGAATTATGCATGAAGCATTACATAGCAATTTAAAGCCCTAATTGTTTTTTTTTTTTCTTCCAAAAATGTTTGCTTCAAAAGTCAATTAAACTGAGGCAGATAACCCGGACTGCAGCTGACCGCATGGGGACCTGGCTTCCATTACTGTGAGTGCTGGAGTATTTTCTGTCCACCCGACTTAAGGCATATCTCTGCAGCGGCCCAAATGAAAAGTTGGCGTGTAATCCCAGCCACTCCTCTCAGAATCCTTCTTAGTATCCTCTCATCAACTCCATACAAGTGTCCAAAACTCCAGGAAATGAATCAGTCTCTCAAGGCAGGGAACTTGTCAGAGAAAATCCTTGAATGGAAAAATGTTGTCATGAGGCTTGCCTCAACTCTCTGGTTTGGCTTCCCTCTAGGAAATGGATCGGCAAGATTTTGGAGACACAAAAGCACCCTGACAACTTCCAACTGAGGTGTGGTTAGCAGAGTATGGTATTTTTTTTCTAGCTGCTCCATTACAGGTTGTCTCATCGCTGCAAGTCAAATGTATAAAATTATAATATAGAAATAAGATAATATATACATGGTTTCTCCATTTTGATCTGGGGAACATAATAGAGTATTATGGAAGAGCCATATTTTTTTCATTATACAATCAAATTAATAATATAGTACAGGACTTACCAGTGTGGTTTTAATATAAAGCTACATTTAAAATTCTGGAATATATACTAGGTATTTAAACAATGACTGTTGAAATCATGTAATTTTTGACTGAAATCATATTAGAGCTATATCTGAACACATTAATTTATAGTCATTGATTTCTAGAATATCCCTTAACATTAAACATCAATTCTACGAATAAATTGTGTTGTCACACAAGTGTACATTAAGTATATAATTGAAACAAAATAGGATTTTAATAATTATTTGTTAATATAAAATTATTTCATTTTGATTAGTTAAATGTAATACCTCCTATTGCAAGTTTCTTGCATATTAGTCTTATACCTTCCTCTATTTATAGATTTAAGTTGAGTTTCTAATTTATAGATTTATCTTTATAGTAAGTGCTCAACAAGCATCCAGTGAAGAATTTTGAGGTCAATTAAAGTGAAAATAATAAGATTGTGTGCTCTATGGCATGTTGTGTCAGTTGGGATGCTTTGGGTTTAAGTAATAGAATATATGTGGGATATTTTTAGAGTAAAATAATAATTAGAATGACAGAGACTAGGAAAACCTTCAAAGACTGTAGATAAATTATATTGTACCATGTCTCAGGAAGGATATAAAAAACGGTGTGAGGAAGAAATTAGTGTCCATGCTCTTGCTGCGGTTAGAGTGACTCATCATTGACTGCCTTCCATTCATGGTCAATTCAACTGTGGGTTCCTAAGAGAGAGACCGAATCTGGTTGAGGTACATTGAGTCATGTGACTTAGCTATGTAGAATATGGGCTGTCCTATGTATTGTACTGAAATTCAGCCTTAGGTTATTGTGCAGGCAGTATATCTGAATATACACAGCCATTGTCTTAGTTCCAGCTGCTATAACAATTTTCTATACACCGAGTGACTTATTAACAGCAGAAATGTATTTCTCACAGTTCTGGAGGCTCAATGTCCAAGATCAGGATGCCAGCATGGTTGGTTTCTGGTCAGAATTCTTTTTCGGATTGGAGAATACTATCTTTTCAATTTATCCTCACACAGGAGAAGGGAAGGGAGAGCCTTCTGGAATTTCTTTAAAAAAAAAGGTACTAATTCCATTCGTGAGGGTTCCATCCTCATGATCTAATTACCTTCCGACGACTTCACATCAGGCATTGGGACTTCAATATAGGAATTTTGAAAAGACACACACATTCAGACCACAACCTAATCGATACATATACATGTAGATATCAAGAAGATTAGCATACACGTGGGTTCTGTGGAGTATAAGTGGAACAAGGATCTATAGAATGCTTATTTTTATAGGTTCTGATATTTCATAAGTGTTATAAAATTTTATTATACAACTAGAGGCCCGGTGTATGAAAATTCATGCACAGGAGGGGGAGGGGAAATTGGATCCTTCAGCCCAGCCTGCTCCCTCTCCAGTCCAGGAGCCCTCATGGGCGGAAGTGACCTGGCAACCAGGGGAAGGCAAAGCCCCCATCACACCTCTGCTGCTGCCACTGGTGGCAGCGCAAGCTTTGGCCAGCCCTGGTTATCTGAGCCCGGGCGGCCCTGGGTGGCTGGGTGGCCACCATCCAGGCTTGCCTGCGCCTTGGGCCTGCCCTGGATGGCTGGGAGACTAAGGAGACTGGGGGTTAGCCTGGCCGTGCTGCGCGCCTGCTGCCCTGGCAGGACTGAGGGACTGGGCGCCGCCATTTTGTGGCTGTGGGCACTGCCGTCTTGAAGGCATGGCAGTCAATTAGCATATTCCCTCTTTATTAGATAGGATATTTAGGAGTAAAAAGTATCAAAATAAAAAAGTATCAAAATAATAAAAAAAATATAACTGCAAAATATTAGAGATTTGGTAAGTATAGATGAAACTATAAACAGCTATTTTAACACATTTGTGCTTCAAACCAGGGTAGTTTGGATGCATTTATTGTCTGCCTCAACCTAATGTGCTATTGTGCATATTTAGGTACACTATTTTTACCTAAATATGCACTTCTGTTTAAATACAAACTTTTAAAAATAAAATAACCCATTACTAAGTTTTATCCCAATATAGCTTTAAACTATTTACAATTAGGTCACATAGATTTTTTTTTCTTTCCTTTTTCAAACTTATATGCTATAGAAGTGTTTCTGGTAACTGACAGAATAAATAACATATAATTAGATCTTACTAGAGTATTCTAAGAAGTACTGGAAATACAATCAATCTGTTTTAGAGGCCATACAGTGTAACTGGAAACCTGAAACCACAATTTTTCAGATGCATGACCACTAAAGACTAATCCTTCTTTTCTTCATCTGTAAAATGTTAACAGTAATAGCAGTAACAAAACTTACACCATATCATTGTATAAAAAATAACTAAAATAATGCTTGCAATATACATAATGGCTGGCATATAGGAGATACATATTAAATCACTATAAACAGCTAAGTGAAATATTTAACTTAATCACAATACCAATCAATTATTTTAAAATTAAATATACTGAAATTAATATATGTTACTAGTATTGGTTAATTCACTAGTGCTGATAGTTGCTCTGATCACTGAGCGAGACCATTGACCTGTCTTCTTATAGGAACTGCAGCCTAACACACCTTTATGTTATAAATTTTATGCTCACACGTTAGCACTATGTAGTTTAGGACAGAGATAGAATTCTGCAGTACAGACCATTAAGCAGAGATGTTTGATTCTCTCATAAATGAGCATAGAGCTCACAGACAAAATCACATTTTTCTAATTTCTCTGAGTGGACAATGCTATCCCATTGTTGTCATCATTAACCACTAATAGAACTTTCTACTTAATTAACGTAGAGCCCTAGCGAGTCAGTTTGACCCATGTTACTGGTGAAATAGGTAGAAATAAATTCACTAGTAAATATCTGGAGTAGCTGCTTATACAATGTCTAATGCAGAGAAAAAATTAAAAAGGATTCAGCTTTAGTAAAAAACTGGTGTTTGAATACACATTTACATTCTAAATGCCAGTAACTCATTGAATCAGGTGAACCATTTGGTATCTGACAACTTTAAGGTGGTACTAAAAGCACGGGAAATTGGAACATTAAGCTTTCAGGTCGGTACAAGCCATGATGTCCCTAACAAATCACCACAGGATATTTCAGATGACATAGCTCCTAATCCACATTCCTGAAAGTAGAAAGAGGCTAGGCTTTTGTTGTTGCTTGCGTTTTAATGGCCTCCATGTTTTCTCATCCTTTTGTACTAGTACATAGAAATAAATGTAGCCAGAAGGTGTTTATTGCATGTTGAGGGAGATCCTGAGAAAGTAATACACTGTAAGCCAAATTTGCTTTGTAATGCAGGTAATCTTAGATGAAAAATTATGCTTATGCTTATGCTTTTTACTTTTACAGTTCTCTGTGGACCTAATATAAACTGGGTGCCTTCTAAATTCACACAATAACAAAAAAAGTGCATTTTCTAAAAGTAGGTTTACAGATCTATAAATAAATGTCTCAAGAAACAACTTTTGCACACGGAACAGTCATTTTAAAATGGACAAAGATATTATATTTATCATTACCTTTTCCTACAGAAACATTCCTTCAACTGAATATTTTATTATTGTTGTTAACATTAGTGTGATTATTATCAGCATGCTATACAAGTAAAACTTGGCCCTGATGAAACCTGAAACATTTTAATATAAATTGTATAATTTATTTAATATTAATCACAAAAAATGATTATGCACTGCATCTCATAATCTAATCTTACAAAATTTCAGTAAAAATGACAGATCCCAATGCAAATGATGCCTGAAACTTAAGGACACTTTTCAGTTCAAATGATATGTTATATCCTTTTTAAATCACCTTTACTCCTTTCATTCTGTTGCTTTTTTTCTATCATTTAAGATTTTGGATATATAGTGTTATGTATGTACCATGTCCTGGTATAGAAAATTTGTGCATGGTGGAGGGCTGTCCCTCAGCCCAGCCTGCACCCTCTCCAATCTGGGAACCCTCAGGGGATGTCCAACTGCCAGTTTAGGCCCTATCCCACAGGGATTGGACATCCCTCTGGAAATCCGGACCACTGGCTCCTAACAGTTCAACTGCCTGCCTGCATGATTGCTCCTAACCACTCTGCATGCTGGCCTGATCACCCTCAAATACCTGCCACCCTATGCCAGCCTTGTCATCCCCAACTCTCCCCCCAATGCTGGCCTGCTCACTTCCAACTGACCCCCCTGCAGGTCTGCTTGCCCCCATTGCCCCCTGCCAGCCTGATTGCTCCCAACTGCCCCCCCCCCACCGGCCTTATCGCACCTTACCACCTCTGCCTTGGCCCCACCACCATGGCTTTGTCCAGAAAGATATCCGGAAGGTTTCCCAATCGAATTAGCATATTACCCTCTTATTAGTATAGATGTATGTGTGTATGTACATATTTATAATTAGCCCACATTTAACCATTTAGGATCAATATAGTCATAGAAAACATCATCTGATTTAAGAAGCTTAAGGTTTTAGAGCACTGGTGTTGGATAAATTGGCATCTGGTATTTTTCTGGTATTTAATCTGCAATTTAACAAAAATTTTAAAATAGAGAGAAACAAACAGGCTTTTTTCCCCCAGAGAATATTTTGAAAGAATACAGCAATAAATTAATACAGGGAATATTATTGTTTCATAGTTAGGAGTTTATAAAATAATTTCTATCAAAACAGCAATGTATTTAACTTTAAGAATAGTTGTTCCAAATTTGATGCTCACACATTGATGCAATATATTCACTTATAACAGAGATGATTTTAGACTACTTTTTAAATTATACATTTTTATTGATTTCAGAGAGGAAGCGAGAGCAAGAGCGAGCGAGCGAGAGAGAGAGAGAGAGAGAGAGAGAGAGAGATGAGAGATGAGAATCACTGACCAGCTGCCTCATGCATGCCCCCTACAGGGGATCAAGCCCAGCAACCCAGGCGAGTGCCTGCCTGATAATCACACTGTGATCTTCTGGTTCACAGGTGGACTCAACCTCTGAGTCACACGGGCAATACTTCAAAGGGATTTTTTTTTTTGGGGGGGGGAGACATTATTAACACCAGTTTCAGTAATGATACTTGTAAATATCTTATTTGCTTGAGGATCAAGGTCATTTTGAAAAATTAAAATTATATACTGTTTCTCCAAATTTGCTAACTTATTTGTTCCTTTGCAACTATTCCAAACTTTATCTCCATAATCATTTGCAGTTGCATGCTCAGCTTTTGATAAACTGCTCACTTCCTTTGAAGAAACACTACTGGTAATTTTCGGCCATTGCGCCTTTCATATTTAGTTAGATCAGAGGAATTTAAAGTAATCCCTACAGCATCAGTTTCTGGTTCTTCTAGCTGTATCTAGGTAAAATCTAAACAAGAAAAAAGTATAGACTCTATTAATAGCCACACGGGTGTCCCTCCTGGAACAGTTTTAAAATGATATTGTCAAAGGAACTTTGGCAGCTTTGATGATATAAGATCCACTGAAGTTTCTTGAGGAATCACTTTGTGACCTTTTAGAGGTGTGTTGGTAATAGAATTACCAAACCAATCTTTCATTCTTGCCTTTCTTGATAAAGGAACTGTATTTAATTCTGACTCTGCTGGAATGCTTCTAAGTTCATGCTCTACTCTACAGATATTTTCATTTAGTATCATTTCTACAGAGGGTGCTGGGGAAGGATATGTTGATACCAGGTTGAGGAGAAACGCTTTCTTTTCCATTCATCCTGTTCTGTCATCATCATCACCACCGGACAAAGTGATTGGGTCTGACAGATTTATTTGTCTTTCTTTTAGGTTTGTGATTTGGGCTCCTGTTTTCTGCAATTTCTTTGCAAATCCTTTAAATCAGTTAAATATTTCTTTGAAGCAGCAGACAGTGGAGGGATAGACGGATATGTACTGTGATATTTGATCACTGCACTTTGATCATTTCTACTGAAGGTTTATTTTTGCAGACTTATTTCATACCTTTCTTAAACAGCAATTAAATTGAATCAACAACCAGTTTTCATTTAAAGATATATTTTATTGATTTTTACAGAGAGGAAGTGAGAGGAATAGAGAATTAGAAACTTCTATGAGAGAGAAACATCAACCAGCTGCCTCCTGCGCACCTCCTACTGGGATGTGCCCGCAACCAACACACATGCAGGCTGACTCTCTATCCACTGAACTGAACAGGTTATGGCTCAGTTTGCATTTAAATGAAAGAATGGGCTAGTTGGTAGGCCTCATTGGGATGGCTTCCCTCCCTCAACAGGCAGCGGCTGTGTCTGGAATCCTAAAACTGGCGCCTTCTGCCTTCCTGCTTTGTATGCCACAATAAATTGTATCTGTTTAAAGTAAATTAAGTTTGTTTTTCCTATTGACCGATACAAATGCTGGAGATGTGTTTGCTTCATTGTTTATTATAACTTCATCAGGCTGATCTCATTGGATAACTCTGGAGGCTGCTTTAAGAAGGTTCTGTGTAAATAGCATGTATTTTGTTAAAATATTTCACATATTTAAACACTTGGTTTACATTAAAAACACTATTTTTATATTTATACTAGGTAATGTTTTTTTTCTTGTTTTTCTACATTTTTGGTATGCTAAATAAAGCTTTTTAAATTTTTTTAAAGAGCATGATGTTATAAATTTTATACATGTTGTATATAATTTTCTGGTGAGCAGTATAAGTGAATTATACAGGTACAATTTGGAAAAATAATGCCTTGAACTCAGATGAGAGAACATTTGCATAGAGATGATGATTGAAGTTTTGAGAGTGGAGGGAATACAGCAATTAGAAAATATTTACAGTAAAATAACACTATTAATATAAGCATCTTCCTTGTATTCACCCATTCTTTTCAAATAATAATTAATATAGCCAAGTCTTATGACAATAAAAATTGTTATTGGTTACCTATTAGTCAAAATTCAATTAAATATGATCATTTTCCATTCCCTATTTAGCCACTATGCATCGATCATCACATGATTATCAAAAAGGACTCTACAAATCTACCGTATTATTAAAATTTCAAGTCTAATCCTATTTATCAAAACCTTGGTAGTGAAAAATATTACCACCAATAATAACAAAAAGCATTTTGTTTGCTGTCATTCATAGAAAAAAAAATCAAACTGAACATATTCCCATTTTTATTTTTTTTTTGAGGAACTTGTAGCACCTGGGACTGATTTATGCATTCATAGAGAAGGCAGCCATTCTGTTAATGTGATTTAAAGGACTCTAAAAAGTCTCCCTTGAATAAATTAACTCCCAGTTGGATCTTTTTAAATTTCCAGCATTAGTGCTTTCCCCAGTGTGCTTTTTATAGGAGATGTATATAGAGAGTTAGGCATTGCATTTCCTTGGAGAGGGAGCACATTATCTGGCTAATGAATTAACAGAGAACAATTGGTTGCATTTACGTCCACTAACCATATTTGTACATCAGATAGCCCGACTCTGAAGGGAATTGAAAAGTAGAAAAAAAAATGCACATCATTAGCAAAAGGCAAAAAGCAGGAAAGCAGAGAACTAAAACATGAACTTTTAAAATGTGGGTTTTGGGGTTGTAGCAAGAAATGCAATTTAAAGAGAAATAAAGCTCTGCATGTGTTCATGTATCTGTGAGTACACAGGCACATGCATGTATGTTTTTTTTTGTAATATTTGCATCATGGAGTGTGTGTACTGTAATAAATTTGGACTTATTCTTTCAATATATTAGAAACATTTATGATTATATTTTTTACCTAAAACTGCTGCATCTGAATGCAAGTAAATTAGGTTTAATTTTCAAGCATCTAGAGGTGGTGCAATATATTGTAATTTAAAAAATAAATAATGGTGTTATTACTTCATCAGTATACAATTATACAAAATGTTCCTTGTAAAATTTCTCTTGATTAACTCTATTGTGTTATCATTTTTTTTAAAATTTAAATTTAGTGAAGCTTTACAGTCAAATGAATCTCTACAGATTTATTCCATAATGAATCTACCATATATAAAAGCCTAATATGATAAGTGTTTCCACCAGAGTTCAACCCACCAGTTTGAATGCTCACTATGACATGCGTTGACCACCAGGGGGCAGTGCAGAATGAAGGAAGGCCCAGGCAGACAGCCGACAGCCGCTAGGGACATTACCCATGCACAAGTTTTGTGCACTAGTTCTCGGTGTTTTATTAATTCATTGCTCAGATGGAATAGGTAGCAACTATTTTTTGAAAGGATTATCACTTTTGCTTACAGGAATATTATATTTTTTAAATGTTATATATTATAGAAAACACCCGTTTTACTGACTATAAGATATTTTCTTTTTGTATATCCCAGAACAGCTACTTTTAAAACAACAACAACAAAATATTTGTTTTAACACTACATTTTCCTACACTTCCAATGGCTATTTATCAAAACTTTTTTTTCTATTTCTTCCTTCTTTGGTAGAACTTATACTTTTGAAGGACTGGCTTTTGGGCCTAGTTCACTACTCTTCTATGCTTTCCTCCTACAAGTTCTCATAAAGGTCAATGGTCAGAGATCTCTATTGGTTGTAGCTCTTCAACTGACATGCCTACTCTTGAATGGCCCCTTCTCTACTATGTTCTATATGAAACAAAAATGTCCCCTCTCCAAACATCATACATTTTTATCAACTTTATTGTCCATGCCAATTATCAGGAGTTTTATACAGAAAAGCAATCTTGCTTTCAGAAATCCTGAATAAGACAGGTAGCAATGAGAACCATAAAAGTGGTGAATGGAGGGAAAAGCATTATCTCAGGGTTTTAGTATAGACAGTTTTATGTACACGGATTGTTTACCTGAAATAGACGACTCACAAAGCCTTCCTCCATCTCTGTTTCCCTGGCCAACTGTGTCAGAACTGGGACCAGTATGACGCTGGCAGTGCCTGGGTCTCAGAACGAAACAGAATCTTTGGAGTTGGATCCTGGGGATCTCCACTTATAAGAATTCCTGATTCATATTTGTTCTTATTAAGATTTCAAACCACCGTTTGGCAGCTACTTTACCCACATCTTTTTCAAGGTTTCGTAAAGGTTTAGTTCATCTTGCTGCGTTGACATCAAGTCTTTTTCGTTTACGAGTTGGATGGATGAATTTTATATCCTCTTGATGATTCTGGCTTTTCCCTTAATTGTAATATGGCTTGTTTCTGACAGTGATGAAACGGCGGAAGTGTAAAAATGATTAATAAGACGTTTTCAAAGGTAGAAGCTTAACAGTTTGGACTTGGATCTCCTTCTGTAATTCATTAGCTGTCTGGAGTGGGACACTCACGGAGCTTCCAAAGGGATGCCGGGGCCTGGGCCTATGAGCACCCTGCGTGTGCTGTGCTTAGGTGGGAGACATCTGAGAAAGCTTTCAACATCACTTGCTAATGCACATCTTGGCTGGCACATAGGGATTCTAGCATCTGCCACCCGTTGTCTTCTTCAGACTTTTCCCGTGGAGCATTGACAATTGCTAGAACAATTGGCACTCACTGTGACTCAGAAGTCCTGTGCCCCGCTTTCAGCATGATTGCAAATAGCATGTTATTGGCACCTTAATTTGTCTTTAATCCAGTTTTAATGTCATCCATCATAAGGAAAACTTCATGCAGACGGCATTCTTAGCCCTGTAATTCTAGCATATCAAAGTTTTTTGTAAGATATAGAAGAGGCTCTATTAAGTATAACAATGACAACCCAAGAAGATGTCTGCATGTCTATAGTTAATAATTTAAGTGTTAATTTGTTATCATTCACATATATGTTTTTCAGTAAAAACAATAATCGAAAGTATGTTTAATTTTTTAAATGGCTGAAGTTTCTACATATCCATATAGAGTTATAAATAATAATTAGTATATTAAAATAGGCACTTCAATTAAACCAATAATATTGTATTGAAATGGTCAGCGCCTTAAAATTAAAATATATTAGATACAGTTACTCCATTAAAAGAATACAAAAACTGTTGCTAAATATTATTTTTTATTTCCCAGTGTTTAGCTATCCAGGAACACATTGCATAAGGAAATAATAAATTATTATGGGGGTGGGGGAGGTGCCATTTATCTTTCCCAGCAGTTCTTGTTTGAATGTCGCTTTTCTTTGTGAGAACATTGCCATCAAACTTGTGAGCCAGAAAATGCACAATGCATCAAACAAAAGTCCTTTGGGAAAAAAATCCTTCTACTGCATTATTGGCCTTTGAGTTGTAATGATGTCTGCTCTTAAATAACATATTTACCCATGGTGCAAATGTTTAGCACTCTGAAGATGTTTTCATTTTATTAGGATTTCAGTTATTGCCCTAAGTGTGTGTATGTTTAATATATATTTTATTGAATTCAGAGAGAAAAAGAGAGGAAGAGATAGAAACATCAATGACGAGAGAGAATCATTGATTGGCTGCCTCTTGCACATCCCTTACTAGGGATCAAGCCCACAACTGGGGCATGTGCCCTCAACTGGAATCGAACCCGGAACCTTTCAGTTGTCAGGCCGATGCTCTATCCATTGAGGGAAATCACCTGGGACAATATAAAGTGTGTTTGATGAGCTCCTTTAACCTACAAATAATATAAGGTACTCTGTGGAAATGTTTTCATTTTATTCATTATGATAGATGACTAAAACCCATTAAACTTTATTTAAAGTATATCATCAGCATGTTTCTTTCCTCTATATGTTGAATAAATATCAACTTTCAAGACAAGTTGACAATATCTAAACTTTGGATTTGGTTGACATCTGAGTTGAATCTATTAAGTTGTATATTGCCTGTTTTACTTTTCCTGAAGACAAATTTCTTAATTTCCTTGCCTTTCCAGCCATGACAGCAGTGAATTCTCTAAACTTAAAGCATTATAAAAAATGAAATAATGTGTGTATTAAAATATCTTAGAATCTAATGAAATAGCTGAATTACATGTCTGTCTCATATATTATTAATTTGAATTTTTATAAAAGGATATCTTGTGCATAATCATAACATCAATAACATTTAAAAGACTACTTACAAGTAGAAAAAACTCAAACTGCCTTTAGAAATTATTGGCGTTATAGAAAACTCATGTAGTGTTACAACAAAAATTATGCACAAATACAAAATATCTGACTCCATTTCCATAACTATTAGGAATGACCACATTTCTTATAAGTTGGATAACATAGTAATCATGTATAAAAAGCAGTTCAGTGTAAAAGATGCAGGATTAATAAAAGGCAATATTTTTTGAATCACATAATATACTTAGGGTATATATCCTTTAGTGCTGCCATGGAGGTGGGAAATGTTCCCGCCAGAGCCGCTGCACTCACCAGGTGTGAGCCTGGGTTTTGGCATCCATTGTTTTATTACAAAGATGTTTATTTTCTCTGTTATGTCTAATTTTTCAGATGTGTAAGTTCAAATTTCTTAACATGTATAGTTTTGTTGCTAGGAGAGAAAGTCAGTACAAGAAACAGCTACATTATTGTACTTTGAGGTCAAAAATAGAAAAAATCTGAGCCATGCAATTTTAGCCTTGGATTTTAACATTATTTGCACAGACACAATGAAGTCAGCACTATTTATTTTTTCAACCTCTGTCATAAACCTATGTGCAAATCCTGGAAGGCTTATTGAAGATGGCAAAAAGAACCCCCGGTTCCCAGTGGATTCATGGGAGGTTTGCAACAGACCTTCTGCTTTAAGCACCAGAACTGCTGCCTAATCACATTACAGCTGCTCCTGAACCCAGCTATCACTACAATGATGATGAGTCTTCTCGCTATTTTTGGTCCTCTTTGGTTAGAATGGCTGACTTCCGGGAGAAAACTTTGGAAGCTTTGAATCCTGTAATCTTTCCACAAGTAAGATAGTCTGTATTTCAATAATTAAATACTTATGGAGGAAATGCAGACAAACATAACTTTCAACCATCTCCCTTTTATGTAAAAAAAAAAAAAGTCTTGGTCACTAGCCAAGAGCATAGGAAAGAAAAACAAAATCAAAGACATAAGCTCTACATAAAAGTAGTTCTTTTTAATTGACCTAAAACACAAATATATTAATATATATATATATATATATATATATATATATATATATATATATATATATTGATTTCAGAGAGAAAAGGAGAGGGAGATAGAAACATCAATGATGAGAGAGAATCATTGATCAACTGCCTCCTGCATGCCCCAAGCCCGCAACCCGGTCATGTGCCCTGAAAAGCAATCGAACGGTAACTTTGTGGTTCAAAGATCAAAGTTCGACCACTTTGACCAGGCAACACAAATGAACTTTTAAAGATAATTTAAAATATGAAGCAATAATTGATAAAGTGAAATACATGGCTCAAAAGCAATGCCCCCTAAGGTTATAGAACTGTTGTGATTATATCAGAATTGGAAGAAACTTGAATGAGCCTTGCATATCCTGAATAGAAAAAGAAAAAGAATTATGACTTGTTCTATGACATCTATAGAAATAAAAATAACCTAATCGGTATAATGACTCTATGAGATCATTTTATGCAATATATATGATTTGCAACATTTTAAAGAATAATTTGAGGGTTTAAAAAATGTGCCTTCAAAATAGCAAGGATTATAAACAGTGGGATCACACTACTGGCTGCAAATTACTATGCACCAGAAGCAACTTGTCTTGATGTGACTCAGCATGAATTTTTTCCCAATTGGCAATAAGTTGATTTTTCCTTGCTCTTTTGTTGGTGGTTATATATTGTATTAACCCAGGATCCAAGTTGTGGAACTGAAAAATATTTTAATTGTTTTCAATCTCAATTTTTCTATAAGCTATTTATTTCTGCTATGTCTCAAAGATACTTAAACTCCTAAACTAAATTTTTAAATTGCTTTTCTGTAATTACCATCACTTTCTTCTTATAAGTCAAGGTAATATTGACAGTAATTGAAAATATTTCTTCACCTAAATATAATTGTATCTATTTTTAAGAACTATTAAAAAAACTTGTTAGAATTAGCTAATTATAAAATGATAGAAACAGATATTACACAATTATTTTGAATGCATTTGAGGAAACTCAAATAACATTTTTAATTACATTAAAATATAATGACCCTTATACTGTTTTTGTTCAGGGGAAATAAAAATTCATGTTGGATATAAATTAGTAGTAAATTTTTAGATTAACAATCTAAAGTGAAAATTTAATTATCCATGTTAATGTCTATCTTGATAAGGAAAAACAGGTTAGTTACCCTATCTAATAAAGAGGGAATATGCTAAATGACCCTTACACTTGTCACAAATATGCCAGTGCTCATAGCCAATGAGAAGGGAATATGCTAACTGAATGTCACACCCTCAAAGATGGTGGCACCCACAGCCAATAAGGAGGGAATATACTAATTGACTGCCATACCCTCAAAGATGGAGGCATCCACAGCCATAAGATGGCAGTGCTCATTCCCTTCAGTCTTCTGGGTCTGCAGGTGCACTCTGCACGCCTGCCTCTGGAGTCCCCCAGTCTCCTCAGCCCCCCAGACATGCAGGGCCAGCCCAAGGCACAAGCAAGCCTTGGATATAGACTGCCCAGCCATCCAGGGCTGCCCAAGGCTCAGGTAACCAGGGTTGGCCAAGGCTTGTGCTGCAGGCAGTGGCAGCAGCTGAGGTGTGATGCTGATTGCCAGGTCACTCTCCACCCCTGAGGGTTCCCGGACTGTGAGAAGGAGAGGGCAGGATGGGCTGAGGGACCTCCCTTCCAGTGCATGAATTTTCATGCACTGAGCCTCTAGTAAAATAATAATAGGAAAAATGAGGAAATGTACATGGTATCTCTATCAGTAGTCTCAAATGTTAGCACTGAAGCAGGATCACCTGAGCTTGTTTAAAAATTATTGTTAACCCTAACTGATTTGTCTCAGTGGATAGAGCTTTGGCCTGCAGACTGAAAGGTCCCAGGTTCAATTCCAGTCAAGGGCATGTACCTTTGTTGCAGGCACATCCCCTGTAGGAGGTGTTCAGGACAAAGCTGATCTATGTTTCTCTCTCATCGATGTTTTTAACTCTCTATCCCTCTCCCTTCCTCTCTGTAATATATATATATATATATATATATATATATATATATATATATATATATATATATATAAAATTATCGTTGGGCCACATCCTTAGAATTTGATTCAGTATCTCTGACATGGTACCCATGAATTTGTATTTTCAGAACCTCTCAGGTGATACTGATGCTGCCCACACCTGGAGAACAATTAGTTGGTAGACTACTATAGAGATTATTTGTGATCAATAAAAATTAAAAAAAAACAATATCCAGCAATATAAACTATTATTATTTGCTTTATATTTCTACCAAAGCAATGACAATTCTAAACAACTTCGATGTTTAATTAACTCTTCCCATGGTGTGTGCAACCTATCTGAGAGACTCAGAGATAGATTAGAAGTAGAAAGAGAGAGAGAGATGATAAAGATAGACAGAGACAAAGACAGAGGGAGGGAGGAAAGGTGGAATACAAGGAGGGAGAGATAGAAGAGAGAAGAGAGAGAGAAAGCAGATCTTGGGGAGACTGTTTTGACTTGTATTTCAGAAGCCTCTGTGTTTTCTTCAAGCGAAGAGAGACTGCTATGCTCTGAAATGAAGGAATGAGCCAATACTTGAGATTCTGTGGAGTCACCAATAATTGGGGGATTGAAAAATATTGAATTTATTAACTCATATCTCTCCATCTCTTATGACAGGGTTTTATTCTTTTTTTTTTTAATTTAAGCCCCGGACCTCAGCATAACATTTATACTTAGGTTGAGATTTAAACTTTTTGAGAACTCAACTTCTCCCAGGATTAATTTGTGATCCCGGACCTAAACTTTGCTCTTCAGCTGATGGAGATGAATATCTCTTAATAAGCTGCCAACTTTATCATTGGCTATTCTATAAGCCTTCAGTTAATGATTCATCATCCACAGCCTTTTCTGTAGTTCTACTCCAGTGGCCTGTTTCCACTGTCCTTATAATTACTAGCCCTGTATTTCTCAAATGACGGATAGATACCCTTGCTAGTGCATGTTCTTCTGATGGCATAAAACCTTATAATTACTAGCCCCCCCCCCTGTATTTCTCAAACGACGGATAGATACCCTTGCTAGTGCATGTTCTTCTGATGGCATACAACCACATTTCACATTCATGAAAATGTTAAAAAAAAATACATTACTAACATATGCTAGGGATGAGCACTTGACCCACCCGTGATGGGGTCCTTATTACTGACCTGCATGTAGTGATTCAGCTGCAACATCCTCTCTTAGCGTCTTTCCTCAGCCCACTTCTGGAACCATGGCTGACAATTAGTTTCCACAGGAAGCACACTGTGAGATGCAAATGAGTTTATGGTGCTCTAAGGATCCACTTCTGGGTGGAAAAAGAGAAAGCATGATTGGACACAGAGAAAAAATAAAGGGCAATGCACTTTAAATACAATGGCAGCTGTCTCAGACGGGATTTGGAAAGCTAGATGATGCTTCGGGGATGTGTTGTGTGTTTCAAGAAGCCAGATCTCTGGGCTTTTATAATGCATAAATGGGTGGGAAAGTGGAAATATAACTTTCCTCCCCCTCCCCCCCATCCTACCTGAAAAGGGCAATATGTAAAGAGGGCTGGAGGCCAAGGCCTGTGATCCAGCTTCACTCCCAGCAGCTGGGAGCAATCCTTCCATGCTGAAGACTCTGGATGGGGCATTGTACATGCAGGACTCAAGGGGGCTTCACATTTCTTAAGAGAACAACTGAAATATAGAACATATTTAAGGAAAATAAGCCTTTACAGGTCTGAGAGATATGCTTTGACAGGAATAAGAAGGCGTTAGCTGGTTTGGCACAGTAGGTAGAGCATTGGCCTGTGCACCAAAGGGTCCCAGATTAAATCCCAGTCAAGGGCATGTACCTTGGTTGCAGGTTCCTTCGCAGGCTGGATTCTTGCAGGAGACAACTAGTCAATGTGCTTCTCTCACTTCAATGTCTCTCTCTGTGTTTTTTTCCCTCTCTTCCACTCTCCCTAAATATCAATGAAAAAATATCCTTCCCGTGAGTATTAGCAACAACAACAAACGTAATAAAAACATATCAGTCTCTCTTTGCTTAAAAAACAGCACAGAGGCTTCTGAAATAAAAATCAAAACATAGTCTTCTACTAATAATTTTCCCTGTCTTTATAATTTCAGATTTTACAATAATATGTTTTAAAATGGGGATCTACATTTATTTTTCCCTTTACTCTTGAATAGTTATTGTATTTCAATATAAAATGATTTGTATTTTTAAATTTAGAAAAGTTAACTTATTTAAATTATTTAATTTTCATTTTCTCATATATTATTGATTCCTGCAACTCATTTTATGATGTTGGAGAATGCTAACATTCATAGTATTACTCTTTTATTTCAAATAATCTTTACCTATATATTTTTCTACTTCTTTGGAAATCTCCTCAACTTATATCTTATATTTTAAATATCTTCTTTTTATTCTTTCTTATATTTAACTTTAAAATATATACCCATTGTTATCTCACTGTTCTTTATTTTATTGTCCGTCATTTCTGTATTCTCTTTAGGGCTCTAAGAAAATTGCTATTGTTAAAGTTTTTCCTCAAAGTATGTGTATTTTTTCCATCTAAATTATTTGTTTCTCTTTTATTTCCTTTGAAATACGTTTTTTATTAGAGACTTTGTTCAAATATCTTGGGATTTTTTTTATACCAGTAAGAATAACTATATTATACTGAAATAAAAAGGTATCTCCACAATCTTGCCAATAAAGTAAAGTTTAAATTATGTCTCCTGCTATCTATTCATCAAAGTTTGCTTTGGGGATCTGTTCTGTGTCACCATAATGTTCATTCTGTGACCCTGGCTGATGGAGTGACAGTTGTGGGTCATATCCAATACTATGACAGAAATAAACCGTTGATGTTTCTGTCCAGAAATGGAAAAAAAAAAATCCACTTCTGCTCACATTCTATTGACCAAAGCAGTGGATATGCCTAAATTCAATTACCAGGAATTTAATTGTACCACGTACCAGGAGAGAAAAAAACAAAACAGTTTATGAGAACATTAAACATCGCACCCTTACACCTCCGTAGTTAATAATGAGAGACTAAAATGCTAATTGCGTACTTTGAGGCCCTAGGGGGATTTACTTTTTTAATAGAAGACTCCAAATGTAATAGTCTGGAGTCCTTCCCCTTTGGCAAGCCAGCTTTCACAGAAAGAAATTCTGTAATCTCTTGCCTTGGGAAATGTAGGTAGGGCATAAATCTATTTGCAGACATCCTGGTAATGAAGCTTGGGCACAGTGCAGAGTTCTCATTTTCTTTTGTGTGGATCCTGGTTTCATGAGAGCACCACCCCGCCCTCCCCTGTTATGTATCTGTTTCAGGTGAGTCCAGAATATGTCGGAATCAATAACTCCATAGGGTTTAAAACTCAATTGTGTTACGTCTACAACCAACAGAATCTATAACTCTTCATTTAATGCTTGGGGCTTTGCTCTTGAGGCAGGAAAGAGCATCTGTACTACTAAATTCTCCCTTTACAAACCTTTAAGCAAACTTACTTTTTCAGCCTCTAGATTATCCAATAGGTTCCCTTTCTGTGGAACCCTTTGGCATTTCTGTTTTCAGCACCTTTTCTTACCCTCCTTTTTTACATATTTTGATGCTTACTTTATGTATTAGTTTTCTTGGGCTGCTGAAACAAAGCACCATAGACGGGGTGGTTTATATAACAGAAATGTGTTTCATGCAGTCTGGTAGCTGGGAAGTACAAAATGATGGACATCCAAGTGCCATTTCATTCAGTTCCTAGTAAAAACTCCCTTTCTGGCTTGCACATGGCCAATTTCTTGCTGTGTGTCCTAATAGGGTGGAGAGACACTAAGTTCTTTGGTGCCTCTTCTTAAAGGGCACTAATCCCATCATGAGGACCCCATCCTGATAACCTCCTCTAGCCCAATTAGTTCCTTAAAGCCCCATCTCCAAATACCTTCACCTTGGGAGTTAGGACTTCAGCATAGTTCTTTTTAGGGAACACTAAACATTTATTCCATAACACATATCAGCCTTATTGGACCACAGGCTGCCCAGATATTGGGTCAAACTCTATGTCTGGGTGTATGTGCCAGAGTATTTATAGAGGAAATTAGCGTTTGAAGCAGTAGATATTGGTGACTCTTATCCAATCATTTGAAGACCTAAATAGAAATAGTCTGACTCACGAATAAGAGGGAACAACTGTCCAACTGCATGACCTGGATGTTAATCTTTTCGGACTTTTGATGTGAACTGAAACGTTAGCTCTTCTTGGATCTGGAACCTGCTGACTTTTAGACCAGAATTAAACCACCAGTTCTCCCGGGTCTCCAGCTTGCAGACTGCACATCCTGGGACTTTTCAGCCTCCATAACACATAACCCAAATTCTTACAATAAATCTGGTTCTATACCCCATTGGTTCTTTAAAGTAACTAATGTACAGATAAAAGTATGTAGTTCTTTGATTTATCCACTTATATTTGGGAGGAAATTCTATATTTGGAAGTGTTTATTTTGGACCAAACATAAGAGGTCAATTTGTTGGAAGATGATCACATGAACTTGTAAGAGCAGTCATGGCAAATGAAGACATTTAATGCATTTAATGCATTCCCTAGAATATTAAAATAATTTTATTGCCTAAAGTAATCAAATACTACATCTCAAAATATATATATATTTCCTATGGGCATACACTACTGATAGGCTTAAAAATGCCGAATATACAATAATAAGAATCTAAAAATTTGCTGAGAGTAGTTTAGATGGTAAATCTAGAAATCTCCAATAAGGGCACAGCTTTAATTTTTGATACACATACTGTTGGATTTATTTTTAAAACCTTATTTCAATTGTAACTGTAATGCAGTTCCTTGGGTCATTCAAACTGATAGAGTCAAGATAATCAAGCGGTATAGAGTTATTTTAAGGAGCGACTAAATTTAAAGAATACTCACAAAATAGCATGAAAAATATACTACCATTTATGTCAATTTGTCAATCAATAGCTTAACATAAACATGTAATTATTATCTATCTATCTATATATTTTAAATTTTTGTAATGTTTCTAAATATAGAAGTTTAATCAAAATATTGCATTTGGCATTGTCAGTTGTGTTTCCAAGCAATAATAAAAATTTAAATACATAGGCAATAAATAATTCAGTGTGAATATTCTTGGTGTGTTGAAAGCTTAATGAGTGTACAGGTTATATAGCAACATTCTCATAGCTGTAAAATCACCTTTCTATACTGTTTTGGGATCCTAGGCCTGGAACTCACCATATCACATTTCTCCTCTGTCAACTGACTCAACCAAAGGTTCTTCAAAAAGGGGGTGATACAATGAATTAGAAGGCTCTTTGCCTCCTGTTTCTTTCAGCATTAACAAAACTAATATGTTTTTGTTTTTTTACCCTGACAATGGCTGCTATTTTCAGTAGTAGTTGTCAATGTAAGAAATGTCTGAACCTATAAGAATTTTTGTGAGTTTATTTGAGCCAAATTGACAACAATTGCTAGGAAGCAAAATCTCAATGGATTGAGAAAATGTTTCAGAGAATGGCAGTTTTGCGCTGTATTTTACACATTACAATCAAAGGAGGAGACATAAAGTGGCTTACATGAATCCATTGGTGATATCTTAGAGAGGTGGGAGAACGCAGAGCAGGAAAATCTTTGGGATTGGATGAAGTGTAAAATGGATAGATAAATACTTATTTTACACAGATGGGTGTAGGATAATTAATGATTGGCATTTATAGCACATAGAGATGGTATGTAGGGGAACAGAATAAAAGTGAGAGGTTCCGTAGTTTTGGACACTGGTGGGAGACTGTGCCCTAAGAAACCTCGTAAGGGAATTACTCAAGTGCACGGGGAGATGCTCAACCAAATAAGCAACCCCAGCCAGGGCAAACAGCTTGTACTTATTTATTTTTTATCCTCATCAGAAGACATTTTTCCATTGATTTTTTAGAGAGTGGAAGGGAAGGGGAGATACTCAGAGAGTCAAACATTGATGTGAGAGAGACACATCTATTGGTTGCCTTCTACATGTGCAAGACTTGTATAAATAGGAAAAAAATCCTTCACTTTTGAATTTTGTTGTGTCTTTGGCTGTGGTTTGAGAAAATATGACTCTAGGATATTTGAGAATATTGAAGTAAAAATATATTGGGGATATATTATCTATGGAGATTGAAAGAATCCCAAGTGTCAAAAGTGACTTTGTTACTTGAGCCTGATAGTGGAATTGAAGTACTACTCACATAAATTAGGTATTAGGTTGAATAGCAATTTCTGGAAGACAGAAGATGGGAGAGACTGTGTTGAGTTAGCAGTAATGACACTCTCTAAAAGGAGATATCATGTAGCTGGTAGAAATATATTCCTCTTTGGTCATAGGAGAGAAATAGACATGTAAGAATACCACTCTAGTAGCTGAATGTATAAAGCAAGTGCAGTAAAATATGAAAATCACTTTGAAAGGAATCATTTTCTAAGAAAATCTAAGAATATATTTTCCCTAGAGTTGAAGAAATTTAGAGAAATCTAACATTTATTAACATGAAAAGTGTATACAAAACAAAAAACAATGGTGTGACATTGTTTATAAATATAAAATCCTGTTCTGTCTTACTGAGGTCTCTCAGCTTATGTGATTATATAGTGGTTTTATGTTTCTCAGGTTACTAATTTTAACCGTGTTTTGTAGAATCTCAGTGCCCCCCCGTCTCTCATCTCATTTTTATTTATTTTTTGGCCACTCTTTCTCTTGACAGTTCAATAACATCATAGTAACTTTTGTTTATGAAATGTACTCTGGTACTTTCTGGACAGAGTTAATTTGTGGACAAGGTGTCTAAAGGATTGAAGGGTATGATCTGTACTTTCACTCATCACACTCCATGACTTTATCAAGCAGAAGACAGCGTGTTTTTCCTAAAGGGGAGTCCCTCCCCGCTGGTCACTGGCTTTAGCATTTCCAGCGTGAAGGGGCAGGAAGGTGGGAGAATGGAGGCAGATATTTTCTCATGTGAGGCAGTCACTGCCAGGGGAGGGGAGTCCAGGCCTCATAGGATTTATTCAGTCTGCTGCCAGTTGCTGAGCCTGTTTAGGGGTTCTCAGCAGTGTGGGTGTGTGGTTTTTGGGGGTCATGTTCACCTTGCCCCAGCTGCTCCTCTCACTGTCAGCGCACACTACAGGATGTCTTCAGCTCACCATCATCACGTAACTTCTCTCCTGGTGGGCTCAGTGCACCTTTGTCCAAAGTCTCTTGAGCAGTGCTCCCTGTCTGCTTTCTTCTCTAGTTTCTTGGCTCCTTCACTGGTAAAGCGGAGCCTTTTTCATGCCCTCAGATAAGCACAGAGTGGCATGGAAGTTTGGGAACAAGGGGTTAATCACGCTTTTCTCCTCAGGTTCTTAAGCTCCATAACGTAAGTATCTCCTTAAACCTACATACAAGTGATTGGGCACTAGCTCTTTGCTATATGCACACATCTCCCAGTGATCACATGCTTTTCCTCCCTCAGCACCTTCACTGGGGAGGGTCCTTAGCTTCTGTGAAAAGGTACCATAGTGGGGCCATTTTCAACTAGAGTTGCGGCTACCATTCCAGAGGAAATGCTTGCCTGTCTCACTCCTCATACTTTGGAATGTCTGAATTGCACAAAATGAACCTTCGGACTTATCCAAACCAACACTGTGTTCCAAATGATTGTTTGCAAATCTCACAGGAACGTGCATCTCTTGATTAGAATAGTTTTGCCTATTAGCATCAAGAGAGATTTTCCTATTCATATAGCTCCTTTAATTCCTCCTTAAAAACAGAACAACCAAACATTGCCTTTACCCTGTAATCAGAGCAGCACTGTTTGGGTTTCTGCCCGAATCACTGGTTCCCAAATAGCTAGTCTTTGATCTCACATAAACGCATGATGCCTCTCAGGTTGACTTTTTTAGTTTTAGGTTAATGGTTCTGAACGCCCAGAAGGCTTGGGCCAGGGAGCAATGCGCCAGGCTCTGCTGCTCACCAGGAGGGCTGACCCTGTCCGCAGTGATTCTCCTTAACAGTCCCTTCTTACTGTTTAATAGGAGCACGTCGAATTCCTTACACCATAATTACAAATGGTTAAAAGCTTTCAATGAAGAAAATGACTGTGAGATCTCTTATGTTCTCTCCTCCCGTGGTGATAAATATGTCTCCACAAAGACAAAAAAAACATCCTGTGGAAAGCAATAGACTGCACCACAAGCTCCCTCGGTCTCCTTTCCAAACATCTAGGAAAACCCCGGGATAAAGGCTCCTGGTCTCTCACTCTGGGAGGGGTGGGGGATCTTTCCGTTTCTACTCAGTACCTTCCTGTATCCTCCCCATTCAGGGACATCAGTGCTCAGAGGCAGAAATCACTGCATTGGTTTCTCCTCACCTCAATCCCAGGCCAGGCATCTGACTACTTACTAGATACCCTCAGGGAATCCTTCCTTGGTTTTTATAGGAATTTGAAACTGTAAGGTTGAGTTTGGATTTAGAGTTCTCCTTTAGCTAGGAATTGGAACATGGCAGGGGACAGAGAGCCACGTCTGGACCAGGCAATGGTCCATCATTTTTTAAAAACATTAAAAAAATTTATTATTGATATCAGAGAGGAAGGGAAAGGGAGAGAGAGATAGAAACATTGTTAATGAGAGAGAATCATTCATCTGCTGCAGCCTGCATAGCCCACACTGGGGATTGAGCCTGCAATCTGGGAATGTGCCAGGAATCAAACCATGGCCTCCTGGTTCATAGGTAAATGCTCAACCACTGAGCCATGCCAGCTGGGCCAGCCTCCTTGTTTTAAACGCAAGTTACTTCCAGCAATTAGAGGTTTCTCATGAGTACAAGAAAATCCCTTCATGTGCACAAATGCTCCCAAATAGACAAGCTTTGGACACCTGACATGTTTAGGATTCTACAACATTCTCTGTGATTTGCCTACAGCTCAGATCCCTAGAACTGACCTGTTCATGCTATTATATGGGTCTGGGGACTTTGTGCTGAAAATTCTATGGTTCCAGCTTCTTAAAATATAGTCAAAAAAAGGGTCAGAATCTCAGTCTCTCTCTCTCATTTTTATTTATTTTTTGGCCACTCCTTCTCTTGGCAGGTTCAATAGCATCATATTAACTTTGTTTATGAAATGTACTCTCTGGTACTCTCTAGACCAGCCATGGGCAAACTATGGCCTGCAGGCCGGGTCTGGCCAGTTCAGCTGTTCTATCCAGCCCTCGGAGCCAAAAGAGAGGAGGGTTCTCTTGCTCTCCCCTCCACTCCTTCACCAGCAGCCCAAGATGAGAGTGCCAGCATGGTCAGGTTGCTTTTTTTCTGGCCCTCTGGTCCAGTTTAAGAACCCATTGTGGCCCTCGAGTCAAAAAGTTTGCCCACCCCTGCTCTAGACAGAGTTGATTTGTGGACAAGGTGTCTAAATGGCATTGAAGAGTATGGTCTGTGCTTTCACTCCTCACACTCCAGGATTTTGTCAAGCAGAAGACAGCCTGTTTTTTCGAAAGGGGATGTTTGGGAAGTATTAAAAACAAAATCCCCTCCCAACTCAGAAAACATGGCCACAAGGTAGAAGAGGAAGACAAGTTTAATGTTGAATAGACATTGAATGAGATGTGATGCACACAGCAATTTCCTGAAAGATTGCAGAGGCATATTCTCAAATTAAACCATAACCAGCTCCCAAATAAGACGACTTGACACCATTTGTCACATACAGTTTATCTTCAATTCACTAGGTAGTTAGCTAATTGGCTCTTGCCAAATGAGAAACACATTTTTCATAGCTTTGTAATAGGAGGGAAATTTGTTCCTATAGTTACTGTAGTTAGTTACACATTAGAAAGAAGAAAGCAAGAGGAGGCAGACATTGGTAAGCTGGGAGCAGAGGTCCTTTTGCTTCATTTGGAAGCTACAGCTTCACACTCCCCCCAGGAAACCACCAGTCCATTCCCAGCAGAATACTGGGGAAAGGGTCCCACAAAGAGGCATGTGAGCACATGCTCAATAGAAGTGAAAATGCTGCAGAGGAGGTGGTTGACCATAGAGGCCTGTCAGTCAAACCTGCGGAAAAGGTCATTGACTAGAGGGTCAGTGCAGTTCCAAGAAAGCTTAGAAATATGATTGGTTATTTTGAAAAGCTCCTGGGTGAAACCCCAGGGGAAATAAAGATCTCTCTCTCTCTCTCTCTCTCCTTGCCCATCCTGTAACAGACTTGCCCATTAGTTTACTTGCTCTCCCATCCAGGAGCACTGACCATGTGAGTCTAGCAGCTACCACACCCACAGCAAGTCACAAGTGCTCCAAAGGACTAAGCTTTACTATGAAACAGAAACTTTGGACATTGACTGCATTCTCTGGCGGGAGAAGTCTTCTCTTGGCACTGTGGTCCACCAAGTGACTGACCCCAAGACCTGAAGACCATAGACAAAAATACCTAAATTCTATCCCCTGGAGATTCAGGGGGAGAGTGACTGTTGACTCTATTGCTTGGTTCCCTGACCCATTCAATCTTGCTATGGAGATATGAGGCTGAACATTATTGAACATTATTGAACATCAGTTGAACATTAGCTTAAAACATATTTGATAAATTCTAGGGCTCACGCTCATAGAAATATGCCCTAGTACTGCAGCTACACTTTCTACAGACCCCTGGTAGATTGAATTCTTTCAGCAAATATTCAATATTCTCTCCAATGTTTTCTCTAATCTCTCCCTCCACGACCGGGCTCAATGTACTTTTCTACCTGTCTTACTTTAGGCTTAACTCAGTGACTTGCTTTAATGTGTAGAATAGAGAAGAGTGTGCCAATTTTGAGCAGAATGGAGGCTTTGAAAGTTATTGTGTGTTCTTTCTCCATTTTTTTATATTCCTGTCACGAGAAGACCATGCACAAAGTGACTTCTACTACTCCATCCCGGGTTTTTGTATGAGAAACATGGGAAGCAGTTCAATACAAGAGCCCAGCTAAGCCCAAAAAGCCCAACAAAGATTTGCAGATGCACAGGTAATCAGATGCTGATGCAAAAATAACGTTTTGTTTGTTTGTTTAGGTGACTGGGGATTTGTAGTCATTTATTGCTTTAATTGCATTGCATTTCCAATTCCATCAAAAAAGGCATCTGCCTCTTTGTGATGGGGCATGTGATATCACTGGCCATGCAGTCACTGTGCCACAGCCTTCCCTTTAAACAACTGTCAAGTGTTATTTTGAGAGAAATGCCAGGGTCCTCCGCAAATGTTGGGATTAACAAAAGCGCTGCATGGTGGAGAGGGAAATGCACATGAGACTTAGTTGTCTGATCTGCTCCATGATGGGAAGGTCAGGGCACCAGGTTGCTGAATGATTCCTTTAGGATAGGGTTTGTCAAACCACTTTGGGTCTAGCCTCTGTTCTATAACTGAGTTTTATTGGATTACAGGTACACTCATTTATTTACTAACTTCCTATCTTCAGGTTATGATGGCAAGCGGAGTTCAGTAGCTACAACAGAGACAATATGGCCCACACAGCCTAAGATATTTACTAATTGGCTGGTTACAGAAAGAGGTTTCAGATTCCCATCCTAGCAGGTATCTGCAATGTCACTATCTACAGCTTAGGTTTGATTTCTGCTGTTGGGAGGTCAATCACTCAGCACCTGGCCGAAGGCAGATCAATTTCAATGAGGAAACGAACAGTTTGGTTGGATCTATAGCCTCCATCTCCGTCCAGCCAAGCCATATTGGGTAGAAAGGCCCTTTGAGCCAGCACTACATTAGTTAAGGAAAGATGCATACTAACATCTATAGCAAGTATGTCAAACTCATGGCCCAAGGGCCACATGCATCATTTATTTGGTCCATATTAGCCTTTGAGTTTGACATGCTTTATCAACAAGATAAACTTTCTCTCTCCTATGCACCTCCTGGAAAGTTTGTCCAAAGATATTCTTTTGAATTCCTGATCTATTGCTCAACCTTTCAGCTATCACTAATGGATCAGTATAGACCCACAAATCAAGCCATATCTTCTAATAACAATAATAATAATAATAATAAGTGTATTTATTTATTCATTTATTTATTTTTAGAGAGAGAGAGACAAGGAGAGTGAGAAAGAGAGAGAGAGAAAGAGGGTTCTGCATGTGCCCTGACCAGGAATCTAACCCTCAACCTTGTAGTATACTCAGCCACCTGGCCAGGGCCAGGCCATCTCTTCTAAGTGGACATTTAGTTGCATTACCTGAGGTTGTGATCACTGGGGAACATTTTTTATCAGTACTCTCTTTCTGGGTCAACCCTGATTTAGGATGGAGAACAGCAATAGCCCATTCCTCACTAATGCTTTTTACCATGAAAATACTTCCAGGAAGCAATAACCAGGTGATAACTGTACAGAAGGGCAGGCAGTGCTTCTGGGGAGATCTCCTGTCTGCTCTCAGAGGATTAAGTCTCCCTGGTGTCTGTCCCCTGGCATGTGTGAATGAGTCTGTGGCTTCCTGGTGAAGCAAACAAGCGCCTGTCCCCCAGCCCATGAGGTGCACCAGTGTCTGATTCCCCTTGCTTCCTTCCTTCATCAGCATCTGTGCTAACAGACCTGCCCCTGCGTGGGTACTGGCAGACCTGATTTTAATTTTTGTTAGGGCAGGCCCATTTTGGTTGTAATGTTGCTACAGTTGTCCTGTTATATGGCCTTACTGGACCTCACCTGAGTACCTGAGCTATTAGGTTAAATCTCTCACACCCGGTGGGCTAGAAAAGTAATAACCTCAGGTATGTCACATCTCTGCTTTCACTATTTAGGTTTCAATGCTATAGCGGGTGATTTCTTCTGGGCTTCACAGTCTTATCTTGTGCACGCTGAGCCCAGCCCTCCGCCAAGTAGCTGAGGCGATGTCACACAGACTTCTGGAACGCCAGAATGCCTCGCTTCTTCCTATCCGCTCCCTGTGCAGTCCTATCATTTAAGTCACCCTGCCTTGCAAATTACAGCTCCTTTACTAGGCAGTGCCGGCTATCTCTGCCTGATCAGCCAAGTGAGACTCTGGCATTGATTAGACCCCTCCAAATACAGGATACGAGGGAGCTATTTCCCCGTGTTTTCCTGCTGTGCCTGCGCTATTGAGAGCCTGTGCCCCAGAGGACCTGAACAGTGCCCTCAGCTTGACTACATTTCACACAGGTTTCTTTCTGACCCCAGGGTCCTGTGCTTTCTTTTCTTAGAGCATTTGCTTTAGAATCTGAGACTTGTTATCCTACTACATCTTTCATGTGCTCCTTTGAGATGTAAATCCTGTAAAAATGTCTCTTGCCAGTTTTATAAGCCAGGGATGCCTTTTTCCAGGACCCCAGTGCCTTTTCTTTCAACTGCAAGCATCAAGGAAGATAGTGCCCTCTCTCTCTCTCTCTCTCTCTCTCTCTCTCTCTCTCTCTCTCTCTCACTCTCTCTCTCAGAGGAGAGAAGCCATGTTTTTGTGGGGTACGGCAGGCACCTTGCTCCTAGTTGTAAAGGTAGACTAAGTTTGTTTTTCCTTTGGGTAATGTCAGTTGGCAAAAACAAATGACCTAAGATTGCTCCCCCCCTCACCCTTTTAATAACTCTATGGCCTTTTGTAAGTAGAGTTGAGCTCAGACTGTTTCCTGCTGTTTCTCTCCTATTGCAATGCCTTGGATAATAAAGTTTTCCTCGTCTGTCTCACTCTGTCCAGTGTAATCTTTACTTTGGCACTTGAAAACGTTTGTCCCGTGTGTTTTTCCTGTTTCGGTTGTTTTCTGTGGTCAGAGTTATTTTATCATGCTTGAAGCAAAAGTCTAGAGAGGATCTCAGAGGAATTTTGCTCTCAAAGAGGCCATAACATTTTGATTGATAGCTAAAAGACATAAGTTCAAAGAAGGTGTTTTTTCTTTTAAGCTGGGTATGTAGGTATTACAACATGTGTGAATGGTTATGGAAGAGATACATGAAAGAAGAGAAAATCAGTCCTTAAGAGAAATATAACCGTGGCCTCTAAGGTGTTGAGCATAGAAGTGCTGGGTTCCATATACAATGAGAAGTTGGGGTCTTAGAGAACACAGATACCAGTTCTACCAAGTACCATATATTGATACAGATGCAGGTATGTCAGGGGATTTGGTGGGAGAAAGCTGATGAGTTTTCTTCAAATATGTTTGTATTTCCTCAGTAAATAGAAAGAAATGGATCAAGGATAAGGCTGTTGGAGAGCTGAAGAGTTTCCAGGCCCCAGTGGCATTGAGAGTTGGCTTAATTAGGCATAGCTTTTAACTAGGTAAGGATAATCTAGGAACACAAGGACACTTTAGTAAAGGTGTACTCATAGAAGATACAAGAAAGTCAATGATGGCAGAATATATGAAGGGTAGCAGTGATATAGTCTAATTGTATGTAAATCATAGGGAAGGAGATAAGTCATTTTTTGAGATAAGGAAAGAAATAATTTGCTGGTGAAAATAAAGTGGTGATATAACAATCCTACCTCCAGACCCTGCATTTTGTGTGTCACAAGAGGAAAGATGAGAGAAAATACTAGAAAAAACGATTAAAAGTATAGCATCATGGATATACTGCATGCCTGAGTTTGTAGCTTGGCCTCATCACAACACAGTGTCTATGTTACAAAAGTGGTGGCTCAGATTTCTAAGATGCAAATTGGCAATGATAGTTATACCGATCACATAAAATTTTGTGAATAGTAAGTTCCTTAATACATGCAAAATGCTTACTTGGTACACTGTGTAGTATATACTACACATTCATTAATTGAGAAAGAAATGAGAAAGCTAGATAGAGATACAGAAAAGCTGTTCAAGAGATACAGGGAGATTCAAAGAGGAGTTTGATATTACAGAAGGTTGTTTGAAATGGTAAGCAATGGAATCCAGAATGTATCTTGAAAGACTTATGGAGAAGGAGATGAGGAGGAATTGAATCTTATCCAATGAGATATGGGTATATGAATTTGGTGGAAGGCAAATGACATTAAAAGCTAGGACTTCTTGGGCATGGGAATAGGTGTGATTACACCTCTGTGTTAGAGGCTGGCAAACATTTTCTGTAAATAGAGAGATAAAAATATTTTAGGGCCACAGTCTTATTCTCAACTTCTCAATTCTTCTATTTGCTAGCCACAGGCAATGTGTTGATTAATTTCTGTGGCTATGTTTCAATAAAGCTATTTGCAAATTCAGGCACTGCGTCAGATTCAGCCTGTCAGCCTTACATTTTGATCTTGGTTTGCTAGGGCTGCTGTGTAGCAAAGTACCACAACCTAGAGAGCCTGAGTAACAGAAGTCTGCTTTCTCCCAGTTGTGGAACGAGAAGTCTGAGATCAAGGTGTAGGTAGGTCCGGCTTCTCCCCGGGGCTGTGAGGGAAGGATCTGTTGTCTACAGGCTTCACTTCTTGGCTTGTAGATACTGTCTCTTCCTTGTCTCTTCCTGTCCATAGTATTCTTCCGGTGTGCATTTCTGCCTGCAAATTTCCCCTTTATATAAGAACACCACTCATATCAAATAGGTAGGGTCTGTCCTACTGGCCTCATTTTAACTTGAATAGCAAATGATTAGCAAATGTATAAAGACCCTGTTTCCAAATAAAGCCACATTCTGAGATACTTTACATTAGGACTCCAACATATGAATTTGGGGAGACAAAATCCAATCCTAGTATATAAAAATCCAGGGTCCGTAATATCCAAAAGGACTGAAGGCTCAACCAACCGGCAGTCAGCGCTGGGTTGCCGTGGTGACCTAGCACTGACTGCCCACCACTGCAGGCACCTCAACCCAGCACTCACTGCCAAGGGGGCTGTGGATTAAGCCCAAAGAGAAGCCTGGAGAGAGAAGCAGGGTCTGACCAGTAGCCTCCCTGGCAGCTGTTGATCACCCCTTGCCTCTCTTTCTCTCTAAGCCTGGCTAGAAGCCACACCTCTCTTTTTCTTGGGCCTCAGCTGGGGCTGCTGATAAGCCCCACCTCTCTGATCAGGCCCGTTGATAGGCCCAGAGACACTGACTGGCATAGAAACTGACCAATCAGAAGAACCTAACCTGGGTTAACTGTGAAGCAGAACCTAAGGTGGGGGCTGAGGAGGTGTTTTAAGGGCAACAGCTGTTTGGTATAAGGTGAAGAAAGCAGTTCAATTTTTTAATGACCAATTTGGTAGTATAGTGCATATAGCTGGCTATCAGTCCAGATATAGGGATTATGTCATTTTGTCTACCAAGAGCATCTCCTCCTGATGCAAAAGGCTTTCTCCCCCCATTTAAGGAATCCTATCCTATATAATCTATCTATACTTCTAAAAGGGTAATATGCTAATTAGACCAGGTCTACTGGCCATCTTCCAGACTTCTCACTTCCTTCCAGGCAAAGCCATGGTGGTGAGGGCCAAGGCAGAGGCCATTAGGGGTGATCAGGACAGCAGGGGAGGGCAGTTGGGGGTGAGATCAGGCTGGCAGGGGAGGGCAATTAGGGATGATCAGGAAGTCAGGCAGAGGCAGTTAGGGGCAATCAGGCAGGCAGGCAGAGTGTTTGGGGCAATCAGGTAGGCAAGCAGAGGGCTTAGGGGCAATCAGGGTGACAGGCAGGCAGGCAGAGGCACTTAGGGAAGATCAGGCAGGTAGGCAGGTGAGCAGTTAGGAGCCAGCAGTCCCAGATTGGGAGAGGGATGTCTGACAGCCAGTTGTATATCCCCCAAAGGGTCCCGGATTGGAGTGGGTGCAGGCTGGGCTGAGGGAATAGCCCTCCCCCCATCCGGTGAACAATTTCATGCGCTGGGCCACTAGTCCACTCTTTCTCTAAGATGAAGATCTGTATTCAATCCTAACCATCATCTTCTCTTGTAAATTGTCTCTCTTGGGCCAAGTGGGCAACAATTATTGGTTATTTCTTCATAACATCATTTTAAAAAAAAGACTTGAAACAAAGAGCTGATCTCTGTGCACTGATATACTGGCTTTGATGTTGCTGCTTTACCTAGATGCAAATGAAGCTCTGCCTTATGCTTTTATTCTGACAGGTGCTACTGGAAAACTATGCCTCAACTCCAAGGAGTGACTAGTTCTAAAAATCAAAGTCACTGACTGACAGTGTCTGGAGACTCAGGCCTGCAACACTTCATTGCTTTGGCGACAGCTGTCTAAAGAACACCCACAGAGCACCACAAGCTTCTGGGTTAAAAACATCCTGGTTTCTTCTGTAGCAGCCACCTGCTGTCATCCCCTCAGTGAGATGTAAGTGCAGCCCACGGAGCTCCACTGATACTCTACCACCTCCCCGCTTTCTGCCTCCTCCAAGACGCAACCACACCCACCTCCTCACTTAAATACCACCAGCAAGAAGGACAGAATCTATTTTAGGGGTAGGAGAGTGATGGATATTAAAAATAGAATATAAAGCCAGGTATGAATGCGACATGAAGGTATTTTCATGAGGCATTGTTTAGTGAGAAATGTCAAATACATAGAACACATACACACACACGTGTGTGTCCATCTATGCATAAATACAGTCATATTTATATTTCTTAACAAAATGTATCATGGGCATAGTTTGAACACATTTGTAGAACAATGATGTGTGTGTGTTCCCCAGAAAGCACACCAGCTGTTTTGTGGTTGCAGGTGAACATGAGGTTGAGGAGGGTGAAGTCATTTAGGGGAGATTGCGGAGTTAAAGAGAGAGAAAATAAAGACACCAAACTGAAAGAGCTAAATTAGCCTGCAATGAAAGCAAGTATATTTTTATCATATTTATGCAAAGATTTAAATTATGCAATTGCGTGGGAATATATATATATATATATATATATATATATATATATATATATATTGTCATGAGTGTGTGTGTGTGTGTGTGTGTGTGTGTGTGTGTGTGTGCCTTTTAAAGCTTTAAGAGGAGGTGAGGGAAACGAGGGGGCCTGGAAACTAAAGGAGCAGCTTCGCCTACTCCACAGTTTGCATGGGGCATGTGCTTACTTTGGAGAGTTCCTGGAAGCTTGTAAGAGGCAAAAATAGTTTTTCTACTTAACATTCAACATGCAGCCATACTTCCACAGAGTGTATTATAAAGGATTTAAGAGTTACGATTATTTTCTTATATAACTGAAAAACTGCTATATCCTGGCGCCCCAAACTGGAATTATTAAGATACAAATGGAAATGTTTGCAAAGTTGATACAATCGTACGCAGTAAGATCCAGCCTTTACTTCGCTCTTTCTGTGTGCCAGCTCTTGTAAAATCACTTTAATGCATATTCACCGCTTTTCTCCTTCTAGGGAACCTATGAGGTAAATACTGTGTTTAACCACGTTTCAGACTGGAAACAAGGCACTGCGTTTGTTGTCAACACAGTGCAACAAATTTAGCAGTTTAAAATAATACAAACTATTTTTATCTCCCATGTTCTGAGGGCCAGAGGCTAGCAGGTTTTGGCTGGGTCCACTGCTCAGAGACTCACATGCCTAACATCAAGGTGCTGCCATCCCGTGGAGCCTGGTCAGGGGTTGACAGAGTTCTGTTGATGTGGTTGCAATGCTGAGGCCCTGAGGTCTTAGAGACCATTCCTCTTCATAGACATAGTTGAGAGCTAACTGTTTGTCCCCCAAAAGAAATGTCTGCTGCTCTGCTTTTTTACTTTCTTTCTTTTTATAAGTCATTAATTATTATTTTTAATATATTGTATTAATCTTTTTACAGAGAGGAAGAGAGAGGGATAGAGAGTTAGAAACATCGATGAGAGATAATCATTGATCATCTGCCTCTTGCACATCCCCTGCTGGGGATGTGCCCTAAACCCATGTATATGCCCTTGACTAGAATCGAACCTGGCACCTTTCATTCGGCAGGCTGAAGCTCTATCCACTGAGCCAAACTGGTTTCGGCATACATCATTAATTCTTATTTCTGCTGCTGCTCTGTCAGACTGCTTATTCTGACTTCTTGGCCATCTGTAGAAAGGCATGCCTTAGCTGGTTTTGCTCAGTGAATAGAGCCTTGGCCTGCGGACCAAAGGGTACTGGGTTAGGTTGCAGGCTCCTTTGCAGCCTGGGTCCTGGTTGGGTTGTGCAGAAAGCAACCAATCGATGTGTTTCTTTCACATTGGTATTTCTCTCTGCTTTTCCCTCCCTCTCCCACTCTCCCTAAAAATCAATGGAAAAATATCATTGGATGAGGACTTTTTTTAAAGTAAAAAACAAAACAAACAAACAAAAAACAGGCTTACTTCCTTAGGTCAGGATGATTCATGTTTTGATTAACTTAAAGACAACTGACCTAATCATGAGAATAAGATCCCATGATCCTGAAGAGTCTTGGAGGAGATTTTACAGAACACACATACCAGGAGCAGAAGTCTTCTTGGTCCATCTTAGATCCCTGAATACAAAATCTAAGGCAGAGAAGGGAAGTTTAACTTGCCCCGCACCACAGAGTTAATAAGAAATCAGAATTGGGCATCTATATTTAATTCCATGTTGGTAACCACTATGCTCTACTAGGAGGTGAAGGAAGAGAGTGTCAGCTCACGCTTTGTAGATATTATAAGAACTGCGAAGGGTGTGAGATTTTATCCCTACTTGCAAGTTAACTAGTTAGCCTTCCACAGATTCTTGGGAGCTGGAAGAAGACACGGAATCTTGAGTCAGGAACAAATCACAATCTATTACTCAAAAAAATAATAGCAGCCACAGTATCAGCATTTGCACCGGTTGTGTGAGCTTCAGTTCTTATGGAGTGACACAAAGAGGGCCATGCAGTATTTATATACCCACTGGGTGTGTTAAAAGGGAAGAAACTCTAGTTTGGGGAACCAGATTCATTACATCAGACATAAGCCTGTGTGACATTTGCCCCAAAGAGGGGAGGGGGGGTAATTATCTTTATTATACTCCAAAGTAAGCAATCCTGCCTTTTTGTTCTATAAAAAGCTATTTTCCAGGCCAGTTTTCTATACAGCCAACCTTGAAAACATAGTCTTCAACACAGGCAGACAAAGTTTGATTTGTGCAAAGTGTATGGAAACATGGGAAATCCATGAAAAAGTACTGCCCAACACTACCCAACTCTTGTTGGTGCACCATCTTCATTTCTATTGAATTTTCCCACAATGATATTAGTCTCTCTGATTAATGACAGAGCTGTGGGAAAATTCACTCACATTGCCTCATACATTATTTAATTAAATTTATCACCAGTAACATTGCAAAGAGTAAAAAGGAGGCCAAGCAGACTGTCAAATGACAGCGGGGGGGGGGGGAGAGGGGGAGGGAGATCTGGGGGAGATAAGAGATCAACCGAAGGACTGGTATGCATGCATATAAGTACAACCAATGGACACAAAACTCTGGGGAGGGAGGGCATGTATAGAAGGGGGGGGGCAATGGTAACCTATGTACACATATAATACCTTAATAAATTAAAAAAAGAAGGCCAATGCACACTATTGACCTCAAACATGCCCTCCAACTGAATCCAACCAGCTGAACAAATATCACGAACCATGGGGATCTACCTTAATAAACCAGGTGACTTCCTCCTTAAGGTTTTATATTGATTTTTTCACTTGGCCCAACCTATTAAGCAGAACGTGTCAGTGATTATCTAGACTCTACCCTGCCCAGCAATCAGGCTGGCTAAGAGATTTCCATCATGTATAACAACACTGGTCAGTGAGTTGAAGATGGCATACACACCTTCTAGAAACAAGGTAGTGTCTTATATCTTCCAGGGACAAGGTGGTGTCTTTGATCTTTTGAGCTAGTCAAGAAAAAAAAAATGTCACTCAATCTTTCCTGATTGTCTGCCTCCCTCTCAGGGAAGACTTTCAATGACATGCCCATAAATAGAGTCAGTTATCCCTCTGGAAGCTCCCCTGAGTAAGTGAAAGTAGTCTGATTTTGAATAAATTTATGTGTTTTTCTTGAGGGCTACATCATCTCCTGGTAGTATTTTTCTTTAAAATATGTAGGTCTTTTATATTTACCCTTAAGGTGCAAGTCGCAGTGTTTTTAGAAAGGAGGCAAGTTAATATCTGCCTACTACACAAGAAGTATAGTCCCAGGAATATAGACTCTGGCAAAAAAAAAAAAAGGAAACAAGTATTATTTAAAAGTATTAAGTGACTCTCAGAGTGGTGATATATTTTTTAAGAAGGGCACCTTAATCCAGGATATTTGCTGCCCTATTTATGTCTTATTTTAAGAGCTAGTAGATTTTTCCAAAGCTGTGGGGTTCTTTGGCCCAGTTGTTCATTCCCCAGTGGCTCACTGGAGCAGTAAGAGCCCAGGCGCAGATTAATTTTTCTTTATGACTTGCCACAGGAGACTCGCTGTTTCAGGGAATTCTCCTTTCAAAGGTAACTCTCCCTCACAACAGCTGGGCCCCAGGACAAAAACTTTTTACTGCCCTATTTGAGTACACTTAAAGTTGGAATGAAAGACTGGTGGAGGAGCTGGGCTTTAAGATAACCCAGTTGTGGCCATTTCTCCTTAACAAGTACCATGTGTCCCAGCCCCTCAACTTCTATATAAACCACCCAACGTTGTAATAGATTGCTTGTTTTTGCCCTCAAAAGCCACAAGTTTCCCTTCTTTAGGAGTCAGCGGAGTTGTGTGGCTCTGTAACTCCTGATTGCAAGAGGGGCCTTATAGTTTTCGTAGAGGGATGGACCTGGTGCTGACCACCACATTGGCTAGTTCCCATCTACAAAAAGGAGCTTCAGCAAGAACCAGGGCCCATTCCAACCGCAGTCTTTGAGCTCACTTCTTGGTGTGGCCTGCGAGCATCTATGCAATTCTTCCTCATTCACAGGCAAGAGTGTAAGTCCGTTTATTGTGAGACAGTTGTCTGTAAAATTTAGTTAACCTATTTACTAGATAGTCCCATGGACTTTCCCCAAATCCTGATAAATCGGCCCCAAATTCTCATCCTTCCTAGCACAGGAACCCATGCCTTCATTATTCTGTTAAATGTCAAACACTGTGAAGGATCTGAGATTATCTACTTGAAAGCTAACAAGTTAGCATGTTGTTGTTTCATGGCTGCAGGCAGAGAGCATGAAACCTCTGAATCAGAGGCAAAGAGCAGTTTATTACACATACAGACAGCAGTAGCAGAAAAGTAGCATTCCTCAAGCGCTAAAGCAGGGGGTGGCACCGTGGGGAAGGAACCCCAAGCATAATGGTTGATGAGCCTATTCAACCTTTGTTCCGAAAAACAGCATCACTTTAATTATTCTAGACCAGTGTTAACTCGTGCTCTAAGCTTAGAGCACCAGTAAAGTATACAATTTTACCTATATGTTCCCAAAAATTCCAGTTTAGCACTTCTTAGTTGGGATTCAGGAATCTGTATTTTAACAACCCCACCAGGTGATCCTCATCATGAGAGAAGTTTGGGAAACACTGTTCTAGACAATAAGAAAACCAGCATTTTGCTGTTGATGAAGATACTATTCTATCTTGCAAGACTATTTACTATCCAAGGTCCTTGAAAGACAATCTGAAATAAAAGGCCTTTGCTCATAAGATGTAGAATTGGGAGACTCATGGAGAATTGTTGCCAACATGCATTTACCTCCTTCTTTTAAATAGTAATTACTAATTTTCTTTAAGAGGGCATATATTTTCACATACTATATATTTTGTAATCACAAAAATTACTAATATTTACTAGTCAGGCATTAATTTACATATTTTTACATGTATTAGCTCTTAACCTTCACATCCTTATGAGGTATTGTTATTCTTACCCCGTTTTGAAGATGAGCATTCTAAGATCCAGAGACTTAACTAAAATGTCCCAGGTCACAGCTAATGATGTTAAGACTAGCACCTGGAGATTATCATCCCCCAAAATTCTGACTTGAGAGTCCATGCTCTTGGCCTCAGAACTGGAGCAACAGAAGGGTCACATGGACTTATAGCTGCCTCGGCACCACGTGAAGCCTTCAGCCTTGGGCTGGACATGTGATGGTCCCTTCAAGCATGAGGATTAATATTAGGTTTTCCTTTGATCTCTTACATTCATTTTATAAATAAAGAAATTGATGCTCAGAATACTTGGTTTTATAGTCAAAATGTTAATTATTCTAAAACTCTGAAAAATCAATATCCACTGGACATTTCAACATATTCCTGGATCCAGAAAAAACTTAGAGATGAAAATAAACATTGACTACATATTTTTTTTCTTAAAAAACATGTTTATATTGATTTTAGAGAGAGAAGGAGGGATAAGGATATATATATATAACCAGGGCTGGATTCTTTTCTTCTTTTTCCTTCCTTCCTTCCTTCCTTCCTTCCTTCCTTCCTTCCTTCCTTCCTTCCTTCCTTCCTTCCTCCCTCCCTCCCTCCCTCCCTCCCTCCCTCCCTTCCTTCCTTCCTTTCTTCCTTCCTTCCTTCCTTTCCTTTTTAAAAAAATATATATTTTATTGATTTTTTTACAGAGAGGAAGAGAGAGGGATAGAGAGTTAGAAACATCAATGAGACAGAAACATTGATCAGCTGCCTCTTGAACACCCCCCACTGGGGATGTGCCCGCAACTAAGGTACATGCCCTTGATCAGAATTGAACCTGGGACCTTTCAGTCCGCAGGCCAATGCTCTATCCACTGAGCCAAATCATTTTCGGCTCTTGCTTGCTTGCTTGCTTGCTTGCTTGCTTGCTTTCTTGCTTCCTTGCTTTCTTGCTTTCTTGCTTTCTTTCTCTTTCTTCTTTAAATATAAAAAGGCTTTATTTACTTTAGAGAGAGGAACAGAGAAGGAGAAAGTGACTACATAAATTTAATGGTATCATTACTCTAATATTTATGAAGATAAAGTAATATAATTTAACATAGTTTCTTAAGCATATCTTAAGCTGGAAACACATTTGCATATAGCATTCAGCATCATAATTAATACTGCTTACTCTTTTAGATCTCAACTTGGACATATGCACTTTGTTTTGAATATTAATTCCAACTTGGGAAAATTAATTTGTATTCTCACCATATCTACTGAAGATATGTGTGACCCCTTCAATGTCTAAGCTCATAACAACTATAATGGCTTTATTTTATTATGAAGGCTTATAGTATCCCAAATGATTATGATTAGTAGTTAAAATAGCGTTAACATAGAGAGTAAAAAAAAAGGCACTTGTACAGAAAGGCACTGATGGTTAATTTTTATCTTATAATAAATTGATGAGTCAAAAAAGAACATTAAAAAAGCATATAATGAAGTTTTATGATATGAAAAATGTAACCGCTGGGTTCTCTTCACTCATTTCTTGGTAATTTCATTTCTCTTTTAATTAGAATTCAAGAGAAATCATCTGCCCAACTGTCTGACCTGATCCTTCTTAAAATCTTACAGCTAACTTTTGCCCTACAGCTAAAATGGTTGCTCGCTGCTTCAGTAAGTTAGACTTCTTGCTGAAGGACAGAGCATGGCAACAGAGTAAGTCATTACATTAATAACCGATGATACTACAACCTAAAGTAGAAAAGCTATTGGTAATAATTAGGTTATTTAAGAGAAGCACAAACTATTTTAAGTGCCCATGTAACATAGGGCTTGCTGATTAATTAAGTGGTCCATTACATGAAGAGTTAGTGATTTTCTATAATTACTTGCTATTTAGACTTTATAGCTAGATTATTTAGAATCCCAATTCTAATTGTCTGTCTAAACTTAGGTAATTTAAATCTCTGAACTCTAATTGCCCCATCTCTTAACTGGTAACACCTTGATGGTGGAAAGCATGATGGAGATGATATATGAATATTGCTTACTTGAGCCCTTATTAAAGTGAAAGTGATAAATGGTAGCAAGTATTTAGTGTAGTAATTGGAGTTCAATGGTAGTCTGAGTATTGCATTCGATGTTAAGAATATATAGATGAATAAAACAGTTTATAAACTAGAGGGATACTTACTTCACTTGGGCAGCCACCAGAGGCAAAGCATCTGTAATAATAAAGGCATACTATGCTAATTAGATCAAACAGCCAAATAACCTTTTGGGCATCCTTCCGAACAGAGCCACAAGGCAGAGGCGGTTAGGGACAATCAGGCAGGCAGGGGAGCAGTTAAGGGCAATCAGGAAGGCAGGCAGAGTGGTTAGGGGCAATCAGGCAGGCAGACAGGCAGGCAAGTGGTTAGATGCAAGCAGTACTAGATTGCCCCACTGCAAGTTTTGGTCCTATCTCATAGGGATCCCTGTGGGAACGGGCCTAAACTGGCAGTTGGATGTCCCCTGAGGGGTCCTGGATTGCAAGAGGGTGCAGGCCAGGCTGAGGGGGCCCCTCTCCCATGCAAAAATTTTTGCACTGGGCTCTAGTGTCTATATAATACACTAAGTACAGATGCATAACAAAATACATAGGTTGGCAGGCATATCTGGTGGTTCATCTTGTGGAGCATATCTGGTGGTTCACCAAATATTGCTATAAAATCTACCCTAAACTGAGATTATGACTACACTAGCCAAACAAATTGGTGATGTGTTCTGATGCTGTGAACATACACTCTTGTGTGAAAATATAGTGTATTGCATAGAGCATTTTTCCTGCCCCTTCTACATGCGGAATATCTTAAATATGAAAGCCAATTTAAAAATGTGGAGATGAGTGCTTGTGTTTATCCTCAATTTTGAAATGAAATTTCTGATTTTTTTAAAAAGAGAGAAAAACAGTATAAACAGTGAAGTATGAAAGGTTTTATGAACTAAGGCAGTTGTATAGAGTGGCATGTGATAAATGAATGGCAGGTGAGAAAACAGTGGGCATTGCATACCATTCAGAGGAGCCAACATTTATTCTGTATAATAGTGTCTGTTAAAGATTGGCCAGAAAACCACGAAGGCTCCCCTCTGCCCATAGACTCAGAACCCTCGGGAGCATGCACTAAGGATCTGCTGCTGTAATTAAATCCCCAGTGCAAATCCCCAATTAAACAGACAGAATGGTGCAACCTCCGCTGTAAGTGAGCTGGTGTCATTGACTAAACAGTTAACATTTTTGATTGGTGACTTTAGCAGTTACTAGAGAAACAATTTTGAGGAGGACAAATTCGAAGACAGATAGAAACTGTAAGAGGACATTTATCCATTCATACACTCCCCCCCCACATCCTCCCAAAACCCAGTTAGATGATGGGTGTACACCATAGGGAAAAAAGCAGGTAAGTTCTTTGAACTCTTGGTTCCTAAAAATTTTCTGGAAAATCAGATAAACAACAAATAATTCTGTGTATTTTTTAAACAGGAGTTCAAGGTAACCTAAGCAGAACTGGTGGATCAGGGAAGGCTAGAAAGAAGTGACATTTGTACTTAGACCCGATACGTAGAAATCATGTGGATGCAGACAATAAACAGAAAGCCGGAAGGAGAATAGAGCCGAGTTTTTAAGGTGGAGGAAACATAATCATTGGAAGCCCTAAGGCATGAGAGAACACGGTTCTTTAGAGTAATTCACTCTTATTCCTTTAGGCCAGAGGGATTCTTTAATAGTACAGTATAATCATATAAATCCTCTTAAGAATTTAAGTCATTTTATGTGGTGCATTACTATAAATTATAGAGAAGCCTATTTTTAATTAGTTTGCATTGTGGATATGTTTTAATAAAATCTTTTATGGCAACAAAAATACACTATCTTTATACATATTTTAGATTAGCCACTTGGAACCACTTAGCCACAATAAAAGCATATTGTTTACTTTAAAAGTTATTTAAGATAAATATATGAACTATATTGTACGTTGATTATTTTTGGAAAGAAGGTGTATGCCTGGGGATACAATAAAATGTAGACTAAAATATAATTATATTTTATGGTACCTAATATAGATAAAATGCTTTCATAAGCAGTTGCTTATATTTTTTGCATATTTTTGGTTAAAATAAATGAGTGTTTATCTTAATAATGTTTATATTTTGCTTCTAAATGAGGAGATAGGAGAGAGGATGTTATATTATTATTTAAAATCACAAGTAGCATATTAACACCTCTTGTGTAATATATAAAACATATGAATATAATCACTATCCTGACCAGGGACTGGGATCAAGCCTGCATCCCAGAGTCAAAACCTGGGCCCCTTCAGTCTGTAGATCAATGCTCTATCCATTGAGCCAAATTGGCTAGGGCAGCACTGGTTTTAAAAGTTGAGACATCTTGATGTGATGTACATGATATTAATAATATGAAGGCAACATATAGATATGATAGTCATATTATTGTCTATTTCCAGAATTATTAATAACATTATAATTTGGTGTCATTGTTGCAAATTATTTCTATCTTCAACCAAGTTCAATATGGAAATAAATTAAATACATTATAAAAGAGAGCATTAAAATAAACTGATATAAAAAGCAACACAGATAATAAAACAGTTCAAATGAATTGTTGGCTGAGTCATTAGGAAGTTTATCTGAAGTCAACAAACCCTTATATAAGGGGGATTAATTTAGTACTCACTCAAATTTCATACCATTGTATTTTAAAGCGAAAATTTATTTTATTCTTCAAACAAATTAAAGTAGATATAATTATCACCCTTGGAAATATGATCTTAATTACACATGTTTGCAAATATCCAGGTGTGGAGAAAATCACGTACTCGGAAACACTGGAATATAGAGAATGGAATGCAGTTCATTGAAATAGAGATTCTTCTATTTAGGAGAGGAGTGTAGAGTAGAGGAGAAAGTTTATTGAGCTATGTTGGGGAGATAGATATTTTAAAAGCTTTCAGAAGAAAATTTTAAGAATACTAATCAATTTTTCTGTAAGGATCATGAAAATATATAAGGCTACTAATCTGAAGTTTATGTGATCTAACAATTGGTATTTTCATTAAGGCAATTTAAATAAAGACGCAAAAATAAATATGGTAGCTAAGAGTGAATAGAAGCTTGCAAAAATCCAGATAACATTTGATGAAAGATTATTTTTATGTTGGTGCAGAAATAAAGAGAATTAAACAGATCAAAGAAAAGTTTAGAATAAAGAGTCTCTGTAATTGTTCAAGTATGAAAGAGAAAGGAAATCCAGACTTTTGGGTTGATCATCAAGTTAGATGTTAGTGGTGTTTTGTTTGTGTTTTCTTTGAGAAAGGGAATGCTGAATGAGAATAAGAAACATGAAGAGAATTACTAGTATTCTGTGGGTGACCATGCTTATTTTTATTCTTATAATGTAATATACTTTATGAAAGTGCTGATGGGAAGGAGTGGGTTCAGAAGGAGATACTGAAGTGGTAAACAAAAAAAAGGAAATAAATATTGCTATAAAACAAATTGGTTTTATTGTATGACTATAACAGTGAGATGCTTCACCTACAATATCAATAAAATAAAATAAAAATATGATGGGGACATACCATGCACTAATTCCATGGAGATTGTAACATACTGGTACTCTCCCCAAATATATTTTATTTTATGTAAGTGGTAAGAGGTGAAGGGAGAGAATCATGTAATGGAGATTTGAGAATTGTGGAGAACATTCTCAAAATTCATGGTGGTGAATATGAGACTGGAATTGAACTGCTGGGAGCTCCACAGTTGCATGACCAACAGTTTATTTCTGTACCACATGCTCAATTGTGTGATTTTCCCAGGGACTCTCAGAAGTGAAGCTGTAGTCACGGGAAAAGGTGGGATTCTTGAATGCCAAGAGGATAGAATTTACTAAAATGGCTTGACCACAGAACAGAGACAAGCTGTTGACAAAGGTGTTTCAGATGCGGGGAAATTAACAACGCAGTGATCATGGAAAGAAATGATAAAGATCTGTAGTTTATGTCACATGTATTACACTTGAGAATTATCCTGAAAATGCTCTCATGTAATTGACAGAATCTTAAGATTGAGTCAATGTGTGTGTATATGCACATACCTATGTATCATATGATCATGTGGTTTAATTAAGAGGAAGCAAAAGAAATTCTACTCAAAGTTTCTTTTTCGGGTAACTCAAAATATAGAAAATAGGGGAGAAACCCGAACTTTCTTAAGGTTGGGTTATGAGTTTATGTTTGAACTTGTGAGGATGTTTTAGGTGTCAGTGGATGCACCACTCATAGTCCTATTAAAGACAGAAACCACACCATATTTCGAACAGGGAAAGTTTAATATAAATAACTATTATTTGTCCTGGGGCAGTGGTCGACAAACTGTGGCTCACACTGAGCCCTTCAGTGTGGCTCTTCCACAAAATACCATGCGAGGGCACAGACAGTGCGATTGAAACTTCGTGGCCCATGTGCAGAAGTCGGTTATTGGCTCTCAAAAGAAATTTCAATTGTTGTACTGTTGATATTTGGCTCTGCTGACTAATGAGTTTCCTGACCACGTTCCTAGGGAATTGAAATTCATAAGGGATTTGTGAATAAGAAGATAGAGAACTCTGAAGAGTACCGGAATAGGAGATGCGAGGGGCAATCATTTTATCTTTACACCCAGACCCAGACTGACCATTCCCAGAAGAGTCACTCTCAGGTTACGGTCCCCCACACCCCACTCCAGACTTGAGATCCAGACTTCAACCGAAAGGTGGTGAACCTGGCTCACTGACTGGAAGAACCTGCAGGAGATTGGCCCTCTGTGATCAGCCGTCCACAAGTAAGTGTCATACTTGGGAACGCTTAGCAAAGCCACCTGAGGTCTTGCTGAACTAGCTGGTGCTACCCTGCATTGCAAGAACCAGGTGCTGAAAACATTATTCCCTGAAGGAGACAAATGCCAGAGGAACCGTGCAGCAGGAGCCTGGCCAGAGAAACACCATGGAAGTTAAACGCCTACTATTCCTTCACCGCTCCTCCAGTACCCTCCCCTGGCAACGTTTAAAATCATGCCAGACAGCAAAGTACAAATTACTAAAGGCCCAGTTCTGTTTGCAGAGGAGGAAGTGAAGGGTACATTTGGATCAGAGAGAGAATGGTTTGATAAATGGCAACGCCACATGATAATTTGATGCAGCATCCGTGGGCTTTGTATTAAGGAACATATAGCCTGAGAAGGGAGCATAGTTAACATGTAGGGGTTAGAAGAAGGAAGAAAACTTAGCAAAATAAATAAAACAGAGACATCAAAGGTAGAAAAGGGAAACTGGAAAAATTGGTGATTTGAAGTCAAGGATCACCAGTCATTCAAAATGAGAGAGTGGTCAGCAGTATAGGATATGGAAAATTCCAGTAGAATGAGAATTGTATTTCACAGTTCCATGGGAAGAAACCCTGTTAGCAGCCATAGCAAGAGTTGCATGGGATTTGCAGTAAGTAAAGTTATGTTCAAATCACCATCCTGCCACTGATCAATGGTGAATCTTTAAGAGGGTTTCAAAAAATATTTCTGAACCTCAATGTTATCCAGAAAAGAGAAATGTTAATGGCAGCCATCTCAAAGCTTGTTGCTAAAGATCTACTAGTGTTGCAACAATTTGAAACCTCTATTTTGCACAGTTGGTATTGCTCATGTTGGTACTGAAGACGGAGTTCTAGGGCTAAACGAGAGGGGAGCAAAAGGAGCTTATAAAGGCAGAAGCATAACTCAGGAAGGTTGACACGTATAGGAAGGAAAAAGATGTATCTAAGTGTATCAGGTTGGAAGTTGGTGTTCTAGTAGTTCCAGGTTACTGTGCAAGACACAGCATTTAAAGCAATAAGACATTTCTTTGCATAAATTGCCAAGACCAAGAAGTACTACATGCCATTTGCATCCGTTAATCAGCAGATAGTCAGAGCTTAAACCGCCATACACAATACAGCATACAGAGTAGTTAGCATACCCCTACCTAAATCTTCTACTCTGAGCTTAATCATGCTATTTAATTGCCAAACTTAATTTGAAAATAATTGTTCACAGCAATTAAGTAAATGTGCCAATTTCATTAACAGACTTTCTAATTAGAACCTACAACATAAAAGTGCTAATGTCGCTTCATTAGCTTTGATTTACTGCTTTTAATACTACCTTTTTTATTATTCTTTTTTCCCCCCAATATGAAACTGTGTCTAGGGTTAATTATGTTTGGTTCTTCCAAATATCAAGGGATAATTATTTCCAGATTAAGCATAAAAATATCTTATATTAAAATTTCATTTTAACTTTTCACATTAAACACATATTGGGACCAACATTTTAAAGTCTCCTTACTGTGGAATAGTTTAAAGCAATTAGTGAGCATTGCGTTCTCCTTGAATTGTAACCAAGCAGGTTTTTCAAAATTGAAAATGCTCCTTCACATATGGTGTCTGATTGTAAAATAAAACAGTAAAGGGAAAAAAGAGTTTAATTGTTATGCAGCCCTGTTGCAACATTCTGAAAGTTGACTTACATTAGTGAGAATTTTACAATCTAAGCTATGCATTACATATCCTCGAATATATTAAGTATTGTCTGCTCATGAAAAACCTAGGCTGGGGAGATCAGTGAAGCTTTCCAGTTTCTGTCTTAGCCAAGAAGAAAGAACTTGTGTATGTTTCCAAGCAAGTACTAGTGATCCTATGTAGCTATCAACAGCATCAAAGTATGAAAAACATACTGATTCCTTGACATTTCTAAGGCACTAAGATGAGGCTCTGATGACAGGAATCTGGAACATTATCGGTGGTATTGCAGTTAAGAGTGAAGAAAATGGAGTCCATAGGTCATCTAGTCCAAGCCCATTGCTTATATACAAAGGTGGGCAAAAGTAGGTTTATAGTTAAGAGCTCTCAAAGGACAGAGTTCATTCTTGTATTACTATTCATTAATATTGTATTATTTCCCATACAACCATAAACCTACTTTTGTCCCACCCTGCATATGGGAATGCCTATATATATCCCTCGATATGATGGTCTACACCATGGTAGATGCTATTATGAGTCCTAGGGATGCTTGTGCAGTGACAATACTATTCTATGCCATTTTAGTCCTATGATCAGGCTCGTCTTCAGTTGAGTCTGACCCTGGGGTTGTGAACTAGTGCTTCTAGGTGCTTCTTGCCCTTTATTTGGGAAACACCAGATTACTGGAGGGTCCTGAAATTGGGCATTTCCCTTCCCCCAGCTAGTGTAGTCTCCCATAAAAACACCAGCAGGTGAGGCTCTGGCAAAATAGTTTCTCCTGAGGATGGGCCTTTAATAAAATACTCTAGAGTATTTCAAAATGGTTTACCGTATTTTTCAGACCATAAGACGCACCTTTTCTTCACCAAATAGTGGGAGGAAAAGTGTCCGCGTCTTATGGTCCGAATAGAAGTAGTGCCTGCGTCTTATGGTCCGAGTTGCAGAGCGGCAGCGGGTCCCCTGGGACCTTCCGTGTCCCTGGGGACTGCATATTTGGTGAAGAAAAAGTGCGTCTTATGGTCTGAAAAATACGGTACTTTCTCCTCCCACTGCCAGATGCATGGGGAGAATTTTCTCTGCCAACTTGGTAGAGCTCCCAGAGGTAAAACTAACAAAAAGGTCCTAGGCCCCAAGACTGGGTCCCCCTGGAGGGTTAGCAGTCAGACATACGCACCCTGGGCTTCCAGCAATTCATCAATTACCATTCAGGGTTGCCTACCCCAGCCCTGGTTTCTGGGGAGACTTTCAGTGGGGGTTTCTACTCGGATAAATTGTGATTCTCTGTATCTGCCCGTCGGTCTCAGCAATTTGGGGGACATCAGTTTATTGCCCTATGACTTCATTTCTTTTCTCAATCTAAGGAGAGTTGTGGATATTTTTCAGTAAGTTTAGCTTTTTACTTGTTGTTAGAATGGAGTGATGACTTCTAAGCTCCTTGCATGCCAGATTGGAAACCAGAAGTCCCTCTACTAAATTTAAAAACCCTGCATAACCTCCAAGGGAGTGCAAGATGCTAGGTGGGGGGGAGGGGGGATGAGTATGCTACGGGAGTTAATGGTGTCTTATGGTCCACAGGAATCAATCATGCACATTTCTCCCCAAATCAGAATTTAGTGATATCCTGCGAGTCCTTTGAAATTGGCCATTTTTTAAGTACTCGCCTTTACAGCAATTGTCTATGCTACAAAGCAGCTATTTCTGGCTACACTGGAAGGAATGGAATGCTTGAGAGTTCAGGAACCACCATACAGGAGACAAATGTATGTGTTAATGTCTGTATTACAGTCTTTCCATTTCAAATGACACGCAACCCAGGGTAAGCAGAAAGAGCAAATGTATTGGTTCAGACACTGAGAAATCTGTATTTAGTCTTTGTTTCAAGCACCATTATATCTAAGGTTCAAACTGTCATCAGAGCATAATTTGTATGATTTCCTAAGCCTGGCTCCTGCGGTATATCCTTTCTCTCACTTTCTAGAGTACCTACCAGATCAATAGCCTCTCAGTTCAAAGCCAGCATGCAAAGAGAGCTTCTTCTTGTGATAAATAACGGACCCAGCCATCCCTCTGATTGGATCCATTTAGGACAACATTGATCCCCTGTAGGGGTCACTGCTTTATGTGTGTAGATTGAAACAGACTGGATGACTCAATAGAGTCATATGTTCCAACCTGGGAATAGGCTTAGAGTCCCACCCAAGGATCAGAGCTCTCCTGTGTAGAAAAAGGTGGACCTACAAGGCACTTTTGGGTGAGTCACCACGTGACGTGATATTGAGGGAAAAGACGCCGACTGCTTCCTACGATGAAAAAGACATAGAGGCAGAGAGAAAGCTCTCCCTTGGAAGCACAAACAAGTTGAGCTGTGAAAACCTCTCTAATCATTTTGGTGGAGTATTTTTTAAGATGGATCCTTTTCAGTGTGACATTTGAATTCTTTCTCCATTTGGCCCAAATTGGAACTTTTGCTAAAGTGGATTGAGATGGGACTTTTGGCAAGTTGAGGCTTTGCTAAGAAGTAAGAGTGTTAGAAGTTATAACACGAAGACTCACTGGTCCTCACAACAAAGGACTTGTCTGGAGGGAGAAGGCTGTCTCCGTTAACCAAGTGTGGTGCTCTGACTCTCCATTCGTGGCTCAAGGCAGCAACAAACAATGAAGTCAGCGCCAAGGCCATCTGACATAGTTAACCACGTTGATTTAGGTGGCAGCAGAAACAGCAAATAGAGAAACTCTGTGCTTCTGTCTGCTGAAGAGACCTGTCTAGGCCCCAGTCTGAAATTCCATCTCAGAAAGGAACAAACTTCAGAGAGGGACATCAGGAGCTGGGGACACGGCCCCCATGTCCCACTCCTCCTTTGTTCTGCTACAGGAAGTTTCAGACCAAACTTCCTACAGAAAGTTTCAGACCAAAGCAGTACAACAAAAGATATATTACATCCGAGTTCAGTTTTTAATTTTATGGTAAAAAATTAACATGTAAATAAAGCAAGTGCCATATCTTTTAATATGTATTATATTGAGCTGTTCATCATGTTAAGTAAAATGTATGCTTTATATCAAGTTGTGATATAAATAAAATTGTGTTAGATAAAATTTTCGAGGAATTCAGACACCTCACATTGGAAATGAGTCAGATGTATGCCACTTAATTGGCATCACAATATATCATTTTTTAAAAAATCACTCTCTATTCCTCTCTCTTTTCTTTTGCTTCCTTAAACAAATAGCAATTAAACTATTTTATTGTGTATAATCAATTATTTCTGCACAGCAGACACATAAATGTTTGTGGACTAAAATAAAAAAAAATTGGTCTCACTGCAATTATTAGAACTTGATGTCACAATATGTAACTATGAATTTTATGGTTTTCAACAGCTTGCCTCCTAAAAATCAAACATTCTGAGATGGATTTTTTGGCTAAAACATTCTGATAAATTTTCTTGTGTTCTACCTATGTCCAAGATAAAATGTTCACTACTTAACATATGGTCCTATTATCAATTCAAAAATAATCATATCCAAATTCTGACTGAATACCGAATTAAAAATGAAGTATTTTCAAAATGATAACTATATTGGTAAACAAAATATTTATCATATTAAGAATAATTAACTTTTCTTGTGAAACTTATATGATGCAGATATTATATTAAATTATGAGGACTTGAGAATTTCATTTTAAAGTAATTAGCTAATTATTGTGTTACTGATGACTGTGGAAACAAATAAATGTAATCGTAGCTACAATCTGAATGAGTTCCTATTAGTTAAAAAAAATGAATTAAATATACCTGGTAGAAAAACAAGACTAAACTTTTCTAAAGGATACCTGATAATTAAGTTATTCAGCACAATCACAATATAACCTAATTGGGTATTGGAAATGGCTCTAGTGATAAAACAAATTTTCCTTATATAAATTTAAAATCTCTCACATATATTTGGTTGTGGGCATTTGAGGGGCATATCATTGGTTTGGAGATTGTTGTTTTCTGCTATTCCCAGATGATATGAGTAAAATAGACTCTTCTGCTGATAATTTCAGTGAAGAGAAACAAAGCCCCTACAAATCTATCTCATAAACTTGCAAACTTTTTGTATCAAGAGCCAGTTAGTAAATATTTTAGGCTTTGGTCCCTGTCATCTGTGTCACAGCTCTTCATCTCTCTCATTTTAAGCCAAAATGACCAAAGACAATACTTAAATGAATGAGAATAATTTTGCTTTAATAAAACATATTTATAAAACTGGTCTCAGATCTGGCCCACAGGCCTCAGTTTGCTAACATTTTCACCTATATTAGTCTACATCCTTTTTAGAAAAAAAACTACATATTTTAAAGCCTGCTGAAAATAAATATGGGTTATTTTGTTTCATTATCTTTGAATTGCATTATTATTATCTCATCTTTTAAAGTTCTTTGGACTATTTTTTTTCTGAGATTAAAATTGATCTCATGGAATTTTAATTATGCTTATATGATTACAATAAATTTATATTCAGAATGAGATCTTGCATTTTGTAAAGGTAAGACTAACTAAAACATAGGCAGAAAATGATACTTATGGTAATATCTGGACAATGTTTTATGAAGACTTGCTGAAAATACTGTAACTTATTACCTTTCATTTTTTTTAAATATAAATTTACTTCAATGGGTTAGTGGTTGTACAATTAAAAGGAAACATAAGCTCAGCCAGCATTGCTCAGTAGTTGAACATCGACCTATACACCAGGAAGTCGTGGTTCTATTCATTCCCTGTCAGGGCATATGTCTAGGTTGCAGGCTCAATCCTCAATGCAGAAGGCAGCTAGTCAATGATTCTCTCTCACCACTGATGTTCCTATCTCTCTCTTCCTCTCTGAAATCAACTTAAAAAAGAGGAAACAAAATTCTTCATCAGTAACAAATCAGCCTCACTGGTCCTTCATCTCTTGCCCTCAGATGTGTTTCTCTCCCTTTCCTTGGCCTACTCTGCCCACAAGTAGGGAAACCCTCCCAGCTGAACTTTCCAACCCTCATACCAGTTGATTCTTGCTGGGTTTGACCAAGGAAAACAGGACTTCTTGGCCCACAGTTAACCCTGATCCTGGAATTGAATGTCATCTCTTCCCCTTGGTCATCCAGTTAATAGTAATTGCTTCTGATCTTTGTGTTGCTTCTGGTTGGCTGATGACCAGAGTCACAAATCCTCTGCATTAAATTCTAAGGTTTCAAACACTTTCTCTGTGCTCTGCTTTCCTAGGAGCTTTTGATTCGTGTAAGCAAAACTAGATCAAAAACTCTAAATATATTCCAAGCCAATATAAGGAAAAAATTATCTTTTCATCAGAGCCAAGTGAACTACCGAATTAGGTTATCTTATGATTGTGTTGAGTAATGTAATTATCAGGTATCCTTTAGAACAGTCTTTTTCTACCTGGTGGGTATAATTACTGCTGACCTGTATGAGAACCATAGATTTTTATATAAAATATAATTAAACATATTAAATATTACCTTAAAAAATCAAGAATTTATTTTGAGCCTATAAAATCTTCACTTAAACATTTCTGGTTTAATAAGAAAATCATTGTATTAAAATATGAAATAATTGCTTATGTAATGTAGTTGTCTTATAATATACTCTAGCTTAAAGATCACACTTTGCCATAGATAGCTATCTTTGTAAAAGTAAAACAGTATTTTGATCAACTTCTTGATAAAATATATGCATGAAGATTTCACATAATTAACTTCTAATGTTGCATTTCAGGCACAATTAGTCCAACTGATGTTGTGAAGTAAAGTGGGTTCTGTCACAGCTAAGCTGTGCTAGGTTGTGTAAGTTAGTCAATTTCTCTGTACGTTATTTGCATCCTACATAGTATAGATAAAGGATGTGTTGTTTTGAAATTTCAATGGGGAAATAATATGTAAACTAGAGTCCTGGTGCATGAAATGGTGCATGGGTGGGGTCCCTAGGCCTGGCTGGCAATCAGGGCCTATCAGGTTCCCTGCCTCCCAGCCTCTTTCTTCCCTCGTCGCCCTAGTATGCTACCACCCACCCCTAGTTCCCCATCCCAGTCCAAGGCCCAGTCCCATTTGGATGATTAGGACCTGCCAGCTGGGGGGAAGGGGCTGGGAGGTTGTCTGGCAGGCCCCAATCAGGCTACCAGGCTCTGTCGGCTGGGGGAGGAGCCAACTGCTGCCATGGAAGCCTGATTGGGGCCTTGTGGCAGTGGGGAGAGGTAGGGAGAGGGACCTGGGAGGTTGGCCACCAGCCCCAAGGAGGGAGCTGGCCCTCAGCCCCCTGGGAAAGTGGCCCCATCCACCACCACCCAACCTTAGTTCCCCATCCCAGCCCAGGGGCCCAGCCCCAAACAGGTGATTAGGGCCTGCTGGCCAGGGGAAGGGGATGGAAGATTGGCTTGCAGGCCCCATTGGTGATCGGGCCTGTGGGCTGGGGCATCTCCTGCACTGAACGTCTGCCCCCTGGTGGTCAGTGTGCATCATAGTGACTGGTCGTTCTGGTCTTTCCATCATAATGGTTGTTTAGGCTTTTATATATAGATATTTCCTGACACAAAGTCTGGCACTCAATAGATCTTAGTTTCCTTCCTCTGAAACAGATTATCTTATTGATGATAATTTCTAAACTGGAAAAAATAAAAGTCTAAATGTTGATTTTTTTTTAATTCCACTAAAACTAACCAGAATGATTTTCTGTATTTGTTTTATTTTTGTTTTGTTACTCAAAACTTAGCTATTAGAAAAATCACATCATAAGTTGTTTTCGGGTCAGGATGCACTATCATTTCTGACATGTGAAAATATTCAGTTTTTGTTTTTTTATTTAAACCATGGAAGGTCTTATTGCTGCAAAGAGAGCATACATTTTCTAAAAATATTCTCAAAATAGTTTTGTGTAATTTCATTTTAATTTTTAGCCTTTATATGGTTATTTTAAATTAGGAAGATTAAGTCTATTTATGAAACATGTTTGAGCAAGGAAAAATCCTTTGGACTTATTTTATTAAACCCTAAAATGAGTGCTTTGGGCTGCATAACACCCTGCTGGTGAAGATATTTTTTAATCTAAAACTTAATAAGTTTATTAAACAAAAGCTCTTTAATGCCTACTCTAACTTCAGTTCTGCTACACATAATTAATTCTCATAATCATAATTCAAAATGGACATTTTAAAATGAATTTTTATGGCAAATAAATTTAATTGCCATATGGCCTATATAAAACTTCTATTCTTATGCATATCCATGAAGTCAGCAATGTAGTACATATACGAATATACTTCATAAGTATACATTTGGGGACTTAAAGGAAAGAATCCAGGATCAGAACAAGCTTCCAATTCACTATCTTCTCCAAAAGATCCTAAAATGTTTTTATTTTATTTTTTAAAATATATTTTTATTGATTTTAGAGAGAAGAGAGAGGGAGAAGTAGATAGAAACATAAATGATAAAAATCATTAATTGGCTGCCTCTTGCATGCCCAATACTGGGTAGATCCTGCAACCCGGGCATGTGATCTCTTGGTTCATAGGTCAACATTCAACCATTGAGTCATGCTGGCTGGTCCCTGAGATATTTTTAAAAGAAGAAAATATATCTTCATTAACACTGAAGCTAGATAGCAGCACCTACCACATGCTATAATATATTCATGATATATTTAGTAAAACCTATTTCCAAAGGAAGGACAACCAGAGCTAATCTATGCCACCCATTCACCAGGGAAGGGTTGTGTTGCAAGAATTAGTCATTGGCATCTAAAAAATATATATATATTTTAAAAAATGTTCCTCAAACTGTGACTAAAGGCAATAGTGACTTAGGAAACCAGCATTCCAGTGGCAATGAAAGAAAAGACATGTGGGAATATCACACCAAATATCCTCTATCCTGGCCTATTCTTTAGAGCAGTGTTTCCCAAACTTTTGACATATGTGTACCCCTTCTATCATTTTCGTAACGCTGAGTACCCCTCGTCAAAAAAAAGGATGTATTTTAATAACAATCAAAATATATTTATTTTTCTTTTTTTGGGTACATACACAAAATAATAATAAAATAAAAATAAAATTGTTCATAATAAAATGTAAATAAAAGTTACATTATAAATAACATTTATTTGCACACAGGACCATCTCACACCTCACAAGACTGTCTTGACTTGACTCATGAGAACATAGAATTAGGCACAGTTAAGCAAGGTGCAGTGCATATCCCCACCAAACTCTTCGCGTACTCCTGGGGGTACGCGTACCACA